>CAWUFW010011584.1:0-603110 GCA_963921515.1 Calotriton arnoldi | reverse complement strand
TGTCCAAACTGTATAATAAGGCATGTAAGGCTGCATTTCCTATTGTGTGTATGTTGGTGTACATGTTGTCCTGTGGGTGTCACCTGGGGGCAGCCACCCCCAGGCTGTGCACGTGTTCATGGGGACAGGATCCTGGGTGTTATGTGTACATGACCACTGTGATGTGCAACTGTTCATATCTGTGCATGTGCCATGGTCACATTTCACGGTGGTGTATGTGTATGTCATGTCACATACCCCGTGAGTCCCATGTGGGACGGTATGTTTGAGCCAGGGTGTCCCAGTGGCACAATAGTGATGGTCCTCCACAGTCTGTGTGCATGTAGTGTTTACAATGTCTCTGATTTCATGTGCACAATGGGAGACAGTCTCCACATCCACGTTGTGTGTGCATGGACTTTGATGTTGTGCGTGTGTGTGTCACAGACGTCCATGTCTGTCCTGCAGTGGCAAGTGGGACCACTACCTGTGGGGGTCATAGTTGTTTTGCTGTGGTGTATACATGATACTCCATGTAATGTCAGTGTCCATGTGGCAATACAGGGTCCCTGGGAATGTACCTGTCGTTGAGCTGTGATGCCTGGGGCACATCTGTCCTCACATGTCACTGTGGGGGGTGATTGTGACACGGCAGCAGGAGATGGGAACTGTGACACGGCCTCATGATATCCAATGGGCCAACCTGGGACTTATTGATGCCACTTGTTGAACCGTGATGACAGATGTTGGCCATGTATGTACCATACATGTCCTTACGGAACTGCAACTTCATGTAGTTGTGCCTCATAATGATGTATGTTGGGATATTGAGTGTGTTCAATGCCGCATATGTGGGGTGACTGACAATCGTGCTTTCTTCTCCTCTGCACTGCAGGGCTCCTGCTGTCCATCGACCATTCCCAGACCTGGCAACGATGGTGGAACGGGACAGCATCCGACGGTACCGCTTCACCAGGCAGCTGATTGAGGATTTGGCAGTGCAGTTGGCCCCACATTTGCAGCTGGCCGGCCGTATCCTACAGCGTGACCCCCAAGGTGAAGGTGATGGCAGCCCTACACTTCTTTGCCACCGGTACCTTCCAACATACTGTGGCGACTGCTGGTGGGATGTCACAGACCATGTTGAGCCATGTGCTCCGCGATGTTTTGGCGGCAATGTTGCTATTCCTGAACCGGTACATCTATTTCCCTAGACTGCAACGACTCACTGACGTGAAGAGTGACTTCTATGCCCTGGGGAGGATGCCGCATGTCATTGGCTCCATTGATGGGACACATGTGGCTTTGGTACCACCACAGGCCCAGGAGCAGGCCTACAGGAACCGCAAGCACTACCACTCGGTCAATGCACTGGTGGTGTGTCTTGCAGATATGACCATCACACACATGTGTGCCCGTTTCCCTGGTTCAGCACACGATGCCTTTGTGATGAGGAGTAGTCGCATCCCCAGGATGATGGCACAGATACAGAACCAGCGTGCCTGGCTTGTCGGTGTGTACTGACTTTGTGCCATTGTGTGTGATCTGATCTGTAGTATTCCGCCCACTTTTCTAAGTCAGCTAATGTGCACTTGTCTGTCCGTAGGTGACTCGGGATACCCCAACATGCCGTGGTTGCTGACACCCCTCAGGAACCCTGTGACACCAGCCCAGATGCGCTACAATGAGGCACATGGTCGGACCAGGAGAGTGATTGAGCGGACATTTGGTCTCCTGAAGAGCCGCTTCCGCTGCCTGGACAAGACCGGAGGGTCCCTCCCATATGCCCCTGCAAAAGTGTGCAAGATTATCATCGTTTGCTGCATGCTCCACAACCTGGCAGTGCGGAAGGAGTTGCCTCTCATCCAGGATGACAATGACCAACATCCGCCACCTGTGGAGGATCCTGGCCTGGACCACGATGCCAGTGATGATGATGATGATGATGAGGGTGATGTCCGCACACAGCTAATCACCAACTTCTTTAGCTGAATGTGAGTATCCTGAGGTGTCATGTCAATGATGTGAGTTGGCATGATATGTGTAGGTGGTGCTCTGGTGCTGTTGGAGTGTGTCCATGGGCTACTTGACTGGATGTGTGTAGCGATGTGTGCTTACAGGTGGTCTGTACTCCCCAACAGTGTTGACATGCTAACTTGATTCTGGGTGGGTATCTTGTAACATGTATTGTGCATGAGTTTTGCTGTTCTGTCCTGTTCTCCATTGCTTTTGACTGTGTGTCATTTCTGTCCTTCACAGGGTACTTTCAGATTAGTTTGGTCAACTGTGTCCACCGACGACGTGATTGTACTTCCAGGGTGGTAGCTGTTGTGTCCCTACAGGTGATGTGCGCCACACCCATGGACTTCCTTCCTTCTACAGTTGTTGACTGTGTGCCCGCTGCCAGGTGGGATTACCTTGCATCCGTAGTGGTTACGACATGTTGCAACTGTGTAATAAACCTGTGCTTCACTTTGTGATGTGCGTTGTCTGTGGTCACACATTTGACTGCCATTTGCTCACTGCACCTGTGGGCTACTTGACTACAACTGGGAATAGGTGTGGTGTCTGTGCATTGCACCGTCTTCCCTGGCAACATCAGTGTAGGCAATGAGTCAGATGGCCTAGGTGTGTATGTGTTGTGTAGCCCTGGTGGTGTGTCTCCCTAATATGTGTCACGTTGCCTTTACTCACATGCCTGTGTTGTACTTGCTGTTGCAGTTCGCATACACAGTGTAATTTTGCAGTTCATCATCCCCATGACAGCACCCACGTTGGAATCACAACAGAGGCAAGTATGGTGTATTAGTGTGTTTATTGTGATACATTTGTGTGAATAGTGCATAGGATGGGTAGTGCTGTACATATATCTTGCAATCAGAAGTTCCTAGGTGAATTTAAAGTCTTGGTAGACAAAATCCCCGGTATCGGGCCACAGTTGTCTGAGACATTGGTCCAACTTGTACTCCCCATGCAATGTGTGGGAGTTGTGTTGCCGTCAACAGGGTGAACAGTCTGTGCACAAAGGTGAACATCCAGAACAGGTTCAGGCTTCCTGGGAGTTGCGCTTGGCCATCCGCCTCTCACTTGCCCCTCCTCGGACGACCACTCTTCTTTGGGGGGGCCCTCAAGTACAGGCTGCTGCGGTGCAGGGGACTCTCCGCCAGAGTCATCCTCCCTCCCTGTGGCAGTTGCAGTTTGTTCAGCACCAGATGTTGTTGGCACACAGGGAGGTGTGGACTGGTTGCTGTTCATCTGGCGGAGGCATTGTAAAATGTCCCTGTGCACCGCCGTCATCTCATGCAGTGCGTCCCACTTGGACTCCACGCGGGACATGTGTGAGTCCATGCGGGACATGTGTGCGTCCAAGCGGGCATGATGGGCAGCCTGCTGCTGTTTCATGTCTCTGAGGAGCCCCACTACCTGACTGAGATCTCCGGTGCTGGACTGGTACGCATCAGCTATGCGTACCAGTTGTGGGTCATCATGCACACCAGCAACATCTGCAAGCAGCGACCTCTGTCTCCCACCCCTCCCTCCACCCCTGCCGACATGTGCAGTGCGTGCAGTGGCACGCACAGATGACCCTGGTCCACCTTGGGGGTTGGTGGTGGTGGTGGTGTCCATGGCCCCACGTTGGTCCAGGGTCCCTGTGCTGGTGTTGCTCCTTGTTCTGTCCATGTCGGCGGGGATGGTATTTGTGGTGACAGTCGTTGGAGGGGTGGGTGCAGGGGGTGCAGCTGGTGGTCCTGCTGGTGCTGCAGCTGGTGGTCCTGCTGGTGCTGCAGCTGGTGGTCCTGCTGGTGCTGCATGTAGACTTGCACCGGAGGTGCCAGGTTGGTCTTCTTCGTCCGAGGAGGGCAGAGGCTGTACGACACCAGTGAGCTCCGCATCCTCTTGAGCCTGGGACGAGGACTCCTCAGTGTCTGCTGCTGTGTCCCCATCATCACCTGTTTTTGGGAGACACACACAATGTATGTTATGTTTCTGCAGGCATCAATGGTTGACACACCTGACAGTTGTGACTGTGCCTCTGGGTGCGGGCCTGTACATTGCATTGTCCTAAGTCGTCACAGTCAGGGGTTGATATTGGTGTGGCACATTGTCCTGCATTATTTGGGCATTACTATGTATTTGTTGGGGTGTGAACATGGTCTGCATTGGTTGTATTTGGTTGACAGCCGGCCCTCCTTCCCACCCAGCCAGTCAGTTATCCCATCATGGACTGTGCTTGCATTGCAGGGAGTGGAAGTTGTCTCTCAGGATGTCAGTCAGTGGTGTCCTGCTGTTTGTTGGTGCACAGTTGCCAGCAGGGCCTTGTGCTCCCCACAGCAGTAGCCAGTGTCAGCCATCTTGTGAGTCCTTCTCCACTCCCTGTGATGTGAGCATGGTTCAGGGTGGTGTTGATGGGACAGTTGTGGGGGTGAGCTATGTCTGTGACTGTGACTCCCATCATGCTATTGCCTCCACCCCACTTCCCGGCATTCCCATACTTACTTGCTTTTGTGGGGAGTTCAGTGTGTGTGGGTGTGAGGGCAATGGCAAGATGGCTGACAGTGGTGTCCTGCTGTTGGTTGGTGTGCAGTTCCCAGCATGCCCTTGTGCTCCCCACAGCAGTAGCCAGTGTCAGCCATCTTGTGTGTCCTTCTCCACTCCCTGTGATGTGAGCATGGTTCAGGGTGGTGTTGATGGGCCAGTTGTGAGGCTGAGCAATATCTGTGCCTACTACTCCCATCATGCTATTGCCTCCACCCCCTTCCCAGCATGCCCATGCTTCCTTCCTTTTGACTCTGCTTCCCTGTGGGGTGGGCTGCCTGTGCTGACAGGATGGCTGGGAGTGTTGTCCTGGCAGTTGTTTGGCTAAAAGTCCCAAGAGTGTCCCTGTGCTTCACACAACATAACCCAGGGTGGTGGTTCTTTGTGGGATCTTGAGTTAGGATGTGAGGCATTGCATTCTCCCAGGTGGGTTCTGTGGAGTTTGTGTTGAGGGGGGGTGTGAGGGGAGGTGCTTGTGACTATGGTCAGTGCTGCAAGTCCTCCTTCCCACCCAGCCAGCCAGATAGCCCACCATGGAACGTGCTTCCATTGCAGGGAGTGGAAGTTGTCTCTCAGGATGTCAGTCAGTGGTGTCCTGCTGTTTGTTGGTGCATAGTTGCCAGCAGGGCCTCGTGCTCCCCACAGCAGTAGCCAGTGTCAGCCATCTTGTGAGTCCTTCTCCACTCCCTGTGATGTGAGCATGGTTCAGGGTGGTGTTGATGGGACAGTTGTGGGGGTGAGCTATGTCTGGGACTGTGACTCCCATCATGCTATTGCCTCCACCCCACTTCCCGGCATTCCCATACTTACTTGCTTTTGTGGGGAGTTCAGTGTGTGTGGGTGTGAGGGCAATGGCAAGATGGCTGACAGTGGTGTCCTGCTGTTGGTTGGTGTGCAGTTCCCAGCATGCCCTTGTGCTCCCCACAGCAGTAGCCAGTGTCAGCCATCTTGTGTGTCCTTCTCCACTCCCTGTGATGTGAGCATGGTTCAGGGTGGTGTTGATGGGCCAGTTGTGAGGCTGAGCAATATCTGTGACTACTACTCCCATCATGCTATTGCCTCCACCCCCTTCCCAGCATGCCCATGCTTCCTTCCTTTTGACTCTGCTTCCCTGTGGGGTGGGCTGCCTGTGCTGACAGGATGGCTGGGAGTGTTGTCCTGGCAGTTGTTTGGCTAAAAGTCCCAAGAGTGTCCCTGTGCTTCACACAACATAACCCAGGGTGGTGGTTCTTTGTGGGATCTTGAGTTAGGATGTGAGGCATTGCATTCTCTCAGGTGGGTTATGTGGAGTTTGTGTTGAGGGGGGGTGTGAGGGGAGGTGCTTGTGACTATGGTCAGTGCTGCAAGTCCTCCGTCCCACCCAGCCAGCCAGATATCCCACCATGGAACGTGCTTCCATTGCAGGGAGTGGAAGTTGTCTCTCAGGATGTCAGTCAGTGGTGTCCTGCTGTTTGTTGGTGCACAGTTGCCAGCAGGGCCTTGTGCTCCCCACAGCAGTAGCCAGTGTCAGCCATCTTGTGAGTCCTTCTCCACTCCCTGTGATGTGAGCATGGTTCAGGGTGGTGTTGATGGGACAGTTGTGGGGGTGAGCTATGTCTGTGACTGTGACTCCCATCATGCTATTGCCTCCACCCCACTTCCCGGCATTCCCATATTTACTTGCTTTTGTGGGGAGTTCAGTGTGTGTGGGTGTGAGGGCAATGGCAAGATGGCTGACAGTGGTGTCCTGCTGTTGGTTGGTGTGCAGTTCCCAGCATGCCCTTGTGCTCCCCACAGCAGTAGCCAGTGTCAGCCATCTTGTGTGTCCTTCTCCACTCCCTGTGATGTGAGCATGGTTCAGGGTGGTGTTGATGGGCCAGTTGTGAGGCTGAGCAATATCTGTGACTACTACTCCCATCATGCTATTGCCTCCACCCCCTTCCCAGCATGCCCATGCTTCCGTCCTTTTGACTCTGCTTCCCTGTGGGGTGGGCTGCCTGTGCTGACAGGATGGCTGGGAGTGTTGTCCTGGCAGTTGTTTGGCTAAAAGTCCCAAGAGTGTCCCTGTGCTTCACACAACATAACCCAGGGTGGTGGTTCTTTGTGGGATCTTGAGTTAGGATGTGAGGCATTGCATTCTCCCAGGTGGGTTCTGTGGAGTTTGTGTTGAGGGGGTGTGAGGGGAGGTGCTTGTGACTATGGTCAGTGCTGCAAGTCCTCCTTCCCACCCAGCCAGCCAGATATCCCACCATGGAACGTGCTTCCATTGCAGGGAGTGGAAGTTGTCTCTCAGGATGTCAGTCAGTGGTGTCCTGCTGTTTGTTGGTGCACAGTTGCCAGCAGGGCCTTGTGCTCCCCACAGCAGTAGCCAGTGTCAGCCATCTTGTGAGTCCTTTTCCACTCCCTGTGATGTGCGCATGGTTCATGGTGGTGTTGATGGGACAGTTGTGGGGGGGCAATATGTGTGACTACGACTCCCATGATGCTATTGGCTACACTGACTTGCCCAGTATACACAGAATTCCTTTCTTTCAGTGGTCTTCACTGTGTGTTGGTGTTGTAGTGGTGGCTACATGTCTGGATGTGTTTGTTAGTTCTATTTGTGCCACTGCCTAGCTGTAGTTGTAGTTGTGTTTGTATATGTGATGGCACGGTTAAATGTAACTT
Source organism: Calotriton arnoldi (assembly GCA_963921515.1). Classification (NCBI taxonomy): domain Eukaryota; kingdom Metazoa; phylum Chordata; class Amphibia; order Caudata; family Salamandridae; genus Calotriton; species Calotriton arnoldi. Next base: position 595,949 of record CAWUFW010011584.1, on the reverse strand, counting down.
TGAGATGGCATGTGTTGTGTTTATCTGACTGACATACACATTTTGGGATGATTCTGTTCTGGTTGCTGTGTAATTGCTATGAGTGCATGGTTTGACTCTCCCCTTGACAGTGATGTGTGTGTGTATTGTGGCAGAATATTGTGTACATTTGTTGTGTACTCACTAGGCTCTGGGATGTTCTCTAGTCCATATACGCTCACTGGCGGAAGGATGGCCCGCACCTTCTCCTCCCAGGGCCTGAGGTATACTGGCTTGGCAGGAGGGCCACTACCGGTGTATTGGCTCAGGAGGTAGTCTTTCTTGAGCAGCTCCCGGACCCTCCTGCGCACGTCATACCACCTGTTCTGGATGTCGGTCTTTGTGCGCAGACATGGTGATTGTGCGTACACCCTGTTGATGATCCTCTCCCACATCTTGGTTTTCTGGGAGATGGGGGTCTGTTGGAACAGTGTGCCAAACAGCTGTGGCTCTACCCTGAGGATCTCGTCTACCAGGACTTCCAATTCACAATCTAGGAACTTGTGATTCTTCTTGGGGGGCATGGTGATGGGTGGTGATGGTGAGTGATGTGTGTGTTGGTGTGCAGGTGAGGGTGTGTGGGTGTGTGTTTTGCTGGGTGTATGTGAGGTAGGTATTTGTTGGTGTGCTGATGGTGTGTGGCTTGTGTGAGGGATGAGCTGTGGGTGTGTGGTTGCTGTCTGTTGGGTGCTGGCAGTAGAATGGCATTTGCAAAGGATCATGGTTGGGATTTGTGTCCTTTATATGGGTGGAGTTGTGGGTGTGTCTTTGTTCTCTGTCCCCACCCCCCAGTATTTATTGGCTTTGTAATTGCTTGTTTGGCCTTTTTTGTGTAATTTTTCCTTTGTACTGTCTGTGCATGTTGGAAACGTTCTTGTGACCGAGTCGGACCCTGCATTTGTCTCGTACGGTGTTCTCCGTTTCGTTCACGCTGTGTTTGTGCAGTTTTCTATGCTGCGTACGCGTCAGTCGCGGTGTTTTGTGTTACTTCGGCTCGGTTTTGTATGCGTGTCGGTCGTACGGCTTGTCCTCTGTACGACTCGGTCGTGGTTTTCGCGCCTTGCATCGTACTTTGCGGTTTGGAGTTCGCGGGTACGTTTCGGTTGGATTTGTTCCGGGTGCGTGTCGGTCGGTTCGATTCGCGTGTTTTTCCGGCCGGATTGCTGTTTTCCGTGCGGCTCGGTCGTTCGGCTTGGGTTCGGTACGTGTCGGTCGGATTTTGCACGCTTTGCATCGTACTTGGCGTGTCGGGCGCCACAGGTACGTGTCGGTTGGAATAAATTCCGGCTCCGAGTCGGTCGGTGCTTTTTCCGGCCCGAATCGGAATCGACCCCTAAGGGGGTGATTAGGATGGCGGGCGGATTGCCATCGCTGGGCCGGCTGTGGCAATCCGCCCACCATCCCAACCCGATTTACCCCCCGCCATATTACAATGGCGGGGGGTATCGCGGCGGACGCAAAGTGCGTCTGCCACTTTTCTGCCGGTCGGCAATCGTTCCGATTGCCGGCTGGGCGGAGCTGGGACTTAATATGGTGGCGGTGCCTAGCAGGCACCGCCATCCATATTAAGATGTATGGTTTTGGAAGCCTTTCCATGGCGGCATCGCCGCCATGGAAAGGCTGGCGGAGAATCACTTTGGGGGCCCGTTGCGGGCCCCCGGTGGGGGGTGGGGGGATTGGGGGCTGCCCTTGGGGGGTACATATGGTACCCCCCTACATTGCCATGCACAAGGTGGCAGGCACCGCGTGGTGCCTGCCACGTTGTGCATGGCAATGCACAACATGGCACTTTGGCATTGCTGCGGGTGCTGCTTACAGCAGCACCCGCCACAATGTCAAGTATGCAGAATGTGACCACCAGGGTGGCGGTCGCATCCTAATTTGCGGTGCGTGACCGCCGCACGTCTGGTGGCCTGTCCCAGCACCGCTAGGATGGCGGGCCCCATCCTAATAACCCCCTAAATGTATTTAATTTAATATTCCCACTCCAGTTAGTATTAATTAGGGGTAGGTGCTGGACACTAAACTTAAATAATTTACTATTCCCACTCCAGTTAGTATTAAATTGAGGTAGGTGCTAGACAACAAACTTAATTAATTTACTATTCCCACTCCAGTAAATATTAATTAGAGATAGGTGCTAGGCACTAAATTTAATTAATTTACTATTCCCACTCCAGCTAGTATTAATTAGGGGTAGGTGCTGGACACTTAGGGGCCGATTCCGATCTATGCCGGTAGGGCACCGAATCGGATTCGGCTGAACCGGATCCGATTCGGAGCCCTTTTTCCCGACCGATTCGTACATGCGTCCGGCCGAGCGAGTACGATGCGAGCGCCTGCGAATTCGCCGACCGACTCGTTCGCGGGTCCCAACCGCTCCGACCGACTCGCACGGATGCGCCTCGCACCGCGCAATGGAGACGTTCCCCGACCGGGCAAGTACAATGCGCGCCACGAGCAGTCCGACCGACTCGCGCCGTCCGGCTCCAAGAAGCAGTCGGAGCCGTACTTTGGGGGTCTGTGTCAGACCCCACTGTACGCGTAGCCGCGCGAGTCGCACACAGGGGGGACCCATAGGTCCCCCCTACCTGTGCATGTATGCCGCGAGTCGCTTCGAGGTGTACCCGCTGTAGGGGGCGCCCTTGTTCGCCTCGCACCCATTGAGTCAATGCGAGCCCGCGTACGCGTTGTACGACCAGCTCCCATTGACTTCAATGGGAGTCCGACCGACTCGAGTCCGATAGCATACGTGCGCATCGTACTCGTTCGGGCGGGCTGCTAGGGTCCGATTCGGTCAGAAATCTCTCCGGGTCCGGCTCGGTCGGAGAGATTTCCGGCCCAAATCGGATTCGGCCCCCAAATTTAATTAATTTACTATTCCCTCTCCAGTTAGTATTAATTAGGGGTAGGTGCTGGACACTAAATTTAATTAATTTACTATTCCCACTCCAGGTAGTATTAATCAGGGGTAGGTGCTGGACACTTAACTTAAATAATTTACTATTCCCACTCCAGTTAGTATTAATTTGGGGAAGGTGTTGAACAGTAAACTTAATTAATTTACTATTTCCACTCCAGTGACTATAAATTCAGGATAAGTGTTGCACACTAAACTTAATTAATTTACTACTCCCACTCCAGTTACTATAAATCAAGGGTAGGTGCTGGACACTAAACTTAATTAATTTACTATTCCCACTCCAGTTAGTATTAAATTGGGGTAGGTGCTGGACAACAAACTTAGGGGCCCATTACGATGGCGGGCGGAAGCACAACCGCCGTGCTGGCGGATGCAAAAACCACCAGTTACCGCCGGCACGCAGCAGTCCACACGCCCGCCCAATTATGATGCGAAAAGCAGGCCAAACACCGCCGGCAAGCCAGCAACACCGTCCGCCATCAAAGTGCGCCCGCACACGTAGCGGCGCAGCCCAACTGACACACACCGTCCGACGAAACACGTCCCGCCCGGCGCATAAATTACGATGCCGCAAACAAACGGCTCCCACGGCAAAGAGACACCGCATGTGAAAGAGAGGCGGAAACACGGACGCAGAGCACGGACAACGAAGAAGCGGCACCCCGGGCATGAATCCAGCACTGCAGGCCCTTCCCATGCTTCTGCTGATGCACCACCAAGGACGCAACGTACCGCGGAGACGCAGGTAGGCACACACACAACAAGTGCACGCAAACAGCGCACACAGTGCAAGGGCGGAAAAAGCGGACAACCCCCACCAGCGCGTGCACACTACACATCCACCATTGCATCCACATATGACACACAGGCCAAATCCTAACATCGCAGAACACATGTGTACACACCACCTGGGACTAGGAACCAACCACCCCGTCACGGCCCCAAAGCGCCGATGACGCCGCCACACATGCGCACAACGCAGAGGCCAACCGCAGCGCCATGCATGCGTCGCACACAGACACAGGGACACAACCAAGCAGCACACACATCAGCCCCACCCCGAACGCACATGACACGTGACAGGCCGGCCACAGACATGTCCCCAACGCCCAATTCACGGACAACACCCAACGCCACACAACCGACGCACACATGTCAGTGAAGTCACGCAACAGCAGGACACACCCCAGTGTAACAAACATGGCGAAGCACACAGCGGCGGCAACACCAACTAGGAGAAGCAGGGCCCCTTCGGGAAGAGGAACGCCAGTACCACACTGAAAAACCCATACCACCCTGCACATATGAACAAGACACATGAAACGGAACACCAAAGAGCCCGGGGACCGACAACAGGTGGCCCAAGAATTACATCCACACACAAGGCCCAACGCAGAGCGGAAAGGCAGCCTGCCGCCCACACAAGGGAGAGCAGACAGCACTGAATGACCTTCCATTCCAACTCCGAAACCACAGCCCTACGACAGAAGCCGGTGAATACAGCCATTGTCCAAGAATAGACCAACACAGGCATGCCGAGGAGACCGACCACACGGCAGATAGCGCATATCACAGAAGCACACAACGGACGGGGAAGAAAGAAGAAAACACTCCCCCATGTCGGCCACATGCAAGTTAATTGGAAGGAGTCACACAGCACTGACCTTGAACTGTCTGAGAAGCATGTGGGAAGAGGGCCCGTGTCCTCCAAACAAGCCAACAGAACACAAGTCCTGTCTCCCCACGACTACACAGAGCTCACAGCAACCCCGGAGCGTGCACATTGCAGACTGCACACACAGCCGGAGCACGCCACCTCTACGAACCGCTGCGAAATGGCAACCGCAACACACCTACCCAACTACGCCGAACAGCTCAAGCTGTACCAAACCAACACGATACATACATTGGGATGCGATCTCCTGTCCCTGCTGAACGTAAGTTACCGACTGACTTACCGCATCACATTGTTCAGCTGCGTCATGCCCGTCTTCTACTGTCGGAGGTGTCCCTACCAGCATCCCGTCGAGATATGCCTCTCCAACCCGGCATGTCTGAAGGCGGACCTGCTACCACTACTCCTCCCTCTGGACGCACACGACAGGGCCTGCTCTGCCTATGGGGGCATGGCGTATGTGGCCAACATCGCACGCGCACTGAAATGGAACCACTGTGCCTCCACACGACGGATCATCGAGAACAGCTACATCGAATGTCACCCAGCATGCCCCATCATGGTCCTCCAAGGGACAACCTACGAACAACACCTTGACAGCCACCATCCGCTTCATTGGCTGGCAAACATGTACACCACCAATGACATGGAAGCCCTGCTGGACGGCATCGCATACCTGTCAACCTGTAAATACGTCGGACCACAACGCAGGTTCCCCGAGTGACCTATGAAGTCCAACCCCGCACCCATGCTCAGCTTCCGCACGGACTGGCCAGTCACCACCACAACAGCCATACCAAACGACCGGCAACTGTAACCACACCATCAACGACATCGCCATGACATCGGATATGACCGGGACATGCACACTGTTCCCCATCACATCCCGGAACACCGCATGCATCGTGGGAGGCAGTGGCATGGGCTCTGTGCATCGCACCCACATGGACGGAACTGCACGAACAACCAGGACACGACATGGATCCAGCGCACATGGACACACACACCGCTCAGTGGACATGAATAGGTCGCCTGGAGTCTGTGGGTGCTGCACCCCTCCCACCCCCGCCCCGGGAATCCCATACCAGGACCTTTGCATGGACGACAAGTGCATACAACAACAACACGACCCCAGTGACTGTGACATGTCCAGTAACCACCACAGTGCAACAACAAGTGGCACGCCGCTGCATGCACGCAAGCACATGCCCTGATGTCATCTCACATGCACGCGTGCATGAGGAACAACCGCAGCAAACCTGTCACATGGAACTGAGATGGACTGTGCCCATGATGCCGAGCGGTCTGGTAGGCTACATGTATACCGTCTGTGTCAAAGTCCACAGCTCCGCAGCTATACGTAAATGTACATTAGCACAGCCTTGGCCAAGCAGATGTAACCCCACACCCTATCCCATTCGTAATCATGCTCAGTATATCCTCAACATGTATTCCGCTGCCAGTAGTGTCCACTATACTGCATCACAGAGGACAGAAGACTCAATATAATGTTTGAAACCAAAACTGTCTCCGCTGACTCATTTCACAAGTACGAATGAGAGAGGATGAGAGTATGTGAAGTACACGGCAGTCGTGACATGACCATGTAGTCCACTGGTATTGGATGTCAACGCAAATGAGTAGCACTACTGTGGAAGACACACATGTGTCGTGTGAAGTCGTATGGACGCAGTGCTCAGGTGGGTGGGTGCGACGGGTAGATGCGCACATGCCAAGTTGGAGCACGCCGTGTTGGGAGGGGTCATGAACAGTACACCACCGCTTCCCTGGGCATTGTGAGAGGACACCTGTCGGGGGGAGTGAACACGTGTGTGCACAGCAGCCGGGCACACGTACAAGGCGGTACCAGGCGCACCTCAGCCCACCCTCTGTGGACAAGCTGGATCCTGTTGTGCGCCCGCCATGCCCCTTGACAAGGCACACACAGCCCCAGTCGACCAGGTGTAACCCCAACATAGTCAATCCGCACAGGCGATACAGGGCACGGCATGGCAGTGGAGCATGGTGTGTGAGAGGTCTCCTCGCGCTCCTCCTGCTCATATCACGCAGGCAATAGAACCTCAACGTCTAGCATGGCACAAGTCAGATGGAAGTGTAGGGGGACGCACCACAGCACGAGCAGCACTGACGTCACGGGAGGTGGCTCGCACCATCCCATCCATTGCCCATCATACCAACCACGCCACATGCCATTGCGACTAAGTGCAAGCGCGTGCGCCACCACCCCCGAGCCCTCCCCAGAGAGGCCAAAGAGTGAATGTGTGGGCCATCAGCCACAGACGGACGCGGCCTGGCCGCAAGGGCAGCCACAGCCACTGGGTGTCGCAGGTGGCGGATCCGGAAGGCGAAGACTGTGATGCATAGTCCATGCAGGCCGGGTCTCCATTTGGGGCACCACGCAGGTGGACGGCGTCCCGCCACACATCATACCCTGAGACAGCCCACTCGTGCAACTGGACCCACACATACACTCCTTGCCCTCTCTGGTGCGAGCTTGGGGCTGCCTGTGCAAGCGCTAGCCTCGCAGGTGAGCATGCATATTGGGGGAGCGAGGGGAGGACATGAGGGCTGGGGCGAAGATGACTGTATCACTGTCAGTTAGTACAAGGGATGACCCAGATGTGGAAAGGAAGAGACGTGTCCCGTGTGCACTGCAACTAGTCGCCAATCCAACTACCCCCATGTCCGGAATGTAAGCCCGCACCTAGGCCCGCCCATCCGCCACATCGAACATACCACCAGCACGACAACCTTCCCATTCGAAACACTGACTGGGGGTGGCGACCAGTGTACAATCATGTGTAGCCTACCCACGCGTACATGTGGGCCCTCCATGATCCATGTCACCTGCGGCAAAGTCATGACATGCGCAATGAGGGAAGTGAGGAGAGCTGTCCGCCCCACGCGCAGAAGGTGCATCAGCTCCACAGACCCAGCAGCGAGTCCAGCAGGGGTCACATGTGCAGGGGCAGCTGTGCCTGGTGTGAAGGCACATGCATATAGACAGCACATCGACCAATGTGTAGTCTCCCCACATCTACAGTCCATCATCATGCGGACATAGGAATTGAACACAGGGCAACACATCTTAGCTGGTGCACCCACCGTGACCAACAATGCGCAATCATCGACGTACCCGCCCTGTGCATGGCCCCCACCCAACGGAGGCACATCCAGTGCCACCATCCCACACACACAAGCCTTCCACGGAACATGCTGTGTCCAATGGTCAGTACAGAGTCAGCGCCCATCTGGTGGATCCTGAACAGGAGACACATGCACACACATGCCAGCTCCCACTATGTACGACTGCCACCTGGCACGTGCAATGTAACCTCTCACCTGTGATGTGTGACTGCAAGCACACAGCCGTCTTGGCATGGGGCTGTCAATGTGGACACCAGTCAATGTTTCGGGAGCTGTGATCCGTACAGTGCTGTACATAGGGTGCAGTGCTGACACCTACTACTGTCTCATATCCCCTCGTGCCACAGGTCCCACTTGTATTGGCCGCTCAGCCCGTGCCCACATCGTCGTCGTCGTGTGCCATACTCATCCAGCCTCGGAAGCAGTTCCATGCTCAGCAGACACTCATGTTGCCGTGGCGTTGCCGCTTGACGAATATGCAGTCAGTCCCCATCAGCACGCCCCGCAAGTCATTGGGGCCTAGATCCCCATGTGCATGCACATGGCAGTGGTATGTCTCACTTGCCATTGCCATTGTTGGGAGACCTGTGTAAGTGTATTGTGGCCGTGCCGTCCCAGCTTGACAGCTGGGCTGTGGCTCATGTGCTTGCTCAGTCATGTCAGTGATGTGTATGCGAAATTGCTATGTGCCGTGTTGCTTTGACATGTGTCCTCTGCCATTTAACCCAGGCGGAGACCGAACATTGACCGCCCATACCAATTGCTGGCGGACATGGACGATACAGAGGTAATCAGGAAGTTTCGGCTGGACAGGCCAACTCTGCATCGACTGTGTGCCATGTTAGAGCCCCATCTCCGTCCCCGCAGGGTGTATCCGACTGCTGTCACCCCCACGGCTAAGGTGATGGCCGCCATGCATTTCTTCGCCACTGGGTCATTCCAGCACACAGTGGGCAGTGGAGGAGGGATGTCCCAGCCCATGTTCAGCAAGGTGCTGAGGGATGTACTGGCAGCCATGATGCTGTACCGGAACAGGTACATCCGCTTCCCCAGGGCTCGTGAATTGGCGGCAGTGAAGGGTGCATTCTATGCCCTTGGCAGAATCCCACACGTCGTGGGAGCCATTGACTGCACTCATGTTGGCCTTGTTCCACCACAGGCCACTGAGCACCTGTACCGCAACAGGAAGCACCCGCACTCCCTGAATGTGCAAGTGGTGTGCCTTGCGGACATGGTGATCACCCACGTGTGTGCAAAGTTTCCAGGCTCGGCCCATGACGCACACTAATGCGCAACAGCATCTTGCCACGACTGATGGCCAATCTGCAACAGGATCGTGCCTGTATTGTCGGTGAGTATGTGGAGTGGTGTAGCGTGCTGGTTGTGCGATGCTGTCCCCTGTCCAGTTGGAATTGCAACGGTTCTCTGTGTCCCTCACACCCAGGTGACTCTGCGTATCCGAATGGGGCATGGCTGCTCAGTCCATTGAGGAATCCTCGCACCCCAGCAGACGATCGATACAATGAGGCACATGGGAGGACCAGACGTGTGGTCGAGCGTACCTTTGGCCTCCTCAAGTCCAGGTTCAGGTGCCTGGACCGCACCGGGGGTGCACTGGCGTACTCCCCACAGAAGGTGTGCCAGATAGTGGTGGCGTGCTGCATGCTGCACAATCTGGCCATTCGGAAGCAGATCCCCCTCATTGTGGATGACGGAGATCAACCAGGGCCCCAGCCCGCAGACCAGGACAGCTCGAGTGAGGTGGACAGCGGAGAGGAGGAAGCTGGGAATGTGCGCCAGCAGCTCATCGCCCGCTACTTCACTTGACGGTGAGTGTCCATGTACGACGGATGATGTGTCTGTATCTGTGCAGGTGTGTGTGTGCTGTGTCAGGGTGGCCGTATGTTCACTGCGTGCAGTGTGTCAACGCTCCATGGCCAGGGTAGTATGCCACTGTTGGTGACTGTGGCATTGTGCCCTATTGCTCTGTGCGATGTGTGTACATTGCTTGTAGTTGTTGACATGTACTGTGTGATGGGTGTGTGACACACTCATTGAATGTGCTCCTGTTCTGTCTCCCACCCCTAGGTCCCTACAGGCCCTCCGGATTCCATTGCCATGCCACGCATCAGGTGCCCTTCCGCCCAAGGTGGCCGTTGTATTCGTACAAATAAAACACAGGGCACAAACAGCAGTTAGTGAATAAGGTGCATTTATTACGAACTGTGACATGTGATTGTGTGTAAGGTGATAACAAAAGTGGTGCGTGCAGTGACAATGAGCTGTCGGTCATGGCTGCGTGATGATCAGGGTGTACCCACTGGTTCTATGTCCATAGTCCAACACACACATGCCATCCAGATGGCTGTGTGGAGTGGGATCGTAGAGCAAGTCAATGCAGTGGCTGGTCAAGGAAGGCTGGCGGAAGGCTGGCTGGCTGCCTCACTTGCGACTGGAGCGTGCGAAGTCCTCCCGGGAGATCTGTTTCCTCTTCGGACGGCCCCTTCCACGTTTGGGAGGGGGTGTGTGGTGGCGACCTGCTGGTGGTGGGTGAGGTGTGCTCACTGGCTGTGGACGCAGGGGAAGTGGACACTGCTGGCCGACCCTGCGCCCTAGCAGGTGGTGGCGGAGGTGGTGTTGCTGGCCTTGCCTGTGACCCCACCGCCACCACCAGCTGGCCCATGAGGTCCACGAGTTGGTCCATACGGGACACGAATTGGCCCATATGGGCGTCCATGGACCTCAGCACCCCCAGCACCTCCCGCGTGTCAGTAGCAGACCTGGCCCATTGTCCTTGGGCCTCTTCATAGGCCCCAAGGACTCTGGCCATTTGAGGCAGGGCATGGCTCCCAGGGGAGGCTGGCGTTTCCCTGACCCTGCTCCTCCTACCAGTCCTGCTGCCACCGGCCTGCCCACTAGCCACATTGCTCACCACGGTCCTCGCTGTGGCTCCCAGGGTGGATCCAGTCGGCCGGGCCACCACCTGCGCTGGGGCTGGTGCCAGCGAAGACGTGGTGGTCGTGGAGGCGGTGGTGGTCGGTGCGGCGATGGTGGCGGTTGCGGCAGTGGTAGTGGCCGCAATGACCGTGGGTGTGGCCGCAACGACAGTGGCAGCAGGGGACTGGGACTGTTCAGCATCCCTGGATGATGGGTTGGTGGGTAGGAGGGGTCCTGGGGAGCGGCTGGGCCCTGCCACGCCAGATGGGCCAGCTTGGTGGTCCGTGTCCGAAGAGGTGGACAGATCCTCCAGATCCCTGTGTCCTCGTTGGGGGCTTGTAGGCTGGCTGTGCTGGCTGCTGTCTCCATCCCCAGCGTCCAGCAGTTCGTCACCTGTGGAGAAAATGAGATTTGTTATTGTGTTGCACCTGGCGAAGTATGTATTAGTCGTCTGACATTGGCAGTTCGTGCAATCTCGTACATGGGTTTCCCGGAGGCGAGTGTGTGGCTGTGGCATCTGTAGTTGTGTGTGCTAGGCAATGGGACTGTGTGCTGTGCACATGTGGCATGGGACGGATTGGCCATGCCGATGGGTGTGTTGCTTTGCCCCTACTCATTGTGACTCTGGTGTATGCGGGCTCCTGGCCCATCCTGGGTCTGGTTTGTACTTTGCTTTGGAGTTCATATGGAACGCTTAGGAACGCATATGGCAACATGGGGGCCATGCCCCAGATTCGCATTTGGGATGGAATATGCTTTTGGGGTTCAAATGGAACGCTTAGGAACGCATATGGCAACATGGGGGCCATGCCCCAGATTCGCATTTGGGAGGGGATATGCTTTTGGGGTTCAAATGGAACGCTTAGGAACGCATATGGCAACATGGGGGCCATGCCCCAGATTCGCATTTGGGAGGGGATATGCTTTTGGGGTTCAAATGGAACGCTTAGGAACGCATATGGCAACATGGGGGCCATGCCCCAGATTCGCATTTGGGAGGGGATATGCTTTTGGGGTTCAAATGGAAAGCTTAGGAACGCATATGGCAACATGGGGGCCATGCCCCAGATTCGCATTTGGGAGGGGATATGCTTTTGGGGTACATGCTGTGAGCCATGGGTGCCGAACGTGACATGTGTTGTGGCAGCATGACAGTGCATGGTCTGAGGTGTGTGCATGCCTGACATGCCCTGCATATTTGCTGTCTGTTGTGGTTACTGGACATGGCATTGGACGCATCGTTATGAGTGAGTGATAGTTGTGTGCCAGCCAACGTATTGCAGTTGTCCCATCTCCTTGGTGTGCGTGCTGCCCTGTGCCATGTGCATCACTGCAGTGCTCGGGGGGGTGTGGCCCATGTTGTGTGTTGTTGCTCACAGTGTGTCGTGCGCTTAATTGACTTCTGGCACATGGTTGGTCATGGGCATGTGTCTTAGCGTGACTGCTGTATGTGTGGCAGCTGTGCGGATGACATGCCTTTCATGTGACTGGGGCTGACGGATGGGATGGATGGTATGTTGTATGTGCATGGTGTGTCTGTGAGTTTGATGGGTTCAGTGGTGTTCGTGTGCATTTCTGTTGTTCCGCTCTGTTGCGTCTAGTGTTGTTTGTCTTACATAGGCGTAGTTGTGGGGTGTGGGGTTGACAGGCAGTGGGGGCTACATGGACAGGACTTCAATGGTGTTTCGGTTGTGTGTGATGAGTTGCACTGTGGCTGCCGTGTGGGACTATATTCAGTGTGGCTTGTGCATGCAGACGTGGCTCCTTGGGTGTTGCTATGTCTGTGATGGGTCATGTGGGGTGTGAGTCTGCTGTTCATGTCCGTGTGCACATTGTTCACTTGTTCTTGACGGTGGGCGGTGCTGCGTGTCCGTGTGCTACGTGACATGTCCCATGTGTTGGTGGTGTTATGGTCCTCATGCCTCCAGTAATCCAGCCCTGTCCAGTTTCCCACCTGCAAGTTGTTCGTGCGTGCACTGTACTGGATGCCACATGGCTCTAAGCGGGGGTGCTCCATGTTGCAGGTCTGTGGGGGTGGGGGGTGTAGTGGGTCGTGGGGGTGGCTGTACACCCACTGACACTGATTGCTGTGGACCGTGATGTCTGCCTTTCGGCTGTCGTTGTGCACTGCGGTGGCTGACACGTGGCTGTGGGGTGTTGGGGATGCTCCTCCTTGCTGTGCTGTGGGACTGGGGCCTGGTGTGTGTTGTACTTGGGCTGTCCACCGTCCCACCCACTGCACTTTGTGTTCCTGCCACTTACCTGTTACTTGTCGGTTAGTGCAGCTGTGGCGGACACATGGGTGTGGTGGGTGCTCGTTGTGGCGCTTCTGGCATATTTGTGGACCTGTTGGTGGTTACGTGGCTGGCTTAGTGTACACATGTCCCCACGCATCTTACAGTTGTTCGGTTTGGCCTGTGTGTGGTAGTGTCTGTTGCATGTGCGTGTGATGTGTTGTGTATTGTGTGCTGGACATGGGGGTGTTTGTCCCTGGGAGCTGTGGCATGGTGGTTGCGCATGTGAGTACATAGCGGTGTGCTAGTATACATTAGTTTGTACTTACCAGCCTCCACTCCCCTGCTAATCCGGCGAGGATCTCCGGATGGATTACGACTCGCACCTTCTCCTCCCACGCTTTGAAGGTCTTAAAGAGCGCGGGATTCCCTCCGCCAGTGACGGCAGCCAGCTCTCTGTTTTTGCCCTCCTTCTTCTTGACCAGGCTCTTTACGTCATTCCAACGTTTGTTTATCTCGGTTCTGTTCCTGGGCAGGGTCCCGACTGCATTGACCTGGTCTACGATCCGGGTCCACATTCTGTTTCTGGTGGCTAGTGGTGTGTGCTGGACCATGTTCCCATAGATTTGTGGGTACACCTTGATGATCTCGTCGACCATGACCGTCAGCTCCATGGGCGTGAACTTGGGCATCCTTTGTGGTGCCATGGTGTTTGTGGTGCTGGTGCGGTGTGTGTTGTGTAATGTGCAGGGGGTTTGTGGTGCCGGTGTTTGGTGGTGGTGGTGGTGGTTCTGATGTGTGCGTTTCTGTGGTGTGCTGCTGTCCTTGCTGTGTCACTGTGTCCTCTCCTCTCCTCTCTGGTTTGCAATGTAGCAAGGGGTTGTGGTCTGTGGGAGTGCTGCTTTTGTACTCACCTATGTGGGTGTGTCCTCATGGTCTGTTGTTTTCAGGTGTGTTGTGTCTGGGGTTCTGGCCTTTGTATTTTTTGTTTGTCCGGGGGGTGTTTTCGGGATGTGTACTGTGCTTGTGTATTTGTGTGTGCCTTGCTGTGTGGACTTGTTGGCCATGTTGTGTGCTATTGGTTTTGTGTGTGGATGGTTTCTGTGCAGGTACGTGGGCGCCATGGCTTCTGCCGTGTCGATTCTCATCGGCGTTGTTTGCGCTGGCGGGCGGTATATTTGTGGTTTTTCCGCGCTCATGGCGGTGCGATCGTAATTTCACGTGCGGTGTGTCGGCCGTGTGGGCGGGCGGTTTTGTGTTGTCGTAGCGTGTTTCCGTCCGTGGCGGGCGGTTTGACTCCGACTCGGACGATGGCGGGCGGTATTTTGTGTGCTTTTTCGCCGATGGCGGTTTTGGTTTGTGTACTCATAATGGCGTGGTCGGTGTTCAGGCGGTGTGTGCGGGCGGATTTTTGCCGCTTCCATGCCTGGCGGATTTTTTACGCCGGGTATCGTAATGAGCCCGTTAATTATTTTACTATTTCCACTCCAGTTACTATTAATTAGGGGTAGGTGCTGGACATTAAATTTAATTAATTTACTATTCCCACTCCAGGTAGTATTAAAAAGGGGTAGGTACTGGATCCTAAATTTAATTAATTTACTATTCCCATTCCAATGAATATTAATTTTGGATTAGTGCTGGTCATTAAACTTAATTATTCAACTATACCCACTGAAATTGCTGTTAAATAAATGGAATTGCCAGACCTTTAAAATATTTATTTTTCTTTTCCCATTAAAATTACTATATTATGACTAACTACACTATAAATAAATTTTTTCAGTATTTGACAACACCTTTAATAAATTACTACACTATATAATATAATACATTTTATTATTTTTATAATTTATAAAACAAAAATATATATTTATTTTTTAAATATTTATGTTTTATTAAATGTAAAATATCACATATAAATTATATATTATCTACATAAAATATCTAAATACAAATATTTCAATATTAAATTTTAAAGATTTTTATCAATTTATCTCCTAGATTAATTTTTTTTTAAATTTACACGTTTTATTTAAATTCTAATGTTTTCATTCTTAACAAATAAAATATTTAATAATTTCCATTTATTATATTAAATTTTCTAACTTTTTATATTTTATTTCTTTATAATACACAATTCAATATAAATATTAATAGAATAATAATTTACACTGAATACACAATTTTTTTTATTTTATAAATATTATTATTTTTTTTTAAATTTCAAAATATTTCAACAAAATGTATAAAACTGTAACCAACATTATATCCTATAAACACAACTCCAAACTGATTAAACAATACATTCAATATACAAATAAAATATAACCAAATTCAGTATAGAAACTTCCAATTTTTTAGAGATTTCATTTAATATTTTTTAAACACTCCCCACCTTTATACACTAGAAACTCAATGTCCCACTCCTAAAAAAATTATTTCAAAATTAGATATAATATTTTGTAAATTATAAATAAAAAATTTGAAGTTATTACAAATTAAAATACATTAATTTAAAACACTCTCCCCCTTAGCCACTACAAACCCAACATCCCGCTCCTAAAAATTATTTTTCTAAATTCGAAATTATATTTTGTAAATTCTATTTTTACAATTCGAATTTATTATAAATTAAAATAATTTTTTTTTTTAAAACACTCCCCGCCCTTATCCCCTACAAACCCAACATCCTGCTCCCAAAAAATATTTTTATAATGTAAAAATCTATTTGCTAAATTATAATTTTAGATTTCAAACTTCTTATAAATTAAAAACAATTATTTTAAAACACTCCCCACCCTTATCCCCTATAAACCCAACATCCCGCTCCTAATTTTTTTTTCTAAATTCTAAATTATATTTTCTAAATTATAAATTAAACTTTCGAATTTATTATAAATGTAAATAAATTATTTTAAAACACTCCCCACCCTTATCCCCTATAAACCCAACATCCCGCTCCTAAAAAATAATTTTCGAAATTCGAAAATATATATTCTAAATTATAAATTAAACTTTCTAATTTATTATAAATGTAAATCAATTATTTTAAAACACTCCCCACCCTTATCCCCTATAAACCCAACATCCCGCTCCTAAAAATATTATACAAATTTATTTTTTTATAACATTAACTAATATTATACTACAAACAAACTCTAAATACATTACAATATAGTACAATAGCGATATTTTAACATAACAATATTTTAACAATCGATATTACAAACTTCGATATTTTTAACAATACTTAAAATCGATATTTTTAACATTGATATACATAACATCGATATTTAATACTGTCGATATACTAAACTCGATATTTATGTATATCGATATTAAAATTTCGATATTATGTCTACTTACCGGCAGTCTTCTCAGGAACCATGTAGCAGTCTGTTGCATGGAGGATCGCAGCAGAAGTGTAGGCTCCTGACTGGGATCTTCATGTGGAAACAGGCTGAAGATCACGGCTAGCTCCTGTAATCCTGGGGGTACTTGATTCATGATGCAGCTCTTTCCAACACTCCGGTGAGTGCTTGGACCTCTCTTATGCATGCAACAACCACACACCTGTAGATGACAATTCTTTGGTGTAATGGTTGCCAGGCACTATGATAGACACACTGCTTCGAGAGAATGATCTTGATTCTTAACAAATTACCCCTAGTGCACCTCTCATGTCACTAAATCATCCAGGCTGGCTCCAGCCCAATGACACACTTAGCAGTGCCATGGTCATGCAGCCCACTTGTGGAGCACACGGCCATCACCAGGTGCTTATCCTTATGTCTTCAGTCGCGCCTACCACATGGGTGCATTGTTCCAGGTGCCTGGGAGCTACAATGAATAGAAATGACAATGGTTGCTCTGCCTGATCTGGCAGTACCTCAATTCCTCAGCTTGCTTGTTTACAGAGAATCTGCAAGACGAACCCGTGGCCACGGTCAATCAAAGCAGTACCTTCCACAATATAAACCCCCTGGAGGGTAGACATTTCCTTATCTTGGCATATATATCTTGGCATCCAAGATGGTCCAGTAATGCCTCCTTCATATCGGACTTTAGATGATGTTCTTTTGTTTCTGGGGAGCTGGCTGTCAATGCGACACCAACTGTTGGCTGTGTAGTCGTCCCTGAGCACCATGCAGAGTACTCCCTCCTTGACAGAAGAGACCTCAACAAAGAATAGCGATGGGTCTTCAGTTCCCATTTTTACACCGCTTTTTCAGAGAGAGGATGTGTATTCCAGGTCTGCTTCCATGGAACCAGTTTTTATCAGTTTTCCGTTCATGTGTCCTGGCCAGGTTACCTTCCAGGCCTGACCTCTGATTGTAAGGATGCTCTGCCTAGGAGGGCAGTTTCCCGGTGGGGTGGCAATTAGATAAGTACAAAGAGGTGGGATCAGGTGATGATTGGTGTTTTTTTAGGATGTTGGATCCCACTTATATTGTCCTTTCAGTAGTGGCTTTAAACCCATATTTCCCAGAAATGATGTCATAATTGTGTATTAATTTCCGTATTTCGCAGCATGTACATTACCTCTATAAGTTACAATTTTCAAGCAATAAGGCTGCAAATTATAAAATACCACTGGATATTTTTCAAAGTGTGTTTTCCATGTTCCAAAAAATGTGGTATTTAAAAATGCAGAACAGATAACATTTTCTCGAGCTATGGTGACATTTACAAATCACTCTGCTTCTTGGTTGGTTATGAAGTCAGGATGACCCCAGGAAGTAATGTAGAACTAGGGATATGCAAATTATAAACTTTGAGGGGCCGATTCCGATGTGGGTCGGAAAACTCTCCGACCGAGTTGGATCCGGAGAGATTTCCGACCGAGCCGGACTCCTGCAGTCCGACCGAGCGAGTACGATGCGGCCGCATGCTGCTGGACTCGATTCGGTCGGACTCCCATTGAAGTCAATGGGAGTCGGTCGTACGACGCGTACATGGGCTCCCAGTGACTCAATGGGTACGTCGCAAACAAGTGCGCCCCCTACAGTGTGTACGCGTCGGTGCAACTCGCACCGTACATGCATGTTTAGGGGGGACCCTTGGGTCCCCCCTGTGTTCCACTCGTACGGCTACGGGTGGAGGGGGGTCCGGCACGGACCCCCCAAGTCCGGCTCCGGGAGCTTTTTCGAGCCGGACGCTCCGACTCGATCCGGCTGTCCGACGCGTCCATCGTACTCGCTCGGTCGGATAACGTCTCCATTGCGTGGTGCGATTCGTTTCCGTACGAGTCGGTCGGAGCGGTTTGGATCCGGAAACGGTTCGGTCGGAACACATGCGTACATTCGCATCGTACTCGCCCGGTCGGACAGCTGTACGAGTCGGTCGGAAAAAACGCGTACGGCTCGTACTTTTTCCGGCCGGATCCCGTTCGGAGAGCTTCCGACCGAGATCGGAATCGGCCCCTGAGTGTGTAGTTTAGCATCACCCCCATCTTATTTCCTGCAGCTTGAAGTCCCATGGAACATTTAGATACAGGGAACTGATTTCTCTGCTGTCACTCAGGTATGTCTTCTTCTGTGCTCCCTGAAGTTCTATCATGGGATTTCCAGCAGCAAGGATGAGAACTATGAATGTTCAACTGAACCATTAAGATGTGGGTGGCTTTATGCATACGTGAGGTCCTCTATGGTGTTCCTGCTATCACACAGGTCACATTTGTGGTGCTTCTCATTTTTAAATCTAGGCCAGACTCGCACTTTAACAAAGCCAGGGAGGTTTAACACATTTTTATAAGCACTTCGAAATAAAATAGAAAGGATATATTTTGACTTGACAAGTATATTCTGTTACTAAATAATTCTACTTAGTAACTGTTGATGGAGCATGATTATTTGAGAATAATTTTGCTTGATCAAGTCTGCTCATTTAGGGGCTTATTAGGATGGCGGGCGGACTTCAGTCCGCCTGCCACCCTAGCGGTGCTGGGACCGGCCGCCAGCGGTGCGGCGGTCCCGCACCACCAATTAGGCTGCAACCGCCACCCTGGCGGTCGCATTCCACATCGTTAACATTGCGGCGGGTGCTGCTGGAAGCAGCACCCGCCGCAATGCCAAAGTGGCATGCTGTGCATTGCCATGCACAACGTGACAGGCACCGCGCGGTGCCTGCCACCTTGTGCATGGCAATGAAGGGGGGTACTATAGGTACCCCCCAAGTGCAGCCCCCCACCACCCCAAGCCCCCCGGGGGCCCGCAACGGGCCCCCAAAGCAATTCCCACCAGCCTTTCCATGGCGGCATCACCGCCATGGAAAGGCCTTGACAACCCGGCATCATGATATTGATGGTGGTGCCTTCCAGGCACCGCCACCATATCATGCCCCAGCTACCCCCCGCCATGGTAATATAGCGGGGGGTAAATCATGTTGCGATGGCGGGCGGATCACCACTGCCGGCCGGGCGGTGGCGATCCGCCCGCCATCATAATGACCCCCTTAGTGTGAAAACTAATATGTATTTTATAAAATGACTAATGGTGTGGTCATTTCAAGAAATGTGAGTTTTTGTAATAAAACAAAAGCACAACGTACAAATGTGTAAGAATGACACAACATATTCATTTAGTGTTCAAAAGCTGCAATAAGAAACATGCAGAAGGGTTGCAAACTGGAGTGATGAGAGATATCTTTTTTGTAACAGAAGAGAAACTTATTAAATATATTAAAGAATGTAGTGCAAAAGTAAATTGCAAGTAGTAATAGAGAAATATGATAATGAAAATGCTTAATAAATAACGATTCTTGCTTATGTTTCCCCTGAACATGAAAACCATAACAAAAGTGGTTGCATATACTTTCAGAAAATATGTATTAGACCATGCTTATAAGTTTATTTGGAAGATGGTATTATATTGATTCTTATGTATTCACTATTTCCCATACATTATTAATAGTGGTGTGTGTAATTCTTTAGAAAATGTTGATTTTGTGGTTTTCTATGTAGGCCTCAAAACCTGTTAGTGTATTATTTCTTTCCTAACGTAGGCCTTAGAAAAATGTATTTAGTCCTTCATTTTTTCAAAAATGCTGATCTATTTGCTTCAGTTATGAATGTTTATCATTAGAGTTTTCTTCCTACAGTTTGAGTATTTCTTTCTATGAAAATTGTGTTGACTATGTTGCAAGCTAACATGGAAGCGAGCGCGTGGATATGAAAAGTTTCGATGTGCTTCCTATTTCCGAGGTGTCATGATGTCTTGCGGGTAAACAAAAGCATCTTGTTAAAGTTCTGGATGAACTAGGCTGGAGAACGATCACACCATGGATCCTAACCAATGGAAACATGTAAAATTGTGAAGAAGCTACATTAGGGGGCTGGAATTGCGAACATTTTTGGGGTATAACTACTCCATGAGAAAAAGAATGGGGGCTGGCTGGTTCTCTCTGACTTGCTCAATGCTTTCCTGGCTGCTGGCTATTTCCTTGTGATTCTGGGCGTGACATGCTGTCGGTCCGAACCTTGACTCTTTCCCAGAACTGAACTGTCCTGATTTTCCCTTGCACTTCATTGGCTGGTGATGTTGCATAAGCTATACCTTTTTGGCTGAAGGTTTAGCTGATTCAGACTTTTGCATGCTGTGCAATATTTCCTTGACCTTAGGTTCACATGATTCTCGAATTGCATACTGAAATTGCAATGTGTATCTTTTCTTTGTCTCTCTTTCTCTCTCTCCCCTCACGTCAGTTATTGATTTTTGATGTATTTGCCATTGATTTGTATTTTCTATAGTGAATTTACCTGTAATCATTTAAAATACAAAAGTACTGAAAATTACTAATGTATTCTTGTGTATTGACCATTCATCTTGAATCTTAGATAAAGGTACCTTGATAAATATCTGAGTTTGTTTTTATTGAGGAGTTTTAACTGACATAATATGTTTTGACTGTTGTTGTTAGTTAGGCATTTTCTTCATTAGAGGTCCTCATGAAGGAAATTGCATCCGTCTCTAATTATCTGAGTCCCTATTAGCTCTTACAAAGATCTATCAGAGGTTGTCATGATTTGTAAGTGGTTATAGAGTTTCTATGGGCCCAAACTCTTGGTTTAGTAAATGATTACATAGTTTGGTTCATGGTATATTGGACATTTGTGAATGATTATAATATTTACTCTGCTTCTGCTGGATCACTGTGATTCACTCTGTGCTTAGTTTTCAACAGGACGTAATGGCACAGTGGATGCAGACTACAACAGTAACATATCTCAAAGGTACTGAAATATATCATATAGGTTATTTTTGCAAAACACATAAGAATGCTAAACACAATCATTGCTAATTCAGAATGATCACCAATATTACACACCATCATTCCCTGCAGGAATAGTATAGCACTGTGCTCAGTTATTATTTTAAAATTAGCACTATAACTGATCTGCATGTTATAACTGTAGGCACATTTATATTTACTATTCCTGGGAAGCCAAATTTATTTCCAGGCTGTTTCTGTACCTTCACTATATTTTAATCTGTATCTCTTCCATTTGGGGCCTGCATGTTGTGGTGTGTAAAAAATAGATACCATCGCACTCCTGCCAACAATCTATGAACAGTTGTCTTTCAAATTTTGCTATAGTCAATAAGCATCAACCAAAAATATTCCACAATACAAAGTCCAATGTTTTTCAATGATGTTTATATATTTCAGTTGGTACAGGCAACAGCCATTCCGGAAAGTACAGCCGGCACGTGTTTCGTCACGCCAGTGACTTCTTCAAGGCTAAGGCAGCGGTGTTATAGCCGCTGTTCTAAAAGGCAATCCGGTAAGGTCGTCAAGAAAAGCAGTGGCTGAAGCAATGTTGGAATTCAAAAAGAACCTATGTACTATCCAAAATGTGGAACTTCAAGGGTGGTCACCACAAGGTCCAAAAATAGTAAAGGACATCTGTATTGTCCTGTTGTGGTGGAGCAATGCATAAAAACTCTCGTAAAAAGTCACTTCATTACGTCGTTCACTGAGAAGACGCTACACTGAAATTTAGAGGGAGATTACCAAGGCTCATTTGCAGGACATCCCCTGGATGGACAGCAGGATGACATACTTTACGTTCGAGAGTTTTTACGCATTGCTCCACCACAACAGAACAATACAGAGGTCCTTTACTATTTTTGGACATTGTGGTGACCTCCGTTGAAGTTCCACATCTTGGATAGTACATAGGTTCTTTTTGAATTCCAACATTGCATTGTGCCACAACAGATAGGTGAGTCCCATTCAAAAAGCCCTGCGTCATTCCTTACGCCTGGTCTTAGCAGGCATAGGCATTTTGACACAGTGAAAGCATAGAGTGATGCAGTGAAATGGTGTAAATTTCACTGTGTCAGTTCTCCTTGGCTTTTTGCATGGGAACGCCCACCCTGCATACATTATACCTAACGCAGGTATAATGTGGCCCAGGGCTTTACAACGTGGTGCATCTCCCTAGATGTGTCGCGTTGTAAATGGGCCACAACGTGGCGCATTGTTTACGCCGCCACAGCATCGCAATACGTGAAGCAGCGGCGGCGCAAAAGTGTCACACAGGGCTTGTAAATCTGCCCCTTAATTTTTATGAACAAATGGAATGGCTAGGACTAATCTAGTCACAGTTGTGTGGCATGATATCGGAAACCAACATATTGTGATACCTAGATATATATACAAAAATTTATCGAAAACCAAAATATACTGTTTACATAGTTTGTATGGGAACTTCAAAAATATTGAGACAAAAATATTGTGCACTAAAATATCGGCAACAGACAGGAAAATATAACATTTTACTATGGAATTATATGTAATTAAATTTACATATATAAGTTTAAAATAATACAATTAAAACTAAATAGATATATTTGAAACTATTATATAAATAAAAATTTAAAACATTATTCAAGCAATTGATAAAATTAAAAATAGACAAACCAAACATGAGTACTTTGATCTCAATAGATGAGAGAGGGCGAATAGAAAGATTTACTATATTGCTTGAAAGATTCATCGTCCCATCTTCTTACCCCTTAATTCTATTCCCATTGGGGTTGCCTCTGCTCTTACACCTTTTTCCTCTCCTGGGTTTTTTGTTGTAGTTGCTCTTTCTTTGCCTCTGCCTCTTTCTTCTCTTCCTCTTCCCCTGACACAGCCTGATCTTTCTGTCAAATCTGTTGGAGCTTTCTTTGATGTAGGAGGTGAAATTCCTCCCAAACCTTCCCAGTTTCAATGTGCTATTCTTTGTAGGGCCACTCATGCCATCCTCCGAGACATAACTCTTGCTGCAATCATTGGCTGACCCCGTTGTTTCAGGACCTTCATTCGTCTGTAATGCTGCCAATTATTTGTGGTCTTAATGCCTCTCCTCAAGTAATCAAATCCACAACTGAACGTCAATATTCTACCTTCTGGATAGTCTTGTTGGTCCTTTGCAAATTTCCTTAGTTTTTTCAGGATGATTTCTTCTTCATGTTTAGTAAGGGCCATATTACGAGTACGGTGGTCCACAGGTGGCGGTGTTGGTCCAACCAGTGCCACCACTGCAGGTCCGCCTGTAGTATACAGAGTGGGGCAGTCAGACAGCTGAAGGGGCAGCAATATTCTGGCAGTAATATGCTGACAGTGCCGCTGCGGCACCACCATACATATTATGAGTTGCCTGTCCACCACCCATTTCATGGCGGTGAGCCCACCATGAAAAAGGTGGTGGAGAGGCAACTAAGGGGGCCCTAACAGGGCCTTCTGCTGCTCCAGGGCTTGGGGTGCATGTGAGGGGGCACATGCTGTGCCCACCTGGAATTTCCCCCCAGTTCCCGAACAGTGTGGCATGTATGTGCTCAACGGGCTTGGAAGTCCTCCTGTCGGCATGGTGGTGGCGGGCCAACAGGAGGACTGCCAAACTCGGAATAAGGCTCTAAGGGGGATATTTACAAAAAAATGTTGGAGTGCAATGTTGCTCCAAAATTGCTAACACGGCACTCTGACATTTTTTAAGTGCAGGGATGCGCCTTATTTACAAAAATACGGTGCACCCCTGCATTCTCCCTAGCGCTAATGCTAAAAAAGCTGCATAGCGCCAGCGCAGGCCCCCTTGCACTATGTTGCAAGGGGGCCTGCACCGCAGTGGTGATTGTTTCTGTGCAGGAAAGGGAAAGCAGCACACATGGAATGAGCAAAATAAAAAAATTCTCCCTGTATCGCCTGTTTAAGACACAGTGTTTCCTCATCTTATATGTGCTGTTGCCTCATGCCTTGTAAATATGGGGCAGCGTCAAAAAGCAATGGGTGTTGCAGCAGAATGCCCCCTGCAACACCAATTGCCCGCCCCTTTCATGCTAAGTGCTGCGTGAATAGAGGCATTATTAAGGCAGTGTTAAGCCATGTTAAGTGGCTTAATGCCATTTTGAAAATAAGGGCGAAGAGCATAACGCCATCAGAACGCCACTAAAAGTGACATTCTGGTGGTTTTAAGTCCTTGTAAATATGCCACTAAGGGGCCGATTCCGATCTCGGCCGGTAGGGCTCCGAATCGGATTCGGCTTTCCTGGATCCGATTCGGAGGCCTTGTTTCCGACCGATTCGTACAGTCGTCCGAGCGAGCAAGTACGATGCGCGCGTACGCGAAATCACCGACCGACTCGTTCCCAGGTCCGAACCGCTCCGACCGACTTGTACGGACACGAATCGCACCACGCAATGGAGACGTTTTCCGACCGAGCGAGTACGATGGACGCGTCGGATGGCCGGATCGAGTCGGAGCGTCCGGCTTGCAAAAGCACCCGGAGCCGGACTTGGGGGGTCCGTGTCAGACCCCCTTGCATGCGTAGCCGCACGAGTCGAACACAGGGGGGACCCAAGGGTCCCCCCTACACATGCATGTACGGTGCGAGTCGCACCGACGCGTACCCACTGTAGGGGGCCCCTCCTGTTCGCGACGTGCCCATTCAGTCAATGGGAGCTCGTGTACGCGTTGTACGACCGGCTCCCATTGACTTCAATGGGAGTCTGACCGAATCGAGTCGGGCAGCATATGGCCGCATCGTACTCGTTCGATCGGACTGCGGGAGTCCGGCTCGGTCGGAAATCTCTCCGGATCCGGCTCGGTCGGAGAGCTTTCCGACCCAGATCGGACTCGGCCCCTAAGTCTTTTCAATATCTCCTCAATTCTCTTGTTATAGACCTCATTATTTTCTCTGCTTGTTAGTTCCTGTTTAAGTGGTCTATTGCTTTCGATAGTGATTTGCGTTCTTTCCATGCAAATTTGATTAGTATAGTCATCATACAATTTGAACATTCCATAAGATCAGTGGCCTGTAAAGTAAACAAGAAAACCCATGTGCAAAAAACATTACCTTCCCCAAAACACATATACATTACACTCAATCATCATAAAATAAGTAACATGACACAATACAATATAACATAATGATACATTACTAAAACAATTAATGAAAACTCAAAACTACAAACTAGTCAAACACATTACTAATAATACAACTAAATGCACAAAAATATTACAACCAACACTGTAACTAACATATAGACCTCCCCTGACATCTGCCCTACCCCTAAAACCCTTAAATCTTTTTTCAAAAGGACTTACCTGTTTTCCGATGAACAGCAGCACCTAACTATGACCTGGATCCAAGAAAATAGACTAAAAAAAAAATGACACAAATAGACTACAAAATTAAAGGTAGCAGTAAAAACGATCGCTAAATGAAACTAAAAAAAATAATTATTTTCTCATAGAAATGGATGAGAAATAATTTAAAAATGTTGAATAAATGTATTAATGTCAAAGAATGTTGTAAAGAATGTGCAAGAATTGCAAAGTATAGATTAAATAATAGTATAAAATATATACAATTATTTAACATATACTGAAAAAATTATGTTAAAATTATGTTGAAAATATGTAAATAAGGCAATTTAAGAAATTTTAAAACCATATTAAACAATGGAAAAATTGGAAAATGTCCAACATACAATATTTTTTAAGCATGATTTACATTGTTGTAATAATAAAAATGTATGAAAAATGTTTTATTTATCTATATATACAGGGGTATTTTTAAGTTGAAATATATTTGTTTAAAAATATACAAATATACCTTAAATTAACTTTGAGAGCATACATAAAATTAGACAAATATGTTACATGTTTTTGCCCTATAAAAATTAGGGGTGGGAGGTGAACTCCGCTCCGCCAGTGGAGTTCGTGGAGTTTTGCCACTCTGCTCTTCAGTTGTAGCGTGGAGTAGCACAAAATGTGCCGACCACCGCAGAGCAGAGTTTACCGGCATGCACCCCTTATTTGCAGTGTTGGACGAGGTGTGCATGCTAGTGTTCATCCTTTGTTTACAGCCTCGCTGTGATTGGCTGCACGGTGGTGGCTTCTCCGATACTTGGAGGAAGTGTATTCCTAGCAATGGCATGCTCTGTGAGCACACTTTTTAGAGAAGACGCTGCATTTGGCACCCACTCCTTGTCAAGAGACCCCTGCCTCACATATGAGCTCCACACGCTCCTGCTCGGCAGCCTCCCAGGACTCTCCTTAAGGAGGCCCTGGCCTACGAGGTTTGCAGGCCTGGCGAGAGAGCAGAGTGGAGACAGCGAATTCTGTTTTGAAGGAGCAAGACGTAAACGAACCGTGCTCCTTATTAACATATCTTTGTGTGCAAATGAGAATCCCACCTGGTGCCCAGATTAAAGATCACACAGCCTCTGATTCTTTAGAGACCTTCTTAAGGAAACCACATTGGATTCAAACCATACGCTTTCTCGCTGAAGGCCATCCTTTCATATTGTTCTGTCCTGATGAAGACCTGCGGTGATGCCCAACTTGAGCACATGGTTTAACTGGGTGGAAACGACGACGATCTTTTTTGGTGCTCCACACTGTGATTAAGCATACCCCCATAACCTAATAACAAAGATATAGACTTGAATCACTTTGACCATACTCTTGGACACCGTAATTTCAGGGATCTTTGTGTTTTGTACTGTTATGTAACATGTATTGTTTTGTATATTTAATTGTTTACATTTGTGACATTTGTATTACGTATTTACTGTTGTTTGTTCAGGCACTGTATATATGAAATCAATGACCTTGGGGCTAGTGTATGCACTTAGGGTATATGAATGTTAATATACCTTAGCAGTTTGTCTTAACTACCTCTGGTGTCAATGATTTATTAGATATATCGATTTGTACATAATTTTGTGTGTAATTAGTTAGCAAAATGGGTGGCTTTCCTGAGTACCAATTCATTTAGTATTTGACACCCTACAGAATCACTTATTGCCAATATCGAGAGAGCAGAGTGGAGCAGACCTGAAGCACGCCGGAGTGAGCTGGAGCCCTCCCGCAGGTCCACGACCCAGCTGGCCATTCAAAACATCAATATGTTCGGCCGGCAGTTCTGCTATACAGTGTAGGCCACCTACGTGATGCCCGTGCTGCTGAAAGGGGGCCTGTCGTGCAGCCTCTGCAGCCTGTCTGCCTCGTGCTCCACCAGCAACCACTATCACTCCCATGGGGCCAGCAGCGGCCTTATATTCTTATCCTGGCAGTCATGATGATGGTGCTTGGAAGCTGGAATGGTGGTCTACCTCAACAGCGGCACCGTGGTGTCGTTTGAGCAGGCTCCCACGGTCTTGCTGTCACAGTTCGGCTGTATATTACTATTGCACAACATCCTCCATATTGTCACTGGTATGCTGCACCCTTACTAAGGGGCTGATTCCGATTCGGGCCGGAAAAAATACCGACCGACTCGGTACAGGAATATAGTCCGACCGACACGTACCGGCGTTGCCCGACCTGGGAAGTACGATGAAATGCATGTGAATCACGACCGACTCGTACGGAACACAAGCCGAATGACCGAACCGCACGGAAACGAGCTATCCGGCCGGGAAACCACGCGAATCGAACCGACCGACACACACCAGGAATGAACCCGACCGAAACGTACCCGCGAACTCCGACACGCGCAGTACGATGCAATGCGTGGAAAACCAGACCGAGTCGCACGGAGCGCATGCCGAACGACCGACACGCATACAAAAGCCAGCTGAAGGAAGCCAATAGTCGGCGACCGACGCGTACGCCGCACAAGAAACCCTGCAGAAACACAGCGTGGACGACTCGGAGAAGCTTGCACGAGACAACTGCAGCGTCCTACTCGGTCCGAAGAACGTCTCCAACATGCACAAAAAATACTAAGGAAAAAAACAAAAAAAAGGGCCAAACAAGCAATGACAAAGTCAATAAATACAGGGGGAAAAAACATGGAACAAGGACACACCCCCAACTCCACCTATATAAAGGCCACAAATCCCTACCAAGATCCTTTGCAAATTCAACTGACCTGCCAGCACAGAACACCATCACACAGCAACCACAGACACACTCACAGCTCATCCATCACACAAGCCACACACCATTAGCACCTCAACAAATAGCACCCTCACATGCACCCAGCAAAACCTACACTCACACACCCTCACCTGCACACACACACACACATCAATCCCCACGACCACCCATCACCATGCCCCTAAAGAAGAATCCAAAGTTCCTAGACAGTGAATTGGAAGTCCTGGTAGATGAGATCCTCAGGGTAGAGCCCCAGTTGTTTGGTACATTGGTACAACTGACCCCCATGTCGCAGAAAACCAAGATGTGGCAGAGGATCGTCGACAGGGTCAACGCACAATCACCATGTTTGCGCACAAAGGAAGACATCCAGAACAGGTGGTATGACGTGCGCAGGAGGGTCAGGGACCTACTAAAGAAGGATTACATCCTGAGTCAGCACACCGGCAGTGGCCCTCCTGCCAAACCACTATACCTCAGGCCCTGGGAGGAGAAGGTGCGAGCCATCCTACCACCAGTGAGCGTATATGGATTATCAAACATCCCAGAGCCTGGTGAATACACAACTAATATACCCAATATTGTGTGACAATACACACACATCACTGTCAAGGGGATAGTCAAACCATGCACCCTTAGCAAATACACAGCAATCAAGCGATAATCACCCCAAGATCTGTCTGTCAGTCAGATAAACACAATACATGCCATTTCAGAGTGACATGTAACTGTGTCAAGATATGTACAAACATAACTACAAATACAGCAAGGCAGTGGCACAAATCTAACCAACAAACACAGTCAGATATTTTGCCACCACTAGAGCACCACCTCACAGGGAAGCTCACTGAAGGGAAGGAATTCTGTGTATGCTGGTGAAGTCAGTGTAGCCATTAGCATGATGGGAGTTGTAGTCACAGATATTGGTCACACTCACAATTGGCCCATCAACACCACTCTGAACCATGCTCACATCACAGGGAGTGGAAAACAACTGACAAGATGGCTGACACTGGGTATTGCTGTGGGGAGCACAAGGCCCTGCTGGGAACTGGGCACCAACCAACAGCAGGACACCACTGCCTGACATCCTGAAAGCCAACTTGCACTCCCTGCAATGGAAGCACGTTCCATGGTGGGATATCTGGCTGGGTGGGAAGGAGGACTGACAGCTCTGACCATAGTTACCAGCAGCTTTTCTCACACACCCCTTAACACAAACTCCACACAACTCACCTGGGAGAATGCATTGCCTCACACTGTAATTAAATATCCCACAAAGAACTACCACACTGGGTTATGCTGTGTGAAGCACAGGGACACTTTTGGGACTTGTAGCCAAACAAACGCCAGGACAACACTGTCAGCCATCCTGTCAGCACAGGCACACTACCCCACAGGGAAGCAGAGTCAAAAGGAAGGAAGTATGGGCATGCTGGGAAGTGGGGTGTAGGCAATAGCATGATGGGAGTGGTAGTCACTGCTCAACATCCCCCACCCACATGGCCCAGCAAGCTCACACTGAAGCATGCACACCTCACAGTGAGTGGAAAAGAACTGACAAGATGGCTGACACTGGGTACTGCTGTGGGGAGCACAAGGCCCTGCTGGGAACTGTGCACCAACCAACAGCAGGACACCACTGTCAGCCATCTTGCCATTGCTGTCACACTCACACAGTGAAGTCCACTCAAAAGGAAGGAAGTATGGGCATGCTGGGAAGGGGGGTGTAGGCCATAGCATGATGGGAGTTGTAGTCACAGATATTGCTCACCCTCACAATTGGCCCATCAACACCACTCTGAACCATGCTCACATCACAGGGAGTGGAAAACAACTGACAAGATGGCTGACACTGGGTACTGCTGTGGGGAGCACAAGCCCCTGCTGGGAACTGGGCACCAACCAACAGCAGGACACCACTGACTGACATCCTGAAAGCCAACTTGCACTCCCTGCAATGGAAGCACGTTCCATGGTGGGATATCTGGCTGGGTGGGAAGGAGGATTGACAGCTCTGACCATAGTCACCAGCAGCTTTTCTCACACACCCCCTTAACACAAACTCCACACAACTCACCTGGGAGAATGCATTGCCTCACACTCTAATTAAATATCCCACAAAGAACAACCACACTGGGTTATGCTGTGTGAAGCACAGGGACACTCTTGGGACTTGTAGGCAAACAAACGCCAGGACAACACTGTCAGCCATCCTGTCAGCACAGGCACACTACCCCACAGGGAAGCAGAGTCAAAAGGAAGGAAGTATGGGCATGCTGGGAAGGGGGGTGTAGGCAATAGCATGATGGGAGTGGTAGTCACAGCTCAACATCCTCCACCCACATGGCCCAGCAAGCTCACACTGAAGCATGCACACCTCACAGGGAGTGGAAAAGAACTGACAAGATGGCTGACACTG
The DNA here is from genome assembly GCA_963921515.1 of Calotriton arnoldi. NCBI lineage: Eukaryota > Metazoa > Chordata > Amphibia > Caudata > Salamandridae > Calotriton > Calotriton arnoldi. The sequence continues at coordinate 565,193 of CAWUFW010011584.1, read as the reverse complement.
GATACTGCTGTGGGGAGCACAAGGCCCTGCTGGGAACTGTGCACCAACCAACAGCAGGACACCACTGTCAGCCATCTTGCCATTGCTGTCACACTCACACACAGTGAAGTCCACTCAAAAGGAAGGAAGTATGGGCATGCTGGGAAGGGGGTGTAGGCCATAGCATGATGGGAGTTGTAATCACAGATATTGCTCACCCTCACAATTGGCCCATCAACACCACTCTGAACCATGCTCACATCACAGGGAGTGGAAAACAACTGACAAGATGGCTGACACTGGGTACTGCTGTGGGGAGCACAAGCCCCTGCTGGGAACTGTGCACCAACCAACAGCAGGACACCACTGACTGACATCCTGAAAGCCAACTTGCACTCCCTGCAATGCAAGCACGTTCCATGGTGGGATAACTGGGCTGGGTGGAGAACGAGGGCCGGATATCCACCAAATACCACCAATGCTGGCCATGCACACACCTCAACATTCACATAAAAAGCTTCAGGTTGGCAGCACAATGTGCTACACCAATATCAACCTCTGACTGTGACAACTTAGGACAATGCAATGTACAGGCCCGCATCCAGAGGTACAGTCACAACTGTCAGGTGTGTGAACCATTGATGCCCGTAGAAACATAACATACATTGTGTGTCTCTTCCAAAAACAGGTGATGATGGGGACACAGCAGCAGACGAGGAGGAGTCCCTGTCCCAGGCTCCGGGGGACACTGAGCTCACTGGTGTGGAACAGCCTCTGCACTCCTCGGATGGCGAAGACCTACCTGGCCCCTCCGGTGCGAGTCATCATTCAGCACCAGCAGGACCAACATCTGCACCCCCTGCACCCACCCCTCCAACAACTGCCAACACACAGACCACCCCTGCCAACACGGACAGACCCAGGACCACCGATGACAACAGCACAAGGACCCCGGCCCAACGTGGAGCAACGGACAACGAGCCCAGTAACAACCCCCAAGTGGGCCTACGGTCACCTGTGCGTGCCACCACAGGTCCCGCACGTGTCGCCAGGGGTGGTGGGAGGGGTGGTAGACATAGGTCGCTGTTTGCAGAGGGGCCTGGACTGCATGATGACCCACAACTGGCAGGCATTGCTGAGGCGTACCAGAATAGCACCGGAGAGGTCAGCCAGGTAGTGGGGATCCTCAAGGACATTCAACAGCAGCAGGCTGCCCATCATCCCCGCTTGGACTCACACATGTCCCGTGTGGAGACACACATGTCCCGTGTGGAGACACACATGTCTGTCATGGAGTCCAGGTGGGACACATTGGAAGAACTGACAGCGGTGCAAAGGGACATATTGACATGCCTCCGCCAGATTACCACCAACATGGCCACACCTCCCTGTGTGCCCACAACATCTGGTGCTGCAACAACTGCAACTGCCACAGGGAGGGAGGAGGACTCTGGCGGAGAGTCCTCTGCACCGCAGCAGCCTGCACGTGAGGGTCCCCCCGGAAGAAGAGGGGTCGTCCGAGGAAGGAAAACTGAGAGGCTGATGGCCATGTACATCCCCCAGGAACCCAACACCTGTTCTGGAAATTCTCCTTTGTGTGCAAACTGTTTACCCTGTCGAATGCAACACAACTCTCCCACATGACATGGGGAGCTTAAGTTGGCCCAATGTATCAGATGACTGTGAACTTTACTCAGGACATTTCTGCTACCAAGCCTTCCAACTCATCTGGGAACTTTGGATTCCAATCCCAATGTACAGCACCCACCATCCTGTGCACTATCCTCACGCATGTTTGTAAATAAACTCACTAATACTCCATACTTGCATCTGTTGTGATTCCAACGTGGTTTTTGTCATGTAGATGGTGATCTGCTAAATGACACTGTGCATGCTAACTGCTACAGCAAGTTCAACACCGTCATGTGAGTCATGGCGACGTGACACATATGAGGGAGACACACCACTAGGGCTACACAACACATACACACCAGGGCCATCAGACTCATCGCCTACACTGATGTTGCCAGGAAATACAGTGGAATGCACAGACACCACACCTATTCACAGTCTGTGTTAACTAGCCCACAGGTGCAGTAAGCACGTCAGTCAGATGTGTGACCACAGACAACGCACAACGCAAAGTGAAGCACATGTTTATTACGCATTTGCAACATGTTGTTTCCACTACAGATGCAAGGTAATCCTATGTGGCAGTGGCCACACAGTCAACAAGTGTAGAAGAAATAAAGTCCAGGGGTGTGTGGCACATCACCTGTAGGAAAACGACTGCTTCCACCCTGGAAGTTGAATCATGGTGTCGGGGGATCACAGTTCACCAAACAACTCTGAAAGTACCCTGTGAAGGACAGACATGACACACAGTCAAAAGCACGGAAGAACAGGATAGAACTGCAATACTCATGGCCAATACATGTCACAAGATACTCACAGAAAACCAAGTTAGCATGTCAACACTGTTGGGGAGTACAGACTACCTGTAAGGACACATCGCTGCACGCTTCCAGTCAAGTAGCACATGGCTACACTCAAACAGCACCAGAGCACCACCAACACATATCACGCAAACACACATCATTGACATAACATCTCTGGATACTCACATTCAGCTGAAGAAGTTGGTGATGAGCTGTGTGCGGACATCACTATCATCATCATCATCATCACTGGCATCGTGGCCCAGGCCAGGATCCTCCATAGGTGGCGGATGTTGGTCATCGTCATCCAGGATGAGAGGCAACTCCTTCCGCACTGCCAGGTTGTGTAGCATGCAGCAGACGATGACAATCTTGCACACCTTTGCTGGGGCATATGGGAGGGCCCCTCCTGTCTTGTCCAGGCAGCGAAAGCGGCTCTTCAGGAGACCAAATGTGCGCTCGATCACTCTCCTGGTCCGACCATGTGCCTCATTGTAGCGCATCTGGGCTGGTGTCACAGGGTTCCTGAGGGGTGTCAGCAACCACGGCATGTTGGGGTATCCGGAGTCACCTACAGACAGACAATTGCACATTAGCTGAGTTGGAAAAGAGGGCGGAATACAACATAGCAGAACACACACAATGGTACAAAGTCAGTACACACCGACAAGCCAGGTACGCTGGTTCTGCATCTGTGACATCATCCTCGGTATGCGACTACTCCTCATCACGTAGGCATCGTGTGCCGAACCAGGGAAACAGGCACACACATGTGAAATGCTCATATCTGCAAGACATACCACCAGAGCATTGATCGAATGATAATGTTTCCTGTTCCTGTATGCCTGCTCATGTGCCTGTGGTGGTACCAAAGCCACATGTGTCCCATCAATGGAGCCAATGACATGTGGCATCCTCCCCAGAGCATAGAAGTAACTCTTGACGTCAGTGAGTTGTTGACGTGTAGGGAAATAGATGTACTGGTTCAGGCATCTCAACATTGCCTCCAAAACATCGCGCAGCACACGGCTGAACATAGTCTGTGACATGCCACCAGCAGTCGCAACAGTGTGTTGAAAGTTACCGGTGGCAAAGAAGTGTAGGGCTGCCATCACCTTCACCTTGGGGGTCAGCGCTGTAGGGTACGGCCGGCCAGGTTGCAAATGTGGGGCCAAGCGCACTGCCAAAACCTCAATCAGCTGCCTGGTGAAGCAGTACCGTCGGATGCTGTCACGTTCCACCATCGTTGCCAGGTCACGGAATGGTCTATGGACAGCTGGTGCCCTGCAGTGCATAGGTGAAGAAAAAAAGATTGTCAGTCACCCCACATATGTGCCATTCACCATACTCAATTTCACATGATACATCATTACGAGGCACAAGTACTTGATGTGTGTGCCGTTCTGTATGGACATATATGGCACCTACATGGACATCATCTAACATCTCAGTTCAACATGTTTTGACAACAGGTTCCAGGTTGTGCTATGGGAAACCATTAGGCTGTGTCACAGTACCCATTTACTGCTGTCACGTTCCACACACACACCACAGTGACATGTCTGGACAGATGCGCCACAGGCATCACAGCTCATTGACAGGTAGATCCCCAGTGACCCTGTCTTGCCACATGGACACTGGCATGACATGGCGTATCATGTACACGTCAGAAAAACAAACATCACTCCCACAGGTGGTGGCCCCTGTTGCCTCCGCAGGACAGACATGGACGTCTGTGACACACACACGCACAACATCAAAGTCCATGCACAAACAACGTTGATGTGGAGACTGTCTCCCATTGTGCACATGGAATCAGAGACATCGGAAACACAACATGCACACAGACTGTGGAGGTCCTTCACTATTGTGGCAAAGGGTCACCCTGTGACGTACATGCCTTCCCTCATGGGACTCTGGGGGTATGTGAGATGTCATACACATACACAACTTGGAAATGTGACCATGCCACATGCTCCGAAATGAACACTTGCACATCACAGTGGTCATGTGCACAACACACAAAGGATCCTGTCCCCATGAACACGGGCACAGCCTGGGAGTGGCTGCCCCCAAGTGCCCCCCCAAAAACCACATATTTACCCCCATTCACAGAAAAGGTAATGCAGCCTTACATGCCTTAGGATACAGTGTGGACTGGGTGTGGTGTTGTATGTGTGCCCCTGAGTCCCTGGCAAGTATATGTGGCTGGCATACGTTCACCAGTGACAAGCATGGTGACATATGCAAGTGACCTGTACAGGGACGCGTTGTACAGCAATGGCCCGATCGGTGTGCACGCACAGCCCATTGCATCTGTTGTGAGCGGGTACGCGTTGTACAGTAATGGACCGATCGGTGTGCCCGCACGGCCCATTTCATCTGTAGTGAGCGGGTATGCGTTGTACAGCAATGGACCGATCGGTGTGCCCGCACGGCCCATTGCATCTGTTGTGAGCGGGTACGCGATGTACAGCAATGGACCGATCGGTGTGCCCGCACGGCCCATTGCATCTGTTGTGAGCGGGTACGCGTTGTACAGCAATGGACCGATCGGTGTGCCCGCACGGCCCATTGCATCTGTTGTGAGCGGGTACACGTTGTATCCCGGAATATGCGTTGTACAGCAATGGACCGATCGGTGTGCCCGCACGGCCCATTGCATCTGTTGTGAGCGGGTACACGTTCTATCCCGGAATACGCGTTGTACAGCAATGGACCGATCAGTGCGCACGCATTGGCTGGGGCCTGGCATGGCAACGGACGCGTTTTCGAAGCTTCAACGAGTCTGATGCAGTGAATTCAGTTGGCCAGCCACAACAATGTTGCAAATTCATGGGTGTCATGAAGTTGAACTTTTGAAGGATGCTGTAGGCGTGTATTAGTGGTGCAATTCCATGGATTGGCCAGATTCAGAAGATGCAAACGACTTGGACCTATCACTTTGGACACATGGGACAGTATCTGCCTCTGCAGCACACATATAATGCTGGCTGTTCCCCTGAGGGCTCACTTGCCTACACTACATGCTCCAGGACGACATCTGCCACCAACACTGCTGCTGTCTCTGCATCCTCTGGCTACTGCAATGGCACGTACTGTGGAGAGAGCCCCAGCCTTCAGCCTTGAGGAGAACCAGGCCCTGCTGGACAGCCTCCTTCCACAGTACAGCAAGCTGTATGGGAAACCAGGGAGCAGGTGAGTGTGCTGTCCACTGCCTTACTAATTGTGCATGTTGTCTGACTAGCAAGACTTCCAGTGTGCACACCACTGGCTAGCATGCTCACTGAGTAGTTCTCACCCCCCAAAGTGTGTAGTCACATGCACTGAACAGGTACAGTGCAGTAACAGTGCATTCCAACAAGCTTTACTTCCCATGCAATGATACCATGTAGTAACTGCTGGCAAACTGTTCATAGCCATCGTTGCACTGCCTGTGTACATCATATGCCCCTGTGATTGAGACATGTATATCCAACTGTGTGATGCACGGATATGTTGCATGTGTAGTAATGGCCTTTTCACTTTGTCATCCTCACAGGTTGATGTCCACCAGAAGCAGGAAATCTGTCTGACCATCGCCCGGGCAGTAAGATCCGTGGGGGTCTACAAGCGCCGGATCCGCAACTGCCAGAAGAGGTGGCAGGACCTGCGTGGCTGGACCCGGAGAATCGCAAGGGTCCAGCTGAAGCTGTCGCCTCCTCGCAGGAGGGGCGGACACCGGACCCTGACCCCCCACATGCTCCGGATCCTGGCGGTGGTCTTCCCTGACCTGGATGGGCAGCTGAAGGCCAGACAGCAGCAAGGAGGGGGTGAGTCCATGACTGCACTGTGAACTTTGTCTGATATGCTATGTGCCCTCCTCTGGCCTGGTTAAACTTCCACAGTACATCAGTCTTGTGGTCCAGGACCCATGTCCCTCAATTGTGACATGCCCACTCCTCATCTGATACGCAGGTGTTGTCCTTACAGTCAGGAAATTGTGTCACTTGGGTACTGTGTCCTTGCATTTTGCTTTGCTCAAGGTGGGGGACAGCATTTGTTCCCGTGACTTTGTGGTGTGCTGCATGGGTGGGTCAATTGCTCACACAATGCCTAAGTCCTGACATGTAATCTGGGTGTAACTTTGATATGTGGTCCACTTGCTGATCTGAATCACCATGCTGCGGGTGGGAACAATGTTTGGGCCTCAGGAGTATGTATATCAAGTGTGTCACACATGCTTAGCCACCTGCCTACTGTCCAGGGCTCATCCCTCTTTCAGGTGGAGCAGGACAGTCATGCCTACTCGAGGGCATACAATACACTCTGTACTCCCACTCCCGTGTATCAGCTGACATGTTGTGATCAGTGAAATGTTCCCTCAGGTGTCTGCCCCTGTGTCATTGTGCTGTAGCTTCGTTGTCAGGACTACTGGGATGTTTATCGGTTAGGGCTCAGCATGCCATCTGAGATGTGACCATGAGAGACGATACTTCTGTGACTTATAGGTGTTTGATCACTTGACTGTGCACACAGGTGTATGCGACTGTGAATTTCAGGCAGCTGGTTTTCATTCACAGCAGACTGTGAGGTGCTCAGGTTCAGAGAGTTGTGTTTCATGTCTCCCATATGTCCAATTGGTATGACGTGGACAAATAAGAGTTCAGATGATGTGGTTTGTGGGGGATGGACATGTGCACTTGTCAGCTACATAACTTGCATTCCCCATGTCCTAGGATTGTGACACAGTGTAGACTGTTGTTGGCTGGCTGCCCTGCCCATGTGAATGGAGACAGTGATGTATGACTTTGCAGGCATGCCTGTGCCATGGCATTAAACTTCCTAAGAGTGATCCTGCAGGGGAGTGAAATGTGCAACATGCACCCCATTGTGGCATTGACTATCCGGACATGGGTGCATCATGGTGTCTGGTGCTGGTATGCATCACATGCATTTCTAATTAGACTCTGGCCATCCCTTTATCCGGACACCTGTACTGACTCAGTGGCAAGAGATGTGATGTGTGCATGTTCACATTTCTTCACTGTGTTCTCTGCAATGTCCAACAACTGTGTAGGTCGTGCATGTGTCCACACTGGGGTATTACCATCAGACAGGCACCAGACAGATGGGTGCAAGGGCAGGAGGGGTGTGAGTTCCATGGTTGACCATCAGACTGACAATTGGCTTCTCCTAATCTGTGTGAGGACTTTTGGCAATGTTCAACTAAGGATGCCAGGGCTTGCTCTGTAATGTGCTGTACTTACTGTGGTGTGTGCGGTCAGTGCAGGTGACTGATGTTTGTCTGTTTCCCTAATTGTTTGCAGATACATCCACGGCCACAGGAGGGGACAGCTCCATGGACCAGGATGAGCTGCAGAGCCAGACTGGGTCAGCAGCCGATGAGTGGTCGGAGGGACCCAGTGGCACGGACGGCGAGGGGAGCCACACTGAGGAGTCCTCAGCACCATCCACCTCAGCTGAGCACCACAGCAGCTCGGAGGATAACTCCCTTGTGGAGGTGGGTGTCAGCAGCCACCACACCCCAGCTAGTATGTCTGGCCCCGCCACCACCACCACCACCGCCCTCCCATTGGCACCCATTCCAGAGGTCCGTGGAGGCTCCCGTGTTCGGGAGCGTGTCTCCTTCGTGCCAGGCACCGCACCCCCTGCCCCTGTGTCCCCTGCTGCCCTGAATGAGGAGTCTGTGTACCTACTTCGCCAGCTCCATGTAGGGCAGACAGCAATGCTGAGTGTCCTCCATGCACACACCACTCTGTTGACACAGCTGGTGTCAATCATGGAGGGCATCTCGACGGGTATGTCTGCCCTACAGAGGAGCAATAAGTCCATGGACTCCTCCCTGACGGCAGCAGTGTCCCTCCTCCAACAGTCCCTCACCCCTCCTACCTCTGCCCCATCCACACTTCCTGGCACCCTACCTGTTCCAAGCACATGCACACCTGCACGATCACCCAAACACACAGACACGAGCAGCACAGAAACACCCAAAACAAAGGCAAGACGTGCACACAAGCATCCTCAGGGGACTGATACCACACCCACAGGGGATGGGGAACAGACACACACACAGGCATCCACAGTCACTCCGCAGTCCTCCAAATCCTCTCCCTCCAAGACCCCTTCCCTTGCCTCACCTGCAACCCCACCTACCCAGCAGCTCTTCCTCTGTGACCTCGGCCTCTTCCTCTCCGATCCCGCTGATCCAGCATACAGGGGGTAGAGGAAGTCCACCCACACAGAGGGGAGTGCCCCTCGCCCCCGGACACCCTCCCCCAGGCGCAGACAGATGGGGGCCCCCACCCGCAAGTCCCCCCGGTCCCGGAAAAGCAAGACCCCGCCACCGCCCTGCAAGTCAACCACACAGTCTCCTTCCTCCATCCCTCAGGCCCCCACAACACAGGTTCCCCCACCACACCCTGCCCCAGGTTCCCCCACCCACAGATACACCATCCCCAAAATGATCCGGTCTTCTCCACCTACCACTTGCTCTTCCAGCACCACACCCCCGCTGCACATGTTAGTGCCACTGGTGTGGAGACCGTGTCCTCCCCCTCTGTCCTGCCCACCTTACCTGAACCCCATTCTACTCCCCTGGAGATGGGCACTGCAGTGGAGTCCACTACCACCCTGTCTGACTTGGGCACTCCAGTGGGGAACCTGTCCTCTCCATCTGGCCAGCCCGCTGGAGTTGTGCCGGCACCCACACCATCTGACTCATGCCCCCCAGTTGTGCCGGCACACACCATGTCAGACACCTCCACTGCAGTTGTCAGTGACTCTCCAGCACCAGCCACCCCTTCCCTGCCTCCTTCTGGTGAGCCCTGATCCTGTCCCTGCGGTGCCTGGCCTGCCCCCCGTATGCCCCTCCGAGGGGAATGTCCCTGGTCCCTAGCAGTGCAGGCAAGCAAAGGGTGACATCTGCCACTGTCACCCTGTTTGGACTTTATTCATGGACTGGCCATTGGCCTTTGTGTTTTTTCTGGACTTTAATTTTCCAAATAACATATGCTGAATAAAGCTACTTTCAGTTCTCTAGTGGTTGTGCTTCAGATGTACATGATGTTGATGATGCTAACCATGCCCTTGCTGCAGTGATGTTGATTTTTGATGTCAGGTAAATGAAGTGTTACTGTGCAGGACCCCATGTGGTCCAGGGGGAATGTGTCCTATCCTGGTGTGTAGCCATGTCATCCTTTGCAGCAATATGAGGGTGTCATGTTTTCCATATTTGCAAATGGGATTCCCTACCTGTTTTTTCAATATCACATCTGTGGCTTACACCCCTGCACATCAGATGTGCTTGCCATTGTTCAATTGGTCTATTTCCCTGACCGTGTGACCACCTCCACTGGACATGCATGTTTGGGAATCAATGGGGAAGGACTCATCTGTGGTATCAGTGCAACTTGCTATACATGTGTATTTGATCGGTGCAGATGATTTGGGTGACAATGCCATGACCAGGCTGATGTGACGTGAGCCTTCATTTTGTGCTAATTGTTGACTGAGTGACCAAGTGTACTGCTGACATGATAGAGCCCTGCAGAGACAACGTATGGCACAGCTTTCCTTACACAGGAGTGGAGTCCCCTAATGGCAGTGTGTAATTCCGTGACATTGCCTGAGCCCAAGGTGTGTGTTGTGTGAGCATGTCTGTGTGTGTTCACTTCCATTTTGCTACGCAGGCTGGGGGCCCTAGTGAGGTTCCTGTTTGTGATGCTTGCTGAGTTGAGCAATGTTCCCCCCAAATCTTCTCCCTGGGTGCTCTGTGATGTGGGTGCATGGCACATTACTGGTGATCAGGGTGTCATCCATAGGTGTGTTTGCTGTCAGGGCTGAGTTTGTGGGCAAACGCAGATGAGACACAGTCAGGATTCCCCTTGGCACTTGTTGGTTACACAAGTCATGTAATTTACAGTTTGTGTTAGCTTCCAGTGATTGTGACACGTTGTGTGTGTGACTGCTGCCACTCCTCAGGGTCAGAGCTGCAATGTTGGAAGTTGTCTATATGTGTTGTTTGTGGGTGAGCTTGCCTTCTTCATTGGTGTGTGACTGTGACCGGGATCCCATTGGTTGGTGTGGATTTGACGTCATGCCCATGTACAGCGTACTGTGCAGTGTGTGAGACATTCACAAGTCTTGTTGACTTGCCATGTGTGATGGGTATCTCCGCCTTAGTTCCCCCCACCACCCCTGGGATTGTCATGGGTGCATGTGCAATGTCACCAGTCCATGTGAGCTTCACTGCTGCACATTGGTGGAGATCAAGGTGTGTGGTGTTGAGTGTGTGCAAATGAGAGTTGTTGCACGGCTAGACCCCTACCTCCATGTTGGCCTTGGCTGACAGGCCGTGCTGTTTTATTTGTGCTTGTGTAGGTGTGATGGTAGTTAGTTGCTCAGGACACATGACTGTGGTTCACAGTGTGTACGACATCTACCTTTGTCATCACAGTGGGATTATCATGCAGGCCAGTGTCACCACAATGTGGGGTCCCTGGGGGTAGTGCTGTGGTGGGTCTGTCTCTTGCTGTGTTAGTTGCTGTTCCTACAAGCTTGTGTGACATTTGTAATTTGTGCTCCCTCATCTAACAATGCCTGATTGCCCACATAGGGGAATCCGATCCATGAGTTACTTTTGTGTGGCACTGTGTTGACATCAGTGTAATAGGGATTCAGGCCTCCTCGTGTGTTGTGTGTTTGCCTGGGGACACTGGCACACCCGCCCCTCACCTGTTGTGTTTGATATGCAGTGTGAGTCTGCCTGTTTGTGTTTGTGCATTTGCACCACTGCATTGGCATATCTTTAGTGTGCCATTGGCTGTATGTTGTTTGGTGGCTTTCCCCTGCTGTCCCTGGGACTCCTAGGTCATCAGTCAGCACAATGATCATGGTTTGTATGTCCCATTGCTGCCATGGTATGGTATTTGTTCACCTGACATCTACAGTCTCCACAGGATATCTACATTTGTGTGTCCATTGGTGCAGATATGTGGATCTGCATTATGATGGTCACTTCTGTCATTGTGTTATTTGGGAATGTTGACAATGTGAGCCCCCATGGGTGATGTTTGTCTGCACATGGCCAAAGCGATGTTTCATTGGCACTGCACTGTTTGCCTCACCCAATCTATGTTGCTATGGGACACAAGCACTACTATGCCACTGATGTGTTTGTTGTTGTGTGACCAGGAATAATCCATGCAGTTTGGCATTTGCAGCTTTTACCATGACTACACTTACATTGTGGTCACTGTGGTGATGGGGGTTTAGACCCCATTGCCACAATGTTCAAAATGTGCTTCAGCTATGGACCCCACACTTACATTTTGGTCACTGTGGTGATGGGGGTTTAGACCCCATTGCCACAATGTTCAAAATGTGCTTCAGCTATGGACCCCACACTTACATTTTGGTCACTGTGGTGATGGGGGTTTACGCCCCATTGCCACAATGTTCAAAATGTGCTTCAGCTATGGACCCCACACTTACATTTTGGTCACTGTGATGATGGGGGTTTAGGCCCCATTGCCACACTGTTCAAAATGTGCTTCAGCTATGGACCCCACACTTACATTTTGGTCACTGTGATGATGGGGGTTTAGGCCCCATTGCCACACTGTTCAAAATGTGCTTCAGCTATGGAACCCACACTTACCTTTTGGTCACTGTGATGATGTGGGTTTAGGCCCCATTGCCACAATGTTCAAAATGTGCTTCAGCTATGGAACCCACACTTACCTTTTGGTCACTGTGATGATGGGGTGTTCAACCCCATTGCCACAGTGGTCATGGTCGGCTTGCATTCTGGAGGCCACACCCATTTATGTGTGACACATGTGATAGGGGGTCACATTGTATGTTCAATGTCATGTTCAGTGTTGTAGGCATTTGACACAGACTACACACGCTTGTCATGGTGTTGGGGGGATGTAATTTTCAGATATTCCTTATGTTGGAGTATGCTGGTTGTGTCATGCATTACCCGTCCTATGAGTAGGGGTTGTGTGGGTGGTAGGCATCCATCCCCCTATGAGTGGGGGTGGTGTTAGTGGTAGTCATCCATCCCCCTATGAGTGGGGATGGTAGTAGTGACAGGCATCCAGCCCCCCCTGAGTAGGGGTGGTGGTAGTGGTAGGCATCCATCCCCCTATGAGTGGGGAAGGTAGTAGTGGTAGGCATCCATCCCCCTATGAGTGGGGATGGTAGTAGTGACAGTCATCCAGGCCCCCATGAGTAGGGGTGGTGGTAGTGGCAGGCATCTAGCCCCCCATGAGTAGGGGTGGTGTTAGTGGTAGGCATCCATCCCCCTATGAGTGGGTGTGGTGTTAGTGGTAGGCATCCATCCCCCTATGAGAGGGGATGGTAGTAGTGACAGGCATCCATCCCCCTATGAGTGGGGATGGTGTTAGTGGTAGGCATCCATCCCCCTATGAGTGGGGATGGTAGTAGTGGTAGGCATCCAGGCCCCCATGAGTAGGGGTGGTGGTAGTGGCAGGCATCCAGACCCCCATGAGTAGGGGTGGTGGTAGTGACAGGCATCCAGCCCCCCATGAGTAGGGGTGGTGGTAGTGGCAGGCATCCAGCCCCCCATGAGTAGGGGTGGTGGTAGTGGTAGGCATCCATCCCCCTATGAGTGGGGGTGGTGGTAGTGTTAGGCATCCATCCCCCTATGAGTGGGGATGGTAGTAGTGACAGGCATCCAGGCCCCACTGAGTAGGGGTGGTGGTAGTGGTAGGCATCCATCCCCCTATGAGTGGGGATGGTAGTAGTGACAGGCATCCAGCCCCCCCTGAGTAGGGGTGGTGGTAGTGGCAGGCATCCAGCCCCCTATGAGTGGGGGTGGTGTTAGTGGTAGGCATCCATCCCCCTGTGAGTGGGGATGGTAGTAGTGACAGACATCCAGGCCCCCATGAGTAGGGGTGGTGGTAGTGGCAGGGATCCAGCCCCCCATGAGTTGGGGTGGTGGTAGTGACAGGCATCCAGCCCCCCATGAGTAGGGGTGGTGGTAGTGGTAGGCATCCATCCCCCTATGAGTGGGGATGGTAGTAGTGACAGGCATCCAGCCCCCCATGAGTAGGGGTGGTGGTAGTGACAGGCATCCAGCCCCCCATGAGTAGGGGTGGTGGTAGTGGCAGGCATCTAGCCCCCATGAGTAGGGGTGGTGTTAGTGGTAGGCATCCATCCCCCTATGAGTGGGGATGGTAGTAGTGACAGGCATCCAGGCCCCCCTGAGTAGGGGTGGTGGTAGTGGTAGGCATCCATCCCCCTATGGGTGTGTATGGCATTGGTGATGGCCATACCGCCCCTATGGTTCTGCTGTTGCTAGTGTACGTCATTTCTGCATCCCTATGTGTGTGTGACATATTTCGGGTACGTGTCGTTTGTTTGTGTTGTTGGTGTTTGACTTACTGTCTGCGCCGTACGCGTCCGTGCCGGTCCCGGTAATAGATGTAGAGTATTGGTAGGACCTGCACGATGGGATTCATGCTTGGGTCATCTCGTTCGGGTTTCTCGTGTCTTCGACTCGTACTCGTCGCTGGCTTGTTCGTCTCGTAGCCGTGGATCGTCTTGTGGCGCGAATCGGAGCTTATGTACGGCTCTCCCGGATTCTCAAACGTGCCGGACGTAGCGACGGGTTCGGCGCTTACGGAAGGCGCATCGTACTAGTCCGGCCGGAAGGTGCTGTGTATTTGCTTCCGTGCGACTCGAATCGGCGTTTTCGGGTCCGGCTCGGGCGGGGAACAGGAGCTGAAATGGGTAAGTACCTGGGCTCTTATGCGCATCGTACTTGTTCGTTCGGACGAGTGTTCGAATCGGTCGGGAAACACGCGTTCGGCTTGTATTATTTCTGGACGAATACTGTTAGGTGCGCTTCCGGCCGAGATCGGAATCGACCCCTTAGTCTGCACACTCCCTATTCCATAGTCTCTTGAGTATGTGAATGCTTAGCAGTCTCCACCCCTGATGTGCCCCCTCTCAATGTTTTGTTCGTTTTTGAGCTGTCACTCTTGTGCTATTATATAGTCAGTAGTATCCTGGTATGCTAGTGCTCGTAGGTAGGTATATGGATCGAAGGTATGGATACGAGGAGGAGAGTATAAGTGGAGTGTAGCATAGAAGTTGATGAATGACGATTGTAGTACATGTTAAATTTTGGCTTAATCAGCATTGGGTGTTTTGGGGTATTGCTTTAATGCGAGTGTAAGCTCATTCTTTCGCAAGCTGTTCTTTGAAAACAGCTCTTTGGAGTACAGTGTCTCTCAAGGATCAGAATTCCATGTTCAACAAAAATGCAAAGCATCCACTAATAAAGGGTTGGGAAAACAAATGTTACCTCAGCCGATTGCGCAAAACAATGGAAAGCAATACATTGCTAGAAGCGTGGCTTTTAAGCGTTAGCATATAACTCTGCTACAATAAAGACAAATTCTTCTCGGTTACACACTTACCTGTAGAAATATTGTGCCGTGTCCTCAATCATTCAATTGTGTTAAACCAGTCAAACCCTCCCTTTGTGTAAGCAGGTAATAGTATCAACAATGTGTACGGAGGGTATTTGGGTTTTGGCAGAGCAGCCATCAATAAATGGCCTGTGCTATGTTTTCATAGTGTGTCTTTTTGAGGCCCTCAGTAACTGCAACGTTATGCACTCAGGTCTCATGGATTCTCCCGTAGCAAGTGTCAAAAGTCTATAAGAAATTACACCTATGCCATCTTCTGATAAGTCGCTAACATTACCAATTACCTTGACACAGATCCCCAGGAACTTCAAGACAATCTGAGCAGTGGTTCTCTCTTATCAGGCACCCTCTAATATCGGAAGTAATCACTGTTTTCTGGCGTTGCGGATGCGTGACACTCTTCTTCAAATCTTATGGGTGCGACCACCGACAGACTACACAGCACAATTTTGCCAGGAAATTAGGGGCATATTAGCAACGATTTGCGATAATTATCGCAAAGCGCGCTTAGCGCTGTTTTTTTTATCGCCGGCTATCGCTGGATTTCATCGCCGAGATAGCGTGTTATTAGCAACACTTATCTCCAAGGCGATAAAAAATCCAGCGATAGCGGCGAAATGTGAGAATATCGCAGGAAATCCTGCGATAAAACACCAGCGATAGGGGAATCCTTGATGATAGGCCATGGTGGACTCAGCCTCACAATCCACCTCCCATTGAGAAAATAGGTAAGTCAAGTTTTTTGCAGGTGTTAAATTCCAGCGATAACCGCGGTTAGCGCGACTTTTTTTATCGCTTTGCCGGCATTGATAATAGGGGGAAGTTGTGTTTGCGACTGTTTGCAGTTGCTTTTAGTTGGGAACGCCTACTTTGCATGTCATTAGCGATAATTATCGCTGACATGCAAAGCGGCAACAAAACGGCCGCTATCGCCATTAAGCTGTCGCCAGCAGCTGTTAGCGACAGCTTGCTAATAGGGCGATAAAAATATCGCCGCTTTATCGGCAAAAAGTGCCGCTAAAGTGGCGATACTGCCCTTGATAATATGCCCCTCAGTTTTTAATACCGCCTCTTCTTTCTAATCCACACAGAATTCAGCATCCTTGACACTTCGCAGGGTTTATTCATTTTCACTTTTGGCTCTAGCCGCAGCTTTATGACTTTGTCCTATAATGAAAGTTTTTTTATTGTTTCTTGGTCACGGAATGAGTGGAAGTGACCTGCCTGTCCAGCATTTGAAATCACCGGCAGGAGCAGCACTTCGTGGCCTACCTCAACCCAATTTACCAGACAAACAGTGCATCATCCTGGCTGGGTCAGCGCCATGATGGGAGCGTTGATTTACTAAATATTAGGGGGGGGGCGGAACACCAAGGAATCTTGTGGAGTTTTTATGTATCTCTGTGCGAGTTCCGCCCACCCCTAATAAAAATATGTAATTAATAATATTATTTATTACAAACATACAGCTAACTACTTTGATATCATATTTCTAAACACCAACAATAATAATTAAATAACTTAAACTATTCCTACTACATACAAATACAATTACAACAAAGGATTGAATACAATAATTATAAAATTAAACTATCACATTCCAGCGTAAACCATTTTTTAGATAGTGTTGGACAGTAAAGGGGTGACATTTACGATTCCCACTCTAATCCAAACCAATTTGAGAACTTGTTGGACACTACAGGGGTGGCATTTACTATTCCCACTCCAATTTAAATCAATTTAAGCAAGGTGTTGGACACAAAAGGGGTGACATTTACTATTTCCACTCAAATCTAAACCAATTTGGGAAAGGTGTGGGACACTAAAGGGGTGACATTTACTATTTCCACTCCAATCTAAACCAATTTGGGGATGGAGTTGGACACTAAAGGGGTGACATTTACTATTCCCACTCCAAGCTATATCAATTTGGAGAAGGTGTTAGACATTAAAGGGTTGACAATTACTATCCCATCCCCACTCCAAAGCAAACTATTTTTACGAAAGTGTTAGACACTAAAGGGGTGACACTTACTATTCCCTCTCCAATCTAAACCTTTTTGAGGTAGGTGTTGGACACAAAAGGGGTGATATTTACTATTCCCATTCCAATTTATGCCAATTTTGGAAAGATGTTGGACACTAAATGAAATGTCACATTTACTATCTGCACTACAATGTATTTATTTATTTAAAAGGTTTTATATAGCGCTGGCTCCACCCTGGGGTATCAGAGCGCTTTACATAGGGGTGACGATAGTACATGAAATACAGAACATTGGTATCAAATGCAACATACAGACAAAATTAACTTAAAGAAAACAATAAATAAAACAACTTGAACAGTACAGGATGGGTTAATAGAGGGTGGGAGGGCTGGAGTTTCACGGGTAGAGTATAGCCAACCTGAAAAGGCAGGATTACGGACCCCAGTATTTGTTGAGCAGGTGTATCTTAAGGTCTTTTTTTAAACTGACGTATGAGGGGTTAAGTCGTAGATCTTTAGGGAGGGCATTCCAGATGCTGGTTGCTTTACCAGAGAAGGAGCGAGATTGCGCAGCTTTCTTTTTTAACATAGGGGGGACGAGGAGGAGGGAGTTTGTGCTTCTCATCGGTCGGGCACTGCCTGCTTTATTGAGTTTGTTTGAGAGATAAAGCGGGGTCTTATAATGAAGGGCTTTGTACGTAATGCATGCAATTTTATAGGACGATCTGCCTTCGATAGGAAGCCATTTAAGAGACTTAAGTGCAGGAGAGATGTGATCAGATCGTTTGTAGTCAGTAGTAAGCCTGGCCGCTAGGTTGAGTACCGATTTGAGGGGGGCAAGGTGAATTTTGGGAGATCCGGCGAGTAAGGCATTGCCATAATCAATTTTCGAGAGGGCTAGCGATTGGACCACAGATTTGAAATCTTCGGCTGGAATGAAAGGCTTGAGTTTTTTGAGATGGTGGAGCGTGAAAAGGGCTCCTTTAGCCGAGTTTTTTATATGGGTATTGAGCGTTAACTTATTGTCAATGGTGATGCCGAGGGATTTTATTGATTCGGACAAGGAGAGTTGGCAGTTAAGGGCGTTGAGGTCAGTCATCCATGTTTGGATGGGAAGTGGGTTGTTTTTGGGGGAGAAAAGGATGATTTCAGTTTTGCTTGGATTGAGTTTGAGATGATTGGAGTAGAACCAGGTTTGAATATTATTCAGGGCGGTGTTAAGGTGTAGAATATCTGCATGGGATTTGATTTCATAGTACAGTTGGGTATCGTCGGCATAAAGGTGATAGTTAATACCGGCTTGTTTAAGTATGAGGTAAGGGGTTCCATAAATAGGTTGAAGAGAGCAGGAGAGAGGATAGATCCTTGTGGGACGCCGAGGGAGACAGGGGTGGGATTCGAGAGGCAGCCTTGGATTTTGATTTGCTGGTTTCTGTGTTGAAAATATGAGGTGAACCAGTTGAGGACAGTGCCATTTAGGCCAAAGCGAAGTTTAAGTGTGTTGAGTAAGGTTGAATGGTTGACGGTGTCGAAGGCAGCAGAGAGGTCAAGGAGAATGAGTAGGTGTAATATGGAGTAGTAATGTGTATTGTGTATGAGGTAATGTATTTTGTATCTGTGTCACTTTAAGATGGAACTATAGTTCAGAATGTAGAACTGTATTAGGATTCCGGGGGATCCGAACCTTGGCGTGATTATTGCTGTGCTGTGGATGCTGGAGGTCGTGGGTCCTTCTTATGGAATAAACTTGTTATTGCACACTTCTTCCTTGCCTCGTCTTGACTCTTCTACGGAGACCTTACTACATTATTTGGCGACGATTCTTCAGGACCCACCGACAAGAAGGAGTATTTCCCTGTGCGGATCTTTCATAGCTTAAAGCTCACCGCGAATTCATACAATGGTAAAGCCGACTAATAGACACAGCAATCAAGCGGTGATTCCTGTTTGTGGTATTGGTAATGTACTGATTCCTTTCCTTTCATTGCTGCATATTTTTGCCATCAGCACCGCTATCTGCATTATTTAATTCTTCAACGCTGCATCACGCATCTTTCAAAGTGAAGCTCGTGCTTACCTCCGAGCTATTGTGCTGTTGTTATTTCAGAACGTTTCACTGACTGCATTCTTCAATAGCAGCATGCGCGTCCACAAGCCTTTGATGTGAGCCAACTTCAAATTATTGTCACAGCGTGTTTGCTCGTGACCTCACGTTACGTCAAGCACGTCTCCACGCTCACCAACGTTACTGCAACAAGCAGCATCTTCCTTAAAAACAACGTAAAGCACGTCGGGCAACCATTTACATTTTTTTTTTGTGTGTGTGTTTTCAGCGTTACCGTGTGATACTGATCACACTATATAGAAGCGTGCATATTGTCTCAAGAGGATTTCTACACCCTAGACAAAAGGAACCCTGCAAGTCGCTTATTATTTACTTTTCACCCTTTAAAAGGTACAAGTTATTCTGCCACTACTTATTTTGATTTAATTTTGTGTTAGTTGAAGACTTTACACGAATTATATTATTTCAAAATCAAACTATTGTTGTGCACATAGCTACAATTTTACATACTATGGCTTCCAGCAGCAACAACGTGATGCAACCACCTCCATTTCTTGAACTTCCTGGGAAACCTGCTATGCCATGGCACAAGTGGTTCAGAATATTCGAGAACTATTTAGAAGCTATTGATGCTAGTAAATACTCAGCTTCACAGAAAAAAGCACTATTATTTAACCATTTAGGGAATGCAGGCCAAGAAATTTTTGACAATTTACCGATTGTTCAAGCACCTTTAGGAGATGAATCCTGGGATGTTTTCAAGGAAGCTTTGGCGCGCATTGGAAAACAATATGTGGATGAACCATCAGTGATGGTAGAGAGACATACATTTTTTAAACGTCAACAATTAGCTGAAGAATCCATAGAGGATTATTTAGCAGTGTTACGTGTTCTAGCATCAAAATGTCTTTTTGAAAACTACTTAGACACTGCTTTACGGGATCAATTAGTTTTTAATTGTTTCAACAAAAAAATTCAGGAACGGATCTTAACTTGCAAAAACCCGTCTCTTGATGAAGTTATGGATATATCTAGAAGTATCGAACGCTCTGTGGTTTCTTCAAAAATATTGAAAGATACTTCCATCACCAAGTCTGCAGACAATTTAAATGAGATGGCAGTAGAAACAAAATCTAGTGCTAGCACTAGAGATACTAGTGTTAATTTGATCAAAAGCAAGAATGTTTTTAGGAAAAGTAGTGAAAAGAAAGTGGGTGGTTCATGCTACAGATGTGGCTCCAAGTTTCATATGGGCAATTCCCCGAATTGTCCCGCTCAAGGGAAGAGATGCAATTACTGCAAAAAAATTGGTCATTTCTACACGGTTTGTAATTCTAGCAAAACGAAAGTTAAGGTTAATCAACTTGATGTGGAAAATGACATACTGTCAGAAGAAGTTAGCAATGTGTCATTATCAGTTGAGGTTAATGCTTTAGGAGATTCAGAGAGAAGATGCAAGGGTCCCCTATGTGAGGTACAAATTGGTGTTATTAATTTAGGTATAATGGCAGATTCCGGATCTCCTATCACAATTTTAGCTGAGAATACATTTAACAAGTTGTGGTCTGAGAAATTGTTGAAATCCACTTCTATTAACCCTAAAGCATTCGGGGAGTACGATATAATAATGAAAGGTTACTTTGATGATAGTATCATATTTAAAGGGAGAAGTATTTTTACGAAAATTTACGTTGCAGTCAACAGGCGAGATATATTAGGGTGGCAGGATCAAGCTAAACTGGGGATTATTCTCAGACCGGGTCATTCTGAACCAGTAATCTTGGGAGATATACCAGTGTTAGCAGTTCAAGAGACCAGTACACATGAAAGTATTTTAAAAGGTCTGCAGATTAAATTTCCTGAAGTGTTTTCTGACAGAATAGGAGTTATTAAGAATTTTCAACACACCATCATTTTGAAAAACAATGCTACCCCTGTCATACAAAAGGTTAGACCTGTTCCCCTTTCTGCCAGGGAGGACCTTAAAAAGTTACTTGATAACATGTGTTCTCAAGGTATTATTAAACAAGTAGAATCTTCAGAATGGGTTTCGGCGGCTGTCGTCGCACGGAAAAGTTCTGGGGACATTCGTTTATGTGCGGATTTGAGGGTTCTCCATAGGAACATCCTGGTAGATTGCCATCCGCTACCAAGAATTCATGAAATGTTAGCCAAATTGGGAGGTAGTAAATATTTCTCAACAATTGATTTACGTTCTGCGTATCATCAGATACCTTTATCTGAAGATTCCCAACATCACCTTTTGGTGTGTTCCGGTACATGCGTATGCCATTTGGATTGGCATCCGCTGCCAGTGTTTTTCAACGTTTAATGGATCAGATGTTTGGGCATCAGAATGGAATACAGGCCTTCCAAGATGACATTTTAGTGCATACTGAGACACTGGGTCAACATGTAGCATTGTTAGAGGAAGTACTGGGTAAATTGGGATCTCATGGTATGACAGTAAATATTGACAAATGCAAATTTATAGCACAAGAGGTCAATTATTTGGGGCATAATCTTTCAAAGGATGGTATTAAACCTAAGATATTGTTGTTGAAGGGAATTAACGATGCACCTGTGCCCACTGACAAGGATTCACTTAGAGCTTTCTTGGGATTAAGTGAATACTATGCAAGATTTGTTCAAGGATTCGCGATTATTGTTCAACCTCTAAGGAATCTTTTTAAAAAAAACGCTAAATATGTGTGGTCAGATGAGTGTCAAGAAGTGTTTGAGTCAGTGAAGAAGTTAATCACTACGGCTCCAGCTATTAGATCTTTCACACATGGAGCGAAGTGTATAATTACTGTAGATGCTAGTGCCAAAGGAGTGGGTGCAGTTTTGAGTCAGATGGTAGGAAGTCAAGAATACACGATAGCATTTGCATCACGCACCCTTAATGATGCTGAAAAGAATTATAGTACCATCGAATGAGAGGCACTTGCCTGTTCATGGGCATCGGAAAAATTTAAAATGTACATTTGGGGAACAAAATATGAATTGCATACGGATCACAAACCATTAATATATATGTTAGGTGACAGCTGTTCTAATAAGGCGTCTTCAAGATTAATAAGATTGCTGTCAAGATTACAGGAATTTAATTTTGATATAAAGTACATCCCAGGTGGCAAAAATGTGAGAGCAGACTGTTTATCACGTTTACCAATCCAGTGTGACAGCACGTTTGGTAGTAAGAAAAATGGGGAAGACTTGGAGTATGTGTTCACTGTTAGTGATATTAACGAACAATGTAAAATATCTGAAAAAGAATGGTCAGAGAATTGTGACAACGATGATTGTATGGTGCAAGTAAAGAAGTTTCTTTTTGAGGGTTGGCCAAGTGAGAGAAGTTTGTCTACAGATTTAAAGAATTTTTGTCAAGTAGCACCTGAATTATCTGTAGTCAATGATATAATTGTCAGACAAGATTTGTTTGTTCCTCCCAGTGATCTCAGGTCCAAAATTGTTTCTTTAGCTCACGAGGGACATCTGGGAATTTCAGCTACTGTAAAGAAAATCAGACAAATGTATTGGTGGCCGGGGATTGATGGCCAGGTCAGAAGATATGTTGAAACATGTGCGGAGTGTTTGTGCTCGGATAAACATTGGCGAACTTCTACTTTACCTTTATGCCCAGTCAGTTGGCCGAACAATGCATGGGAGAAGTTAGGTCTTGATTTCACAGGTCCTTTCAGTGTTTTGGGAACTGACAAAAGATTTTTAATTGTGGCAATTGACTATTATTCCAAATGGTTGTATTTTTCTTTCGTGAAATGTGCTGATTCTTCTTCAGTCATTTCATTTTTGAAGCAATTGTTTTATAATGAAAGTACAGTTAAGGAAGTGGTTACAGATAATGGGTCTCATTTTATTTCAGAAGAGTTTACCAAGTTCCTCAATAAGCATGATGTAAGACATATCCGTGTACCCTTGTATAGTCCCGCTTCCAACGGTCTTGTGGAAAGGGCGAATAGATTATTAAAAGAAGGTGTTCAAACAGCGATTGCCAACAACTTAGACGTAGGGGAATACTTGCATTTTAAAGTTTGGAATTACAACATTACTCCACAAAGCACTACTGATGTTGCGCCATTTGTTTTGTTGAGGGGAAGGAAACCTGTTTCTGCAATTAGTCCAACGTGGTTATTGGACAAGGTGGGACGCTACCACAATATTGACTTACAAAAAGTGCGGACGCATGTTAGAGAGAAACAGAATATGTATAAGTGCAATTATGATAAAAGAATGCATGTAAAAGAAGGATTGTTGGGTGTTGGAGATTGGGTGCTAGTGAGGAAGCCAAACAGAGTTAGTAAAGGACAGTCGAAATTTTCTGAACCAGTGAAAGTTTTAAAAATTACAAGTACTGCTGTTTTGTTGGAGAATAAAGGATGGTGGAATAGGAATGCGTTAGTGAAAGTTACAAAGGAACAAGCTAAAATAATTTTACAAAGAGTTAGGTCAAGAGAAGAGCATGAGAGACGTGATTGGTTTGATTTAGACATCCTGACACATTCAAGTGATAATGAGGAATTGGGTGTTGTGGGAGCGTATTTGTCTCATGGGAACTTTGGTAGTGGTGATCGCCATGTTGTTGTATCCAATGCTGCAAATGTCACTATGGGGTCTAGTTCCACATCTGGGGCTGGTGGAGACAACTTGACAAGATGCAGTTCAAGAGTAAGATCTGCTCCCATCCATTCCAGAGATTATGTATATTATTGATCTGTAGTCCATTACTTCTATTATTATTATTATGTTTTTTTTTGTTTTTTGCTTATGGAAAGGGGGTCGTGTAATATGGGGTAGTAATGTGTATTGTGTATGAGGTAATGTATTTTGTATCTGTGTCACTTTAAGATGGAACTATAGTTCAGAATGTAGAACTGTATTAGGATTCCGGGGGATCCGAACCTTGGCGTGATTATTGCTGTGCTGTGGATGCTGGAAGTCGTGGGTCCTTCTTATGGAATAAACTTGTTATTGCACACTTCTTCCTTGCCTCGTCTTGACTCTTCTACGGAGACCTTACTACATTAGGCAGGCCTCGTCATTTTCTAGGGTGTGGTGGATGTCATCAACTATATTTAGTAATGCAGTTTCAGTGCTGCAGCCTTTACGGAAGCCGGATTGTAGAGGGTCAAGTAGGTTGTAGGTGTCGATGTGTTTATCCAATTGAGAAAGTGCACATTTTTCAAGGGCTTTTGAGAGAATGGGGAGGTTAGAGATGGGGCGGTGGTTATTAGGGTCGTTAGGGTCAGCCATAGGGTTTTTGGGGATGGGCGTGATTTGTCCGAGTTGGAGGGAGACGGGGACGCATCCCGAGGAAAGGGAGGAGTTGATGATGTTTGTCCAGTAAGGGACAATGACGTGCTTAAGGTCTTGGACGAGAGAATACGGGAGAGGGTCTTTAGTGTGCGAGGACGGTTTTAATTTGGACAAGATGTTAAAGACTTCGAGTTCTGAAACTGATTGGAAATTCTGCCAGGAGGCGTTGTTCTTGAGCAGTCTGTTGTCGGGGTAGGTTTCAGGAGGGTTTGTGGAAGGATGGTGTGGGGAGGAGGTAGGGGGTAGGATCAAGGGTGGGGTGTTGAAGTGGAGCCAACGGTGTATTGGGGGTTTGGAGGGGACATAATCAGAGTGAAGGATTGGTCAATTTTGGCAATTTTGGCGATTTTGGCGGAGAAAAAGTTAGCAATTTCTTCACATTTGTTAGTGGTGGCCATCAGGTTGGGGGGGCGGGGGAGGCTTGGTTTCTGACAATTTTGAAAAGTTCTCTGGGTCTATTTTTGGCCCGGGCGAGTTGTGCACAACAGAAGGAAGCCTTTTCAGAGAAAATGTGCTTCTTATAAGTAGATCGAGCAATTCGGAGGCGGACGAGATTAGAGGGGGAAGGGTGCTGTCTCCAAGTTCTTTCAGCCAGTCTAAGTGCTTGTCTTTCATTGTTGAGGTCCGAGTTAAACCAATATTTGGAAGGGGTATATTTTAGCATTTTTAGTTTGGGAGGAGCAAGTTGATCTAGGACCTCGGTGATAGTTTTATTATAGTGCTCGGTGAGTTCATTTGCATTAAGAGAGGGGGGGTGCAACGAAGTTGGGCTTGGAGTTTGGTCTCCAATACACCCGGGGGAATAAGATTGAGTTTTCTGGTTAGTATTTTGGTTTTGTTGTTCTTAGGTGGGGCTGGCGGGGCTGAGGGAGAGATCGTGAACAGTATGAGGTGGTGGTCAGACCAGTCAATAGGGAGGATGTTGGATAGGGATGCCAAGTCCTTGTTTGCAATGATGACGTCAAGGGTAGCCCCTTTAGAGTGGGTTGGGGAATGGCAGAGTTGAATGAGATCGCTGATCTCAAGAAGGTTACTGAGAAGTTTGATGGTGGGGTCCTCGGGCACATTCCAGTGAAGGTTTAGGTCACCAAGGAAGAGATTTTGAGAGCTAGACAATGAAGATTGGGTGAGAAGGTCAGATAGTTCCTCATCGAAGGGAAGAGGTTCGCACGGAGGGTGATAGATGTTGTATAGACGGATAGGAGGAGCGCCTTGAATCTCAAGTTCAGCCCCAAGGTATTCGAAGGTTTCGAAGTCTGTGTTTTTGACTAGGGAGAGCTGAAGTTCGTTTTTAAAGATTATTGCTAATCCACCTCCTATTCTCTTTGGTCTGTCTTTTCTGATGATGGAGTAACCCGGAGGGGAGAGTAGGTCAAGGACGGATGAGGAATGATCATTGAGCAAGGTTTCCGTGAGGAAGGCGATGTCTATGTCTTCGTTGAGGATAGTTTCTGAGATTTCGGTCGCATGTCGAACCGCCGAGCGGCAGTTCACAAGCATGCAGGCCAGGGGTTTAGGGTTATTTTTGGGGGGGGAAACAAGAGTGGATGGCGGTAAGTTAGGGAGGTGGTCTGGGAGAGCATGGGGAGGGGATGATTCTGCTGGTCCCAATAATGACAGGTATGTTGGAGTGAGGCAAGACTATATTCTTGCGTGAGGTATTTGGTGTGTAGGAGTTGCAAATGTCAGAGAGGACAGCGGTGGAGTAGTCATTCACGGTGCGTATGGGTCTTTGCGTACGGTTGTGAAGCAGTATGGTTTTCCAGAGTTTGTGATTAGTGAGTTTAGGAAAGCCAGTGCATGGCGTGATGGACCTAGGGAGGGGGGTTCTGAGGTTCTGGGATTTGAAGTCTTTGAAATCCTCTCTAAGTCGGGCCAGTTTGGATACCAAGGAGGAGATATTGCAGTCAATGTTGACAAGTGTCTGGGTTAGAAGAGTGAGTTGGGCCTCGGTTGAGGCAAGAGGGGGGGTGGAGGTATGTTCCGAGTTCAGTGGGGACGGAGGTCTGGTGTTCGGAGAGTGCAAGTGGTGAGGAGAGGGGGCGAGGGAGGTGTTGAAGCTGAGGGTGTGGAGGGGGTTTGTCGGGGGGAGGGGAGTTCCGGCCGATGGTGGGGGAGTGGGGTGATTAAGGACAGGATGGTTATGGAGGTAGTTGGGGCAGGAGGGGGAAGGGGGTATGTTTGGGGAGGGTCGGGGTAAGTGTCTGATGTTCGAAGGGGGTGAGCGGCATGGGCGGTTGTAAGTGGGGTACAGAAGCTGTGGGGAAGGGGGAGGCCTGAGGGGGGAGAGTGGTGAACTGACAGTGTGAGGGAGGGGCAGGTATTGAGAGGGATGGGATGGTTATAGGGGTAGGGGAAGGCATAGGAGGAGAAGAGAGGGTGTAAGGGGTGGGGGAGAGGCAGTATCAGAGTTGGGGGAGGAGGGGAAATTTGGAGAGGGGGAGTGTGGGCATGGGGGTGTAGTGGGGTGGGCTAGGGGAGTAGCTTGGGTGTAAGGAGAGGGGTTGGAGGTGGGGCTCGGGGCTTGAAGATAACGGTCATTGGAGCGAATGGGAGTTTGGGAGATGGAGAGTGAATTAGAGATGTTTTGGGGGAGGTTGAGGGTTGGGTGTTGGGTCGGGAGACATAGAATGGGATGCATCCTTAAGGTTAGAGATGTATGGGGGCAGAAGGGAATTCGTCGGGGGCAGGGGAGCACAGGGATATGTTTAAGGGTTGGGGAGTAGAAGGGAGGGGGGTGGGTAAGGACAATTGGAGGGATAGAGTGCTGAAATGGTGTTCAAAGATTTCGAGGTGGTGTTCAGAGGCTTGTATGAGGATATTCCCAGTTTTGTAGATGGAGATGTCAACTTCACCGGGAAAAATGGGGGAAGGAGTAGTAGATATTTTGAAGCCGTAAGGGATGTTGTTAGATTTAGTAACTGGGAGGTGACGTAGGAAGGTGCTCTTCCATTTGGAGGGGCGTTTAGAGTAGAAAATGTAGTTGGTTTTTATGGGGGACGTTAGGCTGTAGTAGTTATCCACAATTAAGGTTTCGGGATGCAGGATAAGGATTTTGTGTTTAAAAATTTTCTTGCCGTTTTTTGAAAGGTTGGGAGGGTAAGGAATGGACCAAGAGTTGGGGCCATGTCTGATGAGTGTGGGGTTTAGGGAGGAGAGAGCGGGATTGGAGAGGGACGCCGTAGAGGGGTTAAGGTGGGACATGGTGGTCGATATGTTGGAGGAGGGGGGGGAGAAACGGAGGGAGGGATGAGTGAAAACGAGGAGTGAGGGGTAGGAGGATGGAGTAGGAAGGAGGGTTTATGCAAGAGGGGGGAAGAGAGAATTGTTGAGGAGGGCGAAAAGAGAGGCGAGGGTGGGGGGTTGAGTGAGAGAAGGGCAAATAAAGGGAAAATGAGGAGTGAGGGGTCGGAGGTCGAAGAATGATGGAGGGTTTATGCAAGAGTAGTCGTCGTAGGATTGCGGACGATTGTTAAGGATTAAAGATTAGTCTGTGGTCTTGAATGGGACTACCGACCCTGTTGGTGAAAGATATCAGTTGCGGAGGAGAGCCCAGTGACAAAAAGAGAAGAGAAAGATGGAGATCCAGGGCGAGAAGAAGAATGATGAAGATCCAGGGTGGGTCATTATTGGTGCAGGGGTTAGGGTGAGGGACGGAAATTGAACATATTCTGAGCGGTGGGAGACTGGGTGGTCCGGCGAGGTATGCAGAGGGAGGTAGGACGTGAGGGAAGTACTTTAGGAGAACACGTTAGGGAGGCATCAGGATGGCTACAGGCTGTCGGGCCTCATGGTGTGGATTAAGTCCCTACGGTAGCCAGGACGGAGAGGTAAGCGAAGGCGCAAGGCTAAGGGTCAGCGATGTCAGCTTGAGTCGCGGGGTCAGAGGCAGGCGTATAGTGGAGGACTGAGTGGTGGGGGGCGTAGCTATTAGAGCCAGGAGGCCTGAAATGGGGAAATGGAACCAGCTTGAGTCACGGGGTCAGGAGCAGGCGTAAAGTGGGGATTCAGTGGGGGGGCAAAAATATATGAGTCAGGAGGCCTAAAAAGGATGGAGAGGTAAGCGGAGGCACAAAGCTAAGGGTCAGCGATACCAGCTTGAGTCGCGGGGTCAGAGGCAGGTGTAAAGTGGAGGTTGAGTGGTGGGGGGTGAAACTATTTGAGCCCGGAGGCATAGAATGGGGAGATGGAACTAGCTTGAGTCGCGGGGTCAGGGACAGGCGTAAAGTGGAGATTCAGTGGGGGGGCGTAAATATATGAGTCAAGAGGCCTAAAATGGGGAAAAGGAACATTCAGCATGAGACATCCCGGGGTCGCCGAGGTGGGAGTGCAGGAGAGAGCACAGCCGGCGTCGTGGAGTGAGCGGCAGGAGTTAAGTGGAGGTTAGCGTAAGGGGGGGAGCCCGCAACAACTCCACCAAGGATGCCCAGAATGGGGAGAAGGGGCTAACAGCAAAAGAAAACCAGGGGGAAGTCCAAATGGAGGAGCATGAGAGTCTCGCTATGGGCTAGCGTGGAGTGAGTCGCCGCTCACCATCTTATGGAGCAGGTTACAGGGGGCCAGTGCATTTAAAAGCATAAGGGTAGGAGTGTGCCACCACTCGCCATCTTGTGTTGCAGGTTAAGGGGGAGCCGCCGCCATTTTGGGGCATGAAGGCGGAACGGTTTCAGAGGAAACAGACGATCACGGGAGTCCCACAACGGAGATGAAGAAGCAAAAAGAGAGTCTACCATCTGGTCATTCACGCCACCATTCCAGGACTTTCTCGGCGAGCGTCAGAGCATGCAAAGCACCACGGGTCCGCCCAGGGGGGGGGGGAAGAGGTTGCAGGGCTAAAACTGAGTAGAGGACCAGATGCGCAGAAACATTCAAAGTCACGGGGCGAAAACCAACACAGCTGCAGCAAAAGGGCAGCGAAGGCCCGGGCGGGAGAGGGCCAACCAGAAGACAGTGGCGGAGCGGTGGGTAGAAGAAGGGTCAGTTGGTTCAGATTCCCCAGCGGGGGAAAGGTCGGAGATCCTGGGTCATGGAGGCGCGATTTGGAGCACAGCTTCGCTGGGGCATAAACCATCAGAGGGACGGGGAAGCCGTAGTGTGATCAGGCACATCAGGTGGTGACAGTCGGGCGGAGCTCTGGTGGCAAGAGGAGTAGCGGGGTCAATGCCAGGCCCGCAGCGGACTTGCTGTGCAGGGACGGAGGCCAGCAGAACTCCTGGGGCTCAGCAGCCGGAGACCATCAGTCAGAGAGCCACGCCAGGCAAGGGAAAATGGCGGTCCAGAGGTCCGACCGAGTCGTCTCGGACAGTGGAGCAGCGGGGTAACCAGGTCGATCCAGACCCACTGCGTCGGCGAGCGTCAGGATCACTATGCCTTGGCCATCAACATCGACGTACCCCACACGGCGGGCCAGATCCGGGAGGGACCAGACTCCGGGCGGATGCAGCAAAAATGGCGTCGGCACCAGGGGACTCCACGGCCAGGCCAGGTCTGGGGGACAACCAGCAACTCTGCACACTGGAGAGGCGAGTTCTGGGGATTCCCACCTGAAAATGAGCACAGGTGCCCCTGCAGCAAGTTGAGAGAGGTCGTCCTCAGGGGGCAGGGACCTGGGGGTCTCAGGCCCGGCCAGGGGGCCGGGAGGAAGGCGCAGGAACTCCGGAGTGCGCCCAGGACAGGTCTGAGCTGCCCGGCGCCTCCAGTCCTTACTCAGCTAGGTCGCGACACCGGGGGTCTGCTTCAGGACCGGAGCACAAGGAGGCAGGATCGTCGGATTGCTGCCAGATCCCCAAGCACAGAACAGGCTGACTCAATCCAGGAGGGCCTAGTGCGGTCCAGACAGATCCCTGGCGAGTCGTATCGTCATCTCAGTAAGTCGTTTTCAAGTTCTTTTCATAGATTCAGTTGCAGATTCAGTTTGTAGTAGATAAACGATGAAGAAGGGGGTCGGATGGTCGGGTATGTCAGGGGATAAATACCGATTTGGTATTCCCCAACCCGGGATCTCGTCAGGAGAGCTCCTACTTGGCGGCCATCTTGCTTACACTTTTCATAAAAGATTTTATGAAAAGTGCTACCCACTAAAAGTGTAATATACAAAATCAATACTCCATACTCACACACAATTTTTTAACTATAAAATAAAATAAAAAATTCAAAAACACACTAACCCTAAATCTAAACATATATATTCATAATTAAATATTTACATATATTAGATTAATCTTATCACAATTAATAATTAACATGTTTTCAAAAATATTTACTACCACTCCTAATATTTTTATTTAACAAACAAAAAATCATACTCCAAAATGAACAATCATAAACATTTTAAAAAATGTAAAATATTTTTCATAATAATGTTTTTATTAAATTAAATGTAATTCATTTTAGAAAATATAATCGCAATAACAGAACATAATCATATATTAAAGAAAATAGTAATCTGATTTTTGCAATGTTGTTTATAAACTTTTAATAAATAAACCAATAAAATATAAATGCACAATAAAATATAAATGTATGCATCATAATTAAGTCACATTTATGCTATTTTCATATTATAATTTCACTATTTCACTATTTCACTAATATTTCAAATAAATAGAAATATAAAAAATGAAATTTGTTCAAAAAAGGTTTTACATTTACATTATATTTTCAACAATTTTTTTAAATTTAAATAAAACAATATCTTTTTACAAAATGTAAAAAATGTTATTTGCAATAATTACATTTATTTCACATTATTAATTTAATTTTTGAGCTATTTTTATTTCTCAGAAATGTGTTATCATTGCATTATTTAATTTAAAATTTACAATTAAATAATATTTATTAGTTTAGTATAATTAATATGTATTCAAAATTATCATAAACTGTATGCATTCAAATTATTAATATAAAAAAAGAAATGTTCGGGGGAGAAAGGATTGTGATAGCGGCTTGTGCCGCGGAGGCCCGCTCCATCCTGTGGCTCCGAGACCACCGCCATTCATCGTACTGCGTTCAAGGAGTGCTGATTGCAGGATTCTTCTGCAGTGGCTCTTCAGACTCCACTCATCGATCAGCGTGCTTGCTGACAGTTTGGTATCTCCATCGTAGCTAATGCAGCTTTGCAGTCTGCAGGCATACGGCTGCACTGGTCTTGCCGGCTGGCCGTGTCAAGCAGTGCAACCCCGCATGTTCAATAAATATAGCCCTGCAGAAGGGAAATGCTGGGCAACGGAGCTGGGGGGGGCAAGGTATGCACTATGGAAGTGAAAGAAGGGCAGCAGCTGGAGGAGGGTGAGCTGAGTGCGCCAATAGGGCCCTCCCTAGTCGGCCTCCCTATTCTAAAGTTACTCCAATCTGGCATAATGAAGGATTCTATGCAAGCAGCTGGCACAGAATTTCCACCCCTTGTGAGGAATCATCACTTTCACATATCTTAATGGCAGCAGCCACAGCAGGAGCTCCTGTTGCTTCCTATACCTTGGATCAGATGAAAGGCAGAGGGGAGTCTGCTTCAGATTCGGGGGGAAATGCCAACTCTGCAACAATTTATCAGCAATCAACTGATTTGCCTCTCTGACCCAACTCTTGTGCCCTCTCAGATGCGAAACAGAGAACAAAGCCCTCAAGTAGAGGTACTGGCGGCAATAAGTTTGAGTACTGTCTTTGATATCTCAGGGGGCCAGGTAGTGGGGGTGCCTGCAGCTACAGAGGCCTTAGAGGCTGCGGACTGTGACACAAATTGTGATGTAGTGGATAATGAAGGTGCAGAAGCACAGCAGTGAGGCAATTCTCTCTTCCAAGGACAATTTGCAGTAATAAACCTCTATCTATCGTTTCTACCCCTCATGCCTCCTGCACCAGGCCCAATAATGGCCTCTATATAGAACCCATATGTATCCAAGGGAATGGTCTGCCCTTGGCTCAGTGTGGCCAGGGCCATACCAGGAAGTAGTCTATAGACCCAGCTAAGTCTTACAAACTGTCAAAACCCACAAAGCAGCGGCAGGCAAGCAAGGTAGGTGACCAAGGGGAAAAGAGTACCCCGCTCAGGAAGTGGGTTACATCAGAGGGGGAGGTGAAAGCACTTATTTCCCTTCTATCTGCAACACTTCCAGTGGAAGTGGTTGACAAGCAACTTACAGAACAACACTCTCTCCTCAAGTGCTCCACTCTGAATCCGGGCCTTACCTCTGATATATTTCCTGACACTCTTTCTGATCATTCTCTTCCATCCATTACTAAAGAGGCTTACTCAGAGGATAATTCACAATCTCTTCAGGTCCAACGCGCAGAGCCTCAGTCACATTACGCTCAGGCTAGGGCAGACAATGTGAAAATGCAACAAATCACTGGATGAGGTCTCGGGCATATCACCAGTCTCACAACAGAGCTTACAGAGCTGTAGCAGAAAGTCCCTCATACTGAGGAGGTTGCAACAGCAACAGTTAAGGCAATTGGGAATCATGATGTCCAGCTGGAATATCTTCAAAACAAAATTGAAGATTTGGAAAATCGCCAGAGGAAAAACAACATTAGGATATTTGGGATTGGTGCAACTGCTCGGAAAGGGCTTTTCCTAACCTGATGGATTGGGACTGGGACTCACAAATTCAGTGCGCCTACCGTCTTCCCCTCAAACGCAATGCCTCCAATGCTTACACAGCGCAGCCTCGCCCAATCTTATTATATGTTGGAAACTTTCTTCTGAGGCAGGCGATCTCCCTTAAAGCACATCCAACAGCCCCTGTCTTGGTCGATACCATGTCAATTGTAGCCTGGTCAGATCTCTGCAGATCCACAATGGACCCACGATGGCAGAGGTGCCAACGCATTGATCCCTTGAAGGCTGACGGGGCTCAAGTTTTTCTCCAGAAGCCAGCTCGCCACAAGGTTATTAAGGATTGGTGGACCCAGATGTGCTATTCTGAGGGGGACGCAATGCAGGCTCTGGCTTGCTTGAGGGGGGCTAATAACACTGTCTTTAAATTGGACTTCAGCCCTGAGACATGTTTTTTCTCTTTTTCTTCTCTCCTGTATCTCTTTTTTTCTTTACTTTACGGCTGTTTTTTGACATGGACTTTTACTTTGGGAGGTCAACATTTGATAGTTAAATAGTACTCTCACTTGGGAGGGATATCTCTCTTTTTTATACAAACAGTGGCTGGGTGGCTGTTTGGGGGTCTGGGTGGAGGATGGTCCTCCTCTAGGGCTCTCATCCATCGACAGCCAAAGGGTGGGGGCGATTCCTTCTCAAGGGCATGTCGGCAGGCTGGGGGATGGGATGGTTGGGGGAGGATGTGGTAGACGGTCTCACGCAGGTGACTATGGTCTTACATTGGAGGGTGGGTGGGCGGGTAAAACCAAGTCAGAGTATTGTAAATTTATTCAGGGCTTATTTAAAAAAAAATTTAAGGCGATGAAATTACAGTCTAGAACGTTGATGGTATAGATGCTTAGGCAACCTATATAAGTCTTACGGCTAAGATTAAATGCATGTGCTGGAATGTATCTGGGATTAACATACGGAGTAAGTGACAATTGGTTCGGGAGGATATTGGATTGTACAAATCTCAATTGGGGGCATTGACTGAGACCCATCTGGCATACA
Organism: Calotriton arnoldi; assembly: GCA_963921515.1. Lineage (NCBI taxonomy): Eukaryota > Metazoa > Chordata > Amphibia > Caudata > Salamandridae > Calotriton > Calotriton arnoldi. The sequence continues at coordinate 531,316 of CAWUFW010011584.1, read as the reverse complement.
AAGATCGGTCTCTACTCAAGCAGCTGGGATATGATATAGTTGTCTGTACCTCACAATCTGTTTCGATCCGTGGGGTTGTTGTGTTCTCTGCAAAGAATTTTCAAGGTCAAGTTTTAAGAACTGCTGCTGACTCTAGGGGAAGGTGGGCAATCGTACAAATATTACTACACTCTCTAAAATGTGGTTTTTTGTGTGGTTTATGGGCCAAATGCTGATGACCCAGAAGTATTAGATATGCTATCGTTGGAACTGCTAGATTGAGCTGGAGAATTGATTTTAATGGGTGACTTTAACTGTGCACTCAGCTACAGCATATACTCCACCAACAGCACTGCTACCACGCGTAAGCCTAGAACTAGGGCATCACTTAAAGACCTGATCCAGCTGCATAGGCTATGTGATGTATGGTGGACTCTTCATCTGACTGATGCTGGCTAGACCTTTTATTCATGTCCACATAAGTATTATTCCAGGATCTACATGGCTTTCACTAGGCAGTCTTTGGTGGATAGTATAGAAATGGATGTATGACCTAGGATTTCCTCGGATCACAACCCGATTCTGTTTTCATTTGGTCCGACTGGAGCTAGGTCCAACTGTGCTAAGTTTTCATTTCCTTGTCACTTGTTGTCTAATGTCGAGTATAGAATACATGTTTTTGGGTCACTCAAGGAGTTTCTTCTCATTAATAATGGTACTGCATCACCTCCAATAATTTGGGATACAATGAAGGCATACATCCGGGCCATTACTCTACAGTATGTGGCTAAGCAAAATAGGGCTGCGTCTGAGGATCGTCACTTTCTATTCCAAGCTATTCTCCAACACAAAATACTACATGCTTCCAAAATTACTCAAGAATTGGCAGGAGAACAGATTGTTTTTCTTCAATTATTAGAAAATCGGTCTCTTCTAGGATGCAGGTTGAAAGATTAGGTAGCTGCCAGATATGTTAAACATAGAACATTACAATACGAGTATGGGGAGAGGGTAGGCAGAGTTTTGGCTCCTCAGATAACAGATCGACGGTCCAAGTGTACAATCCAGGCGATTCAGGGTAAAGTTTACACTACTCCCACATATATCTTGGAACAGTTTTCCCAGTTTTACAAGGAGTTATATAGTCAGCCTCAAGTAATAGATCAGGCTGAATGTTGGGGGTACATTCGGCAGTGTAGTCTATCCCATCTCGGGGAAGATCAGACTGGTGACATGCAGGCGGAGTTCTCCATTGCTGAGATCGATGCCGCATTCGTGGCCCTTCCCACTGGTAAGGCAGCGGGTGAGGATGCCACATCTTTGGAATTCTATGATGTATTTGAAGACATAATACCCATCAAATTACTAAAGGTAATCCAATATATCTATGCAGGAGGGGCTGTTCAAGATACCTGGAACACTACCAATATTGTGGTATTTCTAAAAAGCTAAAAATCTGCGGAGGACATGGGATCATACTGTCCCATATCTATGATAAATACAGATGCAAAAGGATTAGCACAAATCAAGGCCAAGCGTCTTGCCCCTGTAATTTTGTCCTTAGTCTCTCTACAACAAAATGGATTTATCCCAGGTAGAGACACCACCAGCCATACTAATACGGCAATTACGGCTTTCGATGTTGCTGTGAAACTTAACATTAATATTGGTATGATTCTACTAAACTCAGAGAAGGCCTTTGACTGTGTATCATGGGACTGGATGTGGGCTACGCTGACGGCCTTCGGTATAGGTGAGAGATTTATCAAATTGACCCAGGCACTCTATAAGACCCCATGGGCTAAGGCAGCCCTTGCCAGGAGCTACTCGAATCAATTTCAGATGTGTTGAGGCACACGACAGGGGTGCCCGCTTTCTCCCCTCTTGTTTGCCTTGTATATAGAGCCCTATCTGCAGTCGCACCTCAGGAATGTGGGTATGCAAACCATGGTGTTTGGTGGTCAGCAAATCAATTTGACTGCCTACACAAATAATATGGCAGTTTTTTTTCTTCTAAGCATTAGTAACGATTGGACAGGTTGTCAATGAAGCAGCCAGGACTGGCAAGTTCTCTGGGTACAAAAATGAATCTATCTAAAACTCAGTTCCTCTTGAATTTTAAGCTTGATTCTCCTACTCCAGGGGTAACCGAAATGGAAAGTTTATCTTGTCATTAAACTGTGCTCTGAGGTTTCAAACATAATTAAACTGAACTATGAACCTCTTTTATCCGTAGTCATTTCTAAACTGAAATCCTGGAATAAGTTGCCACTTACTAATTTTGGGCGAGTCAATATCATCAAGATGAATATTCTTCCCAAATTTCTTTATCTGTTCAGGGCGATTCCATTTAGGGTCCCCAATTGTTTTTTAAGCACCTTGAGGTTGCCATTGGAAGTTTTATATGGGGTTACAGGTGTGCAAGACAAGCCCTTTGTTTCATGAAACTTTCTTACAAGAAAGGGGGGCTTCTACTCCCAGACTTCAAGCTATACTTCTGGGCCACCTTTACCGGTCACCTGCGCAGCCTATTAATAACGGATGATCCAGATCCATCATCCCTCAGCTATCAGCTTGCTCTGGGGGGCTAGTTCAGGATTTGTTTTATATAGGTTGGGTAATTTTAATTACTATAAAAGGGTATGCTTTAAAGTATTAAAGGATATTATTCATATTTGGAAGGAGATCTGTCCCACATATTCAATTGCTTTTCTAAAAAAAAAATACACCGCTCTAAGACAATCTTGATTTTCCCTCGGTTTTTAAGGTTTCAACTTACAGGGCCTGGGCATGGTGTGGGGTCGTGACGATAGGTCAGCTATATGATCTGAATGGCTTTCGTTCTTTCTCGGGATGGCAAGATTCGCACAAGCTCCCTCGCCACTTTTTCTTTAAGTAATTATAAGTGAGGGGCTTTTTCCGGTCGGGAAGTGAATACACGCTTAGCATGGAAGGCTGAACTTGCCTCGTACTATTATAAATCAGATATGAAACCTTAGATCAGCATGGCCTATCAAGGCCTTTCTCATTCTGTCATGGATGAAACGGTCTTACTGTCAGCTAAGTGGAGCCGGATGCTGTCATCTGAGACCTTGGTCTTAGAGATCCAGAGGTCCTCAGAGATATTAGATCGTTCTATACACTCTGTTAACTTAAATCTACAACAGCTGCGGACAATCTGCTTTCTGGACTACAATCTGGGTAAAATATCTAGGTGGGGAATGGATACTATTCCTGATAAGACTAGATGCCCCAAGTGTAAGCTCCCAGCTGCTGCTATTGTACATATGTTTGTACTCTGTCACCTTCTACAAGAATTTTGGGCCGGGGTGATTAAGTTTACGTCTTCAAACTTGGGACATCAAGTCCTATTATCTATTAAAGAGAAAATGCTGGGGTTCAAATATTAATACAATGGAAGTATCCATCATTTAGCAGTAATCATGCTAGTGTGTGCCCAACTCTGTATTGCAAGGTCATGGGTCTCCGTGATTGCCCCAAAAGCTGTTGAATGGTGTGCCCTCATTTATCAGATCTTTGAGTCTGAGTTAGCTTTGGCTAAAGTTAGAGGTCCCTCCTATCTGAAAAAGTTTGAGAAGATCTGGAAAAACCTCTGCTGGGATTTTTCTAACACTAACTATGATTAATTATGCAATATTTCTTTTTCTTCTCACTAGTCTATCTATCTCTCCAGTTCTAGATATTCTTTTTTTACCTTCTTGCTTTTTCTCTTTTTTTGCCCTAATCTGTATATTATGATTGTATATTTGTGACTGACTTTGACTTGAAAATAATAAAAAAATATATAAAAAAGCAACAAAAGAAATGTTCACATTTTACTATACTAATTTGCATATCATTAAAATAATGAATATTAAATTTAAACTAAATTCTACACTTTATCCCACTACTACAAAAATTCAACTCTAATTATTTTTAGACATAAAAACAACTAAAATTACTTATTTCAACAATGTCATATTAATGCATTATCTTTCTAAAAACACAAATTAAAAAAATATTAAATATATAATATCAAACACTACAATAAATTGCATACAAAATAACACTTGCAAAGGATATTACATATGTTATTTTCTAAATCAATATTTTAATACAACTATCTTAAAAAGTAACAAAAATGATATTCTTACCTACAATAATCCTGTCAACAACATTCAATATTCTTCACACAATATTTTTGTATCACAACATTTTTTATCCAATATTTTGTCCAAACACTTGTGTAGACTACACTGCTTACACAACCCTAACCCACAAGCATCGGGAAAAAGCAAATAGGCTCACCTACCTAGACCACTTACATGCACAGATATCTGCTCTAAAATAGCTTCAGACACCACAATAGACAGAGCGAAATTCATGCAGCTTTTTTTGAACAGTATAGATATCTCTACAACAGCAAAGATAAAGACACAAAGACACTGATGTTCAAATAGAGGTGTTCCCAGATGAGGTTCAGCTACCTCACATCATTTCAGAGCTGAGGGAGGAGATTGGCACTAGTATTACCATCCAAGAGTTTAAGGGAGCCATGTGTAAACTGGCAGCTGGCAAGAAGGCCAGCTATGACAGCTTTCTGTTAGAATTCTACTAAAGGGTTTAATGGAGTGATTTAATTACCAAATCCCTTTCTATGGTTCACTTTCAATGTATCAAACAGCTCACTACCATTTCTTGACCTACTAATATGGGAACGGGATGGTAAATTTGAGACAATGATTTATCAAAAGCCAACTGATTAAAAAAAAACCTCTCCTATATGACAGCTTCTATCCATGCACTCTGAGACAGAACCTTCTCTTTGGACAGTTTCTGCATCTCCGGAGGAATTGTACCTTGATAGGGAACTATGCAAAAAACTCAGTAAATATTACTATTGAGTGCACGGGTCTACCTGAATGAGGGAGTGAAATAGGCATACAAACGTGTTAGGAACAATCACAGGGATGTACTTTTGGGAACTTGGCCTAAGCCCATATCTGACAAACTAATATGCATTACAACATATTAAATAGTATCTAATGCTATAAAGAAATTTTTCAACAATCATTAGTAGATTCTGAAATCCCCAAAATTTAATTTGGAAAAACCAATGTTTTCATTCAAACAAATCACTAGCATCAAAGACATGTTGGTTCATACAAGACCATGGGGGACAAAGAACTCACCGGAAGCAATGCTCAGGAGTCTACAACTGGTGCAAGGACATTACCCATGTGGATGGTGTAGTTTCTGTCACCTAACAAAAGCTACAAAAACAGTGGATTTGGGTCTTAAATAATTTTTCATTTTAATGCAGATTTATATAGCGCAAACTCGACCCGAAGGTATTGGTGCGCTTTACATGAGCACCGGTTACGTTACACAAGGACACATTCAGGCACGGGGAGATTAAGTGATTTGCCCAGAATCACAGGATGTGGACGCAACCCCCGAGGCTCGAACCTTAGTTCCCAGCACCAAAGTCGGCAATCTAGCCGACGGACCACATCCTCTCCCCAAATACCCATGGACTCACAAAAACACAGCACATTCAATTCAGAGAAAGCCATATATCTGATTACATGCCCGTGTCAATTGCGGTATGTCAGCATGACCACCAGAAAAGTGAATGTGCTTATAAGAGAACATATGAGTAATACCCACTGTAAGAAAACCAGGACAAAACTGACACCCCATTTTTTCAAATGCAATCAGATGGTGGATCATTTGAACTAGGTAGTCCTGGATAAACCCAACATACCTAAGAATGCAACAAATCCTAAATGTAGGTATTTAAAAAGATAACAACACTGGATTTATATATTGGGATTAAATGATGACATCCGTGGCACTACATAAGTAGACTATGATATATTAGAATATAATTGAATTCAACTGTAAATGGAATCATTTTTATGATGAGTATAGGTAAAACCCGTGGTCAGTCCTGAGTTTACTGATGGGGACCCACATATAAATATACTGGGCTGAGAGGGTGTATCCCAGAGAAATCTGACTCCTTTGCATTGGGATCTCTGCAGTGATTCAGACACCGGAGAGATGTTGATAGAATAAAAGAATTGGATTCAGAGTTTTCAGCTGACATTTAGGATATTAGCAATTTAAGAGTATTTGATTTCAGGACATTATTTGATATATCCCAGAAATGCATTAATCATAAAAGAAAGTGACATGATATTCAATATGTCGTTGCATGAATGCAGTAAGTGAACAACTACGCTAATTAATACACAGAAAATACGAACAGAGTGACAAGGGTGAGTGGACTAGCTGTGTGTAAAATATCTCAGAGCATGAGAATGGGCGTGGTATCAGAGTTAGTAAATATTGTGCAGTGATGTATATTCTCTCTGCCTATTGAAACACAGTAAAAACATGGCACAGCTGGTTCATTCTATCAATGGAGGGAACTACAAGGCTTGTACGGCAACTGTGGGAACTTTAAGACTTAAGCAGGGCCCCAAGTTGGAGTTTAATTAACAAAAAATATTTTCACTAACACGTGGGAGGCTCGATGATTGAAATCAAGTGCCCCCAGGTGAACGACTGCACATCTGGCACTCAGAGGTTAGGTCAATTAGAGACCCTTTCTGAAAGGGGGAGGGGAGAAATGGAGAGCAAAGTGCTCCTCTAATAATGAGAATGGGCCTTCCTGGTAGAGGCAACAATGGCAGAACCCATTTTAATTCTAGAATAATTGAGAAATGGAATAACACCTCTCTTATGAGCATTTGAGGTAGGTACAAATGTATACCGCACCCTTTCAAAATCACTTTTCAGTGCAAACTTCCCATACAACAATGATTCCAAAATGTTCCCAGAATCATGTATGATAAATGTAATAGGCCTTTATGGCTTAATGACAGTGAGGACCCCAATGTGCTCATTTGTTTTCAGATACCAGTATGTGACTACGGGGTGACGCTCTTGTGTTTCCCCGGGTTGGGAGATTTAGACTGAATCACTGGGTAAGTTTGACAAAAATAATGATCACTTTCTCTAGATACGCACTTCCTGTGTGGGGTTGTGTCCCATTTTAACTTCTACTTGGATGCTGTGTGCAGTGTGTCATGGGTGAAATTAACTGAACAGTTGTGTGGGCTATCGTTATGACTATGAGAAGTTGTTGCTTTACTTTGCTTTTGAAACATGTTTTTCCTTGGCCCCTCTCTCTTTTATATCATTTTATTTATAGAGAAAAAACTGCAGGGACCCTAGGAGCAACACAACTATTACATTTTTTTTGCAAAGTTAAGGAGGGGTTTTTTGTTTTTGTTTCACCATTTTTCAACACTACTGACTTGGACATCATTTTGACATGAATTACGTTTACGATATGGGGATTGCTGGTCCTGATGAAGGCTGCCAACCTGTAAGAGCGGGATTTCAAGCGAAACATCTTAACGACATCGAGATTGTAGAGAAATAACATCTTAATTTGCTTTTATTCCTGCTAGAAAGAACCTTAGAACAAATCAACTTGATTGGGTATCATTTCAAGGCACTTTTACATTTTTCACCTGATCCCTAAATATATTTGAGTCACCACTCTAGCTCCACCATGTACAAATGGGGTATCAAAGATGTTGTCGCTGCCCAGTGATGACAGGCCCCACTGCAAGCTGAATGAGGGATCCCCATTTGATAGTGGAAAACTTAGTAATGGGTTTATCAATCTTTTTGTGTTAGGGTATAAATTGTTAAGACCACAATCTACTCACACTTGGCACCTTGCATTATCTCTTCCTCCAGTATTCTAAGCCTTGCACTGGACTGCCTCAGCTGCTGCATATGGTCCTTAGTTGCTTCCCATGAAGTCTGTAATTTCCCAAGTATATTGTGCAGTATGTCCTGGCTATTCCTCTGCTAAGCCTACATAACCTGGTGACCTAAGATAGTGGAAATGACCATGTCTCACAACACTATGAGACATGCTTCAATATGGTCAGTTCTTCAACATCAATGCACTAATGGAGATATTCAGCGTACATAAGGGCCAATTATTTCTATATAGAATGCTGATCAACTACCTCTGTGCAAAATGGCAAATCATGACTGAAAAGACTCAAAACCACAATTGAAGACAGATATTGCTAACAACTGGCATCAACAGAATGCACATGTGTTGGTTATGCAGGGCATTTCTATTGCATACACAAACACCAGTGGAAAATCTGGGGAAGACTTGGTAAATGAAAAAAGGAAGGGTGGTCCACAACAAAGAGTGGACAAGAGAAATTGTGTACCCTCACACCATCTCGCATAACGCCAAATTCAAATACATTGAATTCAACATCAAATACAGAGTTTATTTAACGCCTGACAAATTTAACAAAATATTCCCTGGTGCTAACACATTGTACCCCAATGCACTCCCTCTTTAATAGGACTCCTACACATTCTGTGGGACTACCTGTCCCTTTAGGACAACAGGTCTCAAGTCATTGAAAGTTCTAGTTAGCAACACCGACCAAGCCAACTTAAAACTCTGGGACGTTTTCGCTTTTGGTCTTATAAATGCACTAAAAGGAACATAACAGTTGCCTATTTTCTTGACCTGGCATTTTTACTAACTTGGAGGGCCTAACAATGAAAAGGAAAGCTTGGACAACCCCCTCTCACATTTACCACTTGGTGCCTGGCCACGTTGAAATGGGCCAAAACCAATAGCAGATCCTTTCTACAATTCATCCTCTCTCTCACCTGCAACTCCTAGAAAACCTTGTCATCATTTTAATTTGCTAGAGCACTAACAATTTATATGACATAAAAACCCTTCATTTTGTTCATTTATTGCAGTATATTCTGTTGAAAATTTGTTTCAGTTTTCCAGCTTTGATGCGATCAAGATGGCTTCCGGTGTGCCACACGTTTTCATAAATGCAGAATGTTAGTGCTCTGATTGCTCATTATTACACTGTGGGAAACTGCACTAGAACACTGGGGAGTTAACTGACAGACAGCTGCTGATGTTGCAAGAACATGTCTGTCTGTCAGACTGTTTTACTGGCATAGAAGAGAAAGATATTTGAGAGCTCTGAGAAAATGTGTCCTCATTTTAGGTTTCCAGAGCACTAACCATAATTTCCATGACAAAACAAACTCCCTCATTTTGGTAATTTTTAAAGGAAAGGTATTATGTTTTACAGCTTTGACTCCATCAAAATGGCTTCCGGTGGGCCAAAGTTTTGTCTCAAAAACTGAATGTTAGAGCTCTAGCTGTTCATTAGAACATGGTGGGAAGTTGCAGTAGAACACTTGGGAATCAACTGACAGGCTTTTTCGGCTGATGGAAGTACACTTTTATTCAGAATATCAGTCTTCATTCTCACATGGCTGAGGAAGATAGTGAACTTATAGAATATGTGCTCTCATTTAGCACCTGTAGCACCTTCCATAATCTTATGAGAAAAATGATGAGAGAAAACAGTTTTCTATCAAAAATGATTAATCAAATCCTAGCAGATGGTCAGCATTTTTCACAGGGTCAAATCCCCTTAGAAGACACCACAATTCCTAAAATGAGTAAGGTACATCCAACAAACAATTTATGTTGTGACTAAAATCTGTTATCACACTTTATGTGCTCCTTTTTGTGAGCCTGAAAACACAACATTTACTAAAGTACATTTCAATGGGGACCATGTCCCGGAATCTTGTAATGGCTGCCACTTGTTATCCATGATGTTGCCAGCCAAATCTAAAGAGAGGGTCCCTTTGCACCCCTCCATCCCCCCAGGGTATACTCTCCAGGTTCCCTTTTATCTTTTATACTAATTTTTAGAATGCAATGGCTGCCACAACTTATTGTTCTGGTTATTACCAGGCAATTAGGATTGACTAGCCCCATTTAAAGTGGCCCCATTTAAAGTAGCCAATCAAAGTATATCTGGACACCAATAGTCCAGATGTCACTATCTTTTTAACTCCTTCATGACCACCCTAGCACCTCTTTAAATGTGAATTTCTTGAAAACAGCTGAATGATTTACACTAAATAATGAAAAACATGCTTTGTGAGTAAAGTTATAACTTTTGGTCAAATTTGGTGTAAATCTGTTCAGCTGTTTCAGGTCTGGTGTTAGCTAAGACCATTTGAGTTTACTAAACATGTATGTAAAATATACTTACATAAAAGGACTGTTAACCACCTCTCTTCATCTATTGTATCATTCACATTTTGCTTCCACCCACTACAGCATACAGCATGGGGCAATGGGTCAGCCTATTTCAGCCACTGGCTAACTTCACTTTGAGTCTCTGCAGTTAGCCCTTTCACAAGGAACACATCCGCAAACAAGATAGTTTCCTTCAGCGCCAGTGTTTTTGTGGTTACTTCATTATTACTTTAGTGTTGTCTCTGTTTGTAGAGCCTGAAGAGATAGCAGGGCATTCAACCAGATGAGAGCACAGGGTACATTCCAGCTTTGCCAGTTCCTGTCTTCTGCCAATGCTATTGTAAATTCCTTTTGACGCAACCTTTGTTGTCTGACTGTTGATTTTTCACACCATACCAGCAGCTCACAAGGGTGCTGTATCTTTGCAACCCTGTCTGTCTGTCATTCCGTCTTTCTGTAATTTTCTTATTTCTTTCCTTTCCTTATTTCTTTCTTTTTTCCTTTCCTTATTTCTTTCTTTCTTTCCTTCTTTCTCCTTTTCTTGTCTTTTCCTTTGTTTCTTTCATCTTTCTTCCATACTACTCTGTGACACTCTAGTCCACACTATCCCACTCCACTCTATGGCTATCTACTGCACCTTCACCACTCTAATCTACGACACTATACTGCATCCAACGCAACTCCCTCAATGCTGCTCTGCACCACTTTACTCCAGTCTATGCCATTCCACTCCGCTCTACTCTACAACACTCTACTTCACTGTACGCCACTCCACTCTACGCTACTGAATGTCGCTCCACTCTACAACACTCTATTTCATTCTACAACCCCTCTACGTCCTTCCACTCTGCTCCTCTCTACGCCACTCTACTCCCTTCACGACACTCCACTCCACTATATGCCACTCGGCTACACTCCACTCTACTCCACTACATGCCACTTCACAACACTCCACAACACCTTATGCCACTCCATGGCACTCCACACTATGCCACTCTCCTCTAAGCTGCTAACCTTTAGCCATACTGAACAGCACCCACGCTGGTGTAAAACATTATATATAAACAATTATTATTCTGAAGTGGCGATTAGCAATGTTAAAGTGGTAATTTTCTAAAAAAAATGGCAAGATAGCTGATGCTATCTCATGACTTTGGCACTTGCTGAGGCCATCTTGAGTTTTTTGGGATATTCCAAGAAAGACACTGCATGCACACTTACTTTGGACTGCAATGTTACAGACCTTGCATTTTGACATTTTTAATTTATAAGGTAGATGACGATTTTATTACATTGAATTTTAAAAAAGGCATGTGAGTGCTAAAACAAAGGTGCGAGTGGCATGGTGGCATTGTGGAGCTGCACGGCCCTTGTAGAAAAAAAACAATAATCATTTTAAAAAGGTGGCGTGAGAAGGGGGTATGGAGAGAAACTCACTGAGAATTGAGTGGCCCAGCAGCTGTATGCAGCTGCAAAGAACTCACAGACAAAAAGTAATTACAAAAATAAATAAAGGGGTATGAGCACCGCATATTTGAATGGTCTGCTGTCATCGTGGTTTGCTCTCCTGATGCGTTGTCTCACTGGTAGGCAATAAACATAAATTGGAAGTGGTTACGAGAACATAGAGGTTTTAGAAAATAAATAAGTTAAACACCATACCTCAAAACCCATCTATCTAAATCGTGTGAGGTCCAGAAACTGCATTGCACTGAAAGAGAACAGTGGGCATTGGAATCTTTTAAAGTGGACAGAACCAGGGCAGAAACACACCCGAGAATTTACCTCTTCTCACCAAACGTCCCCTGTGAGAGAAGGGAAAATAGCCTAAAAGTCGATCATGGTTAGGGGGGTGGAAAACAAAAGCCCAGCCCTCCCAGATTCTGTATTTAAGAGGCAAAAAAGGAAGGAGCATAGAAAGGAATCGTCCTGGTGACTCATACCTCTGCCTTTCCCTTTTCACATTAAAGTAAGGGGTTGTCATTTAGGATGTCATCAGTGCTGCCATTGATGATGTCATTTAATATGTCATTAGTGCTGCTTTATGTGAGGTCATAAGCAGTGCATCAGGGAGGTGCATGCTATGGTTTGTGATTTTTATGTTTTGTTTTGGAACCATAACTTCACTTTAACTCAGTTCTTTTCTTCAGTGAATTTCTACGTTTTTTAGACATACATTTCATTACATATTGTGTGTGCGTTTGTAAGTGTGTGTGTGGGTGTGTGGGTGTGTGTATGTATGCACATGTGTGTGTGTGTGTGTGTGGTGTGTGGGTTAGTGTGTTTTCTTTGTGCATACTGGAGTCTTATTTGATGACATTCCCTAGAACAGGAGTAAAACCTCTAAGAACAAGGTGGCTGTGCACACAGTAGTGATCCTAAGGTGCATTATTATTTCTGCTGCACTGCTGTTAAAATAAACAGTTTTCTGTAAAACAAAATATCAATGCTCTCTATCAATGCACTCTAGTTTGGTGGTGCAACCAGTAATAATTCAGATTACTGGCTAAATATGAATTCAAAATGTAGTACATGCAAGATGCAGGTTTAGAAAAATAAAGTTGTTATTGTTAAACATGTTATGGGTGTTTATTGTTCACACTGAACAAATTAATGCTTTACTTTCTAATGAATTCATTGTTCATCCTCTTGTTTGCAGTTCACCCTTAGCTGCGTATTAATTACACAGTGAGAGAAAGATCTCTTTATTTTACAAGTGCAGAATCTAAGATAGGCCTTGAGCCAACCATGCTATCAGTACCACTTGGGAGGATGGGCTCTAATATGATTTATTGGCAAGGTATGGACGCCTAAAGATGGAAAAATATGTGATAGCAAGTCAAAACTCTTTACTTTTTGTGTGTTACCACTCCACTTCCAAGATACCTTTATGTAAATGGAAATTGTTTCAAAATGTTTATTATTGTGAATTTTAGTATTAAAATTAGAATACAGTAAATGTGATTCTATAAATTGATTATAATTATAATCGTAATTATGATTAAAACGGAGATCCCGGCCCGCGGCTCACTGTAGCCAATTTACACACTTACCTCTGACTCTGGATGTTCTGCAGCCTGCCCGCATTCTTCCTCATCGGCGCAGATCTCCCCAGGAGGGGACACAACCAGTCAAGGAGGAGCACCGGAACACGCCACTGGGGGGACTACAACCCCCAGCATCCTTAGCGCTTCAAACACGCTCAAAACGGAGATCCTGGGCAAAGCCCGGGCAAAGGGTGGGCCCATCCACGCCCATTGGAGCCTGATAAGGCTGGGCTGGGCCTACTCTCTAACGTCGGGATCGTGGCACCCTGTGGATCTCTACTGGAGGTACTTCTTATTTGTCACTGTCTCCTTCTATAAATGTTACCGCATGAACAATGGTTAAGCGCAAAGGCATTAGTGAATATCCAGGGGGGTGGAATTGCAGGGACATTAGACGCTTCCCTGACAAGGGCTGAGTCGGTCCTCACCCACCAAATTAAATTGACTGAGAGGCGACTCTCTCTGGACTCTTTGATTGCCCAGAAGTGTTCTTCCCTCGGCTGTAATAATGTGGATACTCCTCCTTTGACCTCCTCGCCACCGCCTGCACTATGCCAGTTGAGTCAGCTATTAAAGCATGACCGCCACCACAGGGGGCCGGAGGGAGGGAGCACCTTTCCGGGACCCAAAAATCTAATATGGGGAAACCCGCAAACGGATATCAGTCTCTGTACCTTCCACTGGCCTCATCCCCTCTTGTATTGATTTTGGGAAATGTCCCGGTTCTAAGGGAGGATCAGGCCGAGACTACCATACAATTAATGGATAAATCCCTGCACTGGCTGTCCCGACAAACATGTAGTAGGGGAAATGGGGGTATTCCACTTGCCAACCAAATTATCATGGCTAGAAGGTTGGAGTGGCTGGTTCCGTCCGAGAAAACAATGGAGGGTGACTGTGTGATTATAAATGTTAATAGCCACCATGCATTAAGATCTCTCCTAAGTCACCTACGTAGGGATCCACCTAAAGGCACACAAATTAGAGTTCTACCCTATGAGTTTTTCTTCAGGCACCCTGTTGCGCTGGCAAAGGAATCCAGAGCCTTTGTGTGAGGGAGACAAAGAAGGGACGAAATACCATGTATTATAGGTGATCCAGGGGTAACCCTTGAGAACAGATTTGCCCCTCTTAGTGACCCCGAACTATGTGATTGACTACATCCTTCCCCAAATGGAGGGCCTGTCCCATCAAAAGCTATACCCTGTGATATCCAGCAGACTACTGAAATTAATGATACCAGGAAGGACCAAAACACTATATTTAAAATAACGTCCTGGAATATTGCTGGTATCTCAAACAAGCTAAGGAACACAGATTGACTAAAACTCTGGGAAGCACAAGACATAACGGGGCATATTATCTAGATATTGCGATAATTATCGCAAAGCACGTTTAGCGCCTTTTTTATTATCGCCGGGTATCGCTGGATTACATCACCGTGTTAGCGGCGTATTAGCAACGCTTTGCTAACAGGCAAAGTACAATCCAGCGATAGACAGCGATAATGATCATTAGCGTGTGAAATCCAGCGATGATTTCACAGCGCTAATGAAAAGCTTGGTAATAGGGGAGTGTGGACTTAACCATACAATCCACCTCCCATAGGCAATAATGCTAAGTCAGGTTCTATTCAGGCGTTAGGTCCTTGCGATAATGGGGGCTTAGCGTGCCTTTTCTCATCGCTTCGCTGCTCAGGGGCAGCGTTGGTAATAGCGCGATGTTGGTTTAGCGAGCTTTTCACATGTTGTCCTAGGAGGGAACGCCTACTTTGCATCTCATTAGCGATGTATATCGCTAAGATGCGTGGCGTTAGGAATTCGGCTGCTTACATGCGCTATTGCATGTTAGCGCCGCCTTCCTAATAGGGCGATAGGAATATCGCCGCTTTAGCGGCAAAAAGTGCCGCTAAAGCGGCGATACTGACCTTGATAATATGCCCCACAGTGTTTTCAGGAGACATGGGCTACTGAATCTAACTTTATAAACTGTTATCGCTCCTTCCAAACAAACGCAGTCCCTTCAGCATCAGGGAGGGCCAAGGGGGGCTCTTAACATTAATCTCTAATACTTTGGAAATGAAAGTAATAAGATTTGAGGCGGTTAGCCCTTACTTTCATCTCCTCATCTTGGAATTGGTGAATGAGGGACTCTGGTTCCTAATTAACTACTACAATAACAATTTTGGTCCAAGCATGCATTTAGTAGTTGATGAGGTAATTAGGACAATTGATGAAGCCACAATTTTAACCCCTTCGATGCTTCTGTCGGCCAACGGCCATCGCGAGCACTACCTCCGTAGTGCTGCGCACGTCCGTTGGCCGACGCGGCCCCGCCCACCTAATAAAACCGCCGCACCGCAGCGGAATTCGCGCTGCGGTTAAGCGGTTAATAGGGAAAAACAAACCTTTATCTACATCAGGGTGGGCGACTTTAATATTCACCCTTGCAAGTATACCCAGCACCGAATCTGTGGTCTGGAAGATCTGATGGGATCCCCGGTCTGCCATTTCTCCCATAGTAAATACTGGATGCACCCTTAATAGGTTTCTGTTCACCAGGGATATGGCATTAGTCGGTAACCTAAATACCCTGATGGATTCCCCACAGAAAACCTTTCGGCGGGAATCCCATGAATCCACCATAGACTTCATAATTACCTCTAATTCCATTAGTGATAGAATCAACCCTCTAGATGTTCAGTTCACACCCTTAAGTGACCATGCCATACTAACTTGTGGGGTATTTCTGCCATACAGGAATGTGACTGAGCATCAGATAACAGGATCTCCTTTACTGGCCAGGAAAAATGGCTAGCAATTAAAATGGGCCCAAATTGATAACCATAAGCTGGTATCGAGGTGATAACGAAATCGCAGGTAAATATCATTAACTGTTTAGATTTAGTACTTCCACCACTAGTTTTGATTACCTCCTTCATGGAATTACTAGACCAAATAAAGATGGCACTCACTCGCCATAAATCATCCAATACTGCAAAGAGTAAAGGTTGGTTTGATTCCCTTTGTGCAAAAACCAGAAAGGACCTCATCAAAGCCCTTAAAAACCAACCCAGAGATAGGGCCCAAATTACCTCACTCCGTACCGCATACAAAGCAGCAAGAAAAAAAAGGGAGAGACTAAGGGTAACAGCAGAGACTTTTGGGAGATAATTAACTCACCCTATTTTAAACCCGATAGGGACCCCACCCTTGACTCCAATGTAGGTGAAGAGGATAGGGTGGCTCATTTTGTGAGCATTTTCTCCCCATTACCTCTCCTGTCCTACCTTCTGCTACCATTCATCCCAGTGACCAGGATAAATTATCCTTCTCACTTGCAGAGGTGAGGGCTGGGCTAGCAGCCTGTAGCTGTAGGAAGGCGCCGGGTCCTGATGGTGTACCGATAGATTTTTTCCAAGATAACTTAGATCTCTGGGTACCCCTACTTACCAATGTTTTTAACAATATAGCCCTGGTGGGTCCCCCTCCGTCCTGGAAAACCAACATAATTGTCCCAATATACAAGAAAGGTAATAGGGGAAGTCCCAAGAATTATAGGCTAATCTCGCTTTTAGACACGACAGCTAAATTGATGGGCCAAATTCTCCTATCAAGGTTGGAGTTATGGGCACAGGAGAGGAACATTTTAATGCCTTCACAATACGGGTTTCAGCGGGGGAAAGGCACCGTCGACCAGTGTCTGAATCGCTCTCTAATTATGGACAAATATACCAGAGCGAAGGGTGGGAAAAATGATCTTGCTTTTATGGATCTCTCACAAGCATTTGACTGTGTGTCCCACGCCAAGCTCTAGCACATAATGGAGGAGATGGGTTTTGAATCAGCCCTAATCAATTTCATACGTCAATTATATTCTGACGCTTCGTCATCTGTGCGTTACGGGAAAAACGGAGAATGCACCCGTCCCTTCAAGATCTTAAGGGGTGTAAGGCAGGGTTGTGTCCTTGCCCCGTTCGTTTTCTCTATTTCTACAAATGGAGTAGAAGGGGAGCTTCTGGGCACAACCCCAGATGTTCCTATATTTGCTTCCCACCCGTTACCCATTTTGGCATATGCTGATGACGCCGTACTGATTGCCAGAACAGGACTAGGACTGCAGTCTCTCATATCAGCCTATGCTGCTTTCATGGACTCATTGGACCTGAAAGTCAATCAAACAAAATCATTTGTAATTGCAGCTGGGGCAGGCAAACGAGGTAAAACCCCGTATTTTCATATGGATTCGGGGAAAATTGAGGTAGTGGACTCCTTCCCTTACTTGGGGGTACTCTTCGACAAAAATCAATCATGGTTACAACTGGTTGAGGGAAGAGCCCCGGGAATGGAGAGGAGTTTAATGGCGATTAAGTCCTTTTCTAAAAGCTGGGTTCAAAGCCCTTAGTCCCCATTAAGAAGATCTATCAGGCCAAAACAAAGTCTGCGGCGACCTATGGGGCAGGAGTCTGGGAGATGGCACCTATTGACTCATTGCAATTAATTGAGAACAAATTCTTCAAGTCATTGGTGTCCCTCCCGCAAGCATACTCGAATTACATATTACATATCGAGTTGGGCTTACCCCACATCACTGATTCTATTAGGCTAGCCCCGATTCTCCTGTGGCTCTTGATTTGGCATTGGTATACGGTGACCTTAACCCGAAATATAATTAGAGAGTGCCTAAAATTGTAGAATCACAGCAGAATCAGGTGGCTGAATTATGTAGAGCGGGAATTGACTCTTATGGGACAAAAATAATTATTTGAGGATCCAACAGCCTGCAGAAGGATATCTAGGCAAAGATTGGCTGATATATTTAACCAAAGGGCTCAATACCTCAGAAGGGAGAGGAATTATAAGAAACAGTTGTTCTTGCCTATCAACGGGTCCCCCGCTGATAAAGGGAAGATACTCATACCTAGCGGATATCCCGTGGCCTCAGCATAAATTCATTTTAACACGTTTCCGCCTGAATCTCCTCCCACTGATGCTAGGCTTCCCAGGAAAGAGGTTTAAACATTCAGATCTTTTACAGTGCCCTTGTGATATGAAATCACCTCAGACCGATCTTCACCTAATGTTCTTTTGCAGGTCCTATAAGGAGGAAAGAACGGAAAATATTGCCCCGATTTTAAAGCAGCTCAATTTTAAACAGTGTCGGGTTACATCATACTATTTAAAATCACTCCCCGACCCTTTTGTTTGTTTTGTAGTAGCACGATTCTGGTGGGCGTGTATGACCAAAAGAAAGCGGCTGGGTCCATGACCGCGTATGATCTCTGCTACACTTTATTCATTTGGAAGAATCTTATTTTAGATAAACTGGATTTTAAGCTGTAATTTTAATTGACGTTTGTATGTATACATAAGAGGGTAGGCTAAAATGAATTTTATGAATTTTACTTTGGTATTTTAAATGTTTATGAACTCGGGATTGTATACTGAATGTCATAGTTGGTTGTGATTGCTTTCGTTATTGTGTACTTTTATGATCTTAATTGGAAAGATCGAATAAAGTTCTTAAAGTAAAAGTAAAAGATTATATTAAATAAACCAAGTAAAATTTATAAATGTATTAATAACGTTTTTGTTTGTTTACTATACTGTTAATTTGTTTGGCCATATGATCTCATTAGTCTCTCCACTGCAAAAAGGCATTGCAAGGCATAGTAACTGACATAATGAAGGTGCATTAAATAGGTGAATAGTGCTATACAGACTTCAAACTTGAACGACTTGAGAATAATCCACCTAGTTTCATGACCCAATGAAAATGAACAAACTAAAAACCTTCACTAACATGTTCAAAAAGAAGGCAGTGAACTGTAATGACAGGACAATCATCATAAAAGAAGAAAAAGCACTATTTGGTTGAATCATTGTGATAGCACAGAATCTGAACCTTCAAATGGCGGATGTACTCTCTCATTCCTTAGGACCTTTACCATGGGCTTTAGCAGCTCCAGAAGATCTGTTACAAAGATCAAACAAAGCTGTTTTAGCCACATACTTGCAGAAAAACATTACCCCTTCTAAGGAAATATCTGGAAATTCAGCCACTCTGATTGATGGTACAGTTATTGTTCAGAGAGTAAAAGGAGAGGAATCAAACTTTGTTAAGGGAGCTATGTCTGTCTTGTCCATTGCTTTGTGGGAAGGAAATAGCAGTCAAAGAATCAAAGTTGTGTTTGATACGTACAATGAGAGGTCTATTCAGAACAGTCAAAGGACATTCAGAGAGGAAGAACTCGGGCACCAGTTACAAAGCATCTCACTTTCCCAGATTGTCAGACAGTGGAGGAAATTCCTAAGCCACGTAGGGAATAAAACAACTCTCATCGTATTTCTTGTTAATGAATTGAGGAAACTGGAGTATTTTGTCAAACTTGAGAATAAAGCACTGTTTGTGAACTGTGAAGATAAATACTACAAAATCACATCTGAAGGAAGCCACAAAGTGCCCGATCTCAACAGAACACATGAAGAAGCAGATGGTCATTTGTTGCTGTATGCTGCACACACTGCTAATGAGGGTTATGAGGCAGTAATGGTAAGCTCAGATGACACCGATGTGTTTATTATGTGTTTGGGATTCCATAAAAGAATCATGATTAAATTGTTTCTAAAATGTGGTACTAAAATATGCATGTGAGTCCTTGACATTGGGAAAATAGCTTCAACTCTTGGTGAAAATGTTTGTCGAGCTATGATAGGTCCCCATACATTTACCGGATGTGACACAGTAAGCGCATTTGCGGGAAAAGGAAAGTAAGTTCATTCAAAATCTTGTCTGCCAATAGACAAACACAGAAAACATTTTCGTAGCTCAGAGACAAATGGGATCTCTCTGAAGAACTAATAGACAAATTGGAGCAATTCTTGTGCTTGCTGTATGCACCAAAATCTTCGGTTCATCACATGAATGACTATTCTGTGCAAAGAAGGCTGAGATAGACAGTCATCAATGTCTACCTTGATGGAACTGTCTGAAGAAACATGCCAAACATGCCAAACATGCCAAACATGCCAATTATCAAGCCACTATAAGTAAGAGATGTCTTCTGAATGATCCACAGACATTTAGTCCAATTGAGAGAGGAAAGGAAGTTGGAAACACATGAGGGAGCAGAGCAACTGGTAGTGGACTGGATGGAGGGGCAGCCATGACCTCAGGCTGTATTAGATCTACTAGCTTGCAACTGCATTAGAACCTGCAAACTGCCAACATGTGTCTGCTGTCTAAATGACCTCAAGTACACTGACATGTGCAGACTTCCCGCTTGTGAAAATCAAACTGACGCAGAGCATGATGACACCTATTCAGAAAAGAATTTGATGACGATGAATGTGAATGACAAAAAATATGTTCACCCATGACATACATTGCCTATGTAAGATGTAACAACTATTATTATTTAAAACTGTAAGTCAAAATTATGCATATAATCTATATTTTAAGGACTATATTGTCATAATTACAATTAATAATCATAATTATTTTGAAATAATATTGAATTTAACCAATCTGGTAGAATGAGATTTATTTTCCACATATTATAATGGATTTGTATGCTATTTATCAATCATATGAAAACCATTTTTTTGATTGGTTATGGTTGTTAATCCAAAAATATCAGACAAAGGGCAAAGAGTGATTACTTTCTATCAAATAATTTCCATCTCTAGGCTTCCATATCTTGTAGAAAACTAATGTTAAAACCCATCCCCCTGAGTGGTACCAATGGCCTACATTTGGGGTCCTGGCTCATGGCCTATGAGGAGCTTGAGGTAAATGAGGTCCCTAACCAAATTATGCTGCATTCATAGTTAGTGATCTCATTAGCTCCAGTGCTTAGGTAATAAGCAAGTCAAACTGCACAAAGACCTGCAAAGTTACCATTGTCTGGGCCCTCTGTTTTAATGGTAGTGGGGTTCTGGACAACTTCTCTCCGTAGATGTAGAGACACATTGCCAAGATGAATTTCCTTGGAGAAGGTTGGAACGTCCGGGCTCCCATCAGCTGATATGCAACATTTTAATAAGAAATCAGAACATACTGCTATATTGGTGATGACATTATTCTTGTTTTAATCTGATGCATTTATGGCAGCATTATAACCCTGTATTATGATGCTCTCACAGTCATATAATGTGTTGTATACAATGGGCCTCATTTATGAGGTTTTGCCGTAGGGCAACGCAGCAGGCCTTCCTGCTGCGCTTCCCTACGGCAAAAGAAAAGGGCAGGAATGCGCCGTATCTATAAGATACGGCGCATTCCTGTCCTTTTCCCCTGCACCGGCTCACAATGGGCTGCCGTGCGCCAACGCAGGCACTTTTGCACCATGGTGCAAGGATGCCTGCGCTGCGGGGATGATTATTTTTGTACAGGAAGGGAAACCTTTCTGTACAAAAATAATCACAAGAGGCTTCTTCCTCTTTCTATGTGTGCTGCATAGAAAAAGGAAAAATGAGGAGAAATAAAGATATTTCTCCTCGTTGTGCCTCCGTATCTTTTGGCACTGCCTCAGATTTACGATTTCTCGTAAATCTGGGGCAGTGTCAAAAGGCCATGGATGTTGCTGGGAACGCCCCCAGCAACACCCATTGCACGAACCTTTAACGCAGAACACTGCGTTAAAGGGACTGATATTTATCAGGCAGCATTAAGCCAAAAAAAGTGGCTTAGTGCTACCTGATAAATATCACGCAGTCTTCTGCGCCACAGAACGTCAAAAAAAGTGATGTTCCGGCGGTGCAAGGAGTCTCATAAATGAGGCCCAATATGTTTAACATGGCTCCTGCTTTGCAGCATTATAATGTACCAATACCATAACAAAATGCATCACATATCCTTGCCTCCATTAATCTGCATGTGCTGTCAATCACCCATTTTCTGTAATGGGGCCATATTTATACTTTTTATGCAAATGGCTACTTCTTGGAACTGAAGAAGCTGCATCCTCAAATAAAAAACTGAGCAGTTGCTACCATAGTAATGCTCCTTCTGTTTCAAAGGCTGTAAGTGATACTCCATCTAGCGCAATGCAAGCACTTCTAAGGGTTGATAAAACGGCATGTTGACCACTCTGGGAGTAACTTACATGTCAGCATATCTTATCAAAGACATATAGAAGTTAGATCAAATTGCCGGGCACTGAAGGAACTACATTGGTTCCACCTTCAAGCCTGTATCATCATCAAGACCAACTGCATCATGTCCAAGACAACAAAAGACATTGCTTTGCATACCTAGCCTAGAAACTAACCACCTTTGGTAAACCATGCCACACAAGAAGAATAAAACATCACCAAACTGGAAACAATTGCAAAAAAGAGTCTCACTCTAATGCAAGTCCGGGTGTTTCCAGGGTCATATGTCATATGTCTGTTCAGTTATAAAAAAAAGGCTCAATGCTTATTTTTTCTTTGCAGTGTAAAAAACGTGGTTGACCTTAGTAACAACAACAAAAAAGAATCCTGCTCTTGATCTAGTCCTGTGTGCTATCCATATTATCTCTTATAAGGGCATGCTGAGCACAGGGTCAAGACTGATTTGCATATGGCTGGGTTTAAACTGAAATGGCAGGGGGAGCAAAAAAACGATGGATTTAGGCCCAGATCTCTGTACTGGGGTGAATGTTTGACATTGTTCAACATTCTGTCAATCACATGTTCTTTTTGCACTTTTAGAAAGTGGACATTTTCTTGTTTAACCATTCTGTGCCTCTGTCTGTCTGTAGATTCCAGGTCTAGGTTAGGATGACAATTGGGCTCTTGTGCATTCACTCTAGGCAGTCACACAGAGGGAGCTGAGGTGTGCCTTGCATATCCTGATGGGCCATCACCAGGCTGATGGACCTTCCTGAGCCATAGTGGTGGGAGGAATTGTCACTGACACCTGAATAGGGCTGTGCCTTTCCTCACACCAAGCTGTCTCCACCCCCCTATAGTGGGTCTGGAGCCAGGTCATTGAAAGGCAGGGTCTTGTGCACTACAAAGGCTTTCCTTAGAAGTTTGCCTACTTCCAAGGTAGAAAGGGGTATAAGTTTTGAAACTCTAACACTAGCAAATCAGAACACTTCTGGACTAAAGACCATTCAGCGAGGAAGAAGAGCTGGATGCTGTAGGAGGGACTGACACTCTGCCTGTTGCTTTGTTGTGCTGGCCTTTTGCCTGCTGCTTCTGTCCTGGGAGAGAAAGGATTAGGCTTTGCTTTCTACATGCTGCTTCAAGGTTCTCCAAGGGCTTGTGCATGCTTGCCTCCTTCTAAGAAGTCTAAGGGCCATCAAACACTTCACCTACTAGTGCCTGGGCTCATCTCCTGAGAGTCCTGACTTGCCAAGTGGTGCCAAATTCAGTTCCTGGGCCCTTGGAAGTGAATCTGGTGAGAAAATCCATGCATTGACTCGCAGTGCCCGTTTTCTCAATGCATCACCGCCATGCAGCTGAAAAATCGATGCAGCAGCTGTAGTGCGGCTGAATAGTTGACGCAGCACCTGTAGTGTGGCCGAAGAATTGATGCATCACCTGCTTTGCGGTTGAAAGATTGCCTCATCGTGAGTCCCGAGCACTGTGTCACTGATGTCCATGGCACTCTGCTCGGCCTCTGATACACTCCCTGCACTGCGGCTGAAGAATCAACGCAGCGCCTGTTTTGTGGCAGTAAAATCGATGCAGCACCTACAGCGCTAAACCCGCATCAATGCAGTGCGTCTGGATTTTCAATCATCATCCCTTGATGCTGTCTCTTCATCAATGCTGGATCGCAGTAATAAACCTATGCCTCAGAGTAAGGAATCGACGCAACACTTCCATTGCCTAGCAATAAAGAACTGACGCCTCACCTCCCCGGGATTAAGGAATTGATGCATTGCTTTTCTTTTCTGCCGCCTCCCCTCCCCTATGCCTGTTTTTCTCTTTGATTTTGATGCATCTAAGGTACTTTGTGCTAAAACAATCGCATCCATAGTTTTCTGTGGACGGAACTCACTTAATCTTTAAAAAGTGATATCTTTGCTTTTGTATGTTGGATTTTGTTGTTTTGGTCTTGTTTTATTCAGATAAATATTGGTTATTTTTCTAAATTGATGTGGTGTCCTTTTGTAGTGTTTTCACTGTGTTACTCTGTGTGTTTGTACAAATGCTTTACACATTGCCGCTGAGATAAGCCTTACTACTCGTGCCAAGCTACGAAGGAGGTGATCAGGGGTTATCTTAGCTGTGTGACTCCCTTACCCTGACTAGAGTGAAGGTCCCTTCTCGGACAGGGTGCAAACCACTGCCAACTAGAGACCCTATTTATAACAATGCTGTATTGCAAGACAGATAAGTAGGGGTAGGTAGTCTCTATCTTAATCTAAGAGATTGTCAAATGGGAGACAGTCATCAGATATTCTGTTTGCTCTCCAAAAGTTTCCTCCCCAATTACAGAGAAACAATGTCCTAGTAAGTATGAACAATCTGGTGGCGAAGGCATAAATCAACTGACAAGGGGATACAATGATTCAAAGCCTAGCTCAGATAGCCAGAACTAATTGTGCCTGTGCAGGGAGTGTATCAGAATCTCTTCAGGAAGCATATTGACTGGGACAGTCAAACAATTCTGCATTTTATCTAAGCAGAATCTTTCCCTCCTCAGTGACTTTCCATTTCTCCCAGGAATTATTGTCTGATAGTGCAGATTCTAAGATGTCCATGGCTAGAACTCTTTGCAAACAAAAATAACTATTCTCCTCCAGATATGTACAGTGATATGATGCCCAAAAGTATGTGGCGTGGATGCTCTGCCTCTTCAATTGCTCAGAAGTCACCCTTTATGCTTTCCTACCAATTTCCTCCTCCTGAAGCTGCTGAAGATGACTCGGGAACAAAATACATCAATAATATTAGTGACTCCTTATTGACCAGATCAGCATTGGTTCCCTTTGCTTCTCAAAATAGTGGCTTCCTCATGTATATTCCAGTAGAACCATATCCTCATCTTTCCTAATAGGCCCTAGTCTGAATTCAACTCATAGCCAAGAATTTGAAAGGATAAGACTACAAAGGAAAGTTTGTTCAACTGATGTGAAAGTAGGCATTTAGTGTTCCATCAAGCAATCTACTATTGATTTTCTGATTAAACACTGGAACCATTTTAAGTATTGTAAAGAAAAGGGTATAGAAAATCCTAAATCCTGTAATTCTTTTCTAATCCTAGATTTTTCAAAAGATGGTTTACAATTGGGCTTAGCTACATCCAGACTAAATGCTCAATGGACAGCTATATAGGGCTTTAGATAGCCTTGAGGTTCCTTAAAAGAAGTATGTTCTTTAATGTCTAGGCTTCTTAGATGCTTTAAGAATGAAAGACCAATTGTTGATTCCCACTGTGTTGCTGAGGTTACAAGGATATCCTTTAGAACGTCTGTCTTCAACTGATGTACAGTAGCTATCAGGCAATATTTATTATCTTGTAGCTAATACATATGTGGACAGATTAGCTACAAGAAAATCAATTTTGCCTAATAGCTACTGTACATCAGTTGAAGACAGAAGTTCTAAAGAATATCCTTGTAACCTCAGCAACACAGTGGGAATGCCTCAAATAGTTCCTGGTTATCTTACCTCTAATAGTATTGCTTCTGCGTTATGTGACTAGTTGCTTGGATGGAACCCATTTAGTTATCCTTTGGTATCCTTGCAAAAGGGGTGAGTGTTTTTGTAAAATCCTACAAAATATCGATACTTGGAGCATTATATTTTGTTAAAAAGGCTAAGCAATTTTTCTTATCTCTTGTTACTTGTGCTTTAATAGTATTCACTTTCAGTTTCCGACTGGCTCAAAAGGGCGTTGTTATGCATCCTAGTCTGTAGTCTATTCTTTAGTCAAGCAAGATAATTAGGAAATGCACTTTCTTCACTACAATTTCTACAAACCCTGGTTATCTATACAACTTATATCAATTTTATCACTGATCTCGAGTGAACACTATTTGCCCTCAAGGTGCTATTCGATGCAGTTTCTTTTCTTAACAAATTGCTTTGGATATTGTTTTCCTTGTGGTATCACTCTACATCAAGAGAAGTGATGTTACACTTGTCCATAGTCCGAGAGAATTCTGGTTCAAATATGCAAACTACTGCACTTGTTGGACAGTTCCTGTCCCTATGACGATAACATTGTCTATGTAACATCCCCTAAAAATCCAGTTTTTGTATAACATTTTCTATTACAGATATAGGTGCTGATTATGATGGCGGTCGGACAAGCGTCCGGCCGCCATTGTTGCGGGAACAGGACTAACCGACAGGTAGTCTTGATCCCGCCCATCAAATTAGAATCCGACCACCATGGAGGCGGTTGGAAACATGCCTATTTGTATTGAGGCTTGTGCTGCAGCCCGGAAAATGGCCGCAGCACAAGCGACAATGCAAAGAGGCATGTTTTCAAACATCCCTGCACCCCGTGGCAGGCACCCCACACAATGCAGGGATTTAATGGGGGTCACCACAAGTGCCCCCCAGGGTCCACAGCGGAGGGCCATGGGGGACATGGGCCCTGCTAGAGGCCCCAAAAAAAGCCTTTCCGCCAGCCTTTTCCAGTCAAAAGAACCAACGTCAATTGGCTGGTGGAAAGGTGGATCGTAATCACCACGGCGGTGCCTGAGAAGGCACCGCCTTCATTGTGGGGAATGCAATCGGACCGACTGCCCGACGGGCTCTTGGTTGGTCCCTGGGCCGCATCTTAATGCGGTGGTCTGATCGCGGTTAGAGATGTCGGTAGGACCAACACCAACGGCACGTCGGTACCACCGCCATAGACTTATAACCCCTCAGCAACACCAAATTGTGACAGAAGACATGTTGCTGTAGTTGCTATACAGGAAGATAAATTAGGACATATCAGGTGCTGCATGTTAGCCACTGTTACATTCAAATGAAGCTGAACAGTTGCTGAGCTAATGCTGTTCAGACTTTAGAAACAACAAAGATTTGTTTCCACTAATTTTCATTTTCGGCTTGTCAGAGTCAAACTTTATAGTACCTTACCCACAAGTGTCTCTTTCTCACAGTCACTCTAACTTCAGGCTGTGTAATGATAGGACAGCTTCATCTAGCATGTACTTCAATCAGTGAATGTAGACAGTTGTCAACATGTCTCTAGTACTACTCTGAGTACAGAATACCTTATTATTCTAATAGTACATGTACTTAAAATATATACTACAATACTTTCCTAAGTAGTGCCATGAATTTCATCTGAAGAACATTCTACAGTCAAAAGGAAGAATAAGCACAGAAATACTATTCATGATCATAACTTAGCATTCACTCTATTATGAGTAGTAACCCCAGGAAGTTCCGGATATATTCGATAGAAGTGCTTAATCCATAAAGCATGCCACTGACAAATTTAGGGCCTTATTATCAGTATTGCGATTCACAGGACTGCTGCGTCCACCATGGAGGTGATTTTATTCGGGAAGAACAAATCATTCTAGAACAATTCTTGGTGGCCTGACAATTCTGGTCCCCTACCATCGCTTACATAGAAGGTGGGATATTTATGCAATGAACAGTTACATTTCTCAGGGCAGATCTACTGTATAACTTCTTCTTGTTTTTTGAGAATTAAGATGTTCAAAAAGATATTTCCTTTTATTCCACCTGACCTGCAAAAGATGGTGGAGGTAGCTCTGATCCTTTCAAGGATGGATAAAGAAGCGATTGCAATCCGAGCTTCAATCATTACAAAATGCTGCAGCTTGGCTCCTCCTCAAGGAACCAAAGTTCTGCTTGGTCAGAAAGAAGTTACTGGAATTACACTGTATAATGCATAAAGCCCTGCATGGCTCGAGCCCCTCTACTTTCAAAAACTTTTAAGACGAGAATTGAGGTCCTCCTGTTCTAATGTGGTGAACATCCCAAAAATAAGGAAGGTCATTTGGGGTGGCAGAAGATTCACTTTCCTAGCCAGCAAACTGTGAAATTCGTTGCCTCTACATTTCAGATCTGAACCTTGCCTTACTCATTTCAGGAAATCTGTAAAGACATGGCTGTGTTGTCGCTGCTTCAAGTAGCCAGTGTTTTTTTTTTACTCTTGAACTGTTTTAGGTTCGTTAGTGCCAAGACACCTCAGTATTTGTGTGCTCTAGATAAACTGTTACTTACTTACTTACTTATTGGAATCCAGGATCCTCCATGGTGGCGCAGAAGTAAGGGCAGGAATATGCTGGCGATGCTGCTGCCGCATATTCCAAGTTGCTTTTCCACACCCCATTTCATGGGGGTGGGCCCGCATGAAAAGGGTGGTGGAGATGCAACTATGGGGGCCCTAACAAGGCCCCCTAACACTTTTGGGTCTGAGGGTGCATGTGGGATGTTGTGCCCCCCTTGAATTGAACCCCTGTTCCACCACGGCGTGACATGAACGGCATGGTCCATGCCACACAGTGCAAGAATGTGATGCAGGTGCTGTCATGGAGGCGGTCTGCTGTTAAGGTTCTCCTATGAGCCTAACACAGCCGCCACCGTGAGACCACGGCTGCACCGCCTGCCCGACCTGGATTAAACTCATAATCTGGTGAGTGGACATACCACAGGCTTGGCGGTTCTCCTGCAATCACAACGGTGGCGGTGCTGCAGTAGGACCTTCAAACTTGCAATAAGACCCTAAGGGCCATGCTTCATGTCCCAGGGAGCTTGCAGTAACTTGCAAAAACTGGCTTATTTCCATTGCCACTTAGTAGCATAGTAGCCACATTGTTGTGGGTGGTACTTATGAACATGAACTTCAAGGCTGAGAAGCTGAGCATCTGTCACAAGCATAGTGCTTAATGAAGTGTGTTCATGTGCATAATTTATCAATGCTGTCCTTAGGATTTAACATATAAGTAAGAGTTGTTTCTTTATAAAGTACAATAGTTATGAATGTGATTTCCTGAAACCAGGAGACAGAGTTTTTGACTCTTGCCGAAATCATTAAATGAAATATAGAGGGTGTTAGTGATGCCAACTCATTTAATAATGCGTTTTTGGGCTGAACTGTTCATTTGGATGGAGGAACTGGTTGTTAGCGCATGAATAAGTGTGGCATACATAATCTGCAAGTGTCAGTGCTCATGATTTCTTAATAACCTAGAATATGCAAAGGTAACTATATCAGCAAAAGTTACTTGCAACCCATTCCTTTTTCCAAATTACTCGAAAAGCTTCAGTATGTGAAATTCTCCTTCTCCAACAGAGGTATGTTCCAGATTTTAAAAACTTATTTTGTAATCAGGCATTATCCACTTAAAGCTACCTAAATAAAGAACTACTGTACATACAGCACCCTGTATTGCTGTCAGGCATGGTATTCATTGGAACCGGTAGTCAACTGTGATATTATTACTAGAAATACTTTTATGTATGTTAACATATGGTCAACTCTCTCTTGCCTGACTGGTACCAGAACTACTGTGTTGTTTCCCTGTCTTGCCCTAACACCCATGTTGGGGGCACCCCATGCTCAATGTATTCAAGCCATCGTGTACTACTATGAGTCTGATAAAAATAAAACCATACACAGAGTATGAAGAAGGCAAAGGACCACTACATCTTCGTCAACATCCCTCCCTAGAGGAGATTTGCTCATGGTGTCAGAAGGTGGGCGTGTTTAAAAGCAAACATTGCTTGCAGCATGTACAACTGCATGCAGTCTCCCATACCTTTCAAAACATCTATACAGCTTGTTTTTACTAGTTTCAAACTACCCTAATTTGCAAATGTGGGCAACTTTATTAGCTGCAAGACTCTCTATTTTAAGTCACAGTCCAAGTGTATGTGACACTTTACACAACAGTAATGGGAAACCTGTCTTGGACAAGTCGCATTCCAATGCCTGTGGGATGGTTTGGACTGTATATCTCACCTGACCTGCCCTGGCAATGGCCCATCTAGATCTGACCACTGATAACGCTCCTCCATGTTAAGTAGAAATGGCAACCTGCCATTGCTTGAGCGAACAGTGACGGAGATCAGAGTTTAGTGCTTAGCAGTAGCCAGAGTGATTGTTTGCCTACATATATAATTGCAATGTACTTTATCTTTTTTATAATATACTCTTTGTTGTAGCCTGGCTCCAGTGGCATGTCTCTTCCTTTCAGCAGGACAAACAATAGCATTACACTGTTAAGAGTGTCGACCACTGTACCCTAGTGGCTTGATAAGTCTCCTTCCCTTGCAGTGGAAGGTGCATCCTGAGCTTGGTTACCAAGCTGGTCTAGAGTGCTCGAACTTTAAGCCCTGAGGTGGCTCACCTCAGGCTTATCTTTGACTTGTGCAGCGTAGTACTGGAATCAGCAGTCTGGTCCACCTACAAGAAGTTTTCCAGAGCAACTGTCATGCCTTGTGGCTTGGGACCGCTGGTGTTGTCCTGACTTGGTAGGTCAATGTGAGCTGCGTGATTGGCTGTCCTCCTTGGTGAGGGGTCTGTGAGTAGCATGTCAGGAAGGCAGCCAGTCAAGCAATTGCGTCAGATAACCAGATTCAGTAGCTCAGAAAAGATCCTAATGACATCAAACACAGAGAGTGTCTGAGAACAGGGCAGTGGAAACTACAAACATGCAGAGCAAATACTTCCAGGGTACAGATTAGTTATGTTACACCAGGCACTCTAATGCCACTCACAGTGACTAATCATTTCAGGCCAACAGAGTTAGAGTTGTTTAAAGATGTACCACATGCATAAGCAGGTATCTGGAAACAGCAGTTGTTGCTGCTCCTTCAATTATGCTTCATTTTGGGGTCACCATTTTGTCTTGTCATTTTATTGTTTTCTCCTTCTTTCATTCCCTCCTTCCTAATCCTCTTGGAGTTTGACATGTATTTGTACTCTTAGTTCTGTTTCCTTTCTTGTAGACATTTCTGTAGTTGTCCTGCAGTATCTTCTTATTGAAGTTGGGCAGGATTCCTGGTATGCCTAGAGCAAAGTAATTGTTCAACTGACTCCCCACCAGGTAAGTCAAATACGGATTGATCTTGATAAATCCAAGGTGCATGTTTAGCATACTTTCCCCGTTTTTCTGTGATCCTTACATTCCATAAGGGATGTCACAGTCCCTCAACTACTGTTCAAGATGTGGTGCTTCCGCTATTGGTGGTCCTTTTATTTCAGCTCTGGTCTTCAAACCAGCAATCCACTGTAATGAGTTTCTTGCTCTCCCTTCCATCCCCTTTAGCCCTTGCACACAGGTTGCCTTCACAAATCTGAAGTTTAGTAGAAGAGGTAAGCAGACCTTTTGGGAGAGGAGGAGGAATTGATCTCGATAACCTTGACTTGCATGTACTAAGGTCTCATTAAAATAAGTTTCTATCAATGAGCATGAAGGTCTACCAGGCATTCCCAGTTAAGAAACATAATACAAGCTTTGTCATCCTTTATATTTTCACTGTCTCAATGTGCTTATTAATATAACAAACAATATAGCCGGATGGCCTGATTACGAGTTTAGTGGGAGGACCGCCAGCCGTCCATGGTGGCAGTTGGGAACCCGCAGACAAGCCCAATCTCAACCACTGCATTATGACATCACTGTGGGGCTGGTGTGTCGGTGACGCAGCCACAGCGGCAGAATGCTTCAGCTTTAGGAGAGAGCTTAAAGCCAAAGCCGGCAGCACTGCTGCATCTCCTGCAAGTCATGTGCACTTTCTCCATGCACCATGACGTGCATGGCAAACAGTGCATGCACCGACAGTGCAGGTATAGGGGGCATAACATGGGCCCCGGCCACCGTCCACATGGGCTTATTCACCCTAGGGCCCTTATTGTGGCACTTTGCCTACCTTTCCGCTGACCTTTTCATGGCGTTGCCCCCGCCAATAAAAATGTTGGCTGAAAGGCAGGTCATGGCACCGCCAACATTGACCGCTGCTGTCCCCAAAGCTGTCGCCATGAGAGCTCAGAACTAGGCAGTGGCGGTGGTCTGGAGGTGCCTGCCCGCATTGTAAGCCACTGGTCAGACTGCCAGGTTCCCGGACCTTTTGTTTTTGCATAAATTGTAATTTTGGAAAAAGAGCCTGCTATCCCAGAGCTTTCTTCAACATTACAAGTAAAGGAATAAGAATAAGAATGAGAATAAGAATAAGAATTAGAATAAGAATAAGGATAAGAATAAGAATAAGAATAGGAAAAGGGATAGGGATAGGAATAAGAACGAGACTGAATATAAGAATTAGAAGAATAAGAATAATGTGTTTAATCTTGTAGCTTTCATGTCAGAAGATTGTCATTTCTCATTGCTAAAAAAAAGTGTCACTATTGCCCAATTGCTTTTTTTCTCAACCTGGAAGGATTAAAGGTTTGAGCCGAATGTGCAAAAATTTGAGATGTAGAAACATTCTTTCATTAATATTAATCCTGTGAAATGACAGTGTCTGACATATATACATTGCTGGAATTATGCAATTCATTGGTTCAGGATTTTTTGTATAAATTAAGCCTGGGCGGAGTTCGTTGAGTTCCGCTAACTCAGTGAAGTGCAAAAAAATCTCCGCCGAGCTACGCGGAGCTCCGCAAGTGGCGAGGTGCCTTAGATGAATGCCGTTTGCTGTGATTTTCATCGACGGGTGTTTGTCGGCACTGTGCAATCATCCCGATCGGAACCAAGCACAGCACAAGTGGGTGCTGCTTCCTTTCTGCCGATCAAGTAGATTTTTTACTTGAGTGGCAGCTTTCTCAATGTGAACGGACGGTTTCTCAATGCGAGCATATGTGAGCACTCGCAATGAGACATCTGACTGCTCGTATTGAGAAATCTCGCCGGGAGGTTGATTTTCCAAGCTCGCCAACTTGACGTTGGCGATCGCGAACGAGGAAAAGTCTTGCTGTGAGGTGGATTTTCCTCGCTCACCAACTTGACATTGGAGAGTGCAAGCAAGGAAAAGGAGCGGAGTTTTTCAGAACTGCATGAGCTCTGCGTAACGCAGAGAGCGGAAAAACCCACAAACTCAGCGAGCAGAGCAGAATTCACCGCACAGGCTTAGTATAAATGTGCCACATAGTCAGCCATGTGCTCTACAGCTTGAAGATTTCAAAAACAATATTTCCAGGTCAAATGGATAATAATTTAATGATGTGCAATGTGAAGCTAAGAGACTTTATAAACTTTAATCCTAGGAGAGCACGCGGGCACTACTGTTAACATCACCAAATGTAAGGGCTGAAGAATTTCACTGTCCTGCCAGCATGGGTCTTTCTCCACTGTGCCAGCAAAACCCATGTGTACCCTTGGGATTCATATTGATTTTAATCTGGATTTAGCCACACAAGTTTCTAATGCCTTCAAACCTACCTTTTATACTATTGCTACATAAAAATATTAGAGTGCCAATAGTCAATGTCCTCATTCATTCAAATATTGACTATGGTAATTCTATTCTTTTTGCTGCTTTAAAGAATCATATAGTCTTCAAATGGTTCACAATGCGACTGCATGTCTGTTATGTGACCTAAAACAAATTAGAATAAGTGACTGAAGGAAGAAAAGTTCTTCATTATCTACCAATTTGCAGCCAAGTTTTTTTCAAGTCTATGGACCTTATTATGAGTTTGGCGGTCCGTGGACCACCTTCCCAGTGGTGGCAGTCCACTGTATTACAAGTTGGGTGTGTTGCCTGTGCAGGCACTGCCGCTGGACCGCCTGCACTGCTGGCACCACCAGCAGACCGCCGTCCGCTAGGTTCATGGTCAGGGAAGGCAGCCTCCATTAAGCGGTACAGAGGAGCAAGACCACCATCAGTATTATGAGTTGGCTTTCCCTCGAGCCAACCACAGTGCTTTAAACGCCGGCTAAAGGTCGGTAGAGACGAAGGATTTGGGGTGCATACTCACCCCTTTCCTGTTCTTCACAGCAGATTTCAACGTGGATCCCTTTCTCTAGGTCCCCCCTACACAGGATAATCTTCACCCTGAGAAATATGAACCCGTCTTCGACGAAATACAGGTAAGTGCATTGGTACCATATACCCATTGCCAGGAATGCCCACATATTGGTCGGTCTATAGTAATGAGTAGGTGGTATTTTTCAACATGTATCGTGCATATTTGTGCATCTGACACATATACAGTGAGAATGTACACACAGGTATCGATACATATTGTAATGCATTGCACACCGCCGCAAGACCGCCGCAGCCACATCACCACCCCTCAGTAAACTCAAAATACAGTGGTTGGGTGGCCAACGGTGCAGCTGTCTCTTGGCAGTCATGGATGCGGTCCTACGGCGGTTGAACTGCCAACCTCATAATAAGACCCTATGTCTGTAATGCACAAGGCAGTATATTCTTATTTGCCTGAATTTATGGGCTAAACATTTCGCTGGCACAAAACTGTCAATATCTTGGGTTCTGTACATCTTTTCCTCCTCCTCCAGCAGTAGCGGCTCCTGGAGGGAGTGTTGCGGGGAGGTGGGGTGGGGAGGAGCAGGGTGGGGGTAGTAAACTCCGGCTACGGTCGAACTGAGTTAAGTACATAAAAAGAATTACATTGCTCGCGCTGCATCACCGATTGCGATGCAGCGTGCGCAATGTAATTTGTTTTATTTATTTTTTTATGTACTTAACTCAGTTCCGCCGTAAGCCGGAGTTTACTGCCCCCCACACTGCCCCTCCCCGCCCCACAGCCCCGCAACACTCCCTCCAGGAGCCGCTACTGTCCTCCAGATTCCTAAAAAACTTTCTATTAATTATGGAAAAAAGCCTCCTCTGTAACCACAGCAAAAGCTTGGAACACTCTTCCTGTCACACTTCGAAAGCAGCCCTCCCTCATTTGCTTCAGTAAAGTGTTAAAACCTATATTTCCGACCAGTAATGCACATTTTCTATATCCGTTGGTTTCAGTGCCAAGAAACTAATTTTGGTGACCATTGTGCTTTACAAATACTCTGACTGACTGACTTTTCAACTGTTAACTCATCATCTGTCACCTGTTGCTTGCTATATTGTTTCATTTAAGACATGAAGATTTTGGCCATGTGGTGTTTGTAGTCTCAATTTAAATGTGATTCAAATGTGATAGAGAGATTTAGTCCGTCCCTGTTATATTTCCTTTCACTTTTCATGCAAATTCATATTGGCGTTCTGAAAGCAAAACTTATCCGGTATTCGGACAAAATATTGAGTAAAAAATATCGAGATGCAGAAACACCGAGTTTTTAATATCATGATGTAGGAATATCTATGACAGGAATATCGATTTTCTAAGGTAAGTAATATCGATGTCAACAATATAATGTTTACAAAATGTTGTTCATAATATTGTTTATTAATTATTTTTTATGTATTTTAGTATATCTTTTAATGATATATGTTATAGATTGTTTGTGTAAATATTAATATTTTTTTAAATAGTTTGTAAATTTGTAGTTGTTTTTAATTACATTTAATAGTTTATTGTAATTTTCAGTGTCTTAGCAGGTCATGGGTTTTGTAGGGGTATAGGGTGGGAAGTCATTTAATAATAATTAATTAATTATTACTAATTATTTAATTGATAATTAATCATGTAAATTGTGCAATTAATTTATTCTTTAAGTTAAGTTTTAGGTGCGGGTTGCAGGGTTTGTAGGGGTGCAGGGTTCAAAGTAAATTAATTATAATTAATTAATAATTTAGTTATAATTGAAGTGATGATTAATGATGTGAATTGTGTAATTAAGATATTTTTTAAAGTATATGTCAGGTGCAGGTTGTTGTTTTGTTATAGTTAGAGGGTGGGAAGGTAATTAAGAAATAATGTATTGATAATTATTACGTGATAATTATGTTAATTGTTAACCTATATTTTTTAAGTTATATTTTAGGTGTGTATTTTTTAGTTTGTAGAGGAATGGGGAGGAAGTTATTTGAGTAATCATAAATAAAAAACATAATTTCTTCATTTATTTAAAAAAGTATCATTTAATAAGTTAACTGTGTTATACTTTGCTTATTTCTATTACATTGAAATTGTTGCCTGTTATGTTTGTGCAAATATAGTGTGGTATTTTATTTATATTAATAATATTTGTGTTAATTGATAATAATTATTTAGAAAATGTATATTTATGTTATTTTTTTATTTTTGTTACAATTAAGTCATTTAATATTTCTATTGAGAATTTTATATTTTGGGGGATATAATATGTTATTTGTTTGAAGTGTTTGTCTCTATGTACTGCACCAGTGAATGGAGTTGGAACAGTTAATTTGACCCCTTCTGAGTCTCACCCTTTCCCTACTGTTGCACTGACTGGAGTGGGAATAGAAAATTGTACCCCTCCTGAGTCCAATGCTTTCCCTACTGTTGCACCGACTGGTGTGGGAATAGTAAATGTAACCTCTCCTGAGTCCAACGCTTTCTCTACTGTTGCAAACACTGGAGTGGGAATAGTAAATGTTACCCCTCCTGAGTTCAGTGCTTTATCTACTGTTGCACACAGTGGAGTGGAAATTGCACACACTGGAGTGGGAATAGTAAATTTTACCCCTCCTGATTCCTACGCTTTCCCTACTGTTGTGTACACTGGATTGGGAATAGTACATTTTACCCCTTCGTTGTCCAATGCTTTCCATACTTTTGCACATACTGGAGTGGGAATTGCATATCAATTATTTTTTCAGTTTAATAGTTTTGTTAGTATTGTTTACATATTTATTATTATTAATATTATGTGTTTATGTATTTAATTTTATATATAGACAACAGGATGTGGGAGCACACCGCTGACCTCTCAGACAAGGTTCGCCCCTGGCATTCTGGTAAATGCAGTCTCTTGTAGCTCGCTCCGATATTTTCGAGTGTTTTGTCAAGGTTGGCGCAGATAGTGCTGATCTCTAGACACATGTTTCTGGTTTATTAACCGGCATCAGTAGAGAATACAGTCTTGTATTTTGGGGTTTGCTGAGTAGGCTGCCAAACATTATATCAGGTCCGGTACCTCTCACTGGCGCGCAGGTGCTTCATCCACGAGCTCGTCAGCTCAATGACTCACGGGAGTACTTTAAATAGACAACAGGATGTGGGAGCACACCGCTGACCTCTCAGACAAGGTTTGCCCCTGGCATTCTGGTAAATGCAGTCTCTTGTAGCTCGCTCCGATATTTTCGAGTGTTTCGCCAAGGTTGGCGCAGATAGTGCTGATCTCTAGACACGTGTTTCTGGTTTATTAACCGTCATCAGTAGAGAATATAGTCTTGTATTTTGGGGTTTGCTGAGTAGGCTGCCAAACATTATATCAGGTCCGGTACCTCTCACTGGCGCGCAGGTGCTTCATCCACGAGCTCGTCAGCTCAATGACTCACGGGAGTACTTTAAATAGACAACAGGATGTGGGAGCACACCGCTGACCTCTCAGACAAGGTTCGCCCCTGGCATTCTGGTAAATGCAGTCTCTTGTAGCTCGCTCCGATATTTTCGAGTGTTTCGCCAAGATTGGCACAGATAGTGCTGATCTCTAGACACGAGTTTCTGGTTTATTAACCGTCATCAGTAGAGAATACAGTCTTGTTTTTTGGGGTTTGCTGAGTAGGCTGCCAAACATTATATCAGGTCCGGTACCTCTCACTGGCGCGCAGGTGCTTCATCCACGAGCTCGTCACCTCAATGACTCACGGGAGTACTTTAAATAGACAACAGGATGTGGTAGCACACCGCTGACCTCTCAGACAAGGTTCGCCCCTGGCATGCTGGTAAATGCAGTCTCTTGTAGCTCGCTCCGATATTTTCGAGTGTTTTGCCAAGGTTGGCGCAGATAGTTCTGATCTCTAGACACGTGTTTCTGGTTTATTAACCGTCATCAGTAGAGAATACAGTCTTGTATTTTGGGGTTTGCTGAGTAGGCTGCCAAACATTATATCAGGTCCGGTACCTCTCACTGGCGCGCAGGTGCTTCATCCACGAGCTCGTCAGCTCAATGACTCACGGGAGTACTTTAAATAGACAACAGGATATGGGAGCACACCACTGACCTCTCAGACAAGGTTCGCCCCTGGCATTCTGGTAAATGCAGTCTCTTGTAGCTCGCTCCGATATTTTCGAGTGTTTCGCCAAGGTTGGCGCAGATAGTGCTGATCTCTAGACACATGTTTCTGGTTTATTAACCATCATCAGTAGAGAATACAGTCTTGTATTTTGGGGTTTGCTGAGTAGGCTGCCAAACATTATATCAGGTCCGGTACCTCTCACTGGCGCGCAGGTGCTTCATCCACGAGCTCGTCAGCTCAATGACTCACGGGAGTACTTTAAATAGACAACAGGATGTGGTAGCACACCGCTGACCTCTCAGACAAGGTTCGCCCCTGGCATTCTGGTAAATGCAGTCTCTTGTAGCTCGCTCCGATATTTTCGAGTGTTTTGTCAAGGTTGGCGCAGATAGTGCTGATCTCTAGACACATGTTTCTGGTTTATTAACCGGCATCAGTAGAGAATACAGTCTTGTATTTTGGGGTTTGCTGAGTAGGCTGCCAAACATTATATCAGGTCCGGTACCTCTCACTGGCACGCAGGTGCTTCATCCACGAGCTCGTCAGCTCAATGACTCACGGGAGTACTTTAAATAGACAACAGGATGTGGGAGCACACCGCTGACCTCTCAGACAAGGTCTGCCCCTGGCATTCTGGTAAATGCAGTCTCTTGTAGCTCGCTCCGATATTTTCGAGTGTTTCGCCAAGGTTGGCGCAGATAGTGCTGATCTCTAGACACGTGTTTCTGGTTTATTAACCGTCATCAGTAGAGAATATAGTCTTGTATTTTGGGGTTTGCTGAGTAGGCTGCCAAACATTATATCAGGTCCGGTACCTCTCACTGGCGCGCAGGTGCTTCATCCACGAGCTCGTCAGCTCAATGACTCACGGGAGTACTTTAAATAGACAACAGGATGTGGGAGCACACCGCTGACCTCTCAGACAAGGTTCGCCCCTGGCATTCTGGTAAATGCAGTCTCTTGTAGCTCGCTCCGATATTTTCGAGTGTTTCACCAAGATTGGCCCAGATAGTGCTGATCTCTAGACACGAGTTTCTGGTTTATTAACCGTCATCAGTAGAGAATACAGTCTTGTATTTTGGGGTTTGCTGAGTAGGCTGCCAAACATTATATCAGGTCCGGTACCTCTCACTGGCGCGCAGGTGCTTCATCCACGAGCTCGTCAGCTCAATGACTCACGGGAGTACTTTAAATAGACAACAGGATGTGGTAGCACACCGCTGACCTCTCAGACAAGGTTCGCCCCTGGCATTCTGGTAAATGCAGTCTCTTGTAGCTCGCTCCGATATTTTCGAGTGTTTTGCCAAGGTTGGCGCAGATAGTTCTGATCTCTAGACACGTGTTTCTGGTTTATTAACCGTCATCAGTAGAGAATACAGTCTTGTATTTTGGGGTTTGCTGAGTAGGCTGCCAAACATTATATCAGGTCCGGTACCTCTCACTGGCGCGCAGGTGCTTCATCCACGAGCTCGTCAGCTCAATGACTCACGGGAGTACTTTAAATAGACAACAGGATATGGGAGCACACCACTGACCTCTCAGACAAGGTTCGCCCCTGGCATTCTGGTAAATGCAGTCTCTTGTAGCTCGCTCCGATATTTTCGAGTGTTTCGCCAAGGTTGGCGCAGATAGTGCTGATCTCTAGACACATGTTTCTGGTTTATTAACCATCATCAGTAGAGAATACAGTCTTGTATTTTGGGGTTTGCTGAGTAGGCTGCCAAACATTATATCAGGTCCGGTACCACTCACTGGCGCGCAGGTGCTTCATCCACGAGCTCGTCAGCTCAATGACTCAGGGGAGTACTTTAAATAGACAACAAGAAGTGGGAGCACACCGCTGACCTCTCAGACAAGGTTCGCCCCTGGCATTCTGGTAAATGCAGTCTCTTGTAGCTCGCTCCGATATTTTCGAGTTGTTTCGCCAAGGTTGGCGCAGATAGCGCTGATCTCTCGACACGTGTTTCTGGTTTATTAACCGTCATCAGTAGAGAATACAGTCTTGTATTTTGGGGTTTGCTGAGTAGGCTGCCAAACATTATATCAGGTCCGGTACCTCTCACTGGCGCGCAGTTGCTTCATCCACAAGCTCGTCAGCTCAATGACTCACGGGAGTACTTTAAATAGACAACAGGATGTGGGAGCACACCGCTGACCTCTCAGACAAGGTTCACCCCTGGCATTCTGGTAAATGCAGTCTCTTGTAGCTTGCTCCGATATTTTCGAGTGTTTCGCCAAGGTTGGCGCAGATAGTGCTGATCTCTAGACACATATTTCTGGTTTATTAACCGGCATCAGTAGAGAATACAGTCTTGTATTTTGGGGTTTGCTGAGTAGGCTGCCAAACATTATATCAGGTCCGGTACCTCTCACTGGCGCGCAGGTGCTTCATCCACGAGCTCGTCAGCTCAATGACTCACGGGAGTACTTTAAATAGACAACAGGATGTGGGAGCACACCGCTGACCTCTCAGACAAGGTTTGCCCCTGGCATTCTGGTAAATGCAGTCTCTTGTAGCTAGCTCCGATATTTTCGAGTGTTTCGCCAAGGTTGGCGCATATAGTGCTGATCTCTAGACACGTGTTTCTGGTTTATTAACCGTCATCAGTAGAGAATACAGTCTTGTATTTTGGGGTTTGCTGAGTAGGCTGCCAAACATTATATCAGGTCCGGTACCTCTCACTGGCGCGCAGGTGCTTCATCCACGAGCTCGTCAGCTCAATGACTCACAGGAGTACTTTAAATAGACAACAGGATGTGGGAGCACACTACTGACCTCTCAGACAAGGCTTGCCCCTGGTATTCTGGTAAATGCAGTCTCTTGTAGCTCGCTCCGATATTTTCGAGTGTTTCGCCAAGGTTGGCGCAGATAGTGCTGATCTCTAGACACATGTTTCTGGTTTATTAACCGTCATCAGTAGAGAATACAGTCTTGTATTTTGGGGTTTGCTGAGTAGGCTGCCAAACATTATATCAGGTCCGGTACCACTCACTGGCGCGCAGGTGCTTCATCCACGAGCTCGTCAGCTCAATGACTCAGGGGAGTACTTTAAATAGACAACAAGATGTGGGAGCACACCGCTGACCTCTCAGACAAGGTTCGCCCCTGGCATTCTGGTAAATGCAGTCTCTTGTAGCTCGCTCCGATATTTTCGAGTTGTTTCGCCAAGGTTGGCGCAGATAGCGCTGATCTCTAGACACGTGTTTCTGGTTTATTAACCGTCATCAGTAGAGAATACAGTCTTGTATTTTGGGGTTTGCTGAGTAGGCTGCCAAACATTATATCAGGTCCGGTACCTCTCACTGGCGCGCAGGTGCTTCATCCACGAGCTCGTCAGCTCAATGACTCACGGGAGTACTTTAAATAGACAACAGGATGTGGGAGCACACCGCTGACCTCTCAGACAAGGTTCGCCCCTGGCATTCTGGTAAATGCAGTCTCTTGTAGCTCTCTCCGATATTTTCGAGTGTTTCGCCAAGGTTGGCTCAGATAGTGCTGATCTCTAGACACATGTTTCTGGTTTATTAACCGGCATCAGTAGAGAATACAGTCTTGTATTTTGGGTTTTGCTGAGTAGGCTGCCAAACATTATATCAGGTCCGGTACCTCTCACTGGCGCGCAGGTGCTTCATCCACGAGCTCGTCAGCTCAATGACTCATGGGAGTACTTTAAATAGACAACAGGATGTGGGAGCACACCGCTGACCTCTCAGACAAGGTTTGCCCCTGGCATTCTGGTAAATGCAGTCTCTTGTAGCTCGCTCCGATATTTTCGAGTGTTTCGCCAAGGTTGGCGCATATAGTGCTGATCTCTAGACACGTGTTTCTGGTTTATTAACCGTCATCAGTAGAGAATACAGTCTTGTATTTTGGGGTTTGCTGAGTAGGCTGCCAAACATTATATCAGGTCCGGTACCTCTCACTGGCGCGCAGGTGCTTCATCCACGAGCTCGTCAGCTCAATGACTCACGGGAGTACTTTAAATAGACAACAGGATGTGGGAGCACACTACTGACCTCTCAGACAAGGTTTGCCCCTGGTATTCTGGTAAATGCAGTCTCTTATAGCTCGCTCCGATATTTTCGAGTGTTTCGCCAAGGTTGGCGCAGATAGTGCTGATCTCTAGACACGTGTTTCTGGTTTATTAACCGTCATCAGTAGAGAATACAGTCTTGTATTTTGGGGTTTACTGAGTAGGCTGCCAAACATTATATCAGGTCCGGTACCTCTCACTGGCGCGCAGGTGCTTCATCCACAAGCTCGTCAGCTCAATGACTCACGGGAGTACTTTAAATAGACAACAGGATGTGGGAGCACACCGCTGACCTCTCAGACAAGGTTTGCCCCTGGCATTCTGGTAAATACAGTCTCTTGTAGCTCGCTCCGATATTTTCGAGTGTTTCGCCAAGGTTGGCGCAGATAGTGCTGATCTCTAGACACGTGTTTCTGGTTTATTAACCGTCATCAGTAGAGAATACAGTCTTGTATTTTGGGGTTTGCTGAGGAGGCTGCCAAACATTATATCAGGTCCGGTACCTCTCACTGGCGCGCAGGTGCTTCATCCACGAGCTCGTCAGCTCAATGACTCAGAGGAGTACTTTAAATAGACAACAGGATGTGGGAGCACACCACTGACCTCGCAGACAAGGTTCGCCCCTGGCATTCTGGTAAATGCAGTCTCTTGTAGCTCGCTCCGATATTTTCGAGTGTTTCGCCAAGGTTGGCACAGATAGTGCTGAGCTCTAGACACATGTTTCTGGTTTATTAACCATCATCAGTAGAGAATACAGTCTTGTATTTTGGGGTTTGCTGAGTAGGCTGCCAAACATTATATCAGGTCCGGTACCTCTCACTGGCGCGCAGGTGCTTCATCCACGAGCTCGTCAGCTCAATGACTCACGGGAGTACTTTAAATAGACAACAGGATGTGGGAGCACACCGCTGACCTCTCAGACAAGGTTCGCCCCTGGCATTCTGGTAAATGCAGCCTTTTGTAGCTCGCTCCGATATTTTCGAGTGTTTCGCCAAGGTTGGCGCAGATAGTGCTGATCTCTAGACACGTGTTTCTGGTTTATTAACCGTCATCAGTAGAGAATACAGTCTTGTATTTTGGGGTTTGCTGAGTAGGCTGCCAAACATTATATCAGGTCCGGTACCTCTCACTGGCGCGCAGGTGCTTCATCGACGAGCTCGTCAGCTCAATGACTCACGGGAGCACTTTAAATAGACAACAGGATGTGGGAGCACACCGCTGACCTCTCAGACAAGGTTCGCCCCTGGCATTCTGGTAAATGCAGTCTCTTGTAGCTCGCTCCGATATTTTCGAGTGTTTCGCCAAGGTTGGCGCGGATAGTGCTGATCTCTAGACACGTGTTTCTGGTTTATTAACCGTCATCAGTAGAGAATACAGTCTTGTATTTTGGGGTTTGCTGAGTAGGCTGCCAAACATTATATCAGGTCCGGTACCTCTCACTGGTGCGCAGGTGCTTCATCCACGAGCTAGTCAGCTCAATGACTCACGGGAGTACTTTAAATAGACAACAGGATGTGGGAGCACACCGCTGACCTCTCAGACAAGGTTCGCCCCTGGCATTCTAGTAAATGCAGTCTCTTGTAGCTCGCTCCGATATTTTCGAGTGTTTCGCCCAGGTTGGTGCAGATAGTGCTGATCTCTAGACACGTGTTTCTGGTTTATTAACCGTCATCAGTAGAGAATACAGTCTTGTATTTTGGGGTTTGCTGAGTAGGCTGCCAAACATTATATCAGGTCCGGAACCTCTCACTGGCGCGCAGGTGCTTCATCGACGAGCTCGTCAGCTCAATGAC
Source organism: Calotriton arnoldi (assembly GCA_963921515.1). Lineage (NCBI taxonomy): Eukaryota > Metazoa > Chordata > Amphibia > Caudata > Salamandridae > Calotriton > Calotriton arnoldi. The sequence goes on along the minus strand of CAWUFW010011584.1, from coordinate 487,327 downwards.
TCATGGGAGTACTTTAAATAGACAACAGGATGTGGGAGCACACTGCTGACCTCTCAGACAAGGTTCGCCCCTGGCATTCTGGTAAATGCAGTCTCTTGTAGCTTGCTCCGATATTTTCGAGTGTTTCGCCAAGGTTGGCGCAGATAGTGCTGATCTCTAGACAGGTGTTTCTGGTTTATTAACCGTCATCAGTAGAGAATACAGTCTTGTATTTGCGGTTTGCTGAGTAGGCTGCCAAACATTATATCAGGTTCGGTACCTCTCACTGGCGCGCAGGTGCTTCATCCACGAGCTCGTCAGCTCAATGACTCACGGGAGTACTTTAAATAGACAACAGGATGTGGGAGCACACCGCTGACCTCTCAGACAAGGTTCGCCCCTGGCATTCTGGTAAATGCAGTCTCTTGTAGCTCGCTCCGATATTTTCGAGTGTTTCGCCAAGGTTGGCGCGGATAGTGCTGATCTCTAGACACGTGTTTCTGGTTTATTAACCGTCATCAGTAGAGAATACAGTCTTGTATTTTGGGGTTTGCTGAGTAGGCTGCCAAACATTATATCAGGTCCGGTACCTCTCACTGGTGCGCAGGTGCTTCATCCACGAGCTAGTCAGCTCAATGACTCACGGGAGTACTTTAAATAGACAACAGGATGTGGGAGCACACCGCTGACCTCTCAGACAAGGTTCGCCCCTGGCATTCTAGTAAATGCAGTCTCTTGTAGCTCGCTCCGATATTTTTCGAGTGTTTCGCCCAGGTTGGTGCAGATAGTGCTGATCTCTAGACACGTGTTTCTGGTTTATTAACCGTCATCAGTAGAGAATACAGTCTTGTATTTTGGGGTTTGCTGAGTAGGCTGCCAAACATTATATCAGGTCCGGAACCTCTCACTGGCGCGCAGGTGCTTCATCGACGAGCTCGTCAGCTCAATGACTCATGGGAGTACTTTAAATAGACAACAGGATGTGGGAGCACACTGCTGACCTCTCAGACAAGGTTCGCCCCTGGCATTCTGGTAAATGCAGTCTCTTGTAGCTTGCTCCGATATTTTCGAGTGTTTCGCCAAGGTTGGCGCAGATAGTGCTGATCTCTAGACAGGTGTTTCTGGTTTATTAACCGTCATCAGTAGAGAATACAGTCTTGTATTTGCGGTTTGCTGAGTAGGCTGCCAAACATTATATCAGGTTCGGTACCTCTCACTGGCGCGCAGGTGCTTCATCCACGAGCTCGTCAGCTCAATGACTCACGGGAGTACTTTAAATAGACAACAGGATGTGGGAGCACACCGCTGACCTCTCAGACAAGGTTCGCCCCTGGCATTCTGGTAAATGCAGTCTCTTGTAGCTCGCTCCGATATTTTCGAGTGTTTCGCCAAGGTTGGCGCAGATAGTGCTGATCTCTAGACACGTGTTTCTGGTTTATTAACCGTCATCAGTAGATGTAGTAATTTTATATATGTATCTATATAATTTTATGTAATCTGAAACATATTTTTAGAAAAAAATGTTAATATATTGTTTACTATTTTATGGATAATTAAATTGGAAATACTTTTTTTTGCAGTTTGTTACATTAATTAATTAATTTTATGTGTATAATATATATATGTATATATATATATATATATACATATATCCAGCCAAGTATGTCGCAATGCTCCGGCCTCTTTTTGTGAGGAGTGGTCGGCGAGGTAGCGAACCTCAAATATCCCACAACAACTGATGTCATTTCCTAGTACGAATCGTCCAGGCAAATAACTCAGAGCCTCCACTCGTATTCCAGCAGAGCGTATGTTTATTCACACACGGACAACCAAGAAAAACCCAACGCGTTTCGGAGTTAACACCACTCCTTGCTCACGGGTTAGGCAAATGCGTATTTCGAATCTATTTAAAGAGACATAGTGTGTTTCAAATTCATAAACATAAAAGACATACTATGCATGTACCTTCTAGTTTTGTAAATCAAAATGCACGGCTGAAAAAATTGGAAGTTTCCATCAAAGAACATGAAGCACAAAAATTTCGCGGTGATAAAGGAGATCACGAACGCGGACAAATTTATACGTTCGCAAAGAAATTTGAAAACCTGAGGAGACAAAAAATGAACAATAGTGAAAAGCCAATTACTGAAATACAGTCAGGTTTTAGTAGTGTGCAAAGTTCTGAAATAGAAACATCGGCGGATGAGGGGCCAAGTGGGGTAATAACAGACAGAGTACCCTCAGTGATTGATGAGTTTGGTTTTTTACAGGAGGAATGGAGATTCAATCTCCGGCCCAGATTTCCGACAAGTTACACAAAACCACCAAGAGGAAGAGGCAGAGGCAGCAGAGGTGCAAAGGCGCAAAACAACGGGAACTGAGAAGAAAAAGTCAAGACCAAGCAATTGAAGAAGTAAAAGAAGATAGTAGAACAGCAATTATCAATTTAACCAATGTCCAATTATCTGACAAAGAATAAAGCATTTTAAATCTAGGGCTGTCATACTGTCCCATAGCAGAGTTCAATTATGTACAAACAAGAGTGGACATCTTTAAATATATGAGGCTACTTAAATTGAAGAAACATTTTGCGATAAATACAGGACAACGTAGAACATTAGGAACCACTAATCCAAGGATAGATGAAAGCCAACTGAGTAGCTTACAAGTTAATGACATGGAGCTGCTAGTAGAAATGAGACAATTGGCAACAACAGCAAATGGAACTGAAGAGACAAATGCAGAGCAAACAGCCATTCAAGTAATGGTAACAGCGGCGGAAGAAGGAATTGACATTGGGGGGAGTGAAACAATGACTTTTAGACCCAATTCAAGATTTGTTCCCATGTCTACGAGGGACTCTATTGATGTATTCAATGATCTAGTGATCAATGATCTGAAGAATCTTGAAAAATGCACAAGTGTAAAAAATAAAATTTTGACGAAGCAACAAAAAGAACATTCAGCTCTCATTGCAAAGTTAAAAGCACATAAGAACTGTATAGTGCGCAATGCTGATAAAGGCGGGAACGTGGTGTTATGGGATAAACAAAAATATCTAAATGAAGCTTATAAACAACTGAATAACAAAGCAAGTTATGTCAGAATACCCATAGATACTATGATTAAAAGTCACCGCCTTTATAATGATCAACTACAGGATTGGTACAGTCAATGTTTGATTTCGCATGATGAGCTAAAGTTTTTAAAGATCAATAATCCAGTTACACCTGTTTTTTACCTGACACCCAAGGTGCATAAAGACATTGTTAATCCACCAGGCCGTCCAATTATCTCGGCAATAGGTAGTGGGCTGGAGAATACCTCGAAATTTATTGATTCCTTCCTATGTCCCCTAGTGAAAATGCTTCCATCGTATATTCAGGATACGGGGGATTTTTGAAAGCTATATATGATTTACCCTGGGAGCAGGATCTTTTGCTGGTCACTATAGACGTGACTACGCTATATACCAGCATAAGGCATGAAGACGGACTTAATGCAGTAAAACACTTTCTAGGCAGCAGATCGATAAAAATGTGGTCACATACCCAGATGTTAATAGCTATGGTGTCAACTTGTCTAAAAAATAATTATTTTATTTTTAATGACGAATTGTTTTACCAGTTCTGTGGTACTGTGATGGGCACCTGCCTCGCCCCCAGCTATGCAAATTTGCATATGGGCTGGCGGGAGGAGCAGGTGGTCCGGAAACAGTACCATAGAGAATGGCATAATAACATTTTACACTGGAGTCGTTTCATAGATGACTTGTTCATCGTTTGGAAAGGCTCAGAGACCTCAGTTAATGAGTTTATCAGCAAGCTTCAGGTGAACAGTTTGAACCTAAAATTCACAAGTACAATCAGTGACACAACAGTTGACTTTCTTGATTTAACTATCTATGTAAAAAATTCGAAATTGCAGACGAAGCTGTTTAGAAAACCTACAGCGGGGAATACGCTGCTTCATGCAGCGAGCTTTCATCCAGATAACCTTGTTAGAAGCATCCCCTACGGGGAATGTCTCAGAACTTTCAGAAACTGCAGTGAACCAGAAGTTCTGGATAATGAGCTGAAAAAGCTGAAAACACGTTTTAAAGCGAGAGGATATGCTGAAAACTGTGTGCAAACATCAATACAAAAAGTAAAGAAAAAAACAAGGGAAGAAGTACTGTTTAAAACAGATAATGTTAAGCAAAAAGTGGATGAAAAGAATAACAATGCCTGCAGACTGATTACCACCTATAATAGACAGCATGGTCCAGTAAGAAATATACTTTCTAAACACTGGCATGTTATCCGAAATGAACCCATATTAGGGAAATTAGTACCTAGGAGACCATTAATAACGTTCCGGAGGGCAAGATCATTTAAACAAATGTTGGTCAGTAATTTGATACCCAAAGGAGATCCACCTGGAACAAATTTAACATGGTTAAAACGCAAAGATGGTTTCATTAGATGTATGAAATGTAAGGCCTGTACCGATGGGAAAAACACAACAACTTATATACCAGGGTTATCTAAAAGAGAAAAAAAGATTAAAGGACAGTTCACTTGCAAAACCGAATATGCTGTGTACGTATTGAGATGTGCATGTAATTTGCAATTCGTGGGCAGCACTATTTTACCGGTGCATAAACGTGTACTTCAGCACCTACGAGCGATTAAAAATGGCGATAGATCCTACCCTGTAGCACGCCATTTTGAAACATTCCATAATAAAAATGTGCAGGGTCTAACGTACTTTGTCATAGATGCCATTCCACCCAATATCAGAGGGGGTGATAGAGAGAAAAAGTTGAGGTGACTTGAGTCTTGTTACATATTAGAGCTAGATACAAGAAGTCCGTTTGGGCTCAATATGGAAGAAGACATGCATACTCATCTTTGAAATAGTTGTGGGGATTGAAGAAGTGTCTAGATTGAATGTCTGCAATATCTCCTTTTCCTTCAGATTTTTAAGAAAGTAGTTTTTTCACTAGAGCACTTGATTGAGCACCTCTTCTTTTTAACTACATAACATAAAATTTGATTTAATAGACATTGCCCACTTGGGCAGAACAAGTAAATAAAATATTTTGTGTCATGGACGAGAATATTGAAGGAATTGAAAAAGCCCACTGGGGCAGTACTCAAATTCAATGAAATTAAAAGGTCATTTGGTGCACCAACTAGTAATGTACGGCATGCCCCGATGGGCAATCCATATCAAAACAAAGGTGGGATTAAATGAAGTTATTATTTTCAGAGCGCACTTTATGTAATGAATTTACCAAATGACAGAGAATGTGTGTAAATTGAATATTTGTTGAAATGACTTGATAATTGCAAGGTAGTTTTCGTTGATGAAATGTCGAGCTTAATTTATAGCACAAACATTATATGGCAAAATCAGATAAGAAACTACGAGTCTGTCTTTTAATACATTATGTTTGTAGTTTAACACGTGACCAGGTCACATGCACGGTAAATTTAAAATGGTGTAAAATTTGTTAAAAAAACTTTATTGGTGAACAAGCCTGCTGGATCAGGCGAAACGCGTCCAAGCAACTGACAAATAAAGCTATAATTTGTCACAACACGGCGTTGTCTTTCCTTGGTTAACCGAGGTGTTGGAAGGATATATATATATATATATATATATATATATATATATATATATATATATATATATATATATATATATATATATATATATATATATATATATATATATATATATTATCTACTGGCGGTCGCCAGTAGATAGTTATAGTTACAACCTATTATCCATAGGAAATCCACGACATTCTATTTGAAATAACTCTCTTGCCGGTTGACGTATCTTCCCAAAATTTTCAAACTTTGTGGGGCGCTCCGGTCCGCTCCTACCCTGAAAGTCTCGGGGGATTCGTCAAGCGGGGGCCGAGAAAAAGGGGGTCCCAAAACGTGTTTTCCCCATGCAATTTTCCATAGGAAACTTTAGACACGGCTACAGCCCGAACTGCTGAACGGAATTACACCAAATTTGGCAAAGAGGTAGTTCTTGGTTCAGAAAGAACCCTTTTGTTAAATGGTGTAAATCCGTTCAGTAGTTGCTGAGAAAATCAAAAGTAAAAATACATATATATCTATGGGCACGGAGGATTCGCGCACCCTGAGCGCACCCTGCGCGCACTGTCCCGATCACGAGCTGCATGTTAATTGGCTGTCAGCTGGCTGTCAACATTCCGATTCAGGAAATGTTGGCAGCCATTTTGTCCCTCGGTAGAACCGAGGGACAGAAACAAGTGCGCAAAGCGCACAAAGGGAGCAGGGTAGAAACACCCTGACCCCCTAGGTTTGCTCAGGGGTCCCACAAGGACCCCCTGGGCAAAAAAAATATATTTTTTTTTTTAAATCGGCAGGATGCGCTCAGGGTGCGCGAATCCAGCCGAAAAAAAATCGAAGCGCGGTCTCCCGCGCTCGATTGTATTTTGCCCCCGGGTGGCCCAAGTCCCGGGGGCATGGTGGGGGGTTTAATTTTATGTGTGGGGGCCTCAAAGGGCCCCCAAGCCCCGGGGACCGCCACCCCCTGGGGCTTTCTTTTAAAAATGGTGCGGGAGGGCTCTGAGCCCTCCCGCAGCCCCGGGGACCACCACCTCCCCGGGGCTTTTTTTTTAAATTAAACAACCTGTGTGGGGGCTCCAGCCCCCCACACGCCCCGGGACCGCCACCTCCCTGGGGCACTAACAAATTAAAATGGGGGTCCGTTTTGGACCCCCGAAGCCCCGGGGACCACCACCTCCCCGGGGCTGTGCTGATGTAGGGAGGGGGGCCGCGCGGCCCCCTCCTGGAGCCCTTGATGGCCCTGGGGACCGCCACCCCCAGGGCCGGCTCCTGCAGTGTCCCGGGGTGCCTACCCCCGGGACACTGTAGTTTGCTATGGCAGGACGGGAGCCTCGCGGCTCCCGTCCTGCCATAGCAAACTGCTTTGGATATTGGAAGAGAGAGCAGGGAAACCTGCTCTCTCTTCCAATATCCAAAGCCGATTGCTTTTCCACATGGGGAGCAGCATGTCAGCTGCTCCCCATGTGGAACAGCAATGCCGGCTCCCAAGGGACGTGGGGAGCCGGCGGGACTGTGGGGGGATTGGGGACCCCCACAGTCCCCAACGGAGAGGGCCAGCCCCGGGGGATGGGGTCCCCGGGGCAAGTAGTGGCCCAGGAGGGGGCCACGCGGCCCCCCTCCCCAAAAAAAGAAAAAAAAAAAAAAATGGAAAGGCCGGCCCCGGGGATGGGGTCCCCGGGGCCTTAAATGGCCTGAGGAGGGGGCCACGCAGCCCCCTCCCAAGAAAATAAAAAAAGGCCATGCCCCGGGGGATGGGGTCCCCGGGGCCAATACAGGCCCAGGGAAGGGGGGCCACGCGGCCCCCTTCCCGTTTTTTTGTAAAATTAAATTTAAAAAAGGGGTAAGGCCCTGGGGGATGGGGTCCCCAGGGCCCAAAAACAGGAAAAAGGAAGGGGGCCACACAGCCCCCCTTCAGGGGACAAAAAAAAAAAACGATCGGGCCCGCAGGCCCCGCCCCTTCCTTCACCACTTTGCAAACGCGCCCCTGGCGCGTTTGCAGAGGGGGAACGAATTCCCCTTGAATACTGGGGGTCCCTGGGGGCCAACTAGCCCACCAGGAACCTCCAATATGCGCCAGGGGCTGCGTTGCAGAGACGTGTAGAGAGGCCACACCCCTTTTACACCTCTCTGCAACGCAGCTCTGTGGCGCTTTTGGAGGTATATGGTGGGCTAGTTGGACTCCGGGGACCCTCAGGATTCAAGGGGACTTAATCCCCCAACTTAAAACGCGCCACGGGGCGCGTTTGCACAGTGGTGAAGGGAGGGGCGGGGCTTCAGGTGACATGTGTGCAAACAGGCCCCGTGGCGCATTTTAAGATGGGGAATTAAATCCCTTCAATCCTGAGGGTCCCTGGGGCCAACTAGCCCAACAGGTACATCCAGAAAGCGCCACAGAGCTGCGTTGCAGAGAGGTGTAAAAGGGGTGTGGCCTCTCTACACGTCTCTGCAACGCAGCCCCTGGCGCATATTGGAGGTTCCTGGTGGGCTAGTTGGCCCCTAGGGACCCTCAGGATTCAAGGGGACTTAATCCCCCAACTTAAAACGCGCCACGGGGCGCGTTTGCACAGATGTCACCTCAGGCCCCGCCCCTCCCTTCACCATTGTGCAAATATTCTTCTAAAATCATCCGAAATACGAATTCCGATTTACTCACCTGTTATCAGGAGAGACCTCAGTGCTGTATCTTTCAGCCCAGTACTGGTCCTGAAAAGTAATTTTAACCGTACTTACCAGTAACTTGAATTTCCTTCCATAGGCTAACATTGACTGGTTTCACTTGGAAATTCTTTTAAGTGTGGAGTTTTGGAACTTTAAAATATTCCTCTAAAATCAGCCGAAATACGAATTCCGATTTACTCACCTGTTATCAGGAGAGACCTCAGTGCTGCATCTTTCAGCCCAGTACTGGTACTGAAAAGTAATTTTAACCGTACTTACCGGTAACTTGAATTTCCTTCATAGGCTAACATTGACTGGTTTCACTTGGAAATTCTTCTAAGTGTGGAGTTTTGGAACTTTAAAATATTCCTCTAAAATCAGCCGAAATACGAATTCCGATTTACTCACCTGTTATCAGGAGAGACCTCAGTGCTGCATCTTTCAGCCCAGTACTGATCCTCAAAAGTAATTTTAACCGTACTTACCAGTAACTTGAATTTCCTTCCATAGGATATGATTGCCTGCTTTTTGCTGAAAAAGTTTCTAAGTGTTGATTTTTGAAACATACAAATATTCCTCTAAAATCAGCCGAAATACGAATTCCGATTTACTCACCTGTTATAAGGAGAGACCTCAGTGCTGTATCTTTCAGCCCAGTACTGGTCCTGAAAAGAAATTTTAACCGTACTTACCAGTAACTTGAATTTCCTTCCATAGGCTAACATTGACTGGTTTCACTTGGAAATTCTTCTAAGTGTGGAGTTTTGGAACTTTAAAATATTCCTCTAAAATCAGCCGAAATACGAATTCCGATTTACTCACCTGTTATCAGGAGAGACCTCAGTGCTGCATCTTTCAGCCCAGTACTAATCCTGAAAAGTAATTTTAACCGTACTTACCAGTAACTTGAATTTCCTTCATAGGCTAACATTGACTGGTTTCACTTGGAAATTCTTCTAAGTGTTGATTTTTGAAACATACAAATATTCCTCTAAAATCAGTCGAAATACGAATTCCGATTTACTCACCTGTTATAAGGAGAGACCTCAGTGCTGTATCTTTCAGCCCAGTACTGGTCCTGAAAAGTAATTTTAACCGTACTTACCAGTAACTTGAATTTCCTTCCATAGGCTAACATTGACTGGTTTCACTTGGAAATTCTTCTAAGTGTGGAGTTTTGGAACTTTAAAATATTCCTCTAAAATCAGCCGAAATACGAATTCCGATTTACTCACCTGTTATCAGGAGAGACCTCAGTGCTGCATCTTTCAGCCCAGTACTGATCCTCAAAAGTAATTTTAACCGTACTTACCAGTAACTTGAATTTCCTTCCATAGGATATCATTGCCTGCTTTTTGCTGAAAAAGTTTCTAAGTGTTGATTTTTGAAACATACAAATATTCCTCTAAAATCAGCCGAAATACGAATTCTGATTTACTCACCTGTTATCAGGAGAGACCTCAGTGCTGCATCTTTCAGCCCAGTACTGGTCCTGAAAAGTAATTTTAACCGTACTTACCGGTAACTTGAATTACCTTCATAGGCTAACATTGACTGGTTTCACTTGGAAATTCTTCTAAGTGTGGAGTTTTTGAACTTTATAATATTCCTCTAAAATCAACCAAAGTACGAATACCAATTTACTCACCTGTTATCAGGAGAGAACCCAGTGCTGCATCTTTTAGCCAAGCACTGACCCTGAAAAGTAATTTTAACCGTACTTACCAGTAACTTATATTTTCTTCCATAGGAATCCATTGTCTGGTTTTCAGCAAAAAAGTTTCAAAGTGTTGATTTTTACAAACTACAAATATTCCTTAAAAATCACCTGTATGACTTAAACGCATTCTTTCAACTGTTTACAGGAGATGCACCAGTGCTGGATCCAGGATCCAACACTGAGTAAGAAAAAGTAACAATAACAGTTTTTACCTGCTAAGTGAATTTCCTTCCATAGGATAACATTGGTGATTCTATGAGAAAAAGTTTCTAAGTGTCAACTTTTAAAATACAATAATATTCCTTAAAAATCACGACTGTAACCAAAACGCTTTTACTCAACTGTTTACAGGAGATGTACCAGGACTGAATCTAGGATCCAGTCCTGTGGTTAGAAAAGTAATCCATAAAGTAACTAATTGCATTTAACTAGAAATTCACATTGAGCTGAATGTTGCATTGTGTTTGAAAATGTGTTGCCCATTGCAACAACTGTAACTACTGTACTTAAAAGTCTATTGCCTATGTGCAAAGTATTTAAACTAAAGTAATTCATTCTGAGAAAGTATTTTTTGTAATGTAATGTATAATGTAATTACAATGTAATTTAAAAATAAAATATGTAAAAAAAAATTGTTTCTAAAAATGTAGTAAATCAGTATGAAAAAAATTAATATAACAATTAATACATTTAAAAATTGTCATTTACAAAACCTTTGAAATTCACTGAAAAAACCGTAGGTATCAGGCACGTTATAGTTAGAAATTAGCATTTAAAAAACCTTTGAAATTCACTGAAAAAACCATAGGTTTCAGACACGTTATAGTTACAAATTAGCATTTAAAAAACCTTTGAAATTCACAGAAAAAACCATAGGTTTCAGACACGTTATAGTTACAAATTAGCATTTAAAAAACCTTTGAAATTCACTGAAAAAACCATAGGTTTTAGGGACAGTTATAGTTACTTGGACATTGCACTCGTACAAAACCCGTGAAATTCCCCGTTATAGTTAGTTCAGCTAACTATAACTCGCGCCCGCAATGCACTGCTGATGACGTCACATATTACATCACTCATGACATGGTCAGTGACATCACTGATGACATCACTGATGACATCTCAAATGACATCACTGATGACATCATCCACATGATAATCTGATGCACCTCCTCACACCCTAATATAATCTTTGATACACCCACTCTAAATTGCAGACTGCCATTCGCAAAACCATAGACACACCAACACCAATAACTACATACCCACTCACTGATTCTTAGGTCTACACACACACATCCACTCACTCACCCGTACAGTCACTCATACTTACGGTCACTCAGTACAGGACTATCATATGCACTCTTACTCCTATATAGACACTCAAACAACGCCACTCATCCATAGAGATACTCAGACACCTAGTCAGTCATGCAAATAATTAAACACACTGCCATTTACTCACCTATACAGTTATACACACACCAGCTCACTTACTCATACAAATAGTAGCACATTGTTACGCTCTTATACAATCACTGATACAAGCACACACTCATCCATACAGCCACTATCACAATCACTCACTCTTGCTTATAGATATTTATATACTCCAACACACATATATACTGCCTTTCACATATGTAGTTACTCACACATGTACCACTGGGACATACATTCACTCACTAACACACTCTTACACACACTTACCCACCCATACAGTCTATCACAGATGCACTCTTGAAACCATCCACCCAGTGAATCACCCACTCACACATCTATGCACAGAGTTGCACACACCCCTCCCACACAAACACTCAGGCACCCATACAGATACTCAGACAAGCATTCAATAACTCATATAGACACTCATTTAGCTATTCACAAACACATGCAGCCACTTACACAGCAACAGACAGACGGATACAGACATTCACCCAGATTAGTCACTAACCCATGCATTCAGTAAGATACGTTAAATCACTCACTTATAGAGTCAGTCACGCACCTACTAAATCATCCATACAGACACTTACACACCCACTCATTCTTCAATACGTCTTTTCCTATATATATTAAAAATATTTAAACTTTACAGAAACACACAGTCACTGGATGATGTCATCAGTGATGTCATTTGAGATGTCATCAGTGATGTCATCAGTGATGTCACTGACCATGTCATGAGTGATGTAATATGTGACGTCATCAGCAGTGCATTGCGGGGCGCGAGTTATAGTTAGCTGAACTAACTATAACGCGGGAATTTCACGGGTTTTGTACGAGTGCAATGTCCAAGTAACTATAACTGTCCCTAAAACCTATGGTTTTTTCAGTGAATATATATATATATATATATATTGGTATATTTAAAAAAACATTAGAAAATGAAAATATTGATTATAATTAATATTGTTTTAATCGTTTTATATTATATGTGTGTAGAAATATACACGCATTCATATATATGTGTGTGTGTTTGAATAATTTTGTATTTATTTATATATTTAGATATCACTTAAGCATATTTAATTTACATTATCCTGTTATACGTTTCAATATTTAATATTTACTGTTTTTACCATATATATATTAAAAAACGATATTATTGTATATATTTTTCTATATTAGTGTAAAACAATATTTTTTTCAATATTTATCTACTGACCATTATATGCACAGAAAAACTATATTTTTGTGATTGATATTTTTGTCATGATTTTTCCGTATCACGATATTTTTGGTTTCGATATTGTGTCAGTGATCCAACTTGAATGCACAGAATGAAACGGTGACATTTATTACATAGTTTAAATATGTATGTACGTACGTTCCATGAAGGTTTTACATAAATTGTTTTACTGTGGGAGGTAAAATGAAAGTGCTATTCTAATGACATTGCATATGTATAGTTTTTCTTAAGAAGCCTATGACTTTTTTATTGCGCCGATGTCAGTGTTGCATCAATGTGTATTAAACCAGATTTTTAAAAAAACTAGATAATAGTCCTACTGAATGTGCCTAATAATTTGCATTGATCACATAATATTGCATATAATTTGCCTGTCCTTGTCCCGTGGTTTAGTTAACTCTGACACGCAGATCAGAAGACTCTTGCACATAATTCCAATGGATCTTGCACACACACCATAAAAATCTATTTAAACTGGGCAAAGTAGCCCATTTCTTGACGTGGCCCATATCATATTAAATATGTTCCCACTGCAATCTAGGGGCACATTTCCCTCCATCCTTTACAGTCCGATGCACACGCTTGCCTTACCCTAGTTTGAAAAATATTTAGATATTTCAACAAGTTTTCCTTAATGGTAGTTGACTATTTCCACAGATCAGCTAACAAGCATAATCCCAGCCTTTCAGCAGCAGTTCAATATGGAAGGTCTTTTAAAGCATTTACCAGATTATTATTTATGTTTTCACGGCTCCCCAGTGCCATTTTCGAGCAGTGGCGAACACCTAATGCAGTTCTGACCCCCGCCCCCATCTCAGCCTCCCGTCCCCTTCCCCCCTCCGGCCCCTTTGGTTGTTTGTGGACTGTCATTATGAATCTGCTTGCAGCACAGTTACATGGCACCATTTGGAGAAACATTGCGTTAATAACCAGAGGTCAAGGGCAAAGGACATAAACGCAGCAAATTGCAAGGCTGAATAGACATATAGCTTTTCCTAAAAGGGACATGGGCTGTGTTAGACCTGGCATCCTTGGCGTGGGTCTCCCTTCCATTTTTTCATAATGCCTCCACTGTTGCCGATATGTTTTTGCTGGACTAGATGCTCATGGGCACTTTGCCGCTGCTAATCAGTGCCAAAGTGCAAGTGCTCCCTATCGTTAATTGATACATGTATTAGTGACTCCATGATTGGATGATTGGTTTACTTGTCAGTCCCTAGTACAGTGCACTCAGTGTGCCCAGGGCTTGTAAATCCAATGCCGCTGGTGGGCTTGCAGCACTGGTTGTGCCACCCACAGAAGCGGCTGGTAAAATGTGTCTCAGGCCTGCCATCGCAGAGCCTGTGTGCAGCCTAGGGCTGCCATGTCGACTTGGTGAGTACACCCACTTACCAGTCCCTAAACCTTCCCTTTACTGCATGTTGGTCACCCCTAAAGTAGGCCCTAGGGCAGGGTGCATTGTAAGTATAAGGTAGGACATGCCCTGGTGTGTGTGGCATGTCCTAATAGTGAATTACAGCCATTTTCGTTTTTCACTATTGCAAGGCTACCTGCTCCCCATAGGCCAGAATGGGCAGACTGACTATTACACCTTATAGTCAGAACTGACCCAGGGAACATGGTAGAAAAACGAATTTAGTATGCCTGAACTCAGGATGATAAAATACATCTTTTAGTGAAGTTGGTTTTAACATTCTGTGTTCGAAAATACCACTTTTAGAAAGTGGGTATTTTCTTGCCTAACTATCCAAGCCTGCCTCTGCTAGGTTGTGTATTCCTTGTCTGGAGATTGAGTGACAGGGGCTGGGGGTGGCTACCGGAGACAGGGTGAGTCAGCGCAGGGCTGAATAGAAAGATCTGCAGCCAGAGTGGAGGGAGGAGTTGCACCTGGGTCTGAATAGGGCTGTGCCTGCCTTCCACAATGCTGGCTCCACCTCCTGCCGGGCGGCTGAGCACTCTGCCCCACATTCTGAAAGGAAAGAAGGAGTCAGAAAAACAAAGTGCTCCAGGACTGACCAGAACTGGTTTTGGACTAGGCAGAGGCCTCTCTGCCTCCAGAGAACAAAGAGAATCAGGGTATAAGAGGGGCACCCAGACCCCAGGAAAATTAGATCACTTTTGGGAACAAGAAGAAACCTTTACTGAGGAGCGGAACCAAGAAGAAACTGAGGAGAAACTATCCCTAAGCCTGAAGTGCTGCTTGGGGGATTGGCCTGCAGTGGTTTGCCTGACTGCCAAAGAGAGGAGAAAGGAACTTTTGCTTTGCTGTGACTTTCATCAACTTGTGAAGGATCTCCAAGGGCTTGGAAGAGAGCTTGCCCCCTGACCGAAGTCCCAGGACCATTGGACTTCACCCCCTTTGTGAATTGCTGCTGGAAACTCTGTTTCAGTGGCTACAGAGGTAGGGAGCTGTGACCGACTCTCACGACCGACTCGGTGTCCTGCAAGCACCGCATCGAAGCACCGTCTCGCCCTGCAACGCACGGCCCTGGTCTCACCGACTCCGTCAACGAGCCGCTGCCTGCACCGCATCGAGGGACAACGCGTCCTGCAACGCTTCGCTACGCCGAATCGAACTGGTCCGACCGACACGGTCACTGCTGCTGAGTTCGAGTCCTGTGACCGCACCGGAGTTGGGCACCGCTCGCACGCTTTGCGACGCACCGCCCGACTCGCACCGCTGTCCGGACTGATCGACGCCAGCTCCTGAATCCGGCTCCGTCGCCGCACCGCAACCTGCCAGCACCGCATCGAAGCACCGTCTCGCCCTGCAACGCACGGCCCTGGTCTCACCGACTCCGTCTCGACGACGTCAACGAGCCGCTGCCTGCACCGCATCGAGGGACAACGCGTCCTGCAACGCTTCCATTTTTGCATCGCGACCGCGACGAACAGCCATCCGGCTCGCACGCCCGTGCCTGCCGCTTCAAGTAAAGGTACTGTGACCGAGTCTGTCTACGCTGGGTTGGCCCGTCTCGACGCGGTCAGCTGGATTTGTTAGACTCTGTTTGTTCTCGACATCGCCGTAGCCGGAGGAGGCTACCGACTCGCACAGAACCTTGAATTAAGCCTTTTGATCAGAACTAAGTATTCTTAACAGTATTGTGGATTATTTTTGTCGTTTATGGTCTTGTGATAAATCTATATAAAGTATACCTATTTTTATAAATATATAACCTGTGTGGTGTCCATTTGTAGTGTTGTCACTTGATTACTGTATGTGTTCACAAATGCTTTACACACTGCCTCTGAACTAAGCCTGTCTGCTCGTGCCAAGCTACCAAGAGGGTGAGCAGGGGTTATTTCGGGAGTGTACCTACTTTCCCTGACTAGACGCAAGGGTCCCTATTTGGACAAAGGTACATACCTCTGCCAACTAGAGACCCCCAAATCTAACATTGGTGGTCAGCGGTGAGGATTCTGGACTTGCATTTGTGACTCATGTACAGTGATTGGTGAACACTACTTAGTGAGTGCAGACCAAAACGCAACCACATACTTTAATAGCAGTTTTTCTGGGATTTCCTATTTTTGCAAATGCCAAGTTCAGTCACTATGGAGAAACCAGCATCAGTAGCCTCTGTTGAATGTGATTGGGAAGAAGAGAGGCTAGAATGCTACACCCTTAAGCAGCTCAAGCAATTCTGCAAAAAGTTTAAAGTGTCCATGACCGGGATCTCCAGGAAGGAGGACCTCCAAAAGGCGCTGAGGGCCTGGGTCGAATCAAGGAGTGCCCCTGTGGAGGGGGCTGAGAATGCAGAAGGGCAGCTGGAGGGGCTATTGGGTCTAGGGGCTAGAAGACCACCTTCCCCAGTAGGTAGCAGTGTTTCTGCCAGAGGACTGTCTCCAGAGGAGTTGGAGGACAGGAAAGAGAGTAGGGTGCACGAAATGGAGCTGACCAAACTCAAGCTGAATAAGCAGTTAGAATTCGAAATGCAAACAAGGAAATTAGCCCTAGAAGAAAAGAAAATGCAGTTTGAACATGAGAAAGTTTTGAGGGAGTTGGAATTGAAGGCCAAGAGCTTAGAGATTACTCCCTCTGGTGGCAGTGTACCGCCTGTGCCTGTTGAAGCTAGGGTGTATATTCCCAAAGATGTGGTGAAGGAGTTTTTAAAAATGACGACATAGGGCAGTGGTTCAAAGCCTATGAGGTAGCCATGTCTTCCCACCGGGTCCCTGAGAAGGATTGGGGAGCGGGGTTGTGGGGACGGTTCCTCAGTGAAGGGCGGGATACCTTGTTGGATTTGCCCTCTGAAGTCTATAATTCGTACAGCCACATGAAGGATGCCTTAATGACTAGATATGGTTTGACCCCTGAGCTTTATAGGCAAAGGTTCAGGAACTGTAGTAAGATTGAAAGCAGTACCTGGGTTGAATATGTGACCTTCTTTTGCAGAGCCTTGGATGGTTGGGTAAAGGGTAGCAAAGCGACTGATTTTCAGGCGCTCTTTGATTTGATTGCCTGGGAGCACTTGTCCGGTAATTGTTTTCCTGAGCTACGCCAGCACCTGATTGATAGTAAGCTGACTAACCCTAGGCAGCTTGCTGAGGAGGCGGACCGCTGGGTGAGTACCCGGGTCCACAAGGGTCACGTGGGAGACTCCGCCAAGGGTGGGCAGGGTCCCCAGCAGAAGAGTGGGGGGGACAAGGGTAAACAGAAGGAGTTCCATAAAGGGCCCCAAAGTAGACCCCAAGGGAACCCAGGGAAAGGTTCCCAGCCTCCCCCTGAGAAGAAGCCAGTGGCCCTGACAGGCCCCCTGTTCACCAGGGACCACTGGTATGTTACAAGTGTGGCGCCCCTGGCCACAAGGCAAACGATCCTCGTTGCCCTTTGCATGGAAAACCAGCACCCACCAGTGCAGTCCCCCGGCAGTTGGCTAGTGTAGCCCTGGGGGAGGAGTTGGGTGCCCAAGGTGGGGGATCCCACAGTGTTTTCCCTTGTCTCATTAGGAGACTCTGAGATGGTCCCTAGGACCCCGCTGCCTGAGAACACTAAGAAATACAGGCAGTGGGTGACCATCAATGGCCATAGGGTGGAGGCTCTGAGAGACACAGGAGCCAGTGTGACAGCTGTCAAGTGTCACCTGGTGTCTAAAGAGCAGGTTATCCCTGATGCATTCTATCCGGTTGTTGCCGCTGACAACACAGAGAGTCACTGCAAGGTGGCTCAGGTTCCCTTTGAGTGGGGGGGTCTCGGGTACTCTTCAAGTAGCTGTGAGGCCAGCCATGCCTGTTGACTGTTTGTTAGGGAACGATTTGGAGAGCTCACCTTGGGCTAAGGTGGAGCGGAGTGCGCATTTAGAAATGTTGGGCTTGCCTGATTGGGCATGTGTGACCACCCGGTCAATGGCAGCTAAAGGTGTTCAAGAGGACCTGGAGCCTGAGAGGGAGACCCAGGTGCCTGCCGGAGAGAGAGGAGGCAGGGGGCGCGGAAACCGGCCCCCGAGGTTCCCACGGTCCAGGAGGAGGCAGACCCTGAGGGGGATGCCCTGGAACCTACAGGGGAACAGGTAGCTGAACTGGGGGACCTACCTGAGCTGACCCATTGGCAGCAAGAAGGAGGACCCTCCAGGGAAGAGTTCTGCAAGGAGCAGAACACATGCCCTTCTCTCGTGGGTCTGAGGCAACAGGCCACAGACCAGGCAGCAGGTGATCAGTCTGGATCACATTGGGTTTACTGGGAGAATGGTCTCCTGTATTCAGAGCCTAAGGTTGCTGAGCCTGGGTCAGCCCGTGTGCTGGTGGTACCCCAGCGCTTCAGAGCCTTCCTACTGGGGTTGGCTCATGATGTACCGTTAGCGGGACATCTGGGGCAGGACAAGACCTTTGACAGGCTTGTTACCCATTTCTATTGGCCCCAGATGCGCAGGAGTGCCGCCACTCACTGCAGGACATGCCAGACTTGCCAGGCAAGTGGAAAAAGTGGGAGGAAGCACAAGGCTCCTCTCCAGCCATTCCCTGTGGTCAGCACCCCCTTTGAACGGGTGGGTATTGACATTGTGGGGCCACTGGACCCCAAGACAGCCATGGGCAACAGGTTTATCCTGGTCTTGGTGGACCATGCCACCCGGTACCCTGAAGCCATCCCTCTGAGGACAGTGACGGCCCCCGTGGTGGGACGGGCACTGATGGGAATTTTCTCACGTGTGGGATTCCCTCAAGAGGTGGTGTCTGACAGAGGTACCAACTTCGTGTCCAAGTACATGAAGTCCCTGTGGCAGGAGTGCGGTGTAACTTACAAGTTCACCACTCCTTACCACCCTCAAGGAAATGGTCTGGTTGAGAGATTCAACCGGACCCTCAAGGGCATGATTATGGGTCTGGAAGAACCCATGAGGCGTAAATGGGACGTCCTCTTACCATGCCTGTTGTTTGCATACCGGGAGGTGCCACAGAAGTCTCTAGGGTTCAGTCCCTTTGAGCTCCTCTATGGACACCCGGTGCGAGGACCTCTGAGTTTGGTCAAGGAAGGCTGGGAGCAATCTCCCAGGAAACCTCCCCAGGATGTATACAGTTACATGCTGGCCTTCAGGAACCAGACTAGGCGTTTCAGAGAGCTTGCTGAGGCAAATCTGGAAGCCAGCCAGGAGGAGATGAAGCGGTGGTACGACCAGAATGCCACTCTGGTAGAGCTTCAGCCTGGTCAGAAAGTGTGGGTCATGGCCCCTGTGGAGCCCTGTGCGCTCCAGGACAGGTGGACCGGCCCTTTTACGGTGGTGGAGCGCAAGAGTCCAGTTACCTATTTGGTGGACTTGCAGTCTCCCAGGAACCCCTTGCGGGTCCTGCATGTGAACCGCCTGAAGCCCCACTTGGAGAGGTCCCAAGTGGGCATGCTCTTAGCTACAGATGATGGAATGGAGGAGGAGACCGAGCCTCTTCCTGACCTCCTGTCAGCCCGAGAGCAAGATGGATCAGTGGAGGGAGTAAACCTCTCTACCTCCCTGACACCTGAGCAGCAGGGTGACTGTCGCCAACTGTTGGGACAGTTCCCTGACCTGTTCTCCCTGGTTCCCAGTGTCACTCATTGGTGCGTCCATGATGTGGACACTGGGGACAGTCTTCCTGTGAAGCACAAGGCTTACAGGGTGACTGACAGGGTCAGAGCCTGCATCAAGGAGGAGGTCTCCAAGATGTTTGCGCTAGGGGTGATTGAGTCCTCTAACAGCCCTTGGGCCAGCCCCGTGGTCTTGGTTCCAAAAGCTGCCGCGCCTGGTGCCACACCAGAACTCCGGTTCTGTGTGGACTACAGGGGACTCAATTCCGTCACCAGGACTGACGCCCACCCCATCCCCAGAGCTGATGAGCTCATAGATCGGTTAGGGGCTGCGCGGTACCTCAGCACGTTTGACTTAACGTCTGGGTACTGGCAGATCGCCTTGACTGATGGGGCAAAGAGAGGTCAGCATTCTCCACACCAGATGGGCACTACCAGTTCCGGGTGATGCCCTTTGGGATGAAGAATGCCCCTGCCACCTTTCAGAGGTTGGTCAACCAGGTGTTGGTTGGACTGGAGGATTTCAGTGCCGCCTACCTGGATGACATCGCAGTGTTCAGTGCCAGTTGGGAAGAACATCTGCGCCACCTCTGGGAAGTGTTGATGGCGCTGCGGAGAGCAGGCCTCACAATCAAGGCGAGTAAGTGCCAGATTGGGCAGGGTTCTGTGGTGTACTTGGGACACCAGGTTGGGAGCGGCCAGGTGGCGCCCCTCCAACCGAAAATTGATACCATTCTGGCTTGGGAGCCCCCCAAGACCCAGACAGAGGTGAGAGCCTTCCTAGGACTCACCGGGTATTACCGGAGATTCGTCAAGGGGTATGGCAGCATTGTTGCCCCCTTGACCGAGCTGACTTCCAAGAAGCAGCCCAGGAAAGTGATTTGGACTGACGCCTGTCAAAAAGCTTTTGACACCTTGAAGACTGCCATGTGCACGGCGCCTGTGCTCCAGGCACCCAACTTCTCCAATGAGTTCATTGTTCAAACCGACGCTTCAGAGCATGGTGTAGGGGCTGTTCTATCACAGATCAATGAGGAGGGCCTAGACCAACCTGTAGCCTTCATCAGTAGGAGGTTACTTCCCGGGAACAGAGATGGAGTGCTATTGAGCGTGAGGCATTTGCTGTGGTCTGGGCACTGAAGAAGCTGAGACCATACCTGTTTGGGACTCACTTCCGGGTTCAGACAGACCACAGGCCCCTCAGATGGTTGATGCAGATGAGGGGTGAGAATCCAAAGCTGTTGAGGTGGTCCATTTCCCTACAGGGGATGGACTTTACGGTGGAACACCGCCCTGGTACAGAACACGCCAATGCTGATGGACTGTCCAGATTTTTCCGCCTTAGCGATGAGAACTCCCTAGGGGTAGGATAGTTCTCCCCACATTTCAGCTGGAGGGGACACGTGTTAGACCTGGCATCCTTGGCGTGGGTCTCCCTTCCATTTTTTCATAATGCCTCCACTGTTGCCGATATGTTTTTGCTGGACTAGATGCTCATGGGCACTTTGCCGCTGCTAATCAGTGCCAAAGTGCAAGTGCTCCCTATCGTTAATTGATACATGTATTAGTGACTCCATGATTGGATGATTGGTTTACTTGTCAGTCCCTAGTACAGTGCACTCAGTGTGCCCAGGGCTTGTAAATCCAATGCCGCTGGTGGGCTTGCAGCCCTGGTTGTGCCACCCACAGAAGCGGCTGGTAAAATGTGTCTCAGGCCTGCCATCGCAGAGCCTGTGTGCAGCCTAGGGCTGCCATGTCGACTTGGTGAGTACACCCACTTACCAGTCCCTAAACCTTCCCTTTACTGCATGTTGGTCACCCCTAAAGTAGGCCCTAGGGCAGGGTGCATTGTAAGTATAAGGTAGGACATGCCCTGGTGTGTGTGGCATGTCCTAATAGTGAATTACAGCCATTTTCGTTTTTCACTATTGCAAGGCTACCTGCTCCCCATAGGCCAGAATGGGCAGACTGACTATTACACCTTATAGTCAGAACTGACCCAGGGAACATGGTAGAAAAACGAATTTAGTATGCCTGAACTCAGGATGATAAAATACATCTTTTAGTGAAGTTGGTTTTAACATTCTGTGTTCGAAAATACCACTTTTAGAAAGTGGGTATTTTCTTGCCTAACTATCCAAGCCTGCCTCTGCTAGGTTGTGTATTCCTTGTCTGGAGATTGAGTGACAGGGGCTGGGGGTGGCTACCGGAGACAGGGTGAGTCAGCGCAGGGCTGAATAGAAAGATCTGCAGCCAGAGTGGAGGGAGGAGTTGCACCTGGGTCTGAATAGGGCTGTGCCTGCCTTCCACAATGCTGGCTCCACCTCCTGCCGGGCGGCTGAGCACTCTGCCCCACATTCTGAAAGGAAAGAAGGAGTCAGAAAAACAAAGTGCTCCAGGACTGACCAGAACTGGTTTTGGACTAGGCAGAGGCCTCTCTGCCTCCAGAGAACAAAGAGAATCAGGGTATAAGAGGGGCACCCAGACCCCAGGAAAATTAGATCACTTTTGGGAACAAGAAGAAACCTTTACTGAGGAGCGGAACCAAGAAGAAACTGAGGAGAAACTATCCCTAAGCCTGAAGTGCTGCTTGGGGGATTGGCCTGCAGTGGTTTGCCTGACTGCCAAAGAGAGGAGAAAGGAACTTTTGCTTTGCTGTGACTTTCATCAACTTGTGAAGGATCTCCAAGGGCTTGGAAGAGAGCTTGCCCCCTGACCGAAGTCCCAGGACCATTGGACTTCACCCCCTTTGTGAATTGCTGCTGGAAACTCTGTTTCAGTGGCTACAGAGGTAGGGAGCTGTGACCGACTCTCACGACCGACTCGGTGTCCTGCAAGCACCGCATCGAAGCACCGTCTCGCCCTGCAACGCACGGCCCTGGTCTCACCGACTCCGTCAACGAGCCGCTGCCTGCACCGCATCGAGGGACAACGCGTCCTGCAACGCTTCGCTACGCCGAATCGAACTGGTCCGACCGACACGGTCACTGCTGCTGAGTTCGAGTCCTGTGACCGCACCGGAGTTGGGCACCGCTCGCACGCTTTGCGACGCACCGCCCGACTCGCACCGCTGTCCGGACTGATCGACGCCAGCTCCTGAATCCGGCTCCGTCGCCGCACCGCAACCTGCCAGCACCGCATCGAAGCACCGTCTCGCCCTGCAACGCACGGCCCTGGTCTCACCGACTCCGTCTCGACGACGTCAACGAGCCGCTGCCTGCACCGCATCGAGGGACAACGCGTCCTGCAACGCTTCCATTTTTGCATCGCGACCGCGACGAACAGCCATCCGGCTCGCACGCCCGTGCCTGCCGCTTCAAGTAAAAGGTACTGTGACCGAGTCTGTCTACGCTGGGTTGGCCCGTCTCGACGCGGTCAGCTGGATTTGTTAGACTCTGTTTGTTCTCGACATCGCCGTAGCCGGAGGAGGCTACCGACTCGCACAGAACCTTGAATTAAGCCTTTTTGATCAGAACTAAGTATTCTTAACAGTATTGTGGATTATTTTTGTCGTTTATGGTCTTGTGATAAATCTATATAAAGTATACCTATTTTTATAAATATATAACCTGTGTGGTGTCCATTTGTAGTGTTGTCACTTGATTACTGTATGTGTTCACAAATGCTTTACACACTGCCTCTGAACTAAGCCTGTCTGCTCGTGCCAAGCTACCAAGAGGGTGAGCAGGGGTTATTTCGGGAGTGTACCTACTTTCCCTGACTAGACGCAAGGGTCCCTATTTGGACAAAGGTACATACCTCTGCCAACTAGAGACCCCCAAATCTAACAGGCTGCTACTTTATTTACTGAGCTTCGGTGTGCTTGAAAAAACAAATTGCTACGTTAAATTCACACAGTTTAGGAATGCAGCACTGGATTCCTCTCCGGAAAAAATGTTTTATTATCTGTGTTGTTTGACGAGTTTTGAACACCCATAAGTGCTATGGTGCTAATACCTAGGTTATGTACATGTTCACAAATACATCAATAAAAGTGTGCAAAATTATGCAATGACATAACATGTAAAATAGCCTTCACGTGAAAGGTGCAATCTATGTCAGATTTCAATGCCGAATTCTGATTGGCCGGCGGATATGTCACTGTAGTGAGGAGCATGCTAGGTAGTTGTATCCATCCTGCCAAATTCCTTCTTCTCACCATGGAAACTCCTCATAATAAAAAATTCGGGCGATTTCGTGGACTTTTTTTTCTAGTTAGTATGTTTTGGAAAAATCAATGCTACGAGATACAAAAATCATTGTGTCTGGAAATGCTATTTTCTGAAAGAATGTGGCTCTTGCTTTCTTCTTTGAAATACAGTTTCCTCTGGAGAGATGGTCTGGCATTTGCGGAAGGGAATACAACCGGATTTGCTGCCCCACTTACTCCCCAGAGCTTTGGTGGCGTTGAGAGTATGTGCATTTTGGACGTGGGATTTTATTAAGAAAATCGCAGTCTAGCCAGTTAAAGGTTCACTGATAGCCGCCAAAAAAGGTCATTGGTCTGAGTGAGAGCAGCAGGGTTCTTCATTTCAGAACACAAGGCTGTCTGAACTGTTCTACCTTGTGAATTAACTATTGAATTTAACAAATATAACACCAAACTAGACAGTTCAGTTTCTTTTGTGTCTAAAATGTACACCAGGAAGCAAGATTATTCTCAGGACAAGAGTTACCCTTCAAGCCTTAACCTCATACCTGTGTAGGGGCCGTGAATAGGGCTTCGGGCCTTTACTGTTTGGTATCTCCCTCTGTGACATTGTAGTGGAAGTGCACACAGGGTGAGTTGTGTGGGAGAAGTAGAGGTAATGAATCCTGCCAGGCTGAGAATGGTCACTTTGTCAGAGGTTTTTCTCTTGCTACGGAATATGCAAGGTGGGACTGAACAGAGGAGAGCCTGATGGCAAGTGCTGCATGTTCCCTTCTCCATATTTGCAAAAACACTATATTAAAAGGAAAAAGCTAAGAAATTCTGGTTGATTATCCAAGGGTCCTTCCAATATGAAATAGGATAAAAATACCTACTTTCCTGCTCTTACAAGCATGTGGCAATGGAGATGGAAATAGGACTGATCTTTAATTACACTACTGCAGAGTTGTCCTGGAGAGTTCACCTTCTATCTGCTCAACCTTGGGTTTGCCACTTGCAGGATGCCACTTCTGGCTTTCATATAGAAAGGATCCCTAGCACACTGCAGGCACAGAGTGCACCCTGCACCCCTAGTAGTTGTTTGTCAAAGGTATATGTTTCATGTTTCATTGATTGCTTTCCAGTTCTTCCCTCCTGGCCTCTCTTTCTTGATTCTTTTCTGAAGTCCAGTGAATGAGCTCCTCTGAGGATATCTTGGCAGATTTCTCAGGAATCCTTTTATTAGTCTGTGTTTTCCTATGCTTCATTCTTACTTTGCATGTGTGGAATGGGTGCTCCTCAGGGCCGGACTGGCTACCAGGCGTTTTGGCATGCTGCCGAGCTGGGGGCTGATGTCACTGCGGTGGGGGCTAATTTCGTTGATGGAGACCTGCGTGTTCTACGAAATAAACAAAGCAAAACGAATTTCGTTCAGCACACGCAGGTCCCCATCAACGAAATCAGCCCCCAGCTCGGCAGCATGCCAAAACGCCCGGTAGCCAGTCCGGCCCTGGTGCTCCTCATGCATTTGTTTTCTTATGTTGGGAAATGGTCAATGTCAGCTCTGCTTCGACTACAGCTGTTGGGTAGGGTAAGCGCAACATAATAAAAAATGGAGTCTGCAAAAAATTGCACAAAATAAGAAATATAATGATGCAAAATAAATATCATAGTGAAAATAGTAGAAGAGAAAAAGAAATATACAGCAACTTGGCAACATATTAAGGGACCGATTTCGATGTCGTTCAGAATTGCTTCTGCCCGACACTGACTCAGTCCTGGGACCGGCCGACACCTGGTCGGCGGTCCCGACCGCCTAATTAGGATGTGACCGAACACTGTTCGGTAGCATTCCGACATTTCCCTATGGGAGCATGCATTATGGCTGTAAACCGGCCGTATTACATGCTCCCATAGGGAAATGGGAGGTGCTGTTCATCCCTGCACCCCGTGGCAGGCACCCTGAGGTGCCTGCCATGGGGTGCAGGGATCAACAGAGGGGCAAGGCCCCCAACAGTAGGCCATGCACCAAAGGGGGACCTGCTGGGGGCCCCCAAATACGATTTTCGAAATGATTTCCATGTCGGAGAGGCCGGCATGGAAACATGCCGGAAACCATGCATCATAATCCCAAGGAGGGAGAGGCCCACCCTTTGGGATTATGAGCCAGTTCCAAATGGCTGATGGGCTCCTTGACCCTGTCGGAAGCCAGCCGGAATGACCGGACGGTTTCAATTCCAACCGGCTGCATCTTTATCAGCCGCTCGGAATTGAAACCAACGACGGCGGTTGGAAAACCTCCGACTTTCCAACCGCCATCGTAATAGGCCCCTTAATGTTTTGATCTAAACTGAGAAAGAGAATTTAAGGTGAAA
The DNA here is from genome assembly GCA_963921515.1 of Calotriton arnoldi. Classification (NCBI taxonomy): domain Eukaryota; kingdom Metazoa; phylum Chordata; class Amphibia; order Caudata; family Salamandridae; genus Calotriton; species Calotriton arnoldi. The sequence goes on along the minus strand of CAWUFW010011584.1, from coordinate 461,186 downwards.
ATTCGGAAAAGAAAAAGTGGGAAAAGTAGAGAGCACCAAAGCAAGGAAGAGGACTAGTTCCTGGGACGATTGACACTGAAAGGAAAAGTGACGCTTGTTGGAAATGTTTGACATTACAAGGGAATAGAGTGAGATGGGCAGAAAGGTAAAGAAAGCAACAAGTTGAGCGGAATTAATTAAAGATGTGGGAGTAATATTATAGTAAGGATGATTTTGCACAATAAAAGGTTGTGGAGTCATTTGAGACGACTTAAACAGGTGGAATCAGAAGGAAAGATAAACAGCAAAAACATGTAAGAGTGAGAAACAATCCAAAAGGACTAGCGGGAGCTGCTGTGCAAAGAAAAAGAGACTGATCAGGGTAAATGTGTCTTCAAAGAAAACAAACTTCTAGTCTCTTAATACTCCCCTCACTGTGTCTGACTAAAGAGGAGGAGTTCCAGCTAGTAACATATGTGGTGAATTTGATGAGTTATAAGATTGAAGGCACTGAAGTCAAATGAAGAAACCCTTATTTTTTACATATGTACTATTTCAAATTATCTATCTATCTCTCTAGCTATCTAGCTATCTATCTTTCAATATGATTTCTTTTACTTTCACATATTTTCTCATATATGCCATATTTCAATATTTCAAAATACATTTTGACTTACAAATATAAATCGGAATGCTGCATTCGGATTAGTTGTTTTCTGGTCAATATTTAATAGGAAACTGTGCAAAAGGTGTGGCCTAGATCAGTAATAACTAGAGCTGGCAAGCATTGGCAGCTTTTAAGAAAATGTCTGCTGACCTTGTACGAAACCATCAAGCTGAGCCCCCTCTCTTCCTCTTTCCATTTATCATGCAGTGGAAGGAGCCATGCAAAGGATTTGCTGTTACAAAATGATTTATGTTGCAAACTGTCTGCCAGTTTCTGAGACAGACTAATTAACTTTTTTTTTCTAATCCGGAAATATAATGTCTTGTGGAACAGCCAAAATGTGGGATGTTTCCTCCTATGGCAAGTGCTAAGATTTTATACCTTTGTCATTCCACTCTCAAAAACACATCCCTAAATTGTCAAAAACACTAATTGAAAATATTTACTAATTGTGTCTCAATGCCTTGCACCTAACAAAGAGGAATAGCAGATGTAAACAAACCCTATGATGGTACTTGCGTTTTCCTGAGTCTCGAGGCAGTTGGGCATGTGTGAAGGCCAGTAAGGTGTTTTTCAATTTGGCCCACCTGGCCCGAGATCCAGATTATAAAGTAGTAATGATTCCTACAAATAAGATAGACGCAGTGATTTTCCAATTAAAATAATTTGGCAAACACTCTACTTTTTTTAACTTTCAGTGGGCCAACTGAATATAAAATATAATAGGTGCAATGTAAAGATTTATGGAGTCAAAGGACTCCTTCCTTAGTTAGCAGTAATGCAAGTGTGGAAAGGATACAAGCTGCCTTGGCACCCACATCTCACTCGTAAATGTCTCTAGGTCACAAGTGAAACCGAGACTCTGAAATCTGAATAGCAATGGGCGTGTTTGTAAATTCTTAAAGCGCTAGCGCAAATTTACGAACAGAAAAATGCAAGTTATGTTGTCATCAAGAGATTGGTGATAATGGAAACTCTAGGACAGAAGATTTCCTTCAATATAAATTGACATTTTGCCACGTTATTAGTCTATACTTTCCCGGGAGTTACATTTCTGAGCTGTGAGAATTCACTTTTGAAATACCAAGGTACATACGTACCTTCCTACAGAATGTATCTTGCAAAATCTCGCCCCCCCCGCCCCCATACGAAAACAGCTAGTGCTGTGGTTTATTGAGTCACAAGGACCAGGTAAATACCGTATTGGTCCATTTTTCGCAGGTGGTAATGATTGCACCGACTTGTATTGTCCTACTCACATCTCCTTTGCTTCTTTTCCTTTCGCAATCTTGTTAAATCATCCATTCATCATTGTGGCCCAACACATGACTGAGTGATCGCATGCACAGGCATTCTTGTCAAGATGCTTAAGCAATCGCCAAATAAATTAAGAAAAACATTTGTGATACAGAGAAATAAGTGACTTAGAAGGTGCACTCATTGTGCTTCTCTGCTTCAAGGCGCTACTAGATGGCAGATGAGCACGTGAGGTAATGGAAGTTGGCAGGGCTTTTCCAGAATTGCACTCTGTGCCAATTGGATGGTGCGAGACATTGCTCTCCGATCATTATCTTGCATTCCCAGCCAAACTACACTCAGTTGGTTAATAATTTGGTGACTGGCATAGGGGGTAAGGTGCACACTGTAAGTCTAATCGCCTGTATGTGACTTGCCACATACTGTAAATCAGGGGTTATGTGCAGCTTTTGTTGGGTTACAAGAGTAGCATTTTAACTGCATTTAAAAATGTTGTATTGTTGTTATTTCTTAATGAGATGGACAGGGCATCTCAAGATAGACAGCTGACGACCAAGAGCCCGTGTTCTCCTTTAGAGGCCAAGAAGCCTTATGTACAACTGTCAAAGAGAGTATTTAACACTTTAATTTCTGTTATGTAATCAGTATTTGAAACGTTCCATTTCTGCCATTTGTATTTCCTTGAAGCACTGGCAGCAGCATTGGACTGATGTCAGGCAATGGTTTATATTTTAGCTTCAGGAAGGGTGATGCTCTGCCCTCTATGCAGGGCCACTGGACATATGCAGGAGGGGAGGACTAAATTATGTGACAGGATTAACTAAATTATGCAGCACCTAAAAAAGCAAATTATGCAGTCGTGGCCAGTGAAGGGAAGTGCAGCGGGTGCAGGTGGGGAAGTGACAGATGACGGAATAGGGAAAATAAAATAAACAAATAAAACCACTTACCATGCGTTGGCCACATCGCTGAGTGGTTTTATTTATTTATTTTATTTTCTCTATTCCATTGTCTGTCACTTCCCCCTGCCCCGCCCTGCCTCACCTTGTTTACCTGCACTGGCCGCCACTGAAATTATATAGCGTAATGTGGCGCATTTTGTGATAGTATAATTTCATTATTTTGCCATTTTTACACAATACTGTATGGGTAAAGGTTTCACCTCATTAGTATCTGTTTAGAACACAAATACATGAATAGCCAATTGAAAGGTGACCTTTCAACCTTTGCCAAGGACCATCCACAGTGCTGCAACAAGTGTCGCTACATTTTTTGTAACTTTTGATTTGTTTGAGATAGAAACATTTTTTTTGTTAAAATCTGCAGATTATACAGCACATAATGGATTATGTGGCAAATGCAGCATATCCATAATCATGCAGAAAACACCACAGCCGCAGAATGGTATAATTCCAATGTCCCTGGCTAATTGCAGTTGTGGATTAAACATCATACATTGAATTCCACTCTAGCTTCCTATCACACGCAACAGAAGTCTTTAAAGGCAGTAGAGATAGAGTCTCACCTTCCTTGCCTGGAGAAGCACACAAATATCAGGAATTATTGCAGTATTGAAAAATATTTCATGGGGATGCTATGTCTATCTGCTGTTGACGATAATTCTCTTATCTTTTATTTTTACCCACGGCATTGATTCTTGCACATAAACATGTACCCCACATGAGGTAGCAGATTTATCAAGCCTTTGCTCTGATGCAAAATCATGCAAACCTGTAAATTTGGATAAAGTATTTACTTCCAAATGCAAAACTAATTTTGCCCTGGCCAGTTTCTCTAAAATCACGCGAATAATGTTTTGCCTGTCTGTGCGTTACTTTGTGGCAAGGGGACCTCCCATTAGTAGTACCTGGGGCTTCCCACGCTTCCACCTATGATTTTTGACACAAAGATCTATCTACTAAAATTGGTAGACAGGGATTTGCACCCAAAAATAATACCTTCTTGAGGCAGGCGTTAGTTAACAAGGACAAATATTTTCGTTTCTTCTAACTTTTCACAGATTGAATGTGTCCTGTACTGTACAGTACAGCACACATTCAATGTGTGAAAAGTTTAAGCATAAACTAAGTATTTGATGCCGAATTGGCATCCTTCTGGTACAAAACTAAGCAGCCTGTTTGCGCCCCAGTGATGGGGAATGAGCATAGCGCTTCTTCTGGTGCAGCACAGCGCAGCAACTTTGGTTGCCACAATAACTTGGTCTATTTTTTTAATAAATCGTCCCGTATCGGTGCAATGACACATTACATTGAAATGTATGTGAGAACCCACCCATGACGCATAGCACTTTTTAGAGCCACAGTCACGTTTCTTTACATGGCACGTTTTATCAGCCTTCTTAGCCCTATGATTTCTAATTTCCCTTGAATGCAGGAGTTTTCTTTGATCACTTCCACTTACAAACGTTTTAATTACAAATGCCTTTAAACGTAGCCCCATACTACAGATCAAATGCTGGCACACAGAAAAATCAATCTATATAATTTGTCAACAGAGAAGACCATCCGTGCCCATCAGATCGACATTAGATATGCGTGATGCAAAACATTCGATCCTGTTTAGTCTCCAACTTTACCATTGGTATCTGATATCTGATCTACCCTACTTGTCAGTCCAAATCGAAAAAATGGGTAAGAACATTATTTACTGGACCAGCTTCAGAAGGAAGGTGGCTTAAATTCAGCGGCCAGAGGAAACAAAGTAAAAGAGATATATGATCCATCTGTTAAAATAAAAACATCGGCTGGGCTGGGTCTGGTGACTTAATGGACTAATGTGTCCACTGTAGGAGCCTGTGTTCGACCTCATGGTCGCAGGTTCAAATACCAGAGGGTCCACGCAGCCTTTCATCCTTCTGAGGTCGATAAAATGAGTACAGCGCAAAGATACCCCTGGGCGAACGTGCACTTTACAAATACTTATGTTATGTTAGATTTATGCATGCACCTGTGCTGGCATTAGACCTAATCAGGCATAAAGTGCATTCATTCAAGTTCATAATTTGCCACAATAACTGCATCACAGTAGGAATTTTGTAGGTCGTTCGTGTGCAGTTGTCTGCCTTTAGTTCTCTATATTCTTATCCAGATGTAACTGCACATGTAAAAACTAGTTCCCACACACACACCCTAAATTTTGAAACTGAAACAAGTACACCACAGAGTTATTACTCACTCTGATATCCTGGCTCGTTTTTTAAAGTAGATATCACAAAGCCACTGGGTGATATTTTAACACTCATAATTAATTAACTTATTTATTATGAATTATTTGCTATAATATATATTCAAGTCAAACAGTTCTAAAACAGAAAGGACGTCTCTTGCAGGCCAAGAATTATTTCTGAGTTTCAAATGCTGTGTTTTTTTCTCCCTTTGGGATATAATAGAAACTAATCGTCAAAATCTAAACATTCCAAGTCAAGTCTCTTTGTTAAGCCGTTGTGTTCGTTCCGTGTGCTAGTGTTACAGCGCACAGACCGCGTGTATTTACATATGCAGGGCACCCTGCTGCTAAGAATTCTCTGCTCGCCAGACAGGGCAATTAATCATTCGCCAATCCTCCTGCCGAGCACTCAATGGCTCCGACAGCTCGCCCAGCCAATCAGAGAGCGCAGGTGTGACTCAAACCTGCAGGAAAGCCGACACTCTGACCCAGCGCCTGCCTGCCTGCTTCATTCGGAATCTCGTAACAACATTAGCAGTGCCCTTCTGCCACGAGGGGGATTTAGAAAATAAATTCTGCATTCTCTAGGAGCATTTCAGAGTCGCACAACAACATAAAATCTGACAGCGGAATCTGCTACTCTGCCCATTTCCCTATACTCTATGCCAGACTCGCAGAGCCATTTGAACATGTAAAGCATATATACTCTCGCAAATGGCTCGATTTACAGGCGCACAGTATTTACAGATGGTGACCTTGCACGTGTCCATTTTACTCATACACCACAATACCTCCAGATGGAGTTTTTTTGAGCAGAGTAGATTTCTCTCCAAGGGTGGGGAGTGGGTACTCCATGGTAGCATTCACCTGGTAAATGCAGGGAGTGTAAAATTCGAATGTGATCCTGTCCACCCTGCTCTTGAAAAAGAAAAGGTCTTTTACTCCTTTATTGGGAGAAAGGAACATCCTCAAAATTAGTGGCAATGTAGAATATTTGCCATTTAACATGTGCCACTGTATGACACACTGTGTCAGCACATCACATGGTCTCCTGGTAAAGAGACTTCATCAAACAATAAAAACAAAAGTGAGCTGGAAACCTTTATGCAGATTAAGGGGTATATTCACAAGAACGTGTGATAACTACCGCAAGAGTAGTGTAACGCAACTTTCAAAAACGCAGCCTATCACGGGAAAATAACCCCGTGTCAACGTGGAATTCACAACAAGGCGGTACCATGCGATAGCCTGCCGAAACCGCGGACAAAGTCCGCGATACAACCACCACGATGGAGATAAAAACACAAACCACAACACCAAAAAAAACGCGATGGGCCAAAGCGCGATGAGGAAACCAGCGACAAGCAGCGCCAGGACTGCAACACACACCTGCAGGCGTTAGAAACCTCCATAAAAGTAGAAAAATACACCCACACACAAACTGACCAACACACAAGCACCATGGAGGCAGCCGGAGCAGGCGCAGAGGACCAGCGCAACCCCACAAGCACCCCGGACGACCAGCCTGGGACCTCGGGGACAGGGAAGGGCAAGGACAAGAAGAACAGGAAGACCAATTTCAGTCCGCAGGCGAACAGGATCATAGTCACGGAGGTGATGGAACACCATCAACAACTCTTCGTCACCTCCAACGTGTCATTGGGCACCAAAAATGGAATATGGCGGGACATCGTCGACAAGGTGAATGCTGTCGGAGAGCACAAGCGGACAATGGACGAGGTCAAGAGGCGATGGAATGACATCAAGCGGAAGACCAAGGATAAACTCTCCACCAACCTGAAGGCAGCAACGCAGACCGGAGGTGGGGGCCCAGCGCCACAGCTGGAGCTGGATGACATGACAGTCATCAGTGTGGAGACTGTGGCCGGAGTCGGGGGACAGGACACTGCTCGACAGGACACAACACAACCGCAACAGGGTGAGTGACCACCAGGTACTGGGGGGATGGGGGGAGATGGCCACAATGGCACACATGCACAAGCAAGCAGGGCACAGTGCACACCCACAATCACTCTGGGTCCTCGCCCAGACCCACACACTGTCACAATGTACAATGCCATGCTGTCTGAATGTCAACCTGTACCATGTGGCTACATACATGTGGACACATTGTAATACACCATCTCCCCTTCACATCGCAGGGGCATCTTCAACACCTCCTGCAGAGCAGTCACAGCCACTCTTCACGGATGACGAGGAGGAGGACAACACCAGCATCGACATCCAAACCATCCAAGACCTCATTGACCACCTCCGCAACTCACCTCCAGGATCAGGGCAGCCCAGCCACATCCATGAGACCCCACCCACCAGCCAAACCACCCAGCAGGAGGCACCCACAGCCCCGGCACCCTCCCAAGACCCCCAGGAACAACAAATGGCCTTCCAACGCCGTGTGCTGGAGGGCCAGAGGGAGACGGCCGAGCAGGTGCAGGTGGGGTTTCGAGCTCATGGCTAACAAACTGGACGCCATCCTTGGGTGTCTATGTCCGCCCCATGGTCTCCAGCGAGCCCTGACTGACATCTCTGGAGTCATGACGTGGAGGGAAGAATACCTGTCCGCTCACAGTGGCCCCAGCGATGCCAGCCTTGAGCTGGCACACATGCAGAGGCTCATGGAGGACATGGTGCGGATGGAGGCGGAAAGGATGGCAGCAGCCGCTGCACATCAGCGAAATGTAGCTGGGATCTACCATGCCCTGCATGTCCTCGTCATGGCATTGCTGCCACAAGGCATGGCGATGATGAATGCTGCTGCCCCCACACCATCCACATCTCCGCCCCCTGGTGTGTCAGTGCCTCCCAGTGCGGCAGGCGTATCCATTCTGGCACCTGATGTGTCACTGCCACACAGTGCGGCCGACAATCCTCCTCCGGCCCCTGATGAGTCAGTGGCACACAGTCCCGCAGCCGGCACTGCAACACCCACAGGTGGGGCAGGGCACACACCCGGGGACGAGGACGTGGATGGGACTGTGGTCAGGAGGACCAGGCACTAGCATCCATTACCGCCACCTTGCCTGTTTCTGCTTCGTGCCGCACATGCCCTCAAGACCTACCACTGACCCCCGATATACTCCAAGGCACTGACCTTGGACAGCGACATGGACTGCCACATGGTGTTTGATCACCAATGACATGGCGGACAGACTGCGGACTGTACCCTTCCTCTTCCGCAGTACAGGTCATCCCGGGATGGACACTGGCTGGCCCTCCATGGGCCCATATTGTGTGGTGTGCTCGGCATTGCCCTGTACCGCTCCAGCTGCATGACTGCACTGGATGTGCAAATAAACATCCAGTGACGCACTGCTGTGTAATGTCTTACGTCATTCCTGTGTGGATGTGTGGATGAATGTGGGGACAGTGCCTTCCCTTGCGTCAATGATGTTCATCCTGTGGGATGCCAGTAAAGGGGTGCGACATTGCATGTTGTGTAGCGGGTTCCATGAACACTGCAGCAGGGACACACACATCAGTCACTTCCTTGTCCGGACATGGACTGGACCATGCCCAGAGCCCACGAGTCATTGTTGCAAGCCCTGCGCTTGTCCGGCGTACGGCAGGCCAGTCCACTCCGCTTACGCCCCGAGGGGGTACCCTCATTGCTACCCGTCACAGCCGTACTCGCTGGTGGTGTGCAGGTCACTGGTCTAGTCGTCAGCATGTCACAGCCACTCCCTGAGGGTAGGTTTTCACACACATCACACCCATCCGCCACAGGCGTCACAGGCCATGTGACTCCGCCAACATAAGGGTCCGACGACGTCACATTCCCCTCTTCCGGTGGTGACTGGATGACGGACGCCCAACGGTTCGCACTCATATAGGGCCCATGAGTCACTGCGCACAGGGTTAGTGGCATCCGAGGCCCTGAGTACGGCACGGGCCTACCACCAGGTGGCGCAGACTGGGGTTGCACAGGATTAGTGGCATCCGAGGCCTTGAGTACGGCACGGGCCTACCACCACGTGGCGCAGACTGGGGTTGCACAGGGTTAGTGGCACCAGAGGCCTTGCGGACGGCACAGGCACCCCGCCATGGAACGGTGACTTTGGGTGCACTGAGTCAGTGGCACCTTGAGCTGCTGAGCGGGTGTGCAGCCTGCGATGATGCCCCGTCCCGGCGGTCCGGACGGCTCAGGTTTTGTGTGCCTTGCTGGACCGCAGTGTAGGCCAGAGCCAGCGGGCAGCGCGGGCCTACCGCCACGTGGCGTCGCTTCCGGGATGCCAGAGTTGGTGGCACCCATTGGGCTGAGCGGGTGTGCAGCCTGCGATGGTGCCGGGTGCACTGGTATGTCCTCTGCCATGGAGTAATCAAGACCCAGCACCAAACATGAGACCTGGTGGTCTGCGGAGCGGGGCTGCATGATGTGGAGGGTGCCATGTCCGTGGGCCCCGGGCATGTGGCTTGCAGCGGCACGTGGTGGGACCTCCTGTCTACGCGCCGGGGGCGGGAGGTGAGCATTGACGCCTGGGTGTGCATGGGCGGGCATGCTCCGATGTGCGGCGGGAGAGGTTGGGGTGCCTCTGCCTGGGTGTGCATGGGCGGGCAGGCGATGTTGTCTTGTGCAAGTGTGTGTACTGTGCCAGTCATGTATCTGCGCTCTGTTTCAGCTGACGGCTCTGAATCAGATGTGTGACCTGGTGAACTGCCCTACATACCGGCACGTGGTTGGAGACACACCGGTGGCAGCAGGTGAGCAGTGTGGCCTGGGTGCGCAGGGGCAGCACTCTCTCTCTCTCTCTCTCTCTCCCTCTCTTCCTCTCTCTCTCCTCTTCTCTCTCATTCTCTCTCTCCCTCTCTTCCTCTCTCTCTCCCTCCCACTCTTCCTCTCTCTCTCCTCTTCCTCTCTCTCTCTCTCTCTCCCTCTCTTCCTCTCTCTCTCCCTCCCACTCTTCCTCTCTCTCTCTCCTCTTCTCTCTCTCTCTCTCCCTCTCTTCCTCTCTCTCTCTCTCCTCTTCTCTCTCTCTCTCTCTCTCTCCCTCTCTTCCTCTCTCTCTCCTCTTCTCTCTCTCTCTCCCTCTCTCTCTCCCTCCCACTCTTCCTCTCTCTCTCCTTCGCTCTCTCTCTGTCCTCTGATGTGCGCAGGACACACCTTCTCATCATGTTTTTTGTCTTACAGGCTGTGACCTACGTATTGTCCCGAGGGGAGCGGCCATGTGTCTTCATTTCATTTCGTTGTTCATTTTAATAAAGTTTCATTTGTTGCTTCAAAAGTGAATGTGTGCTGGTCATTTCTGTGACAACACATCCATGTCACCAGTTGTGATTGTGCGGCATCAAGCGGAATATTTTGTGCATTTTTAGGTGTGGCTGATGTGGCATGTCTTTGGTCGTGGGGGGGGTGCCAGGGAGGGGTGGTCCTGGGGTGGTGGAGGTGGGTGTTGTGGCCCTCTAGGGTGTCCGGGCTGCATGATAGGTGGCTCCATGGCATCTGTTGCCCTTCGGATGTGGCACTGGGCTGTGCTCCCTTTTGTGGTGCTGGCTGCCATCCGAGTTTACACCAGGTCAGAGCAGGTGTAGATTTCCTGGTGCTAACGCGCCTTATTGCCTGTTTTGTGTTTTTATCGCGGATCTGGCTGGTCGTTGTGAATGTTGAGGTGTGCTGTTGTCTCGGCTTTAGTCACGGGAACGCCTACTCTGCATCTTATTAGCGATATTTGCGAGGGTCCTCTGTGGTGATGTTTTTTGCGGCTGCTATCGCAGGTAAACTGGTGCTGTGGGCTGTTAACACCGACTTGTGAATGGGGGGGTAAATTTATCACGACTTTGGCTGCAATAAAGTGCAGTTAATTCGGCGATAGCTCCTTGTGAATATGCCCCTAAGTTTTCAGCTTGTATATATGGAGGTTCTTTACAGCCTTGATCCACCTCTCTTTTACCCCCTCAGCAGAACATAGAAGCCGGCCCCTGGGGATTTGGGTGCTGTTGGTTTTATGGTCACTAAATCACTTTTTTTAAGGCCCCCAAGCCCATTTTACACTTTAGAAAAGTATTTCCGTATCGTGAAACAGGTTTATAAATGATTACTGATTCATTATTTGGAAATGGTTGATTTGAGAGTTGCTTTCAAATTGCAAATCGGTAACATATATATGAATGGTTTGTGAACGTGATTCTGGTCGAAAACCATTGATAATCTGCCAACTCCCAAGTTGAGGTAATAACTGATTTGCAAAGGGGACTATGCTCCCTTTCAACCCCTTCTCCTTAAGGAATCATGGTGGTATCTTAAGGGGGAGTAAGCAGAGATCTTGGGGGTCGCAGCCGACTCTCACTGAAGTCTTTCAAAATGGAATTTTTTTTTAAAGCAGCTCCAATTGCTTTAAGAAAATCAGGCTGCTTAAAAAAATCCATTTTGAAATGCAGTGACAGGCATGGATGTCTGCTGTCCTTTGAAGGCCATAATCCCTGCCATTGCAGCCAATCACAACGAGCCGCAAATTGTACCTGACTAATGAGTAATAATTAGACAGGTCATTCTGGCTCAGATTATATAGTTTTAGAAGTTACCTATTGTTTCATAGGTTGGCTTGCACACTAAAATGCTGGTGACAAAAAGTCAGTGCTCAATTTGTGACCACTTTTTGAAGCCAGTATGGTAGTACACCCAGGCCAAAGTTTTAAAACATAACATAACATAACACATTCTAACATGCACTTTTTAGAAGACACATTCACCACTGTGATGGTCTTTTCGTGATTTTTACCGAACTCAATGGTAGTGATTTGGTCCACTCAGAAGGATAAAAGACTGTGTACACCTGTCAGGATTCAAACCAGTGGCCATGGAATCAAATAGAGTGCTGTGGAGTGGATGCATCAGTCAACTGAGCAAAGGGACTAATTTGTGGGAACGAAAATGTGTCTGTCCATTTCACAAAACCAATGGCATTTCACCATGTGTAATTGTGCAAAATTTATGGAATAAGACATGCAGAAATAGCTTCTCATTGTCTCAAATAGGTGGTGACGACCACTGCAAATCTTAAGTGGAGGGGCGGGTGAGGGGAGGATGGGATGGGGGACTAGGGAAATAATTTTAATAACAAAAAAATGTACCTGTTCCAACGCTGCCTACCACCTCAGCGCTCCTCTTCTCCCATGATGGTGCCCCAGCAATCCCTGGAACACCAGCACAGGCACCCCACCCAATCCCGACCCTGCTCTCAATAGCATGAGAGCAGCACCAGAATTGGTCTGAGTGGCTTGTTTTGACGCTCAGACAGTGCCTGGAAGTCTCTGTTGATTCTCCAACCCCGCTGAGCAACTAAGATGGCTGGCCAGACCTGCATGCGCACTTACAGTTTGCACTACTCCTCCTCTGCTGCCTGTGACGACAGCTAAGCCCCGCCCGCCTAAACTTGGCTGGCTCTAGAGCGAAACGAGAAAAAGAAAATGATGATAAACCAATTAATTATCATTTTATTTTTCCCGTTTCCCTCAGCTGGCTCTCAGCAAGGGGGGTGATGCTCCTCCGCCATAGTGGAGGAGCCGCCGCTGCAAACAGGAATTGCTAAAAGCACGCCTGGAAGCCTGCAACTCTCATATGTGTCCACGTATATTTCTGAGAAATTTTTGGTGTCCTAAAAATTGAAAATCTTCACCTACAGCAAAGTTGTCAACAAATGTGTGCAGATATACAATTTACTTTGTAAATCAGGTCCTAAATATGACAGAAGAGAAAACTCATGTCTAGCTTTGCCTTGGCCTTTTGTGGACTAGTTCTTTCTCATGAATGACTGCTTCAGTCTTCTTTGGATTTGTTTGTGCCCCCAGAGCTTTGCTGGGTCGATGCTTAATCCATACTACACTGTCCTTATTGTGCAAACATCTTTAAACGCCTACTGAATGATTTACTAGTACACTTGCTTTATTTCTTTTAGGCACTTTATTGTACCCCTTCTTTTCCTCTAACGTGAACACTTTTATTCTTACACCTCTTCCAATAAATGTAGTGGTTCAAAACTTGCACCATTTTGCTAAAACCTTCTTTGGACTATTGAAGGAAGTGACCCGAAAAGGGCCACCCGGGTCACTCACGACCACCTTCTCTGCCTTCTTACAAATGAAGAGTCAGTCAGACAGTAGAGAATACAAACCAGATATTTACTGAGATTACACTGCAGTGGAGCCCAGTCTGACCAGCCTCTTTGGATGACTGTCGAGGGACTGAAGCCCGTCAGCATACAATTACATTATGTACGTTTGCAAAGTCCACAAAGGCACGCCTACTATGGAAAAACACTAGCAGGTGTCGTAATACAATGGGGGTACAGAGCATAAGTTTCGATACTGCAGCTGGGCACAGGCTATCTACTGCCCAAGGTCATCTGGCCTATCCTCCCAACCAGAGAAGTGGGAGAAAGACTCCATCTAACAAGAAAGGTATGTACTAACGAGGATACTTGAACTTAGTGGAAGAAAAAGCTCAACCTAGGGAAACAAAACTTACCAAGGACCATTTCTCGAAAATAACTAAGCAGCAGTTTCGATTACCATACAAAATGGCATCCAGATTGCAAGATGGTGTCGCGAATGCTAAAATATACGGAAAGAAGGGCTTTCCAATATCAACAAACCCTCCTGTTAGCATGAGCTAATCATCTTCAATCGAAAACCTTATACCCCAAAATGTCTTTGTTCTCTTTGTGCAAGGGGCTCTGAGCCCAGTTCAAACCAGTTCTGGGGGGCACTCTGCAAGTGCACAACAACATCCATTGTCAGTGTGAGCCTTGGCTCCGGGCACACCACAGGGAGGTGGAGCCAGCATAGTGGAAGGCAGGCACAGCCCTATTCAGGTACAGGTGCTCCTCCTCCCACCACTCCAAATGCAGATCAGGCCTATTCAACCTAGTGCTGACTCATTCAGGAAAGGCAGGACACACATCAACCCCCCCGGTGGCTGTCTGAGAGAATGCACCTCCCCAGCCCCTGTCACTCCAAAACCAGACAGTCAATACACAAACAAGCAGAGGCCCACAGAATGGTTAAACAAGAAAATGCCTAATTTCTAAAAGTGGCATTTTCAAACATACAACTTAAAAACCATCTTTAGTAAAAGATGTGTTATTAAATTCTGAGTTCAGAGAGCCTAAACTTTATTTTTCTATCTTATCCCTATGGGAAGATACGCTTGCAAAATGTTACAAAGCATTCCCCATTCTGTCTTATGGGGCAAGATAGCCTTTCAATAGTGAAAAACAAAATTGGCTATATTTCACTATCAGGACATGTCACACACACCAGTACATATCCTACCTTTCACATACACTGCACCCTGCCCACAGGTGTACCTTGGGCCTGCCTTAGGGGTGACTGACATGTAAGAAAAGGGTAAGTTAGGGCCTGGCAAGTGGGTGTACTTGCCAAGTCGACATGGCAGTTAACAACTGCGCACAGACACTGCAGTGGCAGGTCTGAGTTACCGTTTCAGAACTACTCATGTGGGTGGCACAATCAGTGCTGCAGGCCCACTAGTAGTATTTGATTTACCAGCCCCGGCAAACCCAGTGCACTTTACTAGGGACTGTCCAGTAAATCAAAATATGTCAATCAGTGAGAACCAATCATGTTCACAATTTACACAGAGAGCATATGCACTTTAGCACTGATTAGCAGTGGTAAAGTGCCCAGAGTCCTAAAACCAACAACAACAGGTCAGGAAAAAATAGGAGGAGGAAGCAAAACGTTTGGGGATAACCCTGCAAAAAGGGCCAAGTCCAACAGGGACGCATTGGATTGGTCGCCCCCTAGGCAGCCGCTGGCCTCCCGATCAGGGTAGGAGGCGGTAAGTGGCTGGGGGGGTTAAAAAGGGGTGTAGATCCCCAGTTGAGCATACAAACTCCCCCGGTCAAAACGGAATCTCTTGCCTCACTGGCTAAGGCTCGTTCCTAACCATCTTTATGTTCTTTCTCCAATGCACTAAAAACCTCATCGTTGCACTTGTAATTTTGCAGTGCTCCTATTAGTATCCCTTCCCAATTTTGTCTGGTTTGGCATCAAGAGTAGTCCATGCTGCACCTACAAGTTACATAAATAAATACATCAATAATATCTACACCATCAATGCAGTGTGATCTAATATGGTACTCTTGGACTTCACAAATTTTAATATTTACTCTTGACACCCTCAAGGATGACCATACTGTTCTAAACACCACTTTTTAGGAAATGTAGGGGCATATTATCAAAAACGGCGTTAAAATTATCGCCGCTTTAGTGGCAGAAAACTTCCGCTAAAGCGGCGATAATGGGCTTGATAATATGCCCTTGAGAATTCCAATAGAAGCCCATGTTGACACCAGAACATGGGCTTCTATTGGAATTCTCAAGGGCATATTATCAAGCCCATTATCGCCGCTTTAGCGGCAGTTTTCTGCCGCTAAAGCGGCGATAATTTTAACGCCGTTTCTTGATAATATGCCCCGTAGCTTCTGGTTCATTAAAAATAAAAATAAAACACTATTATGAGACGTGGTTTATCACATCACTTTTACAAAAGGGTGCAAAGCATTTGTGAACAGCGAGAGAGATTAAAACAGAAACATGCCTTTTTGGATAACTGTTTCATAATTTGATTGTTCTCTGGTGAAGGGAAACCTCAAAAAGCAATTCTATTTTTTTTAAATTTATTTGGAAAATGTCTTCTGGGGGATTTCACACCCCCATAAACATATGTTGTGCACTCCTGCTTGCCTTGCTGGTGTATCAGGAATGTTGTGTGTCCTCGCTGACCCCACCTCGCCCACAAGCCAGAGAAGAGGAATTAGCTTTATTTTAAGTTGACAGGATCTGAATAGTGCCTAAAACTAAAAACCTCAAAAGCCAGCAAATACAACAGTTAAGGTAGTAGGTTAACCTTAAATGCCACCACTCCCCCACCCGCCATGTTCCCAATGGGACCTGTAGCATTAAGTCACACAAACAATACCATATTATATCATCTATAATGCCAGTAATATGATAAGACTAACGTTTCCAATTTATAGAATGACACTTGGGAATGGATAAAACCTGAAACACAAGCGTACAATTCCCAAACTGCAATCATACAGAGTTATCTAAGGACTCCTCCCTCTCAATGACCCGACAAGTCAACGCCGTCTCCTCGTCTTGCTTCAACATCCTACGCATGCTGCGCAAGATCTTCCGGTGGATCCCCACCGAAACCAGGAAGACGGTCACCCAGGCCCTCGTCACCAGCCGACTGGACTACGGCAACTCCCTCTACGCCGGAACCACAGCCAAACTTCAAAAAGACTCCAACGCATCCAGAACGCCTCAGCTCGACTCATCCTGGACATCCCCCGACACAGCCACATCGCCGGACACCTGAGAGACCTGCACTGGCTCCCCGTCAGCAAGAGAATCACGTTCCGACTCCTCACCCACGCACACAAAGCTCTCCACAACCAAGGCCCCAGATACCTCAACGACCGTCTGACCTTCTACACTCCCACCCGCCAGCTACGATCGACCAACCACGCCCTCGCCGCCGTCCCCCGCATCCGAAGAGCCACAACGGGAGGAAGATCCTTCTCCTACCTGGCTGCCAAGACGTGGAACTCCCTACCCATCCACCTCCGCCTTACCCAAGACCACCTCTCCTTCAGGAAGCAACTCAAGACCTGGCTGTTCGAACAGTAGCGGACCCCCCCCCCTAGCGCCTTGAGACCCTCCGGGGGAGTAGCGCGCTATACAAATGCTTGATTGATTGATTGATTGATAACAACTAGTGATGAGGCATCCACAGCATATGAAGAAACCTCCACATGAAATTAGCAACGCTTGGAGCAACGGACTGAACAGGAAAATACAATTGTGCAAATTAGCAATTACATTTAGCACTGCAACAATTTCATAAACAGTTTTTTTTTATATCACACAATAAATGATATTCTCATTCAGGCTCATAAAGCTGAAAACTGGCCAAATTGTATACGAGTTCCAGACTGTGCCAAACCCCAGCATTGGTCAAAGAGATGTTATTCTTTGGACCACAATTGCATACCATACAGGGCTTTTTCAAGTCTTTTCTATTAAGAAAGTAATATTCTGGCCATCTTCCACTATTGCATTAGAGATACATTTTTGAATCTATCAAAAGTTCTTATTGGTGTCTTCTTTCAAGCTTTTTGAATTCGTGAGCAAGTATCTAATCTCTGCAGCAAAACAGGTGATCCCTAGAACTTTGGCCTGTGTGGCTCTGTCCAGATGGAGTGAAGTATAATGGTCAATGTTTTGGCAAACTTTCTGACTCCCTATGTCACTATGGGCCTCATTACGAATGTCTACAATAATGTAGATGGGGCTGGTAACATTGTTTCAAGCCTCATCTGGATTCCAAGTTCTTGTGTTTTACATGGTTATTATAGCTGCCGGAAGCAGATGAAATTAACATGGAGCACACCATGACAAAATATGTGGGAAGCAGCAAGGAAACACCGATTTTCTCATGCTAATCCCTGAATACATGAAATGCCCCTATCTCCCATTCTAGGATTATTGGCACCATGGTAACCGTAATTCCAGAAAGGGAGCAATGGGGGTTATTCTGGGTAACTCATAATGAGGCCTATCCCTCCTGTTAGGTATACGTATCACTATTGCAATAATCTTTCATTTATTCTCATTTCTATTAAAGATCCTTTTGTATGAGTAGACTAGAGTCGTGTCTAGAAGGGGTTCTAAGGCAGCAGGCTTTCTGTCAATCAATACAGCATCATCTGGTTCTAGGGACCCTTTAAAGTGTCCTTAGCAGGTGCTGTTAGTCTCTCTTAGAGTTCCTTCATATACTGATTCAACTGGGCAGGGGACAAAAGTCAACCCTATATTCTCCCTCTATCTAGAGTTATCTTTGTGCTTCTGCAGCCATCAAAGTCATTCACACCTACATAGTTATGCTTGCATATTAGCACTTCACGATGTTTTCCATAAATGGGTCCATCTTGAGCTTTACTCTTTTCCTCCATGAGGTTGATCTAGGAATGACATTGAAAGTCTTGCTAAAGTCTAGGAAAGCCATCTGTATTTACATGTACTTATTTGTGGCACATTTTTCAACATTCACCTTCAGAGTAGAAAACCACCTGTACTATAGTTAAGAGACCTTCTCTCAATTCAACCCGTTTTGTCGTAATGCTGTTATTAAATCTTCAAGATACTGGTTGGTGGAAAAGTAGAAGTTTATTCAGCATACAGTAACACCGATTTGACAGCAGGTCGCCCAGGCACAGAATGAGTGATTCATGACATTCTCATGGATCACTACATTCCATGGCATGAGCCAAGGTTCTACAAATTCCAGATTACAACACATCCCCTTTACAATAAAAGAAAAGAGGAAACAAAAACAAAGGGAACAGGAAGAGGAGGAGAAAAAAAACCATAACACTTAAAAGTAATAACAGCAAAGATACAGTAAGTGTTATCATAACCTGAGGAAGCAAAAACGTTAGTATAAAACATAATCCTTCAGCTTTGTAGGCAGATTTCTGTACCTTTTCGCAGAACTGCCCGCATCACTGTCACGGAAATCTTCACACACAGGACCACAACCATCAGAAGCAATAGGAACATGAACACTTGGAGATTTGCCTGTGTACTTCACCAGCCTGGACATACTCCACGTGCTGCCAGTGTCAACCTTCACAACATTCTTTCTGATAGCAACAATGGTAAAAGGACCCATAAAACTTGGGATCCCCTTACAGGTGTGTCTAGGTTTTCTCACCAAAACCTGATCACCAAGACACCACTTCCTTCTTTTCACAGACATTTTAGCATCATACCTTAACTTGTATTTCTGCTGGTAGTCAACAAGTCTGGACTGTCTCATTTCACTAGAAATACCCTCAATGCTACATTCAGGCAACCACGCAGGATTCAATTTAGAGGTAGCTTTCCTTCCCCTTAACGCTTCAAAAGGGGACCTCTGCATGACCAAATTGGGAACAGTGCGATGAGCCCACCATGTATCTCTCAAAACACTACTGAATGACAGCCTTGATTCAAGTGCACGTTGAGCACAACTCTTAACTACTCTATTCATTCTTTCAGTTAAACCGTTGGCCTGCGGTGCATACAAGGCTGTCTTTTGATGGACTATGTCAAAATCCTTAAGAAACATTCGCATTTCTTGGGACACAAATTGCACCCCATTATCTGTGACCAAGAACTTTGGAACACCTTCGGACACAAACACATCTTTGAGAAAATCAATCACAGTTTTGGCATTGGCCACAGCCACACATTTCATCACCACCCACTTGGAGGTATAATCTGCTAGTAAGAGAACAGATCTTTCATAAGAGGGCATAAGTTCAAAAGGACCAACTATGTCCAAACCTAACTTAGACCACACAGTACCGGGGACCTCCACAGGAGACAAGGGCACATGACTGGTGACATGAGACTTGTCATTGGTGACACAGGACAAGCAATCTTTGACCACATTTTCGATCATGTGGTCCATTCCTGGCCACCAGTACCTCTCTCTCACACAAGCTTTAGTGAGACTCCTTCCCAAATGGAGATCAGCTGTGTCTGTAGAACGTCTTTTGAAAATATATTTTTGGTCAATGTATAAAGGACTTATTGGTCTATATGACTCCAGATTACACGTGTCTCCCTTTTATCCACGGGGAGAACATCCAAATTTCTCCAGGTCTCAGGACCTAACCCCTCCTTGTTCTTTCTTAACATTATCCAGCACAGTATGCGTACACACCAGTCTGTAAGACCTTTCAAATATTTTGACCAGGTACCAAATTTGTGAGAAGTTTTTTTATCTATTGCTCTTTTAATGTACAAATTTATCCTGCACATTCTTATTTATCCTACACATTTTCTATCTAGGACTTAAGTTTGACCTTCTATCTTAAATTCAGCATCCTTAAACCTTAAAGATTCTGTCATAAAGGTCGCTCCATTTATCATCTGAACCCTTTGTATTTGAAACGGTTTGCGCTCTTGGCCACTGATGCCGACAATTGTTTAATCTGTCTAAGATTATTCCAGAAATAAAAAGAAAACATTGCAACTTTCTGCAAATAACAATGCCTTAAAGAACGAACTAAGCAAAAGACTATTATGAATAAGCCCGTCCTCCACCAAGGCTTCAATGGCTCGCACACAGTGGAGGATCATAAGAAATACTCACATATCCACGGGCGAGGGGGTTTCACAACCCATGCAATGGATAATCCACATTTTAGTAGTGGAACCCCATGCTCATTAAATGGAGAGTTAACTACATCATGGCATTTCCAGGGATGCAGTGTGGTTCACATCACTATTGACCATAATTAAACACTTTAAAAGTATTAGAATGTAGTACATTAAAAAAGACACTATATTCTACAGGACTGACAGTCTTGTCGGAGTTCATAATATTGAAAAGGGCAGGCATGACAATGATTTCGAAAGATGCAGCTTAATCCTGTAGAGCCCTCAGGATCAGAGAGCGGCTTGAGGCATCTGATGAAGGCTAAAAATCAAATGACCTATCCACGACTCTACTGAGCCTACTGCAGCAAATCAGGAAGACTGAAAACTTGACAGAGATTTTTGGATGCTCTCTCTATCGGGGGTGTAGCACAGCTCCCCTAAGACTTTCACTCCTCTGCATTACAGTCACTAACTGGAAACTGTTGTTGACCTGCCAGTTTACCCAGCTGTTTTCTCCTTAGAGGCCACCCCTGCACAGGAACCAAGACCTACTGCTGAGTGTTGCCCCAGAAGAATGTCCCTTGCTTAAGAGACTTCACAATGTGCTGTCTGTCCATAGGTGCTGCAGCGCCAAGGTTCGCGCCACCCACATTGAATGCACAGGCGCTGCAGTGGCAGGCGTCCTGACACAGTGATTAAATATTGTTCGTGGATCTGCTTAAAGTAAGTGGGGGATCAAAAAATCCATGTTGCATCCGAATTTCAAACAAAAAAAACTGGGCGAGGGGAATGAAAATACATTAGGTTAGGATAAAAAATTGAAAAATATTTTGCAGTTCGTTGCTTCACTGAATCGCTCAAAAGTGTAAAATGAACTATGTACAGTCGTTAGTACAATCGCAAATTTATTAAACACAAAATATGCTTTGTGTGCCACTGATGAACTGCTCTAAATTTCTGCAAAAAGTATATATGTAAATATTACATACAAATACTGCAGAAAGATCATTTCCAAGAGTGTGATTGCCTTTAATGCCAAAGGTCCCCTGTCATGCTTGTATACAATTAGAACATAAATGCATATTAACATTTAAACTTTTGAACTTGGCAGTGCCTCTGATATAAACGCGTTGTTGGATTCGGCGAGTGCATGCGCCTCTGCCTACCAGCTCCAAGTGAAAGTTACTGCCTGCTGCAGGGACGAGGGATTATGGGATTTGGGACAGCTGTGTGTACCTGTGTTGAAAGTATGCTGTTTGCCTGTTGGGCGTGCAAGGTAGCTATTAGCGTCTAATTTGAACGTGTCAGAGTGTAAGTAATCTCTGGCTGCCTAAAATAAGAATTAAAGGATTTTAAAACCCTGACTACCCGTAGATGGTATGCTCCTCTGGCGTGCAATCAACATGTTAGTTGTGAATTCTCAATGCCTGCTACCTCAGATAGTGCAAGGAAATTAGCATTTGGCTGAATGACTGAGCGAGTACCTTTGTTAGAATACATTAATGGCGTGATTATCTGCAACTGTCGATGGGAGGACCGTCTTCGGCGTATAACAAATGAAAAACCACAATATATGTTCGACCATAGAAAGCAAGCAAGTTGACTGATGCAATGAATTTAGGGGCTGAGTTTGAGCTAAGCTTTAAGAGTACTTTGCCACATATGTGGCAGTGTACCCTGTCCATCAAACTGATGGCACGCCCCCTCGATTAAGAGTCGGATGGAGTGTATTGTTTCTCCCTTTGCTGCATCCACTGGTTTTGCTGGAGGAAACTGTATACTCACGGACTGATGGATTTAGGACCACCGGTGAAAGTACATCAGACTGTTCTCCCTATTTATAGCAGACCCGGACAGAAAAAAGAATAATGGCCCCCAAACCCTAGGAGAAAACATCCAAAAAATCAGGGTCTTTATTTCTTTGTTTTACAGAAACACAGGGGCATATCAGCAACGCTTTGCGATAAATATCGCAAAGCGCGCTTAGCGAGTATTTTCACATCGCCAGCTATCGCTGGATTCCATCGCCGAGATAGCGCGTTATTAGCAACGGCCATCTCCACGGCGATGGAAATCCAGCGATAGCTGGCACAAAGCGGGATTATCGCATGAATTACAGCGATAATAACCCAGCGTTAGGGGGGTGGTTGCTGATAGGCCATGGTGGTCTCAGCCGCATAATCCACCCCCCCCCCATTGAGTAGAATGGACAAGTCAGGTTTTGAGCAGGTGTTAAAAACCTGTGATAACCGCGGTTAGTGCGACTTTCATCGTCGCTAACCGGGTCCCAGGGCCGCCTTGCTGATAGGAGGTAGGTGTGTTTGCGAGTGGATTCCTGTTGTTTTTGTGGGGCACGCCTACTTTGCATGTCATTAGCGATATTTATCGCTGACATGCAAAGTGGCAAGGGAAACGATCGCTGTCACCTGAAAGCTGTCGCTAACAACTGTTAGCGACAGCTTGCTAATAGGGCGGAAAAAAATTGCCGCTTTGGCGGCAAAAAGTGCCGCTAAAGCGGCGATAAGGCCCTTGGTAATATGCCCCACAGTTCTGCTTTGGGAGTTTAGTAATACAAAAAGGTTTGCTGAGCTGCAGCTCCTCATCAAACTTTCACGGGCTTCAGAGGAGATGCTTTGCTAATGGCTCCTTTGAAGGCACAGAGATCTCGGCCAGACTGGCGGAGATCTCTAAATATGGCAGACAGAAGGTCTCAGAACTGCGCTGGTTATTACTTCCACCATCCTGGTGATTGACGCCACAGCTTCTAAGCCCTAAATGAGGGCGATAGTCACTATGGCTCCTGCCATTATACCCACATGCTCCTTTATTTGGCTACCGGTACCAAGGAATAAAATGCAGAAACTGGTGTATCTGCCCAATTACCAAATATTTTTTTCCATTACCACCCAGTGATTTCAAATAATGAAAGCTGCTGATGAGTGGAATTCATTGTGATTGCAGAGTTGAGCGGATTTCATAATTCCGATGGGGCTCTTTAACTCTAGTTAAAAGCTGCAGCAGGATTATTGGGACACTCAGAGTGAGACAATATGGGGCAGATTTACAAGCCCCTTGCGCCTTCTTGCGCCGCCATTGCATCACTTTTTTGACACAACGGCGGCGCATACAATGCGGCCAATTTACAACGTGACGCATCTAGTAAGATGCGTCACGTTGTAAAGCCCTGCGTCACATTATACCTGCGCCAGGTATAATGTATGCAGGATGGGTGTTCTCATGCAAAAAGCCATGTAGAACTGACGCAGTGAAATTTACAACAATTCACTGTGTCACTCTACGCCTTCACTGCATCAAAATCCCTACGCCTGCTCAGACCAGGCATAAGGAATGATGCAGGACTTTTTGAATGGGACTCACCTATCTGTTGTGGCACATTGTGGGAGTTGCGTCACTTTCATGAGCAACTCCAGCAATGCGTCACTTTTGTGCCAACAGATGCGTCAGTATTTCTGACGCATCTGTTAATCCTTGCGCCATGGAGCACTGTATTGTAAATACAGCGCATCCATGGTGGCGCAAGGACATTTGGCACTGGCGCAAGGAAACTGACGCATCTATGCAGATGCGTCAGTTCCTTGTAAATCTGCCCCTAAATCTTTATAGCTCACAATGCCGAATTTCCTATCTTTATGTGCTATGGTGTATTTTATGCTACTGAGAGAAGCTGGGTAGAAAACACTCAAGATTAAGGACCATCACAAGAATGAAAGCTTCCAAAAAGTCGACATTGCCCTGTTCTTAATGCTGAGAAGGAAGCTTTAACGTTATAAATATTCAAGATCTGATTTGCTAAAGAATTTTCCTGGTTTAAGACTGTCTGAAGATTGTCGAAAGTCAAAACCAGGTCCATTTTCAGGCAGGCTCAAACCTTCATAAATCAGGCTTATCATGTCATGCTTAAGGTAGTTTAAGATTGTCCTAGTGTAAGAAATTGGGTTGTTGGGTGACTGGGGTGTGAACCCTGGTCAAGCAACAACCATAAACCTTGTCAGGGTGAGGCACAAACCAACCCTAAATTAACCTGTGCTCAACACTCTAGTAGCTTAGCATAAAGCAGTCAGGCTTTATTTTGAGGCAATGTGTAAAGTATTTGTGCAACACTTCAAACAATAATAAAGTAAAAAACACCACACAAAAAGGATCCCACACCAAGTTAGAAAAAATAGAACTTTCTTTAATAAATAAAATAAGACCATAAATGGCAAAAATCCAGTCAGTAGCACTAGAGAAATTGATGTGTCGGTTCCAATGTATGGTGAGGCTGTGATGCGAGAGCCTGCATCTTCATCAAGAATCCTATCAATGGGGCTTGCGATGCGAAGTCCAGCATCGAGGATGCGGTGTACAGTTGGGGTGATGTGTTGGTTCCGAGGAGCTGTGATGCGGTGTCCATTGGCATCATTGCCAAGGCTGCCGTCGATGAGAGATGCGAGGGCCTGCGCCAAAGATGCATCACACTGTGGCGGTTCCCATGGAGCTGCAAAGGCGATGCGGGTCTTTGCGATTGGTCCAAACCATGCAGCAGAGGCGATGCATCCATTCTGCTTGGATTTGCGTTGTGCAGCAGAGGAGATGCGTTGGTTCTGCTGAATCCACAGAGGCTGGCAGAGCACCTTAAGCTCACTTCCAAGCGTCCAGGACTGGGGTGGCACCACTTGGCAGGGTAGACACACAGATGGCAGAGTCCAGGTGCAGGTTCAAGGTTGTTGGAAGCCTGTTGTGTCCCTGAGGCTTCAGATCAGGAGTACAGGCAATTAGCTACTGGAATCACTCTAGGTTCTGGGTTCAAAAGATTCAGGTACAGTCATTCTCACCCAGGCAAGAGGGCAGCAGGTCAGCACAGCAGGGCAGCAATCCTTCAGAGCAGCAGTCCAGCAAAATGGTAATCCTTTCAGCAGCACAGAGGTCCTTCTTTCTGACAGGTCCAGAAGTTTACTGAAGAGTCGGTGTATGAGGTCCAGTATTTATATCCAGTTGGGCCTTTGAAACATGGAGAAACTTCTAGAGGTGCCCTGCCTTTTTGGCCCTAGCTCTAAACTAACTACAGGGGGTATGCAGTCTATTCTGTGGAGGCAGGAGACAGACTATTCAAGTGTAAGTGGTGCTGGGCCCAGCTCCTCCCTCCCATCATGTCATGATGGCACATCCAGACACACCTAAGTTCCGTATTGTGTGTGGCTGTCTAGGAGGAATACAGAAAGCCCAACTGTCAACTACACCTAGTCATGTGGCCCAGAGGCAGGCTGCACACCAAATGACTAAGGCAGCAAAATACCAACTTTCTAAAAGTGGCATTTTCAAAATGTCATTTAAAGTCCAACTTCACCATAAGTTAGGATTTTTCATTACAATTCCAAATACACCAAACATGAACTTTGGGAGAGTTAGGCCTTGCAGTAGTGAAAAACGATTTTAAGAGTTTTTCACTACCAGGACATGTAAAACTTCAAATTACATACATGACCTGCATTTTCAATACATTGCACTCTGGGCTGTCCAGGGCATGCTCTAGTTGTGACTTATATGAATTAAAAATGAAGGTTTGGGCCTGGCAAAAGGTCTATTTTGCCAGGTTGAAATAGCAGTTCAAAATTCCACCCACGGCCTGCAATGACAGGCCTGATACATGTTTAGCCTGCTACTTAAGTGGGTGGCACCATCAGTGCTGCAGGCCCACTAGTAGCATTTAATTTGCAGGCCCTTGGCACAGGTACTGCCACTTTACTAGGGACTTACAAGTAAATTAAATATGCAAATTGCGTTTAGGCCAATCTAACATGTTTTAAGGAGAGAGCACAAGCACTTTAGCACTGGTTAGCAGTGGTAAAGTGCTCAGAGTCCAAATGCCAGCAAAAACAAAGTCAGCAAAAACAGGAGGGTATGAAGCAAAAAGGTACGGCGAAAACCACACCAATGATGCCAGGTCTAACACCTAAGAAGAGGAAAAAATATAGTATATCAGGCTCCATTTGTTGATATTCTTGATTTAACTGTAGTGAACATATTCGATCAAAATTAAATTGTGTACTTTGCTGTAAATAAACAGCTGTTCATTCGCAATCTGTACAGAGACTTGAATCCCACTTCTGGTGGGTCATGGTAGCTAGTACCATATTGTAATAAATTGCAATTATTATTATCTAGAGTGTTTGTTTTCTCGCACAGTGGAACAGGTTTTACGTTCATTTGTAAAAGACTTCCCAAAATGGATAAGTGATTGACTGAATGGGAAAATAATGAAACATTGCCTTTTAATGTGCATACTCTACTGAATGGTAAAATGTGGTGGAAATTATACTTGGCATGTTGAAAAAGAGAATATCATTAAGCAGCATCTGTTCGTTTGAGCAGATTTTCCTTGTAAAGCTAAAACCACTCATTTCAAGGGCCGCATGAAACCCCTCCCCTTCTGCATTTGACAATGATATGTAACACATCCACGAAACACAAAGACACATATTACTATTACATCAATAACATTAGTTTAGGAATCCTCTTCCCTCCGCATCTTCTAGGTACACTTAAACTGATAGTTTAAGTGAAATACCCAATCCACTGGAGCAATGAGAGAGCACCGTCTAAACTTCTAGTTCCTTTACATCAGAGGCATCTTACATTTGTCTGTCTTGTGCCTGATCAGTGACATGATATGAAATACAGTTCAGTGGCGTAACGTAAAATAAGAGCCCCCTTTGCAGAAAGTGAAGAGGCGCCCTGAGTCTCCCATATCTCACAGCTCCACAGGGGCCTGCAGGGTTTTGTGTTACACCCCTGATAGAGTTACTAGGCTGACATGTTATAGTGCAATAGTTCACCAATATATAAATGTAAATGAAGTCCATCTTTAAGCCAGAGATGGAATGCTTTGAATTGCAGATACAAAGAGCCTAATTCATTTTTGACT
The DNA here is from genome assembly GCA_963921515.1 of Calotriton arnoldi. NCBI lineage: Eukaryota > Metazoa > Chordata > Amphibia > Caudata > Salamandridae > Calotriton > Calotriton arnoldi. The sequence continues at coordinate 433,977 of CAWUFW010011584.1, read as the reverse complement.
AAAAGGTAAGTTTATTGTTAAAAAGTCCTTCATTTAATCCTACCAGGAATTCCAAAAATGATTCCTGGCCTGTGTAAATGGACATATTAATGCAGATTTCTCTGCCTTGGGTACTGAGAAATCTGCGGTGGTGATTCCCACTTTGGGTGTGGAAATTGGGTGTTAAAGGGCATCATTTGCTTAGAAAGTATGTGAATGTCAATGAATATTTGTGGGCATTCACAAACTGAATTCCAACCCTTTTCCTCTCTGGAAATGGCCAGATAGTTACTCCAGTCCCCGAGTAACTCCCCTTCCAGGATAAGAAGAGGAATGAATCACTTCTAGATATGCCAGCGGTGCATGGGTAGGGCTTTCTCTACATGGAAAAAGGTTTGTATTTACCAGTGGCGGCTCGCAGTGGGAGTGCTGCGGGGTGGTGGGCGGGGGAGGGGTAGGGTGCGGGGGTAGTGGAGTTGGACATACGACGTCCACGAGTAAAGTAGGTAAATAAATCAATAAAACGATATCACCTTGCGCGCGTTGCATCGCCAACTCGGCGATGTAGCGCGCGCAAGGTAAATAGTTTTATTTATTTATTTACCTACTTTACTCGTGGACGTCGTATGTCCGACTCCAGTACCCCCCCACCCTGCCCCTCCCCCGCCCCACCGACCGGCAGCACTCCCACTGTGAGCCGCCACTGGTATCTACAGAGAATAGTTAAAAAGTGGGTATTTGTAAATACAGTGTCCACTCTCATTATGCAGAATTGTACCTCTGTGGAGTTCTGCACAGGGGAAATAGGCAGCCTTAAGAAATGCGCATGACAGTACGTGGAAAACTGAGCATTACACTTGCTTTGTAAGTAGCAAAAAACTGTAAAAGTAGGTTCAGGTTAAGTCGTAGAACCTATAGTGTTGTTGACGAGCTTGAGATATTGTAATGATGATATTGGAAAATGTTTGAAAGAGTGATGATCCAGGTGGACAGTATAAGAACACGCATGCAAGCAGCTCCATGGAAATCTTTGGTTCTGCAAGTGAATACAAAAATCCACAGACAATAATTAAAAACAAAACAGGATCACAAATGACGTGTCAGAACCCCGTTCAGAGGGCCACAGAGCATGCAGGGGTTACTGGGCCCAATTAAGGTGGTTGAGGCTCTTTACCCCTGATGTCCCGTGCCCACCCTACTATGGATCCTGCTCAACTGGATCAAGCACCTCCTTCTGAACCTGACTTTCAGTTAGCAGCGTAGCACAAGCAGTCAAGACTTCCTTGGAGGGAAGTGTAAATACAGCTCAGTGAACACGACTCATAACTCAGCGTGCACACAGCTCACACAATGAATCAATGTTCAGTCAAATACTTATTTTGTATAAAAAAGCATTTTAATTCTAATTCTACACATGCAAAGGTAAACAACATTCAATAAGCATTAACAGTCCACCTTGAGGTAGGCACCCTAGTAGTTGTCATGCGTCTCCCTGGGCTACCAAGTTCCCATGTAAATGCTGTGCTGTTATGCTCAACTCACATGTGGCAACATCCTGGGAATGTAAACTACTAGGCCCTGTTCAAGGGGTTTCCCCCTTCTTGGACTCAGTCAATATGGTGTAGTCACTTTAGAGTCAAGTAGGGTTACAAAACCCCAAGGCGGTATAACCCCCGGAGCCTGGTAGGCCCAGTTCTCAGCTTACCCGCTCCTGTGGTACAAACCCTGGCAGCGGAGCAGTGTGGTCCTGGCCGGGATCAGCAAAGTCAGGCTGCATGTGTTCACATGTGCAGCACCTGGCAGGCACAGGCTCTCTCTCCTGAGTCACGCTTGCCAGCGTCCTGACGATCGGAGTTGCTCCGGCTCCAGCCACTCGCAGTAAGTCTTTTTCTTGGGGGGCAGTCTCCTTGCTCTGATGACACTTCAACAGAGTCTTCTCTGTCCTTGGGCCTCCTCGGATACAAAGCCTCCCTTGTCTTCTTTGTAGCAGCAGTTTTGGGTCACAGGGACCGACCCGGACCTCTGCCCACAGAGCTTTGAGTGGCCCCTCATGGCATACAGGGTCACTTCAACAAACTTCAGTGTTCAGTCATGCTGGCCTTAGGTTGCCTCCTCCATGGCCCCTCCTGGCACACAGGGGTATGACAACTTCCTGCACACAGGCGATGGCCCGATTGATGCAATACAGTTCCTTGGCGCATGGCAGGTTGGCAAACGGGGTCACTAAACTTCACAACATGGCACACGAGCAATGGCCCGAACGATACAGCACTCTTCTTGGTGCACGGCCCCCCTCCTGGCATACAAGGTCACAAAAACAAAATTACAAAATGCGGCTCATAGGCAACAGCCTGATCGGTGTGGCACAGCTCCTCACACCTCACAGAGGAGCCTCACACATCTGGGCTCCTCTATGTATCTCGCTCTCTCCAACATGCTCCTCTCCCTCACAGGCACACTGTTCTTGGCCAGCAGGCAGGTACTGATGCTCAAGACTTTACGGCAGGTGATCTTGGTTTCCCTGGGGGATGTCCCCACCCTAGAAGGGAAACTTGCAGGCTAGGCCCCTAGTCCTGGTCACAGGCAGAAGTCATGCAAAGCTTCCTTTCCTCATGCAGTCCGGCTAGCTGCTTGGCAGATAACAAAGTATGGGGCCTCAGACTGCCCTACCTATAGTTCTTTTCCAGACACTAAATGTCATTTATGGTCTGGACCTTTGAAGGTTTATGTTGGGGTTCTGCTTCTTTGAAGTGGACATCTCTCCCTTTTCGTCTTTCTCCTAAAGAATGCCTGTCACAGCAGGTAGGACTCCGAAGCTGAGTTCACACCTGGATGTCAGCCACAGTGATCTATGCATCAAAGGTTAATTCTGGGCCTTCAGCTCTAACCTTTATGATTCTCCTATCAACTCCATCTCCCTCATCCTGAGATGTGTCCAGGCCCCTTTCCTTGTAATCTGTCACTGAATCTAAGAGCCTCCTTGAAATGCGCAAGGAGAGCCTGGCTCCCCATCACCCAGTGTTTGTCCCACCCAACTTACAGAAATGCAGCAATAAACAATCCTGTCTAGGGGAGAGTTCTATGCTCATCATGTTCACAAGACAGACCTGGGCTTCCCAAAATGGAGCCCAAGGTCCTTCCTGTAATGCACCAGTACAGGCACTTCTGCACTCAGTATACATTCACAGCACATGCCACTGTCTAGTATTGTTGTGCCCATGTATCATGGTACCATCAGCATTTCCTCATGCAGCACACACACTCAGACGTCGCACACTGTTCAATACTACAGTCTCTCTGTACGGCACCAGACTGCCAGCGCACACACATTTACCATGTGAACTCTCTTCCACACTGCCCCCTCTGTGTAGTGTATGTCTTGCCCGCTCACATTCACTCAGCACGTTTTCACCACACATGCATTTCTACATCAAACTGATGTAGGCAAAGGGTAAGTTAAACACACAGCAGCTGAACTTTTAAAAAAGTGTGTGAGCCTGTAGTCCTCACTCCAATGACACAGAGTAAGAAAGACCTGGTCACTACTACTGATCTTCACACGGTATTCTGCCACTACCACTCTTGTGCTGCTTAACTCCTGGTGAAGGCAGTAGCCTTTCACCACTATGAGGGTAGCACTTTGGATGACCTTCCAGATATAACAAGACCATAATCTGTGAGACTGGGCTATGTCATAGCGCACACGCATGATCCGTGTTTGCCTGTGACAAAAAAAGTCAGTATTAGGGATTCAGACAACACTACAGTTGGGCACTCAGGACAGGGATACACATCTTTAACATGCAGATGACTTTTCCATCCCAAAGATTCCCCTCCCAGATCAGAACACCCCAAACCTACTCCTGACCTAGAGAGATTGGGTGGCCAGATTGGCAAAACCGACGGGAAAGTCTATCAGCCTTCCCATGACTCAATCTGGCTTTGTGCTCCACAACAAGTTTAACCTTTGCAATGAAATAGACCATCTCAACAGCTTGGGATTCTCTCCCTTCATAGCCATCAACCATTTCAGTGGATTATGATCTGTATGCACCACAAACTTAGTACAAAACAGATAAGGGTGGAACTTACACAAGATCTACAGTATGGCAAAGCATTCCTTCTCAAAAGCTGCCTAGTTCCACTCTCTGGGTAGCAATGTCCTACTAATAAAGGCTACCGGATGCTCTCTACTCTTATCATCCAGTTGAGCTAACACTGCTCCAACACTCTTGTCAGAGGCATCCTTCTGTACAATAAAAGACTGACTGTAGTCAGGTGCTCATAGTACCGGCGTAGTGCATAGTGCCTTCTTCAGTTCTTCAAATGCCTTTTGGCACTCTGCAGTCTATATTAACTTCCTGGGCTTCTTCCTAGAGGTCAAAGCAGCAAATGGGGCAACTATACTTCCATAGTTTGCCACAAGGTTCCTGTAATACCCGGCAAGTCCTAAAAAGGCCCTCACTTCAGTCTGGGTAGTAGGTACCTCCCACTTCATCACTGACTTAATTTTGGCATCCAATGGACTAAGCTTCCTGTTCTCCACCTCATGCCCATGGGAGACTACAGAGGACTGCCCCACCTGACACTTGGTTGCCTTGATGGTCAGTTTCGCCTCCGATATGCTATCCAGCACCTGTTCCAGGTGGTCTTCCCATGAATTGCTGAACACCACAATGTCATTTAAATAGGCCACATTGAACTGTTCTAACCCTGTGAGAACATGGTTTACCAGGCACTGAAAAGTGTCAGGAGCATTTTTCATTTCAAAGGGCATCACCTTCAACTGATACAGCCCCTCTGGTGTAGAAAAGTCAGTATTTTCCTTTGCGCTTGGTGCTAATGCGATCCTTCAATAACCACTGGTCAGATCAAAGATGCTCAAGTCTTTGGCAGCACCTAACTGATCCACAAGTTTATCTACTCTGGGGATTGGATGGGCATCAGTTTTGGTTACATCATTGAGGGCTTGATAGTCCAGACAGAACCGCAAGTCAGTAGACCATTGCTTTAGTAATAGAACCACAGTACTAGACCAAGGACTGCAAAATCTCTCAATGAACCCCAGGTCCAACATTTTGGCAACTTCCGCCTTAATGCATCCCTGAACACAATCAGATATTCTGTACATCCTGCCATTCACTGGCAGACAGTCACCTGTTTCTATGTCATGCACACAACAGATGTATAAACCCTGGAGGCAGCAAGAAGAGGTTGGCAAACCTTTCCAACACCTGTCTACACTCTCTCTGCTGCTCAGGTGTGAACTCAGGGGCAAACTGCACCCCTTCCACAGTACCATCCTTCATGTCACTATGCAGCAAGTCAAGAAGAGGCTCACTGTCTTCCTCCACCACCTCTGCCATGACCATGACATTCACTGTGTAGTCTCTGCAGAGGTAAGGCTCCAGTCTGTATACATAGAACACCCTCTTGGATTCCCTTGTTGCACCTGTGTCCACCAAGTAGTTTATCGCAGACACTTTCTGGAAAAACGTTGTATGGCCCACAACATTTGTACTCCGAAGCCCTGGGACAAATAGGCTTCAGCACCAACACCTTGTGTCCTTCTCCATACCCAGTCAGCATAGCTTTGTGGTCATATCATTTTTTAATCAGCGCTTGGCTAGCCTGAAGGTTTCCTTTTGCCTGACTCATGTATTGCGTCATCAGCTTGAGGCCATTCACATGGTCCACCACACCCTTCTGCATAATCTCTCAGTAGGCAAATAAGAGGCATGGCAGGCGGCGAAGATCTCACTTCGTCCTGAGGTTCTCTGGTAGAGTTCACATCATGCTTTTCAGTGTTTTGTCAAACCACTCCATCAAACCATTGGTTTGTGGGCAGTATGCCATGGAGAAGTGGTATGCCATACCAGCTAGATTCCTCATCTCTCTCATGTAAGAAGAGATGAAGTTGGTTCTGCGGTCGGAATTGCCATCTTTGGAAATCTGCCCCTTGAAAATATTTCTAGGAGAGTTCTCGCTACCACTTTTGCAGTCATGCTCCTCAGAAGTACGGCTTTGGGATACCTGGTGGCATGATCCACCACAACCAAGATACACTTAGTGCCTGACTGTGAGGGGAGGTTGAATGGGCCAACTATGTCTATTCCCACCCTCTCAAATGGAACACATAGCACTGGTAGAGGCACTAATTGGCCTTTGTCTTCCCCCCGTCTTACCACTCAGTTGGCAAGCTGGACAGGTTCTACAGAACCACTCAGTGTCTCTGCACATCCATGGCCAGTAGAACAGAGGGTCTAACCTAGCCTAGGTTTTTCTAATCCCTAAGTGTCTTACCAAGGCCACTTCATGGGCCAGTGACAACAGGAGGTTCCTGTGCTCTAATGGACCCACTAGCCGCCTGCTAGTACCTGGCTTAGGATTTACCAGTTCACTATAAAGTAGACCATCCTCCCAGGCAACACAGTGTTTCCCGACCACCCCTTTGCTGACCTGTTCTTGGGTTTCTTTCCAAAGTCCCTCAGACATAGGGCACTCCTCTTGTGCCTTGTGGAAATCTTCCCGGGTAGGCTTTCTGGCAGCTAACAACCCTTGCAACTCTGGAATCGACCCGGACTCCAGCACATGGTCAGCTTCGGGAGACTCATCCTTCTCTCCCTGTGGAGCAGAAGCGATGGTCTCTTAGGCCATTGCCTTCCCAGAGTCTGCCCATTCCTGCAAACTACCTTGTCCTGGTCCCAACAATTCAGAGATGATCCCAGCTTCACTCTGAGACTGCAATACGGCCTGTGCTCTGGTCAACACAGCTGACATTGTCCAAGCCATAAAGACTTCTGGTCTTGGCACCAAGGCAGGGGGAATTAAATATTTGCCCAAAAAGAGATATCCCCCTACTTGCTTTTCCCTTACCTCAAATTTAGTCATGGCCACCTTGCCATGGAGCTCAATCTCAAACCTGGCAAGTATGTACTCCATGCCCTCTACACTGGCTACCAATCCTGTGTCCTTGGTTCCAGGGAGCAACTCCTCAGGCTTATGGTAATTCCTCTCAACCATAGTGCAGAAGGCTCCAGTATCCCTCAGGGCACGTACATTCCTCCCATTGATACTATCGTCCAGAACAAATCCCAATGTGCTGGGATAGATGTGATTCAGAGCATCTGGGTCCCTCTCCAAAATGTCTATAGGTTGAGTGCATCCGGTTCCTCATGGCTACCTTCACCCACGTGTAACATGATTGCTATCAGAGGCGTGGCTGTGTCAAGTTCCTTCTATTGACAAACTCTCTTGTAATGTCCTATCTTGTGGCACTTAAAACAAGTCACCATCTTGGAATTAGAGGGACTTCCTGCCTTCCCTTCTCATGATGCTCAATCCTGGACACACCATTGTCATTCCCATGTTTCTTGGGACCTCCTCGAGTCTCATGGGAACTTCTTTGGTTCTTACCCTCTAGTTTGGAACCGGTCTGTGGAGAGTTCTTCTCCCCCTTTGGCTTAGAACTATGCTGCTCCAGTCCTTTTTGAACCCTGTTAGCTAACCACTTATCAGCTAACACTGCACGCTTTGCTGGATCCCTCTCTGTCAGATCAGACAAGTATTGCCTAAGTGGGCTAGAGAACTCCTCCTTGAGTCACTTTGAATCCATCAACTGGATAAAGGACTGAAAATTCTTGGCCTCCATCCCTTTTACCCACTCATTCCAATCACGCAATATACCATGAATCCAAATCTCAAAAGAAACTCCATCCGCTCTCTTTCAGTCATGGAATCTTTGCACACATTAGGCTGACTTCAGCACAAACCTCCTAAGAGAGCTTCCTTCATTCGCTCATATACCATCTGATCTGCCACAGGCATCCAGTCAGTGACGGCTGTCTCTTCCAATGGCTTGCGCCACATTAATGCAGCTGCCTTAGACATCTCATTCAAGGCCTGTGCCTTACAAGCAACCTCCAGGCTCACAAACCATTCCAAAATACCCTGACCTTCCAATTACACATGCACAAGATCTTTTGGAACATTGGCCAACACCTGGCCTGAACTGGAAAATAGAGTCAGTATCCAAGATGGAGTTGTCATTGCTGCCATCCTAACTTTCTCTTTCTCAAGGGCTATTCTTTCCCTTTCCAGCTCTGTTTATTTTTCATTTTGTTTCTCCTTCCAAGCCCACTCCTCCAGCCTCCCCCTTCCTCCCCTACTGTTCTCAGTGAGCTAGTCTTAGCTTCTCCCTCTTGAACACTCTGCCCTTCTCATCTTTCTCAGCCTTAGCTTTCTGAAGGGCCAACTGCAAGATCAGGGTCTCTACTAAACTCAACCCATCCAAGGGATTTAGTCCTGAAAGTGGTGACAGTGGTACCCTAGAAATTCGAGGTGTTGTACACCTGCGTTATTCTAGAAACTAAAGGTGGTGAGTGTCTTGGTGAAACTCTGGAAAATGAATTAGGAGACACACTTGGAGTGTGACTGGGATATAACTGTACTAAGAGGATCCTAGAGCTTGAATCCACAGCACCCTCTTTCTAGGTTCCTAAAATGGTTCCCTCCCCAGAGTCAGCTACATCCTCCTCCCTTTCCCCAAGTATCTGAAACTGGTCCCTAATGAAATTAACAAGGACCTCCCTGTCCCTACTCCTGGGAATCCACAGCCTCTGTACCTGCATAAATCCTTCATCTGATCTATGGACATGTGCTAAGGTCAATTCCCAAACCTGTGTTCTCCATTGCCAAAGTGTGTCGCCTTTGCGCTTAGACAGAAAAAAACCTGGACTTAAAGCAACGCTGCTGCAAATTGGACTTTTGGACTTTTGATTCCTAAAACATTAGGCGTCCCACTGTTAGTCATCAATTGTCAGAAACCCGGTCAGAGGGCCACAGGGCATGCATGGGTTACCGGGCCCAACCAAGGTGGTTGAGCCATTTTACTACTGATGTCCCGGGACCCACCCTACTATGGATCCTGCTCAACTGAGTCAAGCATCTCCTTCTGCACCTGACTCTCTGTTAGTAGCCTAGCACTAGCAGTCAAGGCACCCTCGGAGGGGAGTACAGCTACAGATAAGTGAACACAACTCATCACTCAATGTGCACGCAACGCAAGAATATCACTCAAGGTTTGCATGAGTACGATAATACTCATTATTCAAGAAAGTACAAGTTGTCACTATGTTAGCTAAGAAGTTAATAGAAAGCATCGTAATAATCATGCGGTCAGTTTCAGAGTATATATGGAATGACTTTGTTATGTTTTAGGGCGAAGACATGTTTGAAGTTTAAATACTATGCTATTTCACAAATATTTTCTCAGAATTGTTCTCTTTGTAGTTCCAGTGTAAATTTGAATAAGCATTTAAAAACCTATTCATGTACTTGAGCGAAGCTTATCTCTCGCTAGAAGCTCATAAATCATTTACAAATATATTAGTAACTCCAGCCTTCAAGAGTCTCCTTGTTAACATCTGAAACTGGCAAAACGAAAAGGGAAAAGAAATTAACATTTGAACCATATTGTTTCTGAAGGGGTTGGAGAGCAGATGTCATCCTGATGCTGTCCACTGCTGGCTTCGCTCCCTTCATTCTCCTCTGTGAACTAATTCTCTGCTCACTCCCAGGGGTCAGCTCTCTCTGCCTAACACTTTAACATGCTGTCATTACTTTCAACTGATGCTGTAGAAAAAATAGTCCATTAAGGGCATTTTTTTCACAGTGCTCTCTCTAAAGACATTTCTGTCTTCAAATTCATAGTTCACAGATTCTCTCTTGAACCTTGAACAGACCCACCTTAGCACAGGCGACGCCAGATAATGCCTGGGTTTGTGGAGATAAAAATTAAGCCTGCCACCTTTTCAGCTTTAATTTAAGGAAACCGGGATGTCATTTTTTTTAATGTAAATTAAACTATCTTCCAGATGCTCACTGTACTGTCTTTGTTCCCAGAAGCACAGACAATACTTCTCAGAAATGTTCCATACCAAGATGGCTGACTTATAATTGGAGGTGTTCACTCTCTAGAAGGTGAATCCTTCCTCCTGCATTACGGGTCAAATGGAGATAGACTCATCTTCATCTCTGAAAAAAGTGTAATATTATGACTCAGTATTGGTTTTCTTTTCAAGGGGTGCAAATAGCTAGTATAGGATTATTTTAATGATGCCCCATCGCTAACAATTCTGCCTTATCTGCTACCATTTTATGTTTCCTTTGCTCAGGGCAGGGGAGGAGTAGTTTATCCACTCCTAAGTGCACAATGACTGTTTGGAGAACATGCCCACCCCTCCAGACCTTGGCTGAGCGCAGTGTCACAGCACTAAGACCAATCACAATGCTGCATTTCAGTGTTGTGATTGGCTTAGGGGAGGGAGCCTGGCTGCCTGCTTCCTGTTCCTGTCCGAGTCGAAGGCAGGAGAGCAGGAACAGAGAAGATGCAGAACCAGGCCTCAAGGTAATGTTTTTTTGTTGTTATTTTTTTGTATTATGCTCCCTTCCACGTGACCCCCGCGCAACCCCTCCCGGGATCTCTCCCACCACATCCTCCCCTTACCCGCGAGACATGCCGCCCGCAACTGGATAAGAATAGTGGTCTCTTGCTGGTGGCTTTTGAGAACCAAAAGAAGGGGTTCTCCTGTTGGAATTTACGAGTGATATCTGACAGGTCCTGATAGCAATCCACCCCATTCCCTAGAATATAGGTGTGCCGAAAAAAAGGAGAAAGTGTTCCAGGAAGAACTAAATATGGGAGGCAGAAGCAAATGGCATTCAGAGAGAGAGAGAGTGAGAGAGAGAGAGAGAGAGAGAGAGAGAGAGAGTGAGAGAGATAGATAGATAAAGTAGCGTGCCCAGGTCTTCTATGGCACCACTCTCTCTCATCTCACGTCTTGTTACACAACAATGTTTTCAACCAAAATGCTTTGGTAAGGGATTGTTTCTACATGCAAGGAAAGAGCCTATAAGACTTTAATAACTTATGTGGAACGTGCTAAGATTTTAGAATGCCACAATCACTTACCAGTTTCAAGGTGGCTGGCCACAGTGTAGCTACACCAAACGGAAGGAAACCTGTCAGAAAAGGGCAAACAAGGCAAGGAAACACTGCAAACAGAAGGGAAAAGGGCAATGGAATACATCAATGTAATAAAGCCAAATGAAGATAAAAGAGCCAAGGTCAGGCAAGCAGGCAAAGTCAAGAATTCCGAGGGAACTGAGCATGAAGAAAATCATAAAGGTGGAGGATGAGATGGCAAACAACAAACCCTATGACAAGCAGAGAGGCAATGCAAAATGAAAAGTTAGCATGCATCATTCCTTTGCCTAACTGGTGTTTAAATAGTGCTGCTGCTTGTCTCAACCTGGAAGTCTTGCCCCTTAACCTTATTGTTCTTGCGAGTCACGACGCACCAGCTGCCAAAAGACTGATCCTTCACAGTCTTAAAGGAGAATGCCTCTATGATCTTCTGATAACAGGTCTTAAACTCCTTACCCTCTGTTGACTCCTGACATCTCTCAAGAGAATGTCTTGCTAAATGTGTTGGCCATTCTTTTGCTGCTAATCACTAGGTGTAGAAACTACTATATGTACACCAAAATATTTACTCTCTCTAATTATTTTTTTTTAGTTATGTATTAGTTACTGATGATTTTCTGGATGATTCATCATAAACTATTGGACTGATTCAAACCATTTCAATGAGGTAATTAAAATAGAAACACTGCTCTTTGGAGGTCATATATTAGCTGCCATAAATTCTACAATACAGAGATATCTTAAATGTTAAAATTATTGTTCAATTGCATCTTAATTGCACAAAATGTGCTATTGGTGTTACCTCACAGAGGTCTAGGAATTGACTCAAGTGGTTCCAAGGTTTTCAGCTCAGATTGGAGTATCATTATGCCATTAAACTGTGATGCAACACTCTCCCACTTGTGATCATCTACTCTACTCTACTAACTAATTATGGGTTATCTTGCCATAGACTCTATGCTTTTGCTTTTTGCTTTGATGCACATTTCCATGTCTCCTCAGCCCACGTAGGCTGCTAAGTTGTCACTAGAGAGCAGGAAGGACAAGTATATCCTAAGCATTGGAATGGAGATATGTGGGAAAAAGTACCCCCTGCCATACATTATAAGTATATTGCAAGTCACCAAGCAGTTCCATGACCATATAGAGGAACGAGGCCAAAGGCTGTGTTCCTTTATAAGGAAATGGAACTCCGAGGTGACTTTATTCATTATAATACATGGCCTTTCCCACAAACTGCCTAAATCCTTGGTGCGTAGCTCTCTGATATGAAAGAAGAAGCATGTTTGCAAACATGAAGAATAAAAATAGAATCTGCAGTGCAAAATTAAACACATCAAAGAGTGTCTTAGATAAATATTGGAAAAAGATATTAAAATCAGTTTAATACATGTCATTTTTTTTAATGTGTAGTAGCTCAGAATGTGTAGAAACATGCAGAAAGAAGATTCTGTCTTTTCTATAATTACCTAAGGAGTGCAAAAAATAGACATCTTGCCATACATATCTCCTTTCTGCTTGTCAATGTACAGCTGGGAAATAGAGCAGCAGAAAGAAGAGCCACGTTTTGTTTTTGTTCTTTAAACAGCTACTTTAATAATGCTCTGTGTCCTGTCCTGCCTTTCCCCTTGGCTGTTGGCTCTGCCGAAGGCAGTGTGATGTCAGAAGTTAAGAACTCAACTGTGATAGGTTATTACAGTTGAGCAGCTATGTAATTTCTTTATAATAATAAGCAACTGGGTGTGTCACAAGTCACATATTATGAAGAATTTAGAGACAAGTTTTTTATACAGGGACTGGGGCAAAAGGGAAAGCCGACAATGCAGTGGCTCTGATGACTCTTTCACCTTCTGTTTGAACTTTGTCACTACCTCTGCCTTGTCTCCGACCTCTGGTAACAGGACAGGCAGATCTTTACCAGTGAAGATACACTTGGCATTATTATTTCTTCCTGAAACCCATGCATATTCAGCTAAAGATCTACAGTGTTCCTCCTTCAAAGTTGCCCCACTTTGTTTTCAAAATAGAAGCAAAAAAAAGGGTATATGTGGGAAGCATGAGTCACCCAAAGCTGAAGACATGGTAGAGTTCCTCGGCCCACTCGGACTTGTTGCTAAATTCCATTTCTGGCTTCTCTTCTCCTGTGCTGTGGTCTCTCCTGCAAGCTCTCCTTTGATCTCATTGGTGCACCACTTACGTTTGCTGCACAGGAATTCCATGAGTACCCCTTAAGAAATAATTGCATTTGCCCAGACTCATGCCAAAAGTGTCTGCTACTCCCACACCTAGTGCCTCCTATACCAAGGACCTGCAGCGGCTTTAGTCTCATGGCTGGGCCCAACCTGAAATATTTGGACTTGAGTCGTGGTGCTAGAACACTGATTTTCAGCCACATGAATTCAAGAGGAAGGGCAAAAGCTTCCGAGTAAAAAACCTCTCATGATATCAAACTTAGACAACAAAATTTGCTCCCACCTCTTTATTTTCAGGAATGTTTCTATCAACTACAAAGCTCGAGGGCTTGTTTTCATTTTTTTCTATTGTGTTACAGGCAGCAAGTCAAGGCTATGGATGTGATCCTTTGACCAAGCTTCTCAGCCAGTAACCATCTTCCCTTCTCTTGCCTTTTCTTAATAAAGGTGTTACAGAGCTGGCCTCATCAGTTTTGCATTTTTAAAGACACCTAAGGTAAGTTTAAAATAATGAAAACATATTGAGAATTCAGAGTATGCAAAGAGAGAATGACCATGGTTTTTGTTCTATTGCATACTTGACCTAAATGTGAAACTACTAAGGGGTGGTTAAATGATTTAACTTCTCTTTGTTTGGAAAATTGCATTTTTGCTCAAGGTGCCTGGAAACTCAATTGAAAACTTACATCAGCCAACTGTGAACTAAGTCAAATAGAAAAATGTGACCCGCTCTTCAATCACCATAACCTTTAAAAGACTTACCATAAAAATGCTTTGTGGGCCTGGTAGTCATTATCCTTTACCATAGCCAATGTTTTTTTTGTTTAACGTTGTTCCACAAAAAGAAAAAAGGACATTTGTGAAAATAAATATTGCAACACATTCAAAGGCCTCTTCCGGAAAGCTGGTACAGAAACACCTGAACAGCATTTTTTAATTAGGATTCCTGAAACAAAACTGTTACAAGCAATTCCTTTACAATAAAATGTATTTTATTCACCCCCTCCTAAAATCACCCTTATCCTATTTCCATTCCTAAACAAACTCTAACCTTAGCTCTGTCACTATCTCTAAGCATCAAGTTAACTCTAAACTGAACCCTTTCACTATGGGGTTTGTTATGAGGTCTCTAGATTGGGTCTGTTATGTTTACCCTACTTTCCCCACCCCCAGTAGATCCAGGGGACAGAGGAGTTAACAGGAATTACAGGTGGATCCTTCCTGAGGTTCTCCTGAGAAAGGCGAGGGATTCAGTAATTCTGGCCTCAATGTTTTTGCTATGTTTTGCTGGTCTAGATGCTTTGGTGCACTTTGCCACTGCTGTTCAGTGCCAAAGTGCAAGTGCTCCCTATTGTAAATTGTTGTAATGGATTAGTGACTCCATGATTGGCTTATTTGATTTACTTGTCAGACCCTAGTACAGTGCACCATGAGTGCCCAGGGCCTGTAAATCAAATGCTGCTGGTGGGCTTGCAGCACTGATTGTGCCACCCACAGAAGCAGCTTGTAAAATATGGCTCAGGCCTGCCATTGCAGAGCCTGTGTGCAGTCTGGGACTGCCATGTCGACTTGGGAAGTGCACCCACTTGCCAGTCCCTAAACCTTCCCTTTTCTGCATATTAGTCACCCCTAAGGTAGGCCCAAGGTAACCCTATGGGCAGGGTGCATTGTATGTGAAAGGAAGGACATGCCCTGGTGTGTGTGGCATGTCCTGATAGTGAAATACTGCCAATTTCGTTTTTCACTATTGCAAGACTATCTGTTCCCATAGGCCAGAATGGGCAGTTTGATTATAACATCTTATAAGCATAACTGACCCAAGGAAGAAGATAGGAAAATAAATTTTAGTATGCCTGAACTCAGAATGTTAAAATACATCTTTTAGTGTGGGTGATTTTTACATTCTGTGTTTGAAAATACCACTTTTAGAAAGTAGGTATTTTCTTGCCTAACCACCCAGTATGTCTCTGCTAGGTTTGTGTATTACATGTCTGGGTTGTGAGTGACAGGGGGCTGGAGAGGGCTTTGGCTCCAGCAGTCTGATGAGTCAGGGCTGGGCTGAATAGTACCTAGGTTGAATAGAGAGTAGGGGGAGGAGATTTCCTTTCACTTGCCTGAGCCTACATAGAATAGAGAGTAGGGGGAGGAGATTGCTTTTCAGCTACCTGGGCAGGTCTGCTTTCAACAATGCTGTCTCCACTTCCTGCCAGGAAGCTGCACCAGGGAGGACAGAACTGGTTTGGGCTGGGTACAGACACTCTCTGCCTTCAGAGAACAAAGGATTTTGGAGTATAAATATTGGGGTTCAGACCCCAGAACTTTAGATCACTTCTGGGAATCAAGACGAACCTTTGCCAAGGAGAGAAACCAAGGAAGCTGAAGGAGGAGACTGCCCCTGCGCTGTTGACTGTTTGGGGTTTTCCTGCAGTGGTTACTTATTGCCAAGGAAAGGAGAAAAGGAACTTTGTGTGTACTTTAATCATCTTGAGGAAGATCTCCAAGGGCTTGAAGCTGAGCTTGCCTCCTGTTCTGAAGTCTCAGGGACACAAAGACTTCACCCCCAGCTCCCCCTGAATTTCCTTGCTGGGAATTCTACCTGCAGAGAGGTGCCTGCTGTTGCTTTGGGCCCTCTAGAGACTGCGTGTCGCTGGGAGCTGGAAGCGCGACGCAACGAGGAAGAAGCGTGTCGCCGCCACAGCTGTTGCCGTTGCATCGCCGAAGAAGCGTGCCGCCGCCGCTGTAGCTGTCTGCCGTCGCATCACCGGAGAAGCGTGCCGCCGCTGCAGAGGTTGCCGTCGCATCACCGGAGAAGCGCGTCGCAGGGCCTGTCGCGGCTCAGGGAAACCACCGATTTCGCTGCACGTCCGTCGGGCATGCACGCATCGCATCCAAGTTGTTGCATCGCAACAAAGACACCATTTTGTCGCATCGCACCGGATCGTCGCATCGCATTGAGGCGCCATCTTGTCGCATCGTAACCGGAACGCAGACACTTCGCTTCCTCTCCGGCAAGGAACAGACGCATCGCCTCCCCTGCGCTGCAGTAAGGAACAGGTGCGCCACCTCCCCCGAAGTGAGGAACTGACGCATCGCCTTCCCTGCGACCCTTTTGTTTATATTGCGTTACGCAGCCAAGGTACTTTGAGAGTAAAGTGTCGCATTTACCATCTACATTGTACTAAGCTATTTTTACCATTTGAAAGTCATATTTTTGAGTACTGTATTGTGGATTTTTGTCGTTTGGTCGTGTGTTAAATCTAGATAAAGATGACTTATTTTTCTAAACTGGTGTGGTGTCCATTTGTAGTGTTTTCACTGTATTACTGTATGTGTTCACAAATGCTTTACACACTGCCTCTGAGATAAGCCTACCTGCTCGTGCCAGGCTACCAAGGGGGTGAGCAGGGGTTATTTTAGGAGTGTAGCCCCCTTACCCTGACTAGAAGCAAGGGCCCCTACTTGGTCAAAGGTACCTACCTCTGCCAACTAGAGACCCCCATTTCTAACAATAAGTCTTCCTTATTCTGACACTTTACCTAAAAGTCATTCATTATTTTATTATTTGTGCTAACACGTACCCTTCACCTTTGTAACATCTTTTACCCTGGCACGTAGCAGCCATATGTGCAGGGGCATCAGGGTCCATTTTATTTATAGCAGTTTTTAAAACAATCTTGAAATAAATCCTTTTTAATAAAGAGTTATGTTTTAATTATGGAGAGGTCAAATTCTTTTTCTTTATAAAAATCATTCTCAGTAGCAGTAACACAGTAAAAATATTCCCAACACTTTTTGTGTGTGTCGCCTTCTCTGTAAATATATTTAAATGTTCAAGTTGTATTCTAATGACACAAACCCTCACACCCATACACAGACACACAGACACAGGCACACACGCGTACACACACACACACACACACAAGCACAGCAATCTTCTGATATTATCTTTGTTGGTTTTACAAACAGAGTCGTATAATTTCTCATAAAATTGATTGTGTTTGCAGAGCGTCCACCTTCTACACTCTTTCCAGGTGAATAGCCAATGAGGCGCTACGTTAATACCTCTGCGTTGGTTTATGTGACTTCGACCACAAGGCCAGTATAATTATTTCTATCCAGTAAAAGCTATTAAAGATCTATTTGGTAGGTTTTACAATCAATAACTTCTGTGATATTTGTGTAGCAGGCCCAAAATAATCAATTGGAGGTCATATCAAGTAAATTACCATCTACACATAATGATTTTTCCTCAAGATAAGAGCGGTTCCTATAATTTCAGTGGTGGGAGGACGTTTTTGTACTTTCTTTATAGTCAAACGAATTATAGCAGCCGTCTTGGCAAAATAATGTTAATTTCATTATTCTGAGTTTTGATTATCTATTAGTAAATAATTGAAGAAGTTGGAATCATGTGGAATCCATGTGATTATTCCTTTAATCTGCATGGTTTAAATCAAAAGGGTCCACACAACTACCACTGTTGATATTTAACAAGGATATCCCCATGGGGAGGGGAGCATTTTCTTTTTTCTTTTCAAAATGAAAATGAAAATCGTGTTTCAGGATTTTCTTTTAGAAATGAAAAAAAGAAAACTGTCTGATGCAGGACTCAGTCATGCTGACGGGCCCTGCACCAAATAGTGAAATGTATTGGCAGGAACCACTTTGACAGAGGTTCCTGGCAATTGTTTATAAAGACTGCCTCCTTGGCAGTCATTTTTAAATCTGGCAAGCAGTCTCTCCACCAGGGCGACGGAGAAATTTACTCCGATGGCATGGCGGAATGGGCCTTCTGCCAGGATTTAAATCGGCCCCTAAGTCATAATGATGGCGTCCAACTTGACCAAATAGTGTGCTCACAGAAAATGCTTATCATTTTGTACTTTCTGTTCTCTTTTGTGCCACAAATTAGGAGCAAACAGAACATGAGTCAACAGCAGCTTTCCGAGACCGATCATCCATACTGGCGGACATTGAGTGGAGTAACATGAATAGGTGTTCTTTGACTTTGACCTCTAACCCTTGGAACATCATAAGTGTACATAAATATATTTGAACAGCAAGTAGGTTCCCCATTCTTGGGATATGCATCAGAAACCTCACCACCAGCCATCTCCAGGCAAAGCACTGTACAGTGGCGCCAGCTTATAAATAGATATTTGAGACAGTGGTTGCAAGTAGACTGGTATGTTTTGTGAGCTGATTCCGTCTGATGTATTTTATTTGTCATGGACACAATGTAGGGGACTACAGGTGGTGAACTTCTTTCACCCCCTCCTACAGGAACAAGTAAAGAGCTGATGATCGGGCATTGCATCACATAGTAAAGGATGCCAAAGTCTTATCTTTTACGGATCACCAGGGGTTGCAGTTGCAGTCTATTGTGAATCTCATGCTGGCACGTTATCTGCTTCAGTAAAATGTTAATATAATTAAGTTTACATTTATTATGGGATAATTGTTACCCTCTTCTTTGATCTCATGAGGGCCAGAGTATGTGTGATGTCGTTTTTAAGATGTAACGGGGATCAAAGGGTTCATGATGCCATTTCCTGTGATGTCAGAAGAGGTGGGGTTTCTATCACTGCTCAATGAAAGGCGTGCGAATAGCGTCATTTGAACTGTTTTTTTTCCAATAAATGAAAATTGTGTTGAAGATCTAAATTCGTGAGTGTGTATACAATATGGACAGACCTCTGGCACAAAGGTGCACATGGGAGAAGGATCCATCTATATGAAGTCAGTCAGGCCACTCTGACAACATCCGTTTTGAAAGTACCTCCTGCTTTGCTGCATTGACGGAAATCTCAGGTTTGCTTTGGCAGAGCAGATGGATAATAAAAACTGTATCCCCTAAGCCGAACCCAGGCACAACGTGCTGCGCAAACAACAATAACAAACAGAGCTAGCAGGGAGCGTCAGCACGCAGCATCTGTGATGATCACGCAGCCGCGAGACAGATGTTCAATCCCAACTGTTAACATAAGATCATTTGTATGTTTGTAGAGACGGATCCCATTTGGGTTTTCTCTTGCCTTCTGGATTCTTTTCCGTAGCAGGTTTCTCCCCACAATCTGACATCCTGTCGCCTTTTTTTAATTGTACGCTTCTTTTAGATTTTTCGCTTCAGTCATCGGCTTCAAGAGAAAGGGAGCGGCGGAATCCTTTCACTAAAATCTGTTCGTAGTCTATTAAAAAGCGCTGTGTGGTCCAATGAAGGAGGCTGTGTCCTTCCACCGGAGGGATCTCTGTTCGTTTAGCTAGGCAGTTCATCAACACGATCAACGCCAAAGCTGCAGAGCCAGGCCACACGTGATACAGGAGCGGTGGTCTCTGCAAACCCCCGGCGAACCTTCCAACAGAAACTCCCTCTGCTGCCGTGGGCTGGGTCGCTTTCTGAAACTTCAGCTTAAAAGTGGAAAATATGCTCATTAGATCGTTTGTTTAGAGTCTCCAGGGCCCACTGATAGGTTTCAGTGGTTTGTGTAGTTTGCTCCACTCACCCTTGCTGATTTGAGTGGGCATCATGGAAGACGCAGAGGAGGCTGCGAAATGGTGTGTCCTGCAATGCACCTTGAGTTTGCACATATTTTTTAAGTTTCTATATGTGTTTTTACCAGATTAATCCTCTTCCAGCAAAAATAACCCCATGGGAAGGAAACAAAAGCAGCATTGAAAGTCTCAACTTCGTAAACAAGCTCCAGTTCAAAACATTTTTCAGGAAGGCTTAAAACAAAGTGGCTTTGTCAAAGTAAGATATAGAACATCTGGAGACATCACCGCATTTACCAGAACAATTTTATTTGTGTATTTGATTTTTTAATGTATTTCAGTGAAGAAAATAGATTTGCTATTTGCAAAATCATGAGGAGCAAATAGGGTCGGACGGTAACAAGACTCACACTAAACATCAGTAGGTGCCCCATGCGCATACTCGCAGTTCCCACGGCTACTTTAGATTTGTGGAAATTACTTTTATTTATGATGGCAGAGGAGTTTGGCATCAGAAAAATTCTCATCGCAGATCAGCTGCTGGTATTTGGTGGGCAACATAGCATCAAAAACCCACCCTGCTTAGGGCAAGGCTTGCAGCACTATGTCTGCCATGATTTTTTGTAGGCCAGAACTGGCATGTACAGCACAGCAATGTTCTCCATACACAGGGAGAAAACTATTAGCACATCATATACATTAATTTAACATTTTCCCAAAATAAATCCCATTTTGGTGGTTTGCCTTTGGAAAATATAAAACAAATTCCACTAATGCCTCCTAACACATTGCATTGTGGGACACCCATAGTTCATTTTTGCCACAAGTGCTCTGCCTATGCCAGCAGATGCACATTTGGAGAAAACTCTACATCAAGCAACATTAAAATATCTGCTTATAGTACCTTCAGAATCCGCCTTTTAAATTCACGAACACTGAACGTTACAAAGTTGGTGAGTTTTTTTGTGCTGTGGTGACAGACCATCAAAGTTAATTTTTGTGAAACAAAAACACACAAGCCTAGTTGTAAGAAAAAAACGTTCTTTACCTTTGACCGCATCGAATGGCCGTACCTCTCCTGGACACTCTGGCGGTTCAGACTCGTTGAAAACTTTATTTCCAAAATTCAGTGGTTGTACGAAGCACCAACGGCACAGCTCAACTGAGGTGGCTTCTTCTCAGACTCCTTTCAGATTAAGAGAGAAACACACCAAGGTTGCTCTTTCTCCCCACTCTGCTGTTCCTATGTGCTGTAGAGCCCCTGACATTTGCAATCTGGCAAAAACCTCTCATTGTGGGTGTTCCCACACCTGTGGGTGCTTCTAAAATCCTTCTGTACGCTGATGATATCCTGATCACCGTGAACGACCTACCCACATAATTGCCAGCACTCATGTTGACCATCTGTGATTTCCCAACATCAACATTTACAGGAGCAAGAGCGAGGCTCTGCCACTCTCCCGGACCACCACGAAAGAGGCTGTAGAAGACTTTCAAGTGAAGGCAAGCCATATGAAGTACCTCAGGGTGTACATTAACTGCGTCCTAGAGAAGATTATGCTGGACAACTTCGATCCGCTTATAGCTGCAACTAAGCAGGAATATGCAAAATGGGCCCACCTCAATCTCTCCCCTTTTGGTAGGGCAAAGGTGGTTACAATAGTTATTGTTCCTCGCTTCATGTACATGTGATTGCACTGACCACCACCGCATCACATTCCTCATCACAGAAGTTGTGGGAGCCAACACAGCTCAACTGTCCAAGCCCAGAATCTGGAAAAGGAGCATACACAACATCAATGGGAATGCTCTGTCTTCTCTCAGCCACAACATTTTGATTCCCGCTGATGAGTTGTCAGATGTCCATGATCTTTCAAATCACTACACTCGCTCCATAGAGACTGTTCTTGACTCGATCGCTCCATTACAACTAAAAAGAGTGTCCATTAAAAACTCTAAACCTTGGTAAAATGGTGGTCTCAGCACAGAAAGACGCAACTTGAGACTAGCTGAAAGTCAATAGAGATCAGCACCGTCACTTGAGCACCTCAAGCACCTGAGATCATTGAGGAACAGATATTACAAAAACATCAGAATTTCAAAAAGCTAATTTCTTCAGAAACCGAATAGATCAAGCCAGTAACTGACCCCAAAAACTTTTTGAACTCATAAAAGCACAATCGAACTGTGCACAGAATCAGTCACTGGCTGGATCTAGTTCGCTACCAAACTCTGAGGAATTCGCCTTCTTCTTTCTGCAAAAGGCAGAAACCACGAGAATTGACCTTCAGACTGCCTTGGAACAATGTCCTCACCCCCCTCAAACCAGGCCCCTCCGCCACCAGGGCTACCATTCCAGCATGTCTTTGCGGGCATTTCCCCAATAGCAACACCTCTTGGAACTCTTTCAGAACCTTTGAGGAAAACACTATTCATAAAATCCTAGCTATGCGGGAACCATCAAACCATTTCAATGACCCTCTTCCCTCTAACTTCTTCAAGGAGATAATACCCGCACTACTCCCAAAATGTGCCAAGATTGTTAATGTCTCCCTGCTTCAAGGCACTATCCCTGACTGTCTAAAGTCCAGTCAAGTTACCCCCATACTTAAAAAATCAAAAGCATATCGAACTGACCTAAACAACTTCCGACCTATTTCCAATATTCCTACCCCGGCGAAGCTCCTGAAAAAATGTGTTCACATCCAACTATGTAGCCACATCGATCATTTCCAACTATTGGACCAATTTCAATATGGCTTCTGTGCAGGGCAGCTATGACACAGGTAGTAGACGATGCTCTAAAAATGCTGGAACAAAACCAAGCTTGGCTTTTAGTCCTCCTTGACATGTCGTCGGCATTCAATATGGTGAAGCATGACAACCTCCTAGACCTTTTAGAACACCATATGGGCCTAACAGGATCAGTTCTTAACTGGTTCTCCTCCTATCGCCAAAACAGGTCTCAAATAGTCAAGCTCAATCACTCATTATCACAGACTAGGCCAATCACATTAGGGGTCCCACAGGGCTCATCTCTTTTGCCAACTCTCTTCAACTAATTCATGGAGCCTCTAACCAAAATTCTGACTTCATCAAACATCCACTACCACGTGTATGCTGACGATACCCAACTATACCTTAAAGTCTCTGCCCCAGAAGACATCAGTTCCCTAAACCCACAACACTACAGAAAACTCAAAATTGGCTAGCAACCAATCACCTCAAACTAAATATTAAAAAACGGAATTCCTCCTAATCGCCCCACCCAACCAGTCACCGGTCATCGAAGAATGGTTGAAACAGCTAACAGCCCTCAACTGCATTCCACAATTCATTGACTCTGCAAGCTCACTAGGCATAACTCTTGACAAGAACGTCAACATGCAGAAACACATCAGTGCAACCACCAAAGGAGCAAATCATTAAAAGAATATTCTAAGAAAATTAAAACCTTTCCGCCCTCCTAATGATTTCAAGCATGCGGTACAAGCTGTTGGAATAAAAATTATGTTTTTGTATTGTTTTAGGTAAGTTAGCATTCGCGACGCCATTTTGTATGTAGGCGCCATTTTAGATGTAAATTGAAACTAATTCTTGCTATTTCCGAGAAATGGCCTTCTCTAGGTTATGTTTCTTCGGAGTTGGGTTTTGCCACACTAATGATTGCACTGTTCTTATTAGCGCATACCTTTCTTCTTAGATGTAAGCCTTCTCCCACTTGTCTAGTGGCGAGCACAAGCAGAGTAACCTTGAAAGATAGATAATGTGTGCCCGGCCTCAGAATCGAAATTTACTCCTTTGTAATTTATTGTCCAGCTGCATCTCCCTGGAAAATTCCATTGTAGGCGTGCCTTCATTGGTTCTGCAATGTACATAATGTATCGTTATGCTTGTTGATGTCTGTCCCTCTGCATCACTCCTAAGCGACTGGGCAGATAGGGCTCCGCTCTCAGCGTACTCTGAATAAACAGATATTGGTTTGTATTCTCTACTGTCTGACCGACTCTTCATTTTGGTAGAAGGCTGCGAGGTGGTTATCAGTGACACGAGTGCACCGAATCGGGCCACTTCCATCACAAGCACTGGTGATTCCAGTTTGGACTATGGCAATGCAACCCTCTCTGGACTACCCAGATCCAAATTGGCTCTTCTAAGGGCCTCGCTCAACTCTGCTGCTCGGCTCATCACTGGCTCTAAAAGATACAACCACATCACCCCCATCCCAAATCCCTCGACTGGCTCCCTTACGAACCAAGAACTCAACTAATAATTGCCTGCATGATGCAAAAAGCCCTCCACTACAAAACCCCTAGATATCTCGTCCAGAAGCTTGAACTCTCTGGCAGCTCCAAATCATCCAGAAGCTCCAACACTTTTCTTCTAAAAGCTCTGAGATTTCACAAGAAGAAAACCTACAACCGATCTTTCTCTGGGATTGCCCCAAGAATTTAGAACACATTAACTCCTGGAGTCAGAATGAATCCCTCGATTGTCTCCTTCAAGAAAGAAGTCAAAATACTCCTTATGAACACATTTCTTCCCTAGATCCCAAGATTGCTTTTTTCCTCAATCACACGCACAACTATTTATCATTGGCTACCTTAATGTCTCGTCTTATCAGTACTGACGTTACCCTCCCGGTTCTCAACATTGCAGTTTTCTGGACTTTGTTACTCTGTTATTAAGTTTATCTCCCTTGCTCTCTGATCCTGGTAATACATACCCTCCCTTTTCTACACACTACCCACTCCTGCTTTTTGTGTGAATTTGATATTATTGTTATTACTACTCTGCTCTTTCTAAAGTTGTAAAGCGCTCTGATCAGTGGCGGTCTGTGCACGTAAGCGCGGTGGGGTGGGACTGGGTGGAGGGTGAAAGTGACAAACGACAGGATAGAGAATGTAAATTAAATAAATAAATAAAACCACTTAAGTGCAAGGTAAGTGGTTTTATTTATTTATTTATTTTACATTCCCTATCCTGTCATTTTTCACTTTCACCGGCCCCGCCTCTCCCCGCCCCACCGCACTTAACTGCATGGACCACCACTAACTCTGATACCCACAAGGGTCATGTTTATGCTATAAAAAATGTTTAAAATAAAATAAAAATACCAATGGTGGTTTGGACATCCGTATTGCGAGACATTGACAAAGGCATCAAATCCTTCATATGGGGATCATGAGACCAATATGAAAATTTGGGAATTGATTGTCCATCGATGCTATGGAGATCTGATCCTGCAGAGCATGGACCATAACTACACTGCACTCCATCTTTCTCAACTAGTCTTTTTTATCCTGACTAGGTCAGAGGCTCCACAATGGGTCCGTATAGAATGCCTCACAATGGGATCGGGCAGGGCCTCCACATACTGTATGCCCTTGGACCCCCCCCAGCATTGTACTGTCAACCCCATCATACAGGCCATGATTAAGGTATGGATACATGCACACAAATTGCTCAAAATACGATGCACAACTGCACAAACAAGCACCTATGTGGCGCAATGCCAACATCTGAATAGATAAACAGTCCGTCTTCTGGTCTCTATGGAGTAAGGTTGGCATCGTTACCATTCACAATCTGATACACAACACCCAGCTCAAACCGTTTGAGATACTATGGGCTGAATTTTGCGAATCACCAATATTGCAATACCTCACTCTGAGGGGGCAGTTTAAGCGGGTGGTCTCAGGATTTTCTATCCTCCTAATGTGACACCGTCACTCTCAACCCTTTTTGCGTCAGTTACAAATGTATATTGGCAATGACTGCTCCACATGGACTATTTAGAGAAAGACTGGACAGACCTCTTCGAAAAACTGTATAAGGGTGACCGAGAATCTAGAATGAAATTCACCCTTTTCAAAGCAATCCATTACTTGTATTGGTCCCACTTCAGACTGAACCAGGCAGGCCTGCTGCACCAAAAGACCTGTAGGAGGTGTACCCAGGGCATTGTGACCTGCCCCATATTCTTTACCAATGCCTGGAAGTTGCCACATACTGGGCCTCTATTCAGACATCACTTAGTGAGGCATCATGTACTTCCCATTACTGTGACAGGATCGTTGATCCTCCTCAATGATCCTCCCGACCTCCCAGACCTGATGAACCACAGGCGGTTCCTCCTGGCTACAGGGTTGACTGTGGTAAATATGTGTCCTACGCCACTGGAGAGCAGCGAAATGACTGGAACTTGATAACTGGCTCACTGAAATATACAACATAGCCTTGTACGAACGGCTCATCTATAGGGAGCAAGACAAGGCTGACACCTTTCTTCACATTTGGGAACCCTTTTTAAAAGATGAAACTCTACACGGCTAGATGGCTAACACAGGCATATTCTACTGCTGGAGAGCATGATAGACCTTTTGGGGATGTGCCCTTGGAGAAGATTCCTCTCTCTCTCTCCCTCCATCCCTACCCTTTCACCCCCGTTCCTTCCTCCCCACTGTTCATTGTTTGTGTGGATGGCTGGGTCCATCAGGTTCTCTCCTGATGGCCATATATAGCTGAATGTACTTGCTCTGGTTCTTGTTCTTCTTATTGATGGGGGTGTTACTGAGGTTCTTGAGGAGACATTCTAATGTGCCAAGCCGCTCATAATATGTTTAGAACTGTTACTTGTTTACATGAGGAAAACGCACCTCTTTTATTTTGAAGTATGTGATGTACCAAGATTTGTACACTACCTTACCATCGTGTTTGTTCTATGTGGTCTCAATGATTGCTGTGTTCATGGGATGGTGACACAATAAAGAATTACCATAAAAAGTTCTTCCAAAAATGTTATTAGTGTCTAGGAATTAAAAAAATAAATCTTTAATTAAATGAATAATTAATAAAATACAACAAATCAACACAATTAAGCTCTGCTGTACTAAATGAAGAAAGGTTATTTTAGTGTCAGTTCTCAACAGCTTGCATCCTGAGAGGACATTTACAATAAATTCGCATTAATGCAAGTCTGAAGTCCTTACATACTGAGAGAAAAACTTGGAATCAATTAATGTTTGAATACAGGCTGACCTACATAAAATCCAACATTGACTCTGCTTAAAACACAACTAAACAGCTTTCTGACCTTATCCTTCAGATGTCAAATGCCGCCCATCTTTCACTCTCACAAATCCTGAAAGGAAATGTAAGACATTTGCATATGTGCTTGAAGGTTACAACTATTCAATGTTGTGTGTCACTGCTTCACAGTCATACTTCTTGGCCTTCTTTGTGTTTGTTGCTGCAGTACAGCAATAGCTGTGGGCCTGGTTAGTGCTAATACTGAAAAGAAAACATTTTGGCCAATATGGCCATTTAGGTTGAACTTACTGGCTTAGGCTTTTAATGACACTGCAGCACAGTCCATCTTAAAAACACGTAGTCTACTTAAGACACAGGTCACCCAGGCTTTGACTCAGACAGAAGACGGGACAAAAGTAACTAATCTGAAGAAATTACAAGTACGCACCACTATGCATGGTGCTGTTATACCAGAATATCTAAGGGACATTGTGACCACTGCACTGAGGTTATTTTTAGAAGACATGAGAGGCTGGTAAATACTAATTATAAATACTGTGAAATAATTGTCTGATGCTCTTCTCATTGAGAGCCAGATGTTAGAGAATCAGTCGAAACCAATAGTCTTGCCTACAATACACAAAAAGCAATTAGATGAGACAAATAAAACGGTCAAAGATTCTAAAGATTTTGTGACACAGAGCAAGATAACTAAATTGATGATTCAGATGCCAGCAACAGAAACTAACCCAGAGCTTGGAGGTACAGACCTTTTAGGACACCGGGACACTGAATCCTTGACAGCTGCCACATGAGATTCTCTCTTTTCAACTACGCCTTAATTTTCTGATTCCAAAATAGCCATGTTTTTTAAAGTAAGGCAGAGTAGGTCATAGGGCAGAAGAAGAAACAGTCCACGTGTCCATTGAAGCCCTCCAAACTCATTACAAAAGACGAGGAACAGAATGAGAGGAGACCAACAACAGAGCACCAGCAGAGAGGTAACCTCGTACTGAAACTCAGCAGCTGACAGTTCACTCAAGAAGAAGAAAATCTGCTGAATAAAGGGATAGGGTTTGTACCAACCTCTAACAGTGATGATTTCATGATCCACAAAGAATTGTCATGTTTCTTTTGTAAGATTTGCCGTCAGTACTTTTTCAGCGAGTAAGGGACAACAACAAGTGAATGCATTGATAGATATGGGCTTCAAAAAGAAGTCTTCCTTCAATCCACCGGCACACTTACTACCACCAGAGGTCCTGGCTTTTGAGGAGGCAGAAATTACAGGCGCCAAAAGATTTTTTACCTCTCTCACACTGAATTGGAGATTGCCAGACAGCTGGGCACTGATCCCTTGATTACTATTAAGCCAGCAGATAAAGGGTGTGCTACAGTCATATTAGATATGGTGACATATAGAGAGTAATGTCTTAGGCATCCAAGTGTTGTACGTCACTACCACCTATTGAAACGGGATCTCACTATCTGGTTCCAGACAGTGATCAAACACTTAGGGCCAGATTTACTAAACTCTCATGCAGTGCAGCAGCCAAAAATGCTTCACTGCAGTGAGTAAGAAAGGAGAGAGCAGCAGAGTGCCATATCTACAGAGATATGGCTCTCTCCTCCCCTCTCCCTAGCGCTGGCAACAAAATTTGCTCCTGAGTTCCATGCACACACCTTTGTGCCATAGTGCAAGGGTGTGTGCATGAGACTAGAATAGGTTTTGTACAGGAAGCGTACCCTTCCAGTACAAAATACTAAACCTAGACAACTTTTCCTACTTTGTATGTGTGCCGTACAGTGCAGCACACATGCAAAGTCAGAAAAGAAAGAAAAAATTAACATCTCTCGTTTCAGTGCCTACTTTTAAATGGCATTCATTTTTGACAAAAAACTCTGTCTCAAATTCATTATATATAGGTTTTTGCATAAAAAAGCATGGGTGGTTGCATGTGAATGCCCATGTACCACATATGCAATGCCCCCTTGATGCTAAGTAACACAAAGCAGCGCTTTGAGTTACTTTTAGGTACTGCTTTGCATTACGTTTAGGCAACTTTCCAGCACAAAACATGTTTTGCAATGAAAAGTAAATAACAGAAAACCCAATTTTTGCTGGTATGTATCACTTTTGTGACTCAAACAAAGTGCAAAATGTTGGTAGATCTGCCCCTTAGGGGATGAAGCAAAAGATGGGGTTGGATTACTCAGAGGGAAGCAGAATTCTGGATAACAGATAGATCTGCCATCCCATATTTTTACATATTACCCAAGATCCACAACCCACAATGCCCGCCACCTGGCAGGTCTATTGTTTCAACCCTTGGATCCCTTTTGGAATAACTCTCACAATTTGTGGATGCTTTTTTGAGAACTTTGTTGGATTCAATGCCTTCTTACCTTCAAGACAGCAAGGATGCCTCAAGGATTTTATAAGATTAATCTTTTGATATCACAACAGACTTTTTGATTTCTTTTGACATAGAGTCACTCTACACCTGTATCTCTCTAGACAGAACTTTGGCAACCATACAGTCCTTGTTGACACCCATTTCCTTCATTATGGATTGTGTGAAGCTAGCGATGAAAGAGAATTAATTTTGGTTTGAAAATTGTCTCTGTCTACAAGCATCTAAGACAGCTATCGGCAGAACTTTTTCCCCAAGTCTGGCGAGCCTGTATATGCACAACTTTGAGACGACCCACATTTACTCAGATTCATATCCATTCACTGTGCGTTAGAGATTGTGGAAGCGATATATTGATGATATATTGGTGATTTGGAAAGGTGAAGTGGAGACCATTCTTGAATTCCATACTTGGTTTAATTTCAGAAACTTGTACATAAAATTCACCTGTGATTACAGGAGGGACAGATTGCCATTCTTAGAGCTCCTAATATAGGCACTGGATGGGTAATTGAAGTCTGAACTCTATAGGAAACCTATGGATTGGAACTCTTCATTATGCTACGAGAGTTTCCACCCGAAGCATTAAGAGACAATCGTCCTGTAGAACAGTTTCTCTGGATCAGCTGAAATTATTCGCAAGTATGTAAATTTAAAGAACATGCACATAGTCTAACCACACAACCGGTCCAGAGAGACTATCCCAGGGATCAAGTTCAAAAAGCAGCAAAACGATCTAGGAATAATAATCTTTCTGCTATTTTAGAGAACAGACCAAAACCTTATGGTGAGTGTCAGCACGTATTACAGTTTGTCCACAACCATCAAAAAGGTGGTATGGAAGATTTGGCATATCCTTAATGATGGGCAGATTATCATTGAACAAACCCTTGCTTGCGTACAAGCGGAGCCAGAATTTGAAGCATAAATTAGTACACCAGAGAGGTGGATACCCTTTTACACTTTGGTGACCACCGTTTGTACCAGCTTCTCATTCATTTCAAACTGTATTTTTGTTTTTATAGCAGAGTGATTTTGGAAGGTCCTGACGAATGTCCCTTACACCTCACATAGGGTAATTTTGAGAAGAAACATGCTGACCTTGACATGCTGTCAAGTTTCCTCCCTGCGCTACTTTACTATTTTTTGTCCTATCCTTGGGGGTCGGAATAAAGTTGTAGTGTCCCACCAGTAGATAGTATTAACTTAATCATATCTTTTTTCCTTTATTTTTTTCAATTAACTTTTCTACTCTGCTTTGCTCACCTCAGACTCACATTGTGTTAATTGGATATCAAAGAGCTCCTCCTGCTTCGGGAGTTGTAGCCCAAACTACAACTAGTTTTTGTGGTGTGAGGATGGACACTATTATGCAGCATGCCACCGCAGATCAGGTGAGAGTTATTGTCGTAGAGAAATTTTTCTTCTTTCTTGTCAGCAACATTGCCATTCATTGACTTTTGAGACATCAACTTTGATACTGATCACAAGACCCAGGTACATCTTTGTGTTTAGAAAATGTGAACCGTACATCTGGACAAATGCCTTCTTTCCTGAACTTAGGAAGGTCCTAAAACCACATTTGATCTATTACAATTTTGTATTGGTTATACTTTAATTTGCTTTACCTCTCTTGTCCTTTACTACCAGGGGCGGTCAACACTGGGTAGTTATAGTTATGTCAGCGTTTCCATAGGAAATTCTTTTTTTTGTTGCTAATAACTTTGGCT
The DNA here is from genome assembly GCA_963921515.1 of Calotriton arnoldi. Taxonomy (NCBI): domain Eukaryota; kingdom Metazoa; phylum Chordata; class Amphibia; order Caudata; family Salamandridae; genus Calotriton; species Calotriton arnoldi. Next base: position 403,151 of record CAWUFW010011584.1, on the reverse strand, counting down.
AGTTGATGAATCTGTACAAAACTTTAGAAAAAGATGCAATTTTTGGACTATTTTGTGCTTGAAAAATTTTGGGGTGATCCGTCAAGCGAGGGTTGAGAACAAAGGGGGGTATCCCAAAATGCAAAATTTCCATGCATTTTCCATAGACTTTATTAGGTAGGGCAGCAGCAAAATCTGCTGAACAAATTACACCAAATTTGGCAGGAAGCTAGTTCCTGTATGCAGATTGTGCCTTTGTGATTTGGTGTAAATCTGTTCAGTAGGTTTTGAGAAAGAAAGGCTCAAACATATTTGTATATCTGGATGATTGGGTCCGTGAGAGTCTCGAGAGACTCTTGCGGGAGTGCCAATTTAAAAATAGAGAGGGGCATATTCCCAATGATGTGATGGAGCACGGCGTTAGCCTTGTTGGCTTAACGCCGAGCTCCGCCACTTCAGAAACACAGGGCTGCACTGCATTTACAAGAATATGGTGCAGCCCTGCATTTCACCCAGCACTGGCGCTAATTACAGCTGCCTAGCACCAATGCAGGCACTCTTGAACCTTTGTGCCAGGGTACCTGCGTTGCAGGGAAAGATTGTTTATGTGCAGGAAGGTGTACCTTCCTGCACATAAACAATCTGAAATGGTGTTTTGCAACTTCTATGTGTGCTGCAGAATGCAGCACACATAAAAGTTGCAACGCGTCACTTTTTAAAAGATTGTTTATGTGCAATAAGGGACACCTTCCTGCACATAAACAATCATGCATGGCGCACACATAGAAACAGCAAAAACAAGGAAAAATAAAGTATTTCTCCTCGTTTCGCCAGGGTAAGACCATTATTTTTGGTCTTAATTTTGGCGCTGCCCCATATTTACGTCACCCTTGTAAATAACAGGCAGCGTCAAAATCAATGGGTGTTGTGGTGGAACTCCCACCGCAACACCCATTGCCCTCCCCTTTCACGCTAAGTATAGCGTGAAAGGGTGCCTTATTTACAAGGCAGCGTTAAGCCACCTTAAGTGGTTTAATGCTGCCTTGTAAATAAGGCACAGCCCATATCGTCACCACAACATCACTAAAAGTCACGTTCTGGTGGCGATAGGGGCTTGTAAATATGCCCCAGAGTGTTTTGATTGGCCCGGGTGGCTTTTTTTCCCTTGGGTCAATTCGCTCCAGCTAGAGTCAGACTCCAGCTGGAGCAAGTGCTCTGATTGGCTGCCAGCAACATCAGAAAAATGTTGTGCCAGCCATTACATGACTCAGGGACTTTGTCCCCTGTCCTGAAGCTTGAAAAAAACAAAAGATATAAGGGGGCAGGGTAGGAATAGCCTGCCCTCCTAGGCACCATGGAGGGGCCCAAAAGGACCCCTCCTTGGGCTGAAATTGAAAAACCCAGCAATTTGTGCCGCAGGATCTTAAAAAATACAAAAACAAAATGGTAGCTTGGGGCTGCTTTATTTATTGGGGCCATTATAAGCTCTAGGGGCGAAAAATCTAAAAAAAAAGAGGAGGGGGCCCTCCTCCATGAGCTGTCACAAGCCCGGGGACCCCATTTCCTGGGGCCAATAAACTTTTTCAAAGGCCTCACTGAGCCAATATTGGCCTCGGGACCCCACCCCCTGGGGCCGGATCACTTGCTGTGTCCTGGGAGCCCACCCATGGGGTAGTAGTTTCCTTGCTGCACCAGCATTTTTGAAACTCCAGTTATATTGGAGCAAATACAGAGTCTGCCCCCCACAGGTGGATGTAGACTTTTGATCAGTTGATCTATTTCTCTGCCTGCACTGATGTCGGCAGAGAAACAGATCAAGATATTTTTCCCACCCGGAGGGAGCAGCATAATTAGCTGCTCCCTGCTGGATGGACCATTGCGGGCTCCTGCCGTATGCGGTGAGCGGGCTGGGGGTCCCAGGGGTTCCCCCTGCAGCCCCCATCGTGTGTATGATGGGTGCCCTGAGAGAGTACTAGAGGACCCACCTATTATAAGGAGAGGCCCCAGGGGTGGGCCCCCTCCACTTTAAAAAAAGCGCAACCCTAAGGGATAGGTCCCCAAGGCCTTTTTAAGGCCCTGGGACAGGGTCCGCATGGCCCCCCTCCCCTTAATTAACACACTGGGCCCCAGAGGATGGGAGTTCCCAGGGCCAAAATAGACTCGGGAAGGGGCCTTCTCCCCTTTAAAAAATAGGCCCTGTGGGATAGGGTTTCCAGGGCCTAATAAGGCTTGGTTAGGGAGCCAAATGGTCCACTCCCCTTTAAAATACATAGTGTTCTGGGGGCTGCAGGGCTGCAGGGGGAGCACCAGGGCCTAATAAGGCTTGGGGAGGGCGGCCACGTGGCCTCCCTCTCCTTTAAAATACTTAGGTAGGGGCGTGGCCAAGGTGGCGGATGTATAGTATGTGGTTCCCTGTCCCTCCATGACCACAGCCATGGGGGCCTGGCTGTCCCTCTACCCCCTGACATACAAGAGCCTCCCAGATTGTCCATTAGCCCTGGCACTGAAGGAATAGTCACAGGAATGGCGGACCCATCCCTGGAGCTGAGACGGACAGGTGCCGGGAAGCCACAATGAGCACCAAAATGGCAGTGTCCATAGCGTACTGAGCAATGAGCCCACCTCCAAGGCTCAGCACACAGTACCCGAGCACGCATGACCACTCCGAGCCTCGACCCCGTATGAGACCGGTGGGCCCGGGGGGAGCAGATGCCATACACAGCAGCAGCAAGCCACATTACCCTAGTGACGTGCTGACGACCAGGTGAGGTGCACCAGAGGTGTCAGTGGCAGTGGTCTCCTAGTGTGAAATGGACCGTGGCCTGTACTACCTGACCTTCAGGGGGCCCCTGACTTTCTTTTCTGCTGGCTAGCCCCGGGGGCCTTTGGACTGTTAGACCTGGCTGAAAGTGGCGCAGACAGAAGGGTGGGCACTGCCTGCAGGAAGGGAGCACCTGTGCAGGCGGTGGCTGCACCTGGTGAAATGCAGCAAGCCTCAGCCTGTACTCAGCAACTTGAAGAGTCCCCCCAGCACCCCTAGCTAGTGGTGACTGGTGCAACAAAGCCAGTGAGAGGTTCCTGGGGAAAGGATTTACTGGACTGGTAGAGGAGACCATGCGGCAGGCCCCTGACCCACTCTAAACCTGGTGCTGGCTGTTGGGGCCCCTGGCACTTTGGACAGTGGTTGGTGCCCCTGGTTGAAGGACCTGATGAAGTGACGGCTGGGATCCGGCAGAGGGGCCTGAGTCCCTGTCACAGCGGCGGCTGCGGCACTGGGAAGGAAGAGCAGGCTGCGCCCCCCAAGTGACCAAGTAAGTGCATGCCCCTTGGATGAAGCAAGGACCTTTTGGGGGTCTCCTGGCCATTTTGCTCAAATGGCTTGAGTGCCTCTGGGGCTGCCAGAGCTCTTTGGTGGCTGTGTAGACAGCAGAGACCTACCGCCAGCGAGAGAGGGCCTGAGCGATGAAGCGGTTGAGCTGGGGCGATGAGGTAGAGTGGGCCCCTGAAGACCAGCAACACCATCACTGGTGAAGCCTCGCGCATCAGGGGCCCTGAAGATAATGACCTGGGGAGAAGGACCTGTGGCGGGGACCCTAAATGTTGAAACTGCCTAGAGACTCACACAGTTGCCCACGTGGGATGCTGCGACAAGCGGAGAGGTGACTTATACTCTGCAACCTCTTCTCTATGAGCCCATATACCTCTGGACGGACTCAGGTGGTAGCCTGGAGACCACCCAGTGCAAACAGAGTGGACAGGCAGGACATTCATAGCAGGAAGGCCCTCAGGGCACCCATCATCCAGATTGGATAGTCAGACCACCCCCCACCCTACTGAATGCACCTACAGCACAATTAGAGCTCTGGGGCATCCCTCACGGTCTTCTGCTGGGACATTGAGCCAACACGCACGGGAAAAAAAATATCGCACTCTTAAAGACATGCTGACCACATCTGGCGGGACCCAACCTGGAGATCGACCACACGTCCCAGCTGCAGAATCGCTGCATGACATGCTGAGTCCCCGGTAACACGCTCCTTTCTAGAGGTCCTGTTTGCCTCCCTCAGAGACGACCTAAAGATGGTCAAACAGGAAATATTCCAGGACTTGAAAGAGTTCCGGCAGGATCTGTCAGAGGTGGGGGATCAGGTCTCTACCCTCAAAGATCATGAGACTAGACGCGATAAGGAGATAGAACAGTTGCCAACAAATCGATATGCAGGCACACGCTGAAGACCTGGGGAACTGGTCAAGACGTAACAACATAAGCATCAGAGGGGTCCTGACCAAGGGAGAAGTAAAGGATATAGGTGAGTTTGTAAAAAACCTTTCGCTCCAAATCCTAGGATCCACTCTAGAAGGGAGGGATACAGCTTGACAGGGCACATAGGGTGGGCCTCCCATGAATACAGAAGGCCAGTCCAGCCGACATACTGGTCTGTGTCCACGACTTCTAGCTTAAAGAAAGCATTCTATGCAAAGCCAGGGACCAGCACCCACTTCAATTTAAAGGACACATGCTGATGCTCTACCAGGACCTGTTCACCCTTACACTGCAAAAGAGACAAGTTTTCTGCCCCATCACCACCTACCTTCAAGAGCATGGCATTTCTTACTCCTGGGGCCACCTGTTGCGCCTCATCTTCCGGTGGGAGGACAAACTTCACCAGCACTTTCTTGTTGTCTCCTCATGAGAGCAGAGTCCATAGTTCTCCCTTTAAATACACTAAGTATGCAAATGACCAAAATACATAGCACCACTCACACACACTCACAGACACACACAAACACACCTCTACTCACAGACACACACAGACACTGAGGCATCCACTCAAAGACGCACTCTGACACTAACGCATCCACTCACACACATAGTCACTCATGTGCCCACTCACATATCCACACAGAGATGCATGCACTCGCTCACAGACTCACTCACACACTCATGCACCCACTCACAGACCCACACATGCAATGATAAACCCACTCACACACTCACAGACCCACACAGACACTCACAAACCCACTCACAGACTCACTCAGACACTCACACAGACCTAGTCAGACACTCCCAAAAGTTACAGGCTACAATTAGGAAATAAAATTGAAAAAAAACCTTTGAAATTCACTAAAAAACCAAAGGTTACAGGGACATCATAGTTAGGACATAACATAAAAAAATCATAGTTTTTCACTGAACAAAACAAAGGTTACAGGGACGTCATAGTTAAGAAATAGAATTAAAAAACATTAGAAAGTCACTGAAAAAAACAAAGGTTACAGGGACGTGATAGTTAGGCTCAGATTTCACTCGCACAAAACCATTGAAATTTAGCAGTTATAGTTACCTGAGCTAACTATAACTTATGCCCCCACAATGCCCTGCTTATGATCCCACATATTACATTACTCATGACATGGTGAGTGACTTCACTGATGACATAACTGATGACATCTCAAATGACATCCTTGTCAGAGGATCCACCCCCTTTCTCATCCACTCGGCAAAGGGCGCACTACTGGTTGGACGATGAACTCCCTTTGGCTGCTGAAGGTCGTTGGGGGCCGAGAACCCCTATTGTTGCCACAAGTCTCCTACAGCGGAATTGCTGAGACCTTGTTGGATGCCCTGCCCCCTTCTCAACCACTCTGCGAAGGAGCCTCTTGGTGCACTACTGGTTTCTGTGATGAAGTCCCCTTGGATGCTGAAGGGTCATTAGACTCCAAGAACCCCTATTGTTGCCACAAGTAAGTCCCCCATAGTGGGATTGATGAAACCTTGTCGGATGCCCCACCCCCTTTCTCAACCACTCTGCAAAGGGCCCTCCAGGAACACTACTAGCTGGGGGATGAAGTCCTCTTGGCTGCTGAGTGTCATTGAAGGGGCCAAGAAACCCTATTGTTGCAACAAGTAAGTCCCCCACAGTGGGATTACTGAGACCTCATTGGAGGCCTGCTTCCTTTCTCAACCACTCTGCAAATGCACCTTCTGGTGCACTACTGGTTGGGGGATGAAGTCTAGGGGTGAGTGCACTGGTAATCTCCGCTCCACCAGTGGTTGGTGGAGTTTTAGCCAAACTCCACATTCATGTGGAGCACAGAGTGGTAAAAAGGTAATTTTTGGCTCTGTTGGGTTCGCAGGGGGACCCCACCACCACACCTAGGGGTCAGGGTATTCTTACCCTGCCCCCTTTTCTTTTTTTTAAATGTTTTTGGTGGGACTCAGCTGAAGCCGAGTCCCAAAATAGCTGCCAACACTTCCTGGTTGAATTGTTGGCAGCCAATCAGATCTCACCATGAGATCTGTACTTAGGCTCCTCCAAGATATCCTTATATGCTTTCTCTTAAACTTCTCAACAACTACTGAATGGCTTTACACTGGATAACTGAAAGCATGATCTGTGAATCAAAATCTACCTTCCTGCCAAATTTGGTGTAATTCTGTCCAGCGGTTCGGGCTGTAGTCTCACTATGACACTTTTTGGGAAACTTTCGTTCCAAATGGTGCCAAAGATATTGACAAGTCAATTTTTTTTATTTTTTATAGAAACATGGTCCTTAATATAACTAACTACTGGCTACAATATATAATATATATAATATATATTTTCACTGAAAAAAACAAAGGTTATAGTCTCTATAGTTAGGATCAGATTTCATGCACACAAAACCATAGAAATTCAGCAGTTATAGTTACCTGAGCTAACTATAAAATATGCCCTGCAATGCACTGCTTATGACCTTACATATTACATCACTGATGACATCTCAAATGACATCATTGATGACATCACTGATGATATCATCCAGTGAGTGTGTGTGTGTTATGAAACCGTTTCTGAGACTTAAAAATAGATATTAACCTACTGTATATGTTAAATTACTATTCTTTCTGTACTACTAATGAGTGATACTATTTCTAACATGTGTCATCTGAGTGGCTGTGTGACTGTGTCAGTGTGTGAGTGGTTGTATGAGTGGCTGTATGGGTGTGTGAGTGGTGTATGGATCTGTCAGTGGGTGTGTGAGTAGCAGTATAGGTCTGTAGTGAGTATGCGAGTGGCTGTATGGATCTGTGAATGGGTTTGTGAGTGGTTTGTTTTCTAGGTGTGTGAGTGGCTGTTTGAGAGGTTGTATGGGTGTGTGAGTGGTTTTATGGCTGTGTGAGTGACTGTGTGTGTGGTAGTATGGGTGTGTGAGAGGTTGTATGGGTATGTGAGTAGGTGTCTGTATAGCTGTGTGGGTGTGTGAGTGGTTGTATGGGTGTGTGAGTGGGTGTCTGAGTGGTTTTAAGGGTGAGTGAATGGGTGTGTGAGTGGTTGTACAGATGTGTGAGTAGGTGTGTGAGTGTTTGTATAGGTGTGTAAGTGGGTGTGTGAGTGGTTGTATGGGTCTGTGAGAGGGTGTGTGAGTGGTTTTGTGGGTGTTTGAGTGGGTGTGTGAGTGGTTCAGTGGGTGTGTGACTGGGTTTGTGACTGTATGTGTTTGTAAGTGGGCATGTGAGTGGTTGTATGGGTGTGTGACTGGATCTGTGAGTGGGCGTGTGAGTGATTGTGTGGGTGTGTGAGTGGATGTGTGAGTGGTTGTATGGATGTGTCAGTGGGTGTGTGAGTGGTTCTGTGGATAATGTCATCAGTGATGTCATTTGAGATGTCTTCAGTGATGTCACTGACCATGTCATAAGTGATATAATATGCGCGGATGCAAAAGTTATAGTCAGCTCAGATAACTATAACTGCTGGATTTCAGTGGTTTTGTACGAGTGAACTCTGAGCCTAACCATAACGGCCCTGTAACCTTTAGTTTTTGTTTTTTCCAGTGTATTTCTAAAGGTTTTTTGTATTCTTTTTATTCTATTTCCTAACTATAACGTACCTGTAACCTTTAGTTTTTCAGTGAATTGACACAGTTTTTTAATGTTATTTTGTAATGATAATGTCCCTGTAACCTTTGTTTTTTTAGTGAATATATACATACATATGTGTATATGTGTGTATATATATATATATATATATATTTACAGTTCGAAAAAGGCGTGAAGTCGAAACGCGTCCTGTTTGTTTAACCCGGTAAATTAAATACCGAGTTTTTCACCCTTAACGGAGTGCGGTCTCTTCACTTGGCGACGAGTGGGGTTTGGAGCTGTATATATATATATATATATATATATATATATATATATATATATATATATATATATATATATATATATATATATATATATATATATATATATATATATATAATATTCATACCAGTTGTAGGCATCAGCCGAAACGCGTCAGTCATTTAATTTTTAATCATTCTGTGTGATGGAAATGTTTGGTGTTCGCACAATAGAATAGAACAAATTCCTCCTGGATGCTGAGAATCTATGCTGTGCTGCTGCTTTGGTGGTTCGGGAAGTGAACGCCGTGGAGGAGTGTATATATATACATATATATATATATATATATTCCATCAAAAACAAGGTTTGCCCAAGTGAAGATGCCGACACACGGGGGGCTTTCTCCTTCTTTACTGAGGATCACAGGGAAGTCGGTTGAGCACCACACACCAATTGTACAAGCCTTACTCGTTTCGAATGTCCATCGTTCTTGTTCACAGGCAAATCAGAAAGCAGCAGCCGCGCTGTTTTAAATGTCCACATCACATAATAAGTCCCGCCTCAGTGGGCGTAGGCATGGAATTGCCGCTGGTATTTGTAGTTTGTTAAAACAGTGATCTTCTCAAGTGAGGGCTGCCGATTCTAACAATAAATAACAGTGTTACCCCAGTGGGTTTGGGATGGGGCCAACAACCAGCTGCCTGTCTTTTACTCTGTCCTCAGACGCGGACCCCCCGTTCCAAAAGCGTGTCCCATGTGGGTCACTGCAGGATCCGCTTCGGCGGCGGGGCATCTTCGCTACCGGGCCGGCCGCAACAAATTCCATCAAAAACAAGGTTTGCCCAAGTGAAGATGCCGACACACGGGGGGCTTTCTCCTTCTTTACTGAGGATCACAGGGAAGTCAGTTGAGCACTACACACCAACTGTACAAGCCTTACGCGTTTCGAACGTCCATCGTTCTTGTTCACATGCAAATCAGAAAGCAGCAGCCGCGCTTTTTAAATGTCCACATCACATAATAAGTCCCACCTCAGTGGGCGTAGGCACTGAATTGCCGCTGTTATTTGTAGTTTGTTATATATATATTCACTGAAAAAACCACAGGTTTCAGGGATGTTATACTTAGTTGGACATTTCACTCGTACAAAACCAGAGAAATTCGGCCGTTATAGTTAGTTCCACTAACAATAACTCGCGCCCCCGCAATACACTGCTGATGACGTCACATATTACATCATTCATGACATGGTCAGTGACATCACTGATGACTTCACTGATGATATCTCAAATGACACCACAGATGACATCACTGATGACATCATTCAGTGACTGTGTGTTTCTGTAAAGTTTAAATATGTTTTATATATATAAATGCCAAGGTGTATTGAAGAATGAGTGAGTGTATGAGTGTCTGAATGGATGATTTAGTAGGTGTGTGACTGACTGTATAATTGAGTGATTAAATGTGTCTTACTGATGCATGGGTTAGTGACTAAACTGTGCGAATGTCTGTATCAGTTTGTCTGTTGGTGTGTAAGCGGCTGCATGGGTTGGTGAGTAACTACATGAGTGTCTATGTGGGTTATTGATTGGTTGTCTGAGTATCTGTATGGGTGCCTGAGTGTCTGTGTAGGTGGGTGGGGGGTGTGTGACTTTGTGCATAGATGTGTGAGTAGGTGATTCACTGGGTGTATGGGTTCAAGAGCAGTAGCGGCCCGTGGTGGGAGTGCTGCCGTGCGGTGATGTGGGGCGGGGGAGGAGCAGGGTGGGGGGTAGTAAACTACGGAATTCTGGCGAATAGAGGTAAGTAAACATATAAATAAATAAAACGAATTTCGTTGCGCGCGCTGCATCGCATTTGTGAGATTGAGTGATTGTGAGAGTGGCTGTATGGATGAGTGTGTGCTTGTATCAGTGATTGTATAAGAGAGTAAGTATGTGTTAGTATATGTATGAATAAGTGAGGTGGTGTGTGTATAACTGTATAGGTGAGTAAATGGGAGTGTGATTGATACTTTGTATGACTGGATAGGTGTGTGAGTAACTCTATGGGTGAGTGGCACTGTGTGAGTGAGTGACTGTATAGGTGAATAAGTGGATGTGTGTAGACCTAGGAATCAGTGAGTGGGTACGTAGTAACTGGTATTGGTGTGTCTATGGTTTTGAAAATGGTAGTCTGTATTTTAGAGTGGGTGTATCAAAGGTTATATTAGGTTGTGAGGAGGTGCATCAGATTATTACGTGGATGATGTCATCAGTGATGTCATTTGAGATGTCATTTGAGATGTCATCAGTGATGTCACTGACCATGTCATGAATGATGTAATATGTGACGTCATCAGCAGTGCATTGCGGGGGCGCGAGTTATAGTTAGCTGAACTAACTATAACGGCCGAATTTCTCTGGTTTTGTACGAGTGAAATGTCCAACTAACTATAACGTCCCTGAAACCTGTGGTTTTTTCAGTGAATTTCTAAGGTTTTTTAAATGCTAATTTTTAACTATAACATCCCTGAAACCTGTGGTTTGTTCAGTGAATTTCTAAGGTTTTTTAAATGCTAATTTCTAACTATAACGTGCCTGAAACCTATGGTTTTTTCAGTGAATTTCAAAGGTTTTTTAAATGCTAATTTCTCACTATGCCTACAGAGGAACAAACGCACAGAAAGAAGCAAGAGAAATGCAGAAAGAGGCAACAGAAGTCCAGAAAGACGAAGAAAAGTGCAGGAATAAGCAAGAGATGTGCAGAAACAACCAACAGAAAGAGGCCTTGTTGCAAAATCATCCTGTACCCCCAACTTTTTGCTGACGGGTACTGGTGGTAACTGACTCTGACTAACCAGGCCTAGAGCCAGTGCTATACTAAAAGACACTTAGAAGACAGTGAAAACACCTGTGATTGGGATGACCTCCTCTGTAAGGCCCTAGTACAATAGCAAAAGACACACAATTGTTGGACGGAATGCAGAACAAATCAAAACATTCACCCCCAGTCAAGAGATCTGGGTTAAATCCATCATTCTTTTGCTCACCATGCCACCCCAGTTTAAACTTGGCCATATGCAAATCAGTCTTGACCCTGTGCCTCATGGGAACAGTCCGGGGTTATCATGGCGTATTTAAAGTGACTAGTGCTTACGTGACTACTTCCACCTGTGCAAATTGCGCTATAGACATTGAAGAGTTACTATCTCCGATTTACTGACACATCAATAATCATGAATATGAAAAAAACGGGTAAGCATAGAATAAACAAATGAGATTTGATAAAAAATGTAATTACATTCTTCTGACATTTCATAGTGTCTACAATATTTAAAACCTTTGTCTTTGATTTATATTCAATCAAAATTCATGTCATGCCCCTTAATATGATTTTGTCTATTCATGTCCTCACGTGTCTCTGCACATGTATTAAATAAAAAGAGGGTTGTGCTGTGTTGTGCACTAAAGTGCATTGTGCTTAATCACCAAATCACCTAAGTGCAAAGTTAATCCCTTAGTTGACACAGTTCTGTTTTATTTCATCTTTATATGCAAGCAGGCATCATTGACTCTGTTTCGATGTAAATGGTGGGGTCTCTATATTTGCACCGAAGTGTATCTGACCATGTCTAGTTCAGTCCCCTTGTTGTTTGCCCTAAGGGTCATGGAGGCAGAAGTTGTTATGTATGATTGAAATAAGTACTTAATATAAAATACAAATTACAAATTACAAATGAGACTAATGGGTTCAATCCACATGTATGGGTCAAACATAATAATATATATATATGTGTGTGTGATTGTATACATGTATATATGTATATAAATGTGTTTGTGTATAGGTATATATATATCCGCCATCTTTTTTCTCCAAATTCACAGTAGCCGCATCAGAATAATATTTATTCACAGACTGATGTAATGCATTTCAGCTGCATACACAGCTTTGTTCACACACAAAGGATGACATGTTTTTCCTTCTCATTTATACGTGCGTGTGTAAAACCAAATCAACAACACAGAAAACACCAATTCATGTCACAGATAAAGTGCATAGTGCAAAGAAAATTATATAAACAAACTTCACTGCGGTACATATAAGGAATCTACCAATGCCATTACGGTGCATAAAATGAATCTACCAAATCAACAAAAAATAAAGAACATGCTACATTCAACAATGCATTTTGGCGATAAAGTGCCAAGTGCAAACAAAATTATATAAACACACTTCATTGCTGTAGGAGTGCAGGCAGGGAAAAGAACAGAAGTCTCTCCCAGCCGGAGAAGGCATGTTTAAATCTCCCACCAGCTGGGCTCAGATTTCAATGTTCGCTCCCATTTTGCAGGAGATTTTAAAATGCTCCCACCAAATGGGAGCAAACATATGTTTCCCTGCCCGTGATAGTGCTGGCAGGGAAACTACTGTGCCCTGGGTGTGGGCTCCCTGGGAGGCAGTCACTGATCTGGCCCCAGGTGATGAAGTCCCTGGGGAGTTTAAAGGCTCAGGAAGGGGGGCCTCCTCTGTGAGGCTCCAGGGACCCCATCCCCCGGGGCTGAGGTATAAAATGTAAGGGGGCATTCAGCCCCCTTCCCCGAGTCTTATTAGGCACCGGGGACCCCGTCCCGTGGGCCAAACTCTATTAAAACAAGGATATTGTGCTGGATAACTAAACACTTATAAGGTCCCAAAGGCGAGACCTATTGGCTATGCCAATGCTTGGAGAGGAGTATAAACACTATATGTACTATGGAGTAGCCTGGAAGCAAATGTCAGCTGCAGGGCCCTCCAAAAATGAAACTGAAGGAATATTCTTAAGGACTGCAATGGGTAGTGGAGCAATGGAGGAGGAAGTGGTGGCAAGTGAAGGGGAAGCAACAGGGGAACGGATATTAGAGGCCATGGGAACCAACAAAAACACATGCACTCTTATTGAGCACTTAATGAATAAGAAAAAAGTAGCTCCTTAAATGGGGCCAGTGAAAGAATACAATTCAGCCGATCAAAAGGTTGATAAAGAGGCTATGCTCCTGGGTAGGGGCAAACACAAGAGGATTGCAGGCAATCTAATATGAAGCAGGCAAATGTTAGAGCCTATAAATCAAAACAATGGTAAGCAATGGAAAGGCCCTAGGCCCACTGCAAGTTGACTTGCATGTTTACAATGCTTTTGGTCACAGGCTAGGACCTCGTAGTACTATAAATACACATCACTATTCCCCCACTGCACCAACCAGGATTTCGTTCTGCAGCTGTTTGGTTACACAGGCTGGCAGGACCTTAAAACCATTTATTTTGAATGTATTTTTATTTGCGCCCATGCCAATCATTTTGTGTGAATGGTTTTCAGAAGCGTGCATAAGACCATCTCACTTTAACCCATAACACATGCGTCTGGCGAAGCTTGGCAGGCATGTTTAACTCTAGTAGGCACTGGCATAGAAGCGATGAACAATGTTGTGGGCTACTTCAAGGCACATGTGCGCACGCTCGTGACAACAGGGGTCTGTCTGTTTTGGGCCAGTTGGGTGCACGCGCCCCTGTCCCCAGAGCGCTTCCATGTCCTCGCGGTTGTGCTCACCCGCTAGAGCCCTGCCATCCTGCGAGCGCGGTCTCGTGACACTTGTAACAAGTAGTACTGCCAGCATTCGCAACGATGCTCGTTATATCGACCTCGAAGGATGAAGGGCCGTAGCTGCAACTATGTGCATTTGTCCTCTGAGCAATCCCTATCATAAGTGTTCGGGCGCTTACTGGATCGAGTCTGTGGGTTCAACGGAAGCTTCTGGAATCATTGGCGAATAAATCCTTTGAAACGTATTCTTTGTAAAAGCATCCAGCCTGGTATGTGTGCCCACGAGGGTTGTATTAATCACACCCATCAAATGACGCCTTCGCCGTAATACAACGTCTTTAACACTGCACGTCGATTATCCTCTGCTGTTTACTCCCAGCCGATACAATTGTAAGAAAAGGACTCGTGTGTATATGGCTGCACAAGATGTCTGTGTGATTCGGTTGACACCTGTAATTCTGTATAGTATACGTCTTTGTGCATGGACATGCTTCATGTTCACGTGTCTGTTTGCAATTATTGATGTCGCTATTGGCTTACAAGTGGTTTCGTGTGCGTAGTTCTTGCGTTGGCGACGCATGTGCATCTTTTTCAAGAGTGTTTACATGCACGCCGGTACCTGTTAGTAATGCTGTCGACGCCTCGGTGAATAAGAGCGTCTTGATATTCATGTTTCACGTGTCTGTGGTTTGTGTACATCTGCGCCGGGCAGGCAGTATGTGTGCGCGCGCCTCTGTTTCTGTGGACACAATATGGATGAACGAGTGCGTGCATCTGTGGAAGAGGGGCGTGTCGACCACATGTATCAATGGCTTCTTTTGGATATGTGCTCTTGAAGTCTGCGTGTGATGTGTGACACGGACAACATCTCTTGGGGGCAGTGTATAGCACACTGGAAGTGCAGAAGTGATGACGCGTGCTCCACAATCAGCCCTTTCTTCGCGATTCTTAAAAAAGCGATCGCTACTGTAAAAAAAAAAACACGCCCGCGAGTGGTGCGCGCGCACCACAGAGGAGCGGCAGCCTGCTCAGCTGACGAGACGCTCAGCTGACCAGACGCTCGTGCGTCGTGGCTGGCCTTTGGATGTGTACGCGCGGCAGACATGTGTTTCCACTTATCGCGCATTGGAAACACATGTTTGCCGCGCGTACCCATCCCAAAAAGGCCAGCCACGACGCACGAGCGTTTTTGGGACTGCTTTTAAACCCGCTTACATTAAGTCTTCGCCTCTAAGCAGTGCTTGCGCGCTACTCGAGGCTCGACCTAAAAAGGAGTAGGGGTCCGCATGACCCTCTTCTCTGAGCTTCTTCTAGCACTGGGGACCCCATACCCTGGGACTGGCTCATAGACTGGGTCCCGGGTAGCCCACACCTGAGACACAGTCGTTTCACTGCCCGCATCAGTGCAGGCAGGGAAACATGTTTGCTCCTATCCGGCAGAAGCATTTTGAAATCTCCTGCCTAGTGGGAGCAAACAGCTTTCCCTGCCTGCAGGAGCACGGGCATGGAAGGCAAATCTGCTCCAGCCGGCAGAAGATTTAAAAATGCTCCCGTTGGGTGGTTTCCGGGCAGGGAAACAAATTTGCTCCTGCCCAGATGGAGCAATCAGAAACAGCTGCTGCTCCCGTCGGGGCCCCTAACTTGCTTTCTGGTGGGTGCCCTGGGTGGGCACCGGCACCCTCCTATAATTAGAACTGGCCCCCTGGATAGGGTCCCTAGGTCCTGTTAAGGCTCGGGGAGTGGGGGCCCCCTTCCAATTTTTATTTGAATTCAACCCGGGGGGGGGGGGAGGTCTCAGGGGCCTATTAAAGCTTAGGGAGGGAGGCCACACACAGTGGGGGTTGGCTTTACATATGGTAACACAATATTACTTTACATTAAAAAAAAAACTAAAAATTCACCTAGAAAAAACATAGGTTACATTATAGTTAGGTGTAATGTTCAGTAACAATTAAAACTAAAAGAAAACACAGAAATTCACCAGTTATCTCAAGTAACTATAACTTGTGCCCTAAGGAAACTATAACTTGCGCCCTCGCCATGCATAGCTAATTACCCCACATATGCCATCATTCATGACATCTTCTATGACATCATTGAAGTATATTGGTGCCAAATTCACTTGAAAAGGGGAGGGGGGCTGTGTGGCCCCCTCCCTGAGTCTCATTAGGCCCTGGATACACCATCCACTGGGGCCGTATAAATTTAAAGGGAGAGGGGCACCACACAGTCCCCCTCCCTGAGCCTCACTAGTATCAAATGAGGGGCATGGGCACCGCTGCCCTACTCTCCAACCCCCATTAGGGCCCGGGGACTATTTTCTCTGGGGCTAAAATCTATTAAAAAAGGGGAGGGGCCAACGCAGCCACTCTCTCCATGCCTCATTAGGCCACGCAAACCCCATCGACTGGAGTAAAATTCTACAAAAAAGGGAAGGGAGCCGTGCGGCACCCTTGCCCGAGCCTTTCCGGGCCCCGGGGACCCCATCTCCCGGGGCTGAATCATATTTAAAAGGGGAGGAGGACTGCACGGTCCCCCTGAGCCTTCTTGGGCCCTTAGGGACCCCATCCCCCAGGGCCAAAGGTGGGTAACTTGGTGCTCACCTTAGGCCACCCATAAACAACATGTTGCGGGACACGTGGGGAGCCCCAGGATCTGTGCGGTCCCAGCCGGCTCCCCGCATGGAGCAGGAGCCAGCAGTGCTCCCACCCAGCGGGAGCAGCTATCTATGCTTGCTCCCTCCGGGCAGCAGCATTTTCACATTTTCCGCCGGGTGGGGAGCAGAATTGCGTGTCTTCTCCCATCTAGCAGGAGATTTAAAAATCCTCCTGACAGACGGGAGCAAACATGTTTCCCTGTCCACGCTGGTGCGGGCAGGAAAATTACTGTGTCCCGGGAGTGGGCTCGAGGAACACAGTAAGTGAGCCGGTCCCGGTGGAAGGGGTCCCTGGGGTGTTTTTAAGGATCATGAAGAGGAGCCACACATGCTTGTTGTGATTTGCTGTAAATCTGTTCAGTAATATTTGATAAATTAAACTTCAAAATATATTTAAATATGAAATTGTGGAGGATCTGTGGGTCTAACAGATCAAAAGATATAATCTGATTGACTACCACCACACCAAAAAAGATGTGGCAGCTCTTACTTTAAGACTTGGAGAGACAAAGTCCACTGTCCTGCAAAAAGGTTACAAAAAATATAGCTGGGGAAGGGTAGGGATACTCCCTCCCTACGCCTTTGCAAGGCCCAGGGGACCCCATCCCCAGGTCTGAATCACTAATTATGGGGAGGGTGGCATGCAGCAACCCCCAATGCCTCAGAGAGGTCCGGGGACCCCATCCTCCAGAGCAATTTTTCTTTGGTAGAGTATTGCCAGGCCACCCTCCTTGAGCCATAAATCGCCCTGTGAACCCCATTCCCCCAGGGTCCAATCAAAGCTGTGTCCCATGGACCACATCCCCAGGAGACTACTGTGTTCCCTGCCCGGGAGAGTGCAGATAGCACTCTCCAGGGCCGGGCCCGAGAGAGCAAAGGTGTGGAACACACCTTTGCTCTCTCTCGGGCGGGAGCACAGAAGTAAGCTGCTCCTGCCCAGGCGGGAGAAAGGAGAATGGAGCCGGCTTCCAACAGCAATAAGGATGGGTGCTGGCTGAAGAGCTGGCAGGAACGATGAGGGTCTTGTGGCACCCCCCCCCCCCAAAGCCCCCAACTTTAAAAAATGGCCGGCTCCTGCCAGGATGCTTTCTGCAGAGCTGGCAAGTCACAGGGGCAGCAGGAGCTCTTCCTGTGACCTAAAACTATAAAGCAGAACATTTGGGTGTCCCAGGTGGGGCCAAGACACTAAAAATCTAAATAAAGACCAAAAAGAACAATAGATGATTGTCAATTTATTATTCATTGCTCCGTGAAAGGAGTGCCCTATAATTTCCTACGAGGGCTTTTTAATAAGCAAGGCCAAATATAGGTCAAACCTATATTTGGATGCTGATAATGCTAGGGAAAGGGGCAAAACCATGCATTTTCTCCTAATGTTGTGGAGGGGTGCAGGGAGCACAGCTGCACCTCAGCAACATTAAAAAAACACAGTAAAAAAAAATGGTATCCTATAATATTGCATCCATGACCTCAGTAGAGCTTATCATATTTTTAAAGCACTTCAAGCCACAGCACTATGCTCTTCCGCTGGAGTGAAGGAACCCCTTGTGGTTGGGTCTATGGCTGCACTTTGTGGCCTGAAAATGTTTAAGAACGTTTCAAAGACATTTTTAATGTTTATTTTTAAATAATGCTCTATTGAAAATATTGTGGGGCAATAATTATCACTAAACATTGCAATGTGTAAATGTATGAAATATACATTTAATTATAGTTGTTGGGGACTTTTTGACAAAGCCAATAGGTCTGTTTTATATATGTTGCTGTGCTGACCCCTTGCTAAAGGCAAAAGGCCTGCCTCTTTTTATATTTTTGTATTCTGACCCTTTGACAAAGCCAGTTTGCCTGCCTTAACAAAAACTGACACCCTTTATATTGTTACATGACATAGTTAGGTGTGTGCGGCAGCAGTCGTGTGGGGTTCTAGGGATAGGCACCTGTGGGGGTTGGGTGCAGGGCCTGGAAGCAGGCCAAACCCTGCACCCAACCACACATGTGTGGTGTGGGGTTCGTTGTCTCCGGAGGGGGATTGTTCAACCAAGGGTGGTTGGGCACAGGGCATGGCCACAGTCCAGGCCCTTGCACAACCCCATGCTGTGCACTGGAATGGACATCTTACTTTACTTTAAAAAAAGCATAGAAATTCACTGAATAAACAGAAGGTTAAAGTAACTTTATGCCTTCAGACTGTTTTCTCGGTCACAGTACTAAGTGTAGTTGGCAGTTGGCCTTTGTATAGGATGGTAGGATGGACCATCCTGACTTGATGAGTGGGGCGAAGCAGTCACCTGTCACACTTGAATTTCAAAGACACTGCCTCAGCTCACACACAAAGAACTTCTCACTAGCTATTGCGATTGCACACAGACTGGGATCAAGACAGAGAGGCAGGAAATTCCAAACCCCAGTAACTTCTCCCATTTAAAGCTAGCACATATTTTTATAGGACCATCAGACCCACTCTTCAGTGCACTGTGGATACTATGGAAGAAGGAAGGCACTGCTGTCAGAGGACTGCCCTCTGTCGGATACCTGCCTGCCCCTCTGTCTGAGAAGGAAGACTGGACCTGCATCCTTCATCTCAGGCTGAAGTGACCCCAAGGGTCAGCTGACTGGCCACCTGTTCTGAGCAACAGGGGCACAACAAGCTCCAGAGGCCTCTATGCAACTGCCCAGCTGATCTGCTGCACTGAGCCTGAAATAGAACCTGCATTTGGACCTGCCTGAGCCCTTCTGGCCTCTTCTGGAGTGAGTTCCTGTTCCCCAAGAGGTGTCTTTCAGGTCCAGGACCCTTGGTGTGGCATCAGTTGAGCTCCTCCTAGAAGCAAAAGAGAAATCCTGAAGTTTTGGGCTATTCGCAACTATGAACAAGCCAGTTCATGCCAAGATCTTGATGCCCATATCAACCGTTGATCACCATGTTGACAGCTCCGGTGAACCTGACTCTTCGTGCTACAGCAACCACGAGGAATGACCAACAACGCAAGATCTCTTCATGATACAGCATCAACAGCCCTTGGTGAATGTCAGCATGAAGCTCCAGCAATGAACATCTAAACAGGATCTTCACACTACAGTGGTGACCATCTGTGACGCCAGGCCTGCTCTTCATGCTACAGCAACGACCATCCGCAACGTTCGCCGCGCTCCTTGTGGCCTTCTTCACCGAAAAACGGAACACTTCGCACTGCACTTTAGAAGGTAACTTTTTCAGTGGAGCTTACCTGGTCCCGGTATCCGGCCCGCGCTCCACCATGGTTGGCCTGAACTTTAGTTTTTCACCTGATCTCATACAACCAGATACCCACGAGTGGTGCTTTGTGCTTTTAAGTGCTACACTTACCATAAATCTTTGAAATTGCATATCTCTAGTTCTATTGATTGGATTTTTCTCATTTTGGTGTCAAATAATTTATAAAAATTTACTCCATTTTTCTAAATTGGTGTGGGATTTTTCTTATGTTTTGTTTTCACTTTATTGCTGTTAGTGTGCTGCATAAATACTTTACACATTGCCTCTAAGTTAAACCTCATTGCTTTTGTACCAAGCTACCGGAGGGTTAATCACTGGTTAATTTAGTGACTTTTGTTGTTTACCCTGACAAGGATTGTGGCTGTTGCTTGAGAAGGGCTCATTCCCCCCTCAATCAACAACCCAATTTCTCACATTTACATTAAAAAAAAAAAACCTTAGAAATTCAGGGAAAAAAATCAAAGGTTGAAGGGACTTTATTGTTAGGTGAAAATGTCAGTTAAAACATACTGTTTTAAGCAACAACAAAAAAAAGCACTGAAATTCACCAGTAACTCTAACTTGTGCCCTAAAGTAAATATACCTCACACCCTCGCCATGCAATGGCATTTACCTCACATATTACTTCTCCCATGCCATGTTCTATGACATCATTTATAAGATCACTGCAACATCTGAAATGACATTGTGCATGGCGGGGTGCAAGTTATAGTTAGTTTAGGGCATGAGTTATAGTTACATGAGATAACTATAACTGGTAAATATCAGTGGTTTTGTTAATCTAAAATGTTATGTTATAACGGGTGCGCAAAATTTTTACAATTTGCTTTTATGTAATTACACAAAATTTTAGGAAAAACATCGGAAATTACACTTAATTATGCAAAATGCGATGCCTTCAACTAGCAGTATATTTTTTAACGAAATGCATCCTTTCATCAATTTTTTATGCAAGGGCACATTATGTGCTAATAGCACAAATTAGGAAAAATAACCACAACTGCAGTGAACAACAACTGCTCGCATTCTAGTTGTTTGTGCTGTTCCCATCCTCCTGCGCTACAAGTTTTGCCGTGAACTGCAGTGTAATTATGCGACATGGTGGGCCTGATTCACAGAACTAACTTACGTCAAAAACGTAAACGTAAACGTAAAGTTTGTACTTTTTAGGTATTCATAGAATACACTTACTCATTTTGGTATTCACAGAATGAACTTACTCATTTTGGTATTCACAGAAGTTAGTAGTCCTAACTTTAGGACTCCTAAATGCCTTCTGTGAATACCAAAAGTCTGAAAGTTAGGATTTTGCTCAGTTTAGGAGTAGTAAAGTTAAGTAAAATCCTAACTTTAAGACTTTCGGTATTCACAGAAGGCATTTAGGAGTCCTAAAGTTAGGACTACTAACTTCTGTGAATACCGAAATGAGTAAGTTCATTCTGTGAATACCAAAATGAGTAAGTGTATTCTGTGAATACCTAAAAAGTACTAACTTTACGTTTACGTTTACGACGTAAGTTAGTTCTGTGAATCAGGCCCGGTGAAATTTTGTGAATGTCACTTAACAATCGTAATGCA
Source organism: Calotriton arnoldi (assembly GCA_963921515.1). NCBI lineage: Eukaryota > Metazoa > Chordata > Amphibia > Caudata > Salamandridae > Calotriton > Calotriton arnoldi. Next base: position 382,015 of record CAWUFW010011584.1, on the reverse strand, counting down.
AAATTATAGAAATTAAGTGAATTGCACCAACGTCATTTAAATTTTGCCTAGGCCTATTAACGATCAGGCATGTCCATGTCATATGTACGAATTCCTCCCATTCTCTACTGCGCATTTAGTGCAGTTTGTAGTCACATCTTGGTATATTTTGCTTGATATTACAAGGGGTGAGATACACTCTGTTTATATATTTTCTATGGATGAGACAGAAAATCACAGGTAGATTTATAACAATTTGTGCGTGGTGTTGCGGGATGTCCTTTACTGTGGGACATTTGACATCTCTGCTGGCTGCTTCATGGTCACCATGTGGAGTCAAATGAATGATATTGGGAGTAGAAGTACACTTGCACAAACTTGCTCCTGTATATCTCATATTTCATCAAGCTGCATATAATATAAATAAATAATAGCATTTCGCTTGTATCCCCTTTCCTTCCTCTTCTATTGAATGCTCTCAGTAAACCAAATTAAAGAGCTAAGCACAGGGAAATACAGCAAAAAATTTCTTCAAATCACACACTCTAAATAGGCCCTCAGCTCTGTCTGCTTCTCCTACTTACAAAGATCCAGAATGGGAAGAAGCGTATATATCCAAACAGCAAATGAGCTCATTCACCAGTGAAATCGTTTTGCAAAAACATAAATAAATAAACAGTCCGCATCCCACAGTGCAGACGGCCGTCCCAACGGATTTTGGATATACATCTCAATGTGCAACTTCCCCTGCACACGTCAAAATCACCAACATCTAAATGTGAGCAAATCCTCTGTTGACTTGTTCATTTCCACTTTTTGTTCAGGCTGCTAGACAGGATATCCTGTAGGCTGGCGAAAAGGGAGGGAAGCTGGCAATATCAGTTGATGATTTACTATTAATTTTCCAAGTGTGTTAGGCTGAACGCAGAATTTGTCTGCTGCAATTCCTGTGCGTTTTGAAGGCCAATAAAAAAATGTGATTTGCTGGAGCAAGAATTCTGGCCAGCAGACAGGAAAGAACTCTACAAATTTGAAAACGTGTTCATGGCTGAGGAAACATTTGGAGGTTTGCAAGCTCTGGAAGTCTACTTGAGACTTTGCTGAGGGATTGCTGTGTGAGAGGGGCCACTCTGAGTGCAGCAGCAGCTCGAATACTACAGTGGGGCTCAAGTCCCTATTGTAACCTTTTTGAGAGCAATAATGTGCAAGACAATGTAAAATCCTGGTTCTTCAATACTAATGTTACTCAAGAACTTAACTTAAGGATGTATGTATAAATTGTTACTATCAAATAGAAAAATAAAATGTTTAGTCTGCCTTAGACAGCTGAAACATTTTTTTCTGTGACTAAAACTGGTGAGATTTGCATAGGTTATGCATAGATTGTGTGGGTCATTATATTTTATTGCAGTTAGGATGCATTTATATTGCGCTTCATATCCCTGACAGAGTGCTGAAGTTCATTAGTAGATGGGTAGAGCACTGCATGGTTGGTTGGTCTTGGATACAAGGATGCTGGTTGCAGTGAGGCATGAGAGGGAAGTCTTTCAGTGCTGTGTGTGTTGGCCAGGGTGATGCTCTTACCTTGTCATAAGTCACCACTCTTAAGCACATGGTTTAGTCATCTCATGAGGTACCATGATATTGAAGTGGAATAGTCATTTTGCCGCCATGAAATGCAAAGCAGGAAAACAGTCAAGCAAAGAGCAGAACCCAGATGTAGACACACAGCGCGGAGGGAGAGCAGTGGTATAAAGGAGAGCGAGTGTAGCAAGAATAGAGAGAGCAAACAGGTAGATGGGAAAGACAGCATGAGAGAGAGCAAAACAACATGAGTAAGGTCGAAACCTGTTGTAGAAGATGGCCTGGCCAATGGTGGAAGTAGGCAAAATCCTCCTTAGAAAAATTTGGGGCAGCAGCGATTATGTTTCTTTTTTTAATTAAGCATTGAGGACGAGTAAAAGGTACGCACATTCTAGTGTCCAAAATACATTTTTACTTGGAATTGAAGGAAATAATAGCGAAACAGACAATTGTCTTTTATGATTATTCCAGGGATCTGAAAAAGTGAAAAATGCAGATTCCCATATGGTGTCAGGAAAAACACAGTAACTGATTACAATAAAAATAATTATATGATTCTCTTTTCCTAAATTTCACTGTCCACTACTGTCGCACTATTGTGTTTTGCACGTTTTACCAATTGAAATTGAACGTGCTTCTCTGACTCAGAAACTCAGGCCTGAGGTACAGATGTATTTTGCAGTTGCAAAGCCTGTGGTTTGCAAAATCACTGAGTTTGGGATCGCAAAATACCTTTACAATAGTCTGTCTAAGAGTCAGAAAAGTCATTCTGACTGGTAAAATGGGGTTTCCAACCATGTCGGTATTACAAACTAGAGGAAGCGTGAAAGGGGCACGCCCCTTCTATCTGTGATTTTGGAGAGGAATCTACACATATTTTGTAACCTCAATTGCAGTCACAAACCACTGATATGATACCTACGTGTCAAAGTGTGTGCTATCTGATGCCTAAAGGGGAAGATGTGCTAAAGGCACAGCTTTCTCCTTTGAGGTGTAGGTGTCTGACAGCTGAGGCAATTCCAAGAGTTTATAATTAAAGGTGCCAACCAGTTAATTATGTCATGATACATTTCAAAACCTCAGCTGAGATCATCAGCCGAAGAAACATACGAGAATGTTGATTGTTGGTGATGGCTAGAGATGCAAGATTGGGAAAAGAGAACTGTTATTTTTCCCTACGCTGGATGGCCCGTTAAGGAGCCATTGTAAGTGCTGAAACCGTGTAGTTGGTAAGTCAGGACAGTGAGGCAGGGAACTCCCAGTTCCCTAAAATAAATACCAGTGGATCCCACCAGCACCCACAGGCAAAAATTATTCAGTGCTATTAACACCCTGCCACCCACATACCTCTTTCTCTTACACCATTTTTTTAAGTTGTTTGTGAGTTGAGGATAATTTTAACATCTCATTTCTCAAAGCATTAACAGACGTGCCTAAAATAAGAAGCTGAAAGCAGAATAGCTCCAGAATACAATTTCTATGTATTCTTTTCAAAACTTGTTTTTGTGTGAATAAGAAGGCGACATCCAACCTGGGAAAAAGAGAGACAAAAATACTAAATCAGCATCTCTTGGGGGGAATAAGATGGCATCAGCCAGCCCTTAAAGCCTTTCCACTATAGATTTTCAGCCCAAAAGTGGGCATTAGTGGATGCCACCTGGAAAATATTTGACCTTTGAACACTACGGTGAGCTGGTGTGAAGAAGTCTTCTATGCCACTTCCTGTCTCCAGCCATTTTTCCCATTCAACTGGATAGCAAAACTGTCCAGTGGTGCCATTATTCTTTTGGTATGTGCTAATTTTGAACGAAGGGCTAGTTAACAGAATATTACATTTCTGCAATAAAGAGGTATTTTCACCTTTTTTTACAGTTGACTCTGTTGTGCAGTAAGCTCTATGGACAAACTACGAACTTTACTTGTTACTGCAACAAAATAGTGCTGTTTACTCAAACTGAAAATAGAACAAAATTGTAAAATAGTGCTAAAAGGGATAGACCAAAATAAGAAGCATTGCTCTGGAAGTTCATGTAATGCACCCTCTGCATTTTGTCCTACTTTAGACCAGTGTGTCTTACAGTCGCACACCCCACTTGCATTTATTGCAATTCACATTTATTCTGTGTTGGTTCTGCCTTATTTCTGGTGCATGACTCTATATGCGTTTCACTTCCATGACAACGTGTGTTTTCTGTTCGATTGGAATACATTTTTATCTTTTTACTTATTTATGATTTTACATGACATCAACATGCCATCTGTGCAGGACTTCGAGGCACATTAAAAAGCAAGGCTTCTTCCAGTAATTAAAGTTGGGTTCTCGTTTTGCAGAACTGTGGTAGTCAGTTCATTTTCTCCTCTAGTATACCTTTTGTGATATATTGAAAAAATGTGCATCGCTTTGGACTGCTCGTTCATTTAAATATATAAAGGAGTGAGCTGTGTTTTCAGGAGTAAACCCATTTGTATCTTTCAGTTTGTCTGTTAGTAGCTGTTTAAAACAACCACCAGCATGAAGAAAGCAATGAGCTGCTCTATGAAGCAGAAATATGTATGCAAAGGATCATTTGCGAGTTGTGTGAGCTGCAGCAGCACAGTATGCAGCTTTGTAATCTGTGGCCTGTCTCTTCCCCCAAAAAGAACATCCTCTTCTAGACATGTGGACCTAACCAGGAGCCTGACACCCACCTGACCCTGGCAAACTCATGTCTAAGTTTGATATATTCAGTACATATGTGGGAAAGCTGCAGAGCGTGCAGATGTCTATCTGGAATACTGGTCAATGAGTAGGAACAAACTTGAAATGCCCTGGAAACTGCTAACGCTGCTCTCTTGTTTGAGAGAGCAAATTGTTTCCTGATTTAAAGTGTAATTGGAAGCCCTTGACAAGTTCTGAAGATTATTTTATCCACAGTCATAAGGAATGGAAAGAGAAAAAACAGAACATGTCAGAATGAGAATTATTGGTAAATGATGAAGCCAATATCACTTTGCATCCCAGTTCTTACTAAATGAAGATACCACAAAGTAGTGACAAGACACTAAACAACAAGTAAAAAATATTGAGTAGCAAAGGAATTGCATCACTCCACATTGATGTGCCAGACACCATGCAAAACTATCAGCACATAAACCAACCGCCTAAAGAAAACACAATGTCTAATAATCCACTGTTGGAGAATGCTGAACACATCATGCACAGAAGGTCATTTGCTGTGCATTTAAAGACAGATGTCAAATGTCAGACTCTGTCTTCCAGGGAGCTTGGCATTTACTTTTCTTTCTCTGACTTCAAAGTGAGCGGATTTATGTGGCAATTATGCTGGGTCCAGGGGAGTACTTGAAGAAGGCTGTACGGTGCTTTATTTTCTAGCATACAACACATTTTAAATGTCTGTAAATTAACTGTGCAGATAATTCAGTATTAGAAAAGCCCAAATGAAGCACATTTTTTGGTAATTCTGAAGTGTGGTGCAAACAAAAATTTGTCCGCTGTATACTTTTATCAGTGAATCTGTATGTCTGCGCAAATATAAAGGTGATTTCAATTTAAGATGTGTTGTCTGTAATGGAAGTGTGCTACCACACCACGCATATTCCACTCCACGCACTCTACTCTACTCCACTCTACTCTGCACCACTCCGCACTATTGCACTCCACTCCATGCCACTCCACACATCGCCACTGCACTCTACTCTGCGCCACTCCACTATTCGATACTTCACTCTATGCCTCTCTTCTCTACACCACTCTAAGCTATGCCAATGCACTCTACCCACACTACTCTACTAGGTATCACTGCACTCTTTGCCACTGCACTCTACACTCTGCGTCACTCCACTCTATGCCACTCTACTCTGCAACACTGCACTCTATGCCACTGCACTCTACTCTGTACCAGTCCACTCTATGTCAATCCACTCTACGCCACTGTACTCTACTGTGCACCACCCCACTCTATTGTACACCACTTCACTCTACTCTGAAACAATCTACTCTACAGCACTGCATTTGTCGCCACTCCACTCTAGGTCACTCCTCTCTGCTCCACTCCACTCTGCTTTGCGCCACTCCACTCTGCTCTGTGCCACTCCACTCTGCGCCACTGTATTCTACTCTGCACCACTGCACTCTACACCACTGCACTCTACACCAACTACTCTGCACCACTGCACTCTGTGCCGCTATACTCTACTCTGCAACACTTTACACCACTGCACTATATGCCACTGCACTCTATGCCAATGCACTCTATGCTGCTCTACTATGCACCACTGCACTCTTTGCCACTGCACTCTACATCACTCCAGTCTAGGCCACTCCACTCCACTCTACTCTGCAATACTGCACTCTATACCACTGCACTCGACCTTGCACCACTCCACTCTACACCACTTCACTCTACTCTGAAACAATCTACTGTATGCCGCTGCACTCTATGTCACTGCACTCTGTGCAACTAGAATCTACTCTGCACCACTATTCTCTATCCCACTGCACTCTTTGCCACTCTTTCTACGTCACTGCACTTTATGCCAATGCACTCTACACCACTTTACTCAAAACCAATGCACTCTACGTCACTGCACTCTACTCCAATCTACACTGTACTTTGCACCACTTCAGTCTAGTCCACTCTACTCCACTCTATGACACTCCATTTTATGACACTCCACTCTACGATACTCCACTCTATGCCACTCTATTCTACAACCCTCTACTTCACTCAAAGCAACACCTGCTATGCCACTCCACTCTACCCTACACCACTCCACAGCACTCCTTGCCACTCCACTCTATGACACTATACTCCACTCTGACACTGTACTCCATCATATGCCCTTCCATTATACGACACTTTACTCCTTTCACGACACTCCACAACAGTCTTCACCACTGCATGACACTCCCGTTTACTCCACTCCATGCCACTCAACTCTACTCTATGCCACTTCATGCCACTCCATAACACTCCACTGTACTCCACTTTACACCACGCCATGACACTCTCCTTTACCCCACTAACTTTTAGCCATGCTGAACAGCAGCCAAGCTTGTGTACAACATGGCTAAAACATATTGGCAAAGCTAATAGCTCATGCATCGGGCCACCAAATTGGCTTTGCTAATGCTTGTTGTCATCCTAACTTTGTTTCACAAAACAATTGGCAAACTGTGAACTTATTTGAAAGAACAAGCATTCCGAGTCAGTGGCTTGAGAAGAAAGGCAACAAAGCTAATATTTTCCATTAAGTGCCAAACACTTCTATGGCAATGTGCACTTTTTGAGACCAATTTTTTTTTAGTTTGACGAACGGACAGCAGCTTCCCAACAATGACACTCTGCAAAAACAATGACAAACAACACAAGTATTCATAGAGCTTGTTTCAATTTACACGTTACACCATTGCAAACACTTTGTAATATATAGTTCTATTTAGACAGTACCTATTTTTTTAGGAAGGATGAAACTGGTGACACAGTGTTTTGTGAGAATAGGCTCCCAGTTGGTGTTGTTGAAAGAGGGGCATTTTTAAACTGCGAGGAAGCCTGTGTAAGCGGCATTTCCTCAAAATATTACAATATAGTTTCAGTTTCTCTTTTGCTTAACGTAAGAGATAGTTAGACAATTGTAACGCTCTTAACATATAGGCAGTATAAAAGGTGCCTTCGTTATTATCATCTTCAAGCTGCAGACTAAAATCTTACACAGAAGAAGCTCAGAAGGATGCTGGCACAATTTAGATGAAAATAAATAGTTCAAAGTGGACAGATGTCTCCTTATACATTCTAGTGTTTAGCATTCAGGCATAGTGGCTATTAAATTCGGAATATGTCCACATCAGGGTTGTCTTACTTTTAGTGATAGGCAAAAAAATGTGCAAAAAATCAAACGGGCATAAATCTGTTTTTGCTGTTTTTGTGTTGTGTGACATGGGCCACAAAAAACTCACACATTCGCTCGGCAGGTGAGCTAGAGAAATCGGTGGATTTCCAGTATGAACTGTTTAAAACTCCTGAATCTCTTAAAACACTTGACTTCCCAAACTACAGCAAACTTTAGTGGAGTGCTCTGGAATTACTACCCAAAGTTCACAGTTTTTTGCCCACCTGTAAGTATATGCAGATCCAGCAAAATTGGAGGATGTGTGCAGATTCGCATTGGCGCCCCACAGATAAAAAGTTAAGCACTGTTCATGGTGTAGTCTCACTGTTGGACAATTTTCAGATTCACAGTCAGAAGTCTTCAGATGGAACGCTATCTGGGCTTGGTGATGTGAGCACCTACAGAAGCTGTTCAACACAAAACAATCATAGACAGAAACACTTTCAGTTCTTCTCCTCAGCATCAGGTGGCACGTGGATAAATGCACCTGAAGATGGTAGGTAATGTGCCCGTACAGTCTGCATGCACACTAAACACAGAGGGTGGTATAGATGTGAATAACAGTATTCCACCTGAGCCTGAACGATGGCCCCTGGCATCAGCCATAGGCCTTGAGCATGAGGATCTCAGTGATTTCTTGTCACTGGATCAACCGCAACTTTATCATGGTTTTCTTTCAAAAACAGTATAATAATAAAAATAAGGTCGTTTAGTGCAATTCGTGGGAAAGAAGTGAATCAAATACATCAAATACAATAGATTTTTGTATTTTAAAACCCAAATTAGGAAAAATTATTTCCTGGTGACTTGCACCTTTATAGTTACTTTAAAAGTCTATCCTGATGATGATTACAGTAGCTTGTAAATTAACTATAAAGTGGCTGCTATTCATATAATCGCTACTATTGGATTAACAGGAACAAGTTGAGATAAACTGTGGTCTCAAGGTCACGTGTCAGGAAGTGCTTGTGAATTGTAGCCACAGGCTCTTACTCCTAGGGGTATATTCACAAGAACGTGCGCTAAACATCTCCAAAAAATGTTAACGCAACTTTACACATCGCAGTCTATTGCGGGAAAATAACCCTGTGTTAACGTGGAATTCACAACACGGCGGTACCATGCGATAGCCTCCCGAAACCGCGGCCAATGTCCGCGATACAACCACCGCGACGGCGATAAAAACACAAACCCCAAAGCGTAAAAAGACGCGATGGGCCCAAACGCGATAAGAAAACAGTGATAACCAGCGAGAGGCCAGCAATACCCACGCGTAATGCGGGAAAAAGCACAAGAACAGCATACGGAAAATGCCACTAAAAAGGAAATGAACTGCGGAGTACCACGGATGCACCCTGACCGACTGCAGAGGACAACATGAACCCCACAATCCCCACGGAGGAACACCCAGGAATCCAGGGGTCGTGGAAGGGCAATGAGAAGAGGAAGACGGGGTACAGTTTGCAGGAAAACACGATTATCGTCACGGACGAAATAGAACACCACCACCAACTGTACGTCACCTCCAACGTGTCATTGGCAACAAAGAGGCAAAGATGGCACACCATCTCGAACCATGTGAATGCCGTCGCAGCGCCAAGGAGGAAAATGGAAGAGGACAAGAGGCGCTGGATTGATGTGAATGGCAAAACCAAGCAGAAACTCGCTGCCAACATGAAAGCAGCAACGCACTTCGGAGGAGGGGGGCCAGCAGAACACCAGGAGCTGAATGACATGGAGAAGATGGTGGCCACAGTCATCAGTCGGGAGACGGTGACAGGAGTTGGGGATCCGGACACTGCCCAACATGACCCGACACTACATCAACAGGGTGCGTACAGACCAGGGAGTGGGAGGACGGGGGGAGATGGGCACAATGGCACACATGCACAATTAAGCAGAGCACACTGCACACCCACAATGACTCAGGATCATGTCCCTGATCCCACGGGAACACTTCAGCACACACACAAACACCAAGTAGTCCCACGTACACCATGTGCCCAAAGGGGCACCCACCCAACACATCAACAATCACACAACCAACACGTGCACACGTGCGAAACACAGCAAACATGCATATACGTCAGCCACACTAACAATGCAAGAGACACCATATGACGACGAGTAGCATGGCTGCAGTCCAATCATCATGACAATGTTCACGGCATGACACTGAGGTAGCTGAGTGCGGACCACAACCGGAACGGAGCAGGTCACACTCGGACACAACCACCTGCACAAACAAGCTAGGGGTGGGTGGAATTTGCGTAGACACGCTACGCAAAGCTCCGCGAAACGGTAAAAAATCTCTGCGAGCACGCAAAAGTTCCGCGAACACGCGGAATTGCTTGTTCCACCCGTTCGCGATGGTTTTTTCCTATTCGCGAACGCTGTTTGCGTGCTCGGGGAGAAATATCCCGCGAACACGCATTTTGAAAGTGCGAACAAGCTAAAAATTCCACGAAGTCGCGGATCGCGGAATTTTGGGCAATTTCGCGTTCTCCGCGGAACGCAAAATTACCCAAATTCCGCAAATTCCGCGAGCGGAACGGAATTTATCGCCCAGGCCTACAAGCAACCCCTGACGTCAACGACACATCTGCGGACAAACCATGCCCAAGAGTCACAACTGGACAAAGAGCACAAGTTACCCAAGTCTGCAACATCTCAGCACTGTGGAAGCACAGAACTGAAAGGCACACCGCATGAAAGGGATAAGTGGCAGCCAAATCAGAGCCACAGGAGCGACTCACCCACCGTGCAGCATACGCACATAAGAATAAGTGCACCTCGACATTGACAACATCGTGGTACAAACAGCAACACCTCCACAACAGAACACAGGACACAACTGGTGCCGCATATGTGCACAACATGGCCAATCACATCTGGCACAGCAGGAAACTGTGACATGACAATGTACAAGTACAACATGTAACCTGCAAATATTTTTTATTCACACATGCTGTGCTTGTGGACATTTTGTACTGTCCCATGAGTGCCAGGGACGGCCACAATGTGACGTGCTCATGTGAAGAAATTGGCAATGAGGGTGTTCCTACGGGCTATTCCTGCCACAGCTGCAGTGGGATGTGGGCCACCTACCCCATCATCCTCATCATCGTCCGGTACTTCTGGAACTTGGATCCATGGGGCATTGGTGCATACACAGATGTTGTGCAACACACAACATGCAACGATCATCTTGCACACGATGTCTGGCCTGCACAGGAGCCTTACACCTGTGACGTCCAGGCACCTGAAATGTGACTTCAACACGCCAAATGTGCGTTCCACGATGCCCCTGGTGCGTATATGGGCCGCATTGTACTGCCTCTGGGCGGGTGTGTTCGGGTCTTGGAGGGGTGTCATCCTCCAAGGAGGGCAGAGTGCATATCCTTGATCACCTGTGACAGTGCAGAGAGAAAAGAGTCAATACTTGGTTCGGCATGATGTGTTGGCAGGCCCACTAGTCCAGGGACGCCTGTGTTGCCTGTGTGTGGGGTGAGTGTAAGCCAGCCCTCAGGGAGCAGCTGGTGCTGGCAACAACTTCAACAGTCATCAGGCACTCAGGAATGCAATGTTCGAACAGCAAGGGACCATGACTTGAGTTGCACAGAGTTAGTGGCCCCGAATGCACAGCGGCTGACACGGGCCTACCGCCACGGGACGCTGACTTGCGGGACACTGGGGTAGGGTCATGAGGGCAGAGCATGGTCTCGTATGTATCAAAGGTGGTTTTCGTGGAGTGTCTCGGGGGAGAGTGGGAGGTGTACCCCCAGGGCATGATGCAGAGGGCACATACCAGCTGTGTCCGGCCACATGGCGGATATGAATGCCACAGACTCATGCCAAACACCAAGTCCGTACCTGCCAGTTGCTGATGACAACCCCCAGGCCACAGGCTCAGACACCAACAATGTTCTGCCGGAGGCTGACGGTGACTCACGGCGCACAGGGTTAGTGGCACTAGGTCAGTCCTAGCTAGTGGTCGACCTCCTCCGTAATGGTGATCCGTGTTTCCACTGGACTGAAACGCATCTTTCTCTCACTCCTCTCCCTGCGCTCACTGGCATGAACTCTGCCATTGATTAATGAAGGCTCAGTTCTTGATGTGGGACATGCTGGACTGCAGTGTAGGCCGGCTGCAGCGGTGGAGTATGTCAACGAATGAGGACTCCTGGGGGCCTGTGTCAAGGAGGACAGCGATGGTCTGAGGAGGCTGTCAAGGTCGCGGGCATGGGTCTTGGAGCTAGCACCGGCACGTGGTGGGCCCTCTTTGACACACGACGGTGTCGGCAGGTGAGCAGTGCGGCCTTGGAGCGCTGGGGCGGGCAAGTCGGGTCTGGGTATCAGCGGCCTGGGGTGCAGCAGGCGCACAGGCTCGCAGGCCCCGCTGCTCACGGCATCGGCCTTGTGGCGGGCTGAGAGGCGCCGCCCTCGCAGTGACGTTGGCCATTCCGGGAGAGCACCATGCTCAGCGCCACGGTGTTTTTATCCACACCCCTGCGCAGGCCTGGCGTAAGCCGGGCCAACCCACTACGCTCACGCACACAGGGGAGGACGCAGCGAGCGACATTTCCGCGATCTAACCCACAGCCTGGGGTGACATGGTTGCGTCCACTGTTCACTACTTTCCAGACACCAGCAGTTAATGTCTGCATGGACATATCTGTGGTTGCATACCCAGGTTTGTCCAGCACATTCACGCCACACTTGTCGTTGTGTACATTCCCATTCATGGGTCACTTGCCTCCTTCGCACATGCCTGCTTTCCGCCTCTCTACACGTTCAGCTGTTGTGTGGCTGTGGTGCCATGATATAGCTGGCTTGTGTACATGGGAAGCCCAGGATCCCAATGGTGTTGTGTTGTCGTGTCTGGTAGGTGGGCATGTTGATTGACATGTTGTATGTGGTTTGGTCGCGTGTGCATTCCCACAGTTGTGCGTTGTGTGGTGGTGGCTTTGAGGTGTGTGGTGTGTTGATTTGGTACTTACCAACGAGCAGTGCATTTCCATAGGTGCCATCCTGGAAGCGCTGGTTGATGATGGACTGTCGGAAGATGTAGGAAACGTGCACACTGCCTGGGTAGTTTGCGACGACATTGGTGAACATTCCCCGGTGGTCCACTATTGCCTGCACATTGATGGAATGCGTGTGCTTTCTGTTGCGGTAATTGTGTGCAGTGTCGGCAGGGGGCACAAGTAGGACATGTGTGCAGTCAATTGCCCCCAACACGTGCGGGAAGCCAGCTATGGCGTAGAAGCCTTGCTTGGTCTCCAGCTGTTCCTGCGCAGTGTGGGGGAAGTGAAGGTACTGGGGTATGAAGCTGATGATGGCATCCAGGACAGGTGTGAGGAACTTTGATAGGGCTGGCTGTGAGACTCCTCCGACTCTGGCCGTTGTTGGTTGGAAGGTACCAGAGGCCAACATGTGCAGCACAGCCAGCAGCTTTGTCTGTGGAGGGATGTTGGTTGTCCGCTGTGTTGGGACCGTCAGCCTGTGGCCGATGTGGGTCATGATGCGGAGGATGGTTGTCCTTTTGAGCCTGTAGTGGGCAATGACTTCCTCGGGCGTTAGGTCTGTGAGACTAGCGCGTTTTCGGTAGGGCCGCTGTCTTACTCAGCGCTGCCTCTGTGGTTGTCCGGGGGGTGCCCGTCCGGGTCCTGGGGGTGGTGGCGGTCCTGGGGGTGGTGGGTGTTGTGGCCCTGTTGGGGCTCCAAGCTGCATGATGAGTAGCTCCATGGCGTTGGTTGTTCTTCGGGTGTGGCTGTGTGCGGGGCTCCGTTGCCTACTGCAGGTAGTCGTCCTGCTTAACACCAGCAAGAGGCAGGTGTTAAATACCTGCTGCTACCGCGGCTTATCGCGTGGTTTTGACTCGCATCGCGGATCTGGCAGTTCGTTGTGAAAGTGGTGTTGTGGTGTTTTCGTGGGTTTTTGCACGGGAACGCCTACTCTGCATCTCATTAGGGTTAGTTGGTGGTGACACCTGTGGAGATACATTTTGCGGCAGTTATCGCGGGAATACTGGCGATGTCTGCAGTTTGCACCCTCTTGTGAATGGGGCGTTAAATCTATCTCCACTTTTGATGCGTTAAGGTGGCGATAACTCGGCGATAAGTCCTTGTGAATATGCCCCCTAGACACATCAGTTAATCTTTAGTGTAAGGTTTACAGAGCACATTTCTTCAAGACATTCCCTAAAAGGCGATTGTAAGTATAGGTAAATTCTACATAACTTTAGCAGAGTTAACTGGCGTCTTGTTTTATAATATCCATGACCTGTTTTTCCGATGTCTCATTTCTTACCTCAAATTCAATGTCTTGAAATGTGTAAAATGTAAAGGGCTGTCTTGTTTACTTCGTGATTGTGGGATTTTTTTTTACAGATGCAAGCAATGCTATTTGTAAAGAAGGCAAGCCTAAATCTTGATGCAGGGATGAATATTTCTTTTATGTTTCAAAAAGAGAGAAGCCCACAAATACTGATTTCAGTGATTTTGGTAGCTCACATTTTTTTAATATTTATAGATATTACATCTTTATCCGTATCATGATTAAATCGTGTTAATGCATACATCCTCTGCTTTGTAATTGCTCAAGGGCGTTCTCACGTGCAGACCACTGTCTCCCCGCTTTGAACCCCTCCACCCCCAGTGTCATGATGATGAATTGGTGGCATCAGTCATGTTCAGGGTAGCACACTGGGATGTCAAGAGCGCAGGACCACGGATGATGCCAGCGCTGTGTGAGAGAACAGCATGGGGACACAGGTCTTCTCTTCAGGGACGTCGGGGAAGGGGGAGGAGTACGGCAGACAGAGCAAGAAAACTGCATTTTTAAAAATAAAATAACACTTTTTGTTGTGTGGCTGGATTGATACCAGAGCTCTCCCAGGTGCAGACCCTTGGAAAGGTGAAGTTAGGATGCTGCTCTTACAAAATGTATAAAACAGGGTTGGCACGCACTCTGAGCTAAAGGGAATTTGTTTGTAGGAAATCCCAGAGTCATCCCACAAATGATGCGAGACAACGGATGTATTACTACCTTTATTCATAAAGCTGCGACATTTAGGATACCATTGAAATGATACAGTTGTTTTGGCCAAATATTTTATCTCCATACTAGAAGCACTTGCCTCTTCCCAGATTGCACCCAGTATTGGGAGAAATGCTGTTCTGCCCTACAGACATATATCTGAAATCTATTTATCAGCATATTTAATGAAACCCACCGCAGCTGCAGAGTGAGCCCCCCATTAAGCATTAAACACTTTTCTGTTTACTACTGATGCCTTCCACTACCACATGAAGACTCTTCCTCGCTAGCTCACCCTCCCTTCAGACTTCTATTCCGCATGTTTGTGAAAATGACTGTGAAATAATTCTGCTCCTCTAGGGGCGTAATGCAGACCCCTTCAGTGCAGGGGGGTGGGGACAATCCGATGCGATGCCCCTACCCATCAGGTCTTCATCACCTTCGTCAAAGGGACCCCCTAATTGTTCATTACCCCACTGTTTTCTACTTCAGTGAGTTTGTTGGAACTTTCAGAGTTCGGTTGTTGTGGAACACATAAAACCCTATTTTTCGAATATCTGACAAAATGTCAAAAGGCTCAATATTTGGCTTTTTGCCCATTGGGTTCTTCAATGTAATTAGAAGGATAAAAGAATGCCAATGTTAGATATCTGATGACGTGCCCTGGGGGTGCAATGGGTATTTGTGCCAGTTTCCTTTGTCCCTGAGGCCCTTTGATATTGTAGAAGGGTTGCAAATGCTGTGCAGCCCCCTCTAGAATAAGAATTAAGCCTAAATACATTTTGTGCCTGCGTAATCATGATGGGGTCAACCCTCATTGGTGTGTTCTTAGCCCCATGCAAATGAGCAAAACATTAAGCCTTTGCCATATTACAGAAGGAGCAAAGGTGAAGGAGCTGTGGAGAGGTGCACTGACTGCGTACCACACAGATGTGATCCATAGTCAGCGCAACCCTGAGGGCACCCACAAGGAGGGGGCACCACTTTCAGAGGGACACCCAGACATCCACCTACAGACAGGTGCAGTCAGTCACTACCCCTGCCTGTGGGGAAATCCCTACACCCTCCAAACTGAGGCTGGGTGTCCTGCTGCCATGTAAAGGCAAACTGGCAGGTTTAAACAGCTAGTCCAGCTTTCACTAATTATGAGTCTGCTCCTGAAGAGCAATCGTTGTAATGGGGTGCACTGTTCCAGTTATAGGGGCGCCGCGATGCAGAGGGCGACAGTGTATCTTACACATAGCCCGACACCTGGTAAATATCCCACAGGAAAGCCTCCAGGCTAATCAGTACAGCTGATAATCTCAAAGGAGGGTTTCCCCTACTCCTAAATAGTTTCACACCAATAACACAGATTAGCCCTCCTGGCTTGATCGAATCAGGCTTTGTAGGGGAAGGGTCAGGCGGTGTCTCAGAGAAGCCATTAGGGTGGGCGTATAGTCAGTCACACAGCACCCCCGCCATGCACGTGCCACAGTCTTACGCAGCTCTTCCGGCCTTTCAGGGACACCATCTAAAACAAAAGGCTCCTCGCTGCCCTGTAAACCGGCCCGCCCCCGCCCCAGCCCCTGCCCCTGCCCCCCCTTGAGACCCTGGTACCCATCGCTCCGCTGGAGAAAAGTTAACTTGGCAGTCGCCTTAAGTATTGACTATCTGTCTTCAGGGTGAGGGCTGTAAATTCTCCCTGCTAAGATCCAAGTCGATTTGTTATCAAATCAGGCATTGAGAGACTGATTCATTGCTATTCAGCGCTATGCTGATTTATATGCAGAATGTAAAACAGATGCCTTACGTGATACATATTTATGGTGAGTGCTGTTCCAGGAAGATTTATTACGGATTCCTTTGTCGGGGTGTGCTTGAGCAGAGCCATGATGACTTGTATTTCCTCTCAGCTGCCAATGCCAAACTCATTAAAAAGAGGTGTGACTATTAATATACATTGTAATACTGACAGCCTCTAATTTATAACACCCTGGCTGGCTGAAGTATTCTCCTGACTTGAGAGCTGTTTGCTGCATTTTTTCTCCGCCTGCTTTGAAGCCGCGCTGACATAACTGCGCGCTTGGACAGGCCAGGCGCGCGCGCACTCATCCACCTCTTTGTCTTACTTATTTAAATGGCCGTCCATTTAAAGCCTTCCCTTCTTCTGGGGAAATGCCAAGTTCCCTGCGCTTTTAATGTGTAGGTCAAAAGCAGCACAGTTGATACCGGGGACCAATTCGCAAGATATGGAGCGCAGATGCTAACATGCACGCGAGTCACTGAATGAAACGCGCAAGTGGCCTTCTGGCTTCAAGGAAAGCGTATACTTTAAATTCCTTTTATGGATTAATATCAAGGAGCGACGGAGTTCCACTTTTTTGCTTACCCAGTGGAAATATTCTGACACAGCTGAACTTAGTATCGGCCCGATGTTTCTATGGCACCGTGGACACAATGCCCACTACGGACTTCCATTTAACAGTGTAATGTATTCTGGGAATTATAGTCTTAAATCACATCCACGTGAACCCTCCACGGAATGCTGTGAAAGGCTCAGCCAACCAGAATCCATTAACATTATTGTGGCTGCTTTTTAAAGTCAGTGGAAGCGTGGTAAAGAGCTTGAAAAGATAGAGCCATTTAAGGTGTGGCTGTGCATGTTACGGAGTGAGATTTTTGTAACCTGCAACAACAGTTTATTTTCCCCACATGTTGTTAGGGCTTAACATTAAGTAACTTCTCCTTTATTATGTATTCTCACCTTGGTTCATGACGTTACTCAATGTGGGCAATTAACAATGGTTAATGCTGTCACCAACGGGAAATAAAACTTAAAACACAAATTTGAATGTCTTCAAGGGCAAATCGAATGAAGTTTGCATGGAATACATTCCATGAATAACAATATAGGTTCTGATATACGAAATTCCCATTTGTAAAAAGTGGTCGCAAATTGTGCACCAACTTTTTGATAATGAAAATGAATTGCACGGCCCACCTATCTACTAATAAGTGGGTTTACAAAATTCCGAATTATAGTGGGTTTCAATCTGACCTAATTCGTCAATATTCATGAGGTATGTTGCAAATTCCCACTCACTATGATTCGATGCTATCACAGGGATGGTGGTCTGCTGGGGTAAGCAGACACCATGTATATGGTTCCTTTTAAATAAAGCAATATATTATTGTTTTAATGCTACCTGCTTTCCTAAGGAAAACGGGACAAGTTTTAAAAAAATGTGAAGATTTGTACAAACTTTTTTTAAGCCTAGGCAGTGGTCTATGGGATCACACCCTACTCCTAAAAAAAATGTTGTCAACATTTCCAAAGTAGAAGGGGTCCATTAGAGACCCCTCCCCATTTGCAAATGGGTTATCACCTCCATTGAGGTGTCAATAACCTATCAATAGTTTGTGACTGTAATTGCGGTCACAAGCCATTGATACATACCTTCAAGATTTGTAAACAGTGAGGGATGCTCTAAACACACCACTTCTAATTTGTGATTTGGTATGTACTCTGATAACTATTTTGCGAATCAGTACCATGTTACCAAATTGCAATTTGGGTTTAGTACATACTCAAAAGCTATTTTGCGGTCACAATGGCTTCGAATGTGCGAATCAGAGTCTTCGCAGCAGCAACATTTCTTTTAAATCAGGTCCAGGATTTATTGATTTAGGCTCTCACTCTAATGACACATGAAGAATGATGGGATAGAAGGGAAGAACTGCCCAGCCATGTAGCATTAGAGCCCTTTTAAAAGTCCATTAATTTTAAATATGGTCACTGATTCTTCTTATATGTCTTTGCATGTGGTTTGCATCCATCAGTTAGATGTGGGCAGATAACGTGCATTATTGACTGGCTGTGTGGTCAATAACGCCCCGTGAAATGGAAGTTCTAAGGGGCATATTTACGTTCCCTGGCGCATCCCTGCATATCAGCAGGGATGCGCCAGGGAAAATGCGTCACGCAAGTTTACCCTTGCGTCACGTCCGATGCGCCGCATTTACAATACGGCGCATCGTGGCGCAAGGATAAGCAGATGCGTGACGCATCTGCCGGCGGAAGGTTGGCGCAGTGCTGAAGTTGTATCGCAAGCGCGACGCAACTCCAGCACTGTTCCAACCTTCCCTATCCCTAACATGGTGCGTCAATCCTTACGCCTGCTTGAAGCAGGCGTAAGGATTTGACGCACCAGCGTCGGAAAAGTGACTGCGTGAAATCTTGTAGATTTCACTACGTCACTTTGCCGAGGCGTTCCTGCGCCGGAACGCCCCCCCCCTGCGCCGGTACGCCCACATGAAACCTGACACAGGTTTCATGTGGTGCAGGGGTTTACTACGTGACGCATCTCCCTAGATGCGTCACGTTGTAAATATAGCGCAACGCGGCGCATGGTTTGCGTCGCCGCTGCGTCACATGCGTGACACAACGGCGGCGCAAAAGTGGCGCAAGGGGCTTGTAAATATGCCCCTAATTGTTTACCTATTTAGTTGCTGGTTGCTTTGCTGAAACTCTTATGAACACGGTGACTGCTTTTTCTGGGGTTGTTGGTTGATAAAGCTAACTTAAATCAAAACTGAAACCAATCATGTCCTCAATACAAATCACTGACTGGTAAAATAAAAGTTAATCATTCTAAAATCGCTATAGTTGTTAACTGGTGAAGTTGTAGTCTTTTTCCCAACCGATGAGCCATTTTCAAAATGACTACTTCACTGTGTGGTGCTGCGCCACAGCACAGGCTGACTGTATTGGCAAAACATATTGAAAAGAACGCCAGGTGTGCTCAGTTCAGCTTAACCCTCTTACCATCAATGCAAACTAGAATGATAATATACATTGCCGTACACTTTGACTTAGGACATTTTACCTCAATAGTGTTAAAAAGATGAAGCGTCACAGAAGGGCCTTCCAAATGGATGTTTACTTAAACAACAAAGAACAGGAGGCAAACACACTCCTGCCTGCCACAAGGCATATCCGTGTATCCGTAGCTGCTGTACCCCAAACGTATTGGTAGTGAATTGGAACTGAGAAAAAGGGAAGTGTGATTGGTGTCTTGCGATGATTAAATTATTAAAGTAATGATGTCCAGCACTTACAAAGACAAATCATTATTGCACCAAATTACAGTAATTGCCTTTTTTCAGTGGTGTTGGATATCTCTTTTCATTAATGTACTAAGTCCGGGTGTTTGAATGGAAGTGATAATATGGCACATTAGAGAGCTCGCAGAATGTTTAGAGTGTGAGTTCCATGTTTTAATTGTGTTAATGGTGGTCCTTATCTCATCGTTAAAGACTCAGATGAGAGGCAGAGCGGTGGTGAGGTGTGGCTGTCGCAGCACCGAGTTGAACATGCTATACAGATGGAGAGAGTGTTTTGATAATTTTCATAATGGCCATCGTGTTAGAGGTGATTTCTACTGAACACATCCATGCACTAAAGTAACCACTGACGTTGTAATGCAATCCCATACGGACAGTTTTAGGACTTTCTATATCTTGGACAAGCAGATGAATGGATGCCTCTCATAGGTACATAGTCCTGCCAAATGATGTCCTCATGAGCACAAGGTAGGCATTATCAACTCAGTTCATAAGACCTGGCTCTTCGACTGAAACGGAGCTGCACCCCCCCCCCCCCCCAGCGCCTTGAGACCCTCACGGGTGAGTAGCGCGCTTTATAAACCCCCTGATTGATTGATACGTTCTCACAATTTGCCAAAGGTTTTATAAGTTTTTGGCTATAGTGTTTGCACTTGCGTTTCTATATAGACCAGTGGGTGCAGCTACATTGACATATAGGGCCCCATTGGTTGTGCTTTTGCATTGACAAAATAATGTTGACGCTTTTGTAATCACCATCAGAGCCAAACATAAGTGAAACATAACTTTAATGTCCACTCACACAGAAACTAGCGACCAGAACCAAGAGCAGGTACTAACTAGCAGCAATGGACTCACATTCCATGGCATCAAAGCATGACGTGGCAAAGGTTCTACAAATATTAACTCCAACCCGTAACAATACCTAACTTTTTCCCCAAACTATCCCTCTCATCTCTAATCAAAATAAACTTACTAATAGCAGATAGAATTATAGATGAGTATTAGTGAATTACGAGGATATTTGTCACCGAGGGGTTTTGATTGGCATGAAATAAAGAACGAGAGCGAAGCTCGATTTGTCTATGATGTCACTCAGAACCCCCTGCTTTGAACTGGTAAGCAGCAGCAGAGGAGTAATGGGTGAGCCATACACAGCATGCCCTCTCTGCTGTGTCCAAAATGAAAAAATAAATACCTGGCTCCCTAGTATCCACTCCCACCACTCTCTGGCCTCCTCTTCAGAAGCTATGCTATGTGGTTTCCAGCGAAGCTCTGACAGGCTCTTAGAGAACCCAGTCAAAGCAGCCTGGAATTCCTTTATGATGCAGCCACAGTGAGTTACAGCTTTTATTCACAATTGTTGCTACATCATAGAAGTGATTTACTGAATTTGAATACAGTTATTTAAACTAGTCTCTACCGGAGCCATACATAACAATATAATCAACAACAATATACAAACATAAACCATTTGGCCACGCCTGAGCACTAGAAAAACAAATTTGCAGAGCAACCTTAACGAAATTCTCCGACTGCATGAACTTCTATGTGCACCACCCTGACCACACTTTTACTAACCAAAATTTCCATTACTCCTAATGTTCGTAAATGTGTGTGCACAAATGAGTGACATCTTGGCATGTTCCACAGTTCTGATGCACTTTGACCAGTCTTTCCATGTTCCACCAATTTCATTTTTTAAAAGTTTTTATAAGTTTTCAGAAAATAAACATTGAAGCACAACATAGATAGCAGAGACTTATCCGAAATGTATAAAATCTTAAATACAGATCAGACCCTTTGATACTATATAACAGGTTAAATACAGTATCTAAACAACCTGGGGTACTACTGCATTTAACAGTAGCTCATTTAAAGTGCAATCTCTTGCAAGTAAATTCAATGAAGATGTAATTAAAGCCGAACTCCCCTGTTACCGTTCAATACAGAGAAAGTTATCCAGTGAGTCACTCATGGGTCAGCGGTACACCAGTCATCATCAGTCATAATACAGTTCATTTTCCTCTTGTGCCTGGCGTTTTATATATTCACACAGCTGGCCCCATATATCCCTCGGCTAGCATTACAGTGCTAACATCTGCACATAAATGCCTGCCGAATAATTGTAATATATTACATCTTGCAACCATTCCACCATCCTAGATGGAGGATGCGTTACCCAGGAGCCCAGTGCGACAATCATTTTTTGCGCCATCACACCCTATGACTGCCTCCTCAGATTCTCTCACTACCACCGGGCAAAAGTGCCCCTCATCTCTCCAGTCATAAGTTATTGCTAAACACAGCATCACCCCTGCGGTCAGCACCCCCCCTACACAAGTCCGTTCCCAATGTGGCCGCACTTGTTGCACTGCCTAAAGCCAAGCCCTGTAGCCAACCTACACTTTGCCAAAAGCAGAAGATGTATACAAGATACTGGTGTATTAGCAACGTAACCCAAAACTGCTATCAATGGAGGCATTTCAATTGTATGGTTAGTGAGTTCTGCAATTATATTTATTACTTCCCGCCAGTAGCGGCCGGTGGGGGGAGTGCTGTCGGGCGGTGACGTGGGGCAGGGGGGGGGGTAGTAAAGTACGGAATACGGCCGTATAGAGGTAAGTAGACATATAAATAAATAAAACAAATTTCGTTGCGCGCGCAACGAAATCCATTTTATTTATTTATATGTCTACTTACCTCTATACGGCCGTATTCCGTACTTTACTACCCCCCACCCTGCCCCTCCCCCGCCCCACGTCACCGCCCGGCAGCACTCCCACCACGGGCTGCTACTGCTTCACGCCATTGTGAAACTATTTCTCAGCAGGCCCACACAAGGTGGAGAAAGTTTGCAACTTCCTACGAGCAACAAAGGCAATTAAAGCCGATAGAAGCCTCAAATTTATAAATAATAACTGGTGTGTTATACACTAAGTGTAAAAACTTTAAACTGATGTGTTTGTGTCTATAATACATCATAACTAACATGATCTAAGACCAGCAGTAGAGTCATGTTATCCCCAATAACCCCCCAGATTGGTTTCCCATTTCAGTTTGGGCCTCAGAACCATTTTCTGGCTCATTTTTGAACACAGGGCCTAAGTCACAAAGGTAAATTACACTTTTGAGTAACTTTACTGCTTTTGGCTGTTCACAAACGGCTTGAGTCACAAAGGTAGCTTACACTTTTGAGTAATCTACACTTTTAAGTAGGTTTACTTCATTTTGCTTAATCATAAAATTCAAGTGTAAGTTACTAGTGAAGAAAAGTAGTAAGTCCAGAACCACAGCAGTCCAACCACTGGTACTGCAACACCCTCCCTTAGAAAATAATGGAGGTAGGGAATTAAATTAGAACCCGATAGAAATAATTTTAATTTAATTTAAAATAGATAAAAATATAAATAAATATAACTTAATGTCACAGAATTTAAAAACAGTGCATATGTATTATTTACTTATAAAATATTTTATTGTGAAAGTTCCCAACAAAGTCCATTGACAATTTTTCCTATGGTTGTCTCAGTGGCTCCATTTTCTCTAAAGGCAACTTACTGGTTCTAAGATGTTTATCGCTAGTCACAGATATATTGCACCAATCCACAAGTGTATTAATAGCTTAGCAAATGACCATTGAAATCCCACTGCTACTCTCCTCTTAGTGAGTGTGTGACCCAAGTGACCTTCATGACAAATTCCACGATTTTCTCATGTAACTGGAGAGGTGGACCAAACTTGCCATGGTGCATCAAAATTCCATGTTCAGTAGTCAATTCCTCCAACACTTTTGCAAAAGAATGAATATGCCTCTCCACATGTCTGTCCTATGGCCACCCTTTCACAACAAACCCTACAACCTCCTTGATCACTCACCAAATTTCCTCCCCCAATCCCCTCCCATCTTCTCCACCCCAACACCCTGTCACGGCCGGTATGAATCACGTGTGGGGGGGTTGTGGGTCGCGTGCGGAGGGGGGTGGTAAATGTAATAATACATTTTAAAAACGTACCTGTCCGCCGGCCGGTTGGGTCCCGCGTTTTCTCAGCTCCGACTCCTGCTCTTCTGCCTCTGGCAGGAACAGGAAGCAGGCAGCCTCCCTCCCCTCCCCTAAGCCAATCACAATGCTGCAATGGCAGCGTTGTGATGGGTTGTGGCGGCGCCTTTAGGGAGGCCATTTTCTCCATGTAGGCTGCATTGCAGCCTTCATGGAGAAAGGGCAGAGTGCGCATGACTGGTTTGGGCGGCCCCAGAGGGCCGACCAAACCAGTCATGCTCACTCAGGAGTGGGCACACTCCTCCACTGCCCAGCCAACCCGCCCACTCACAACCAAACACTTCGACTTTCTCGCAGTGCGAGACGCAGAAACATAAAATGATTGTTTTACCATTTTATGTTTCTGCTTCTCGCACTGCGAGAAAGCAGTGGGGCAACGCTCCTCCACCCTAGTGGAGGAGCCGCCCCTACCAACACATGCAACAAGACACCCTTCTTTATCATTATAATTCAATTCATCACTGACCAGCAACCTAGATAAACAATCTTCTGTGATATTTTTGTGCCCTGGAATATGCTCCAACATTGAACTGGCACTGCAAAAGCTTTGACACTATGCGAGAAATACATCAATCAATCAATCACAGAATTTGTAGAGTGCACTACTTACCCGCGAGGGTCTCAAGGCGCTGGGGAGAGGGAAGGGGGGGGGGTGCTGCTACTGGTCGAACAGCCAGGTCTTGAGTAGTCTCCTGAAGGTCAGCAGGTCTTGGGTCTGTCGTAGGCTTAGTGGAAGGGTGTTCCAGGTCTTGGCGGCGAGGTGTGAGAAGGATCTGCCGCCGGTGGTTGTTCTTCGAATGCGAGGGACGGTGGCAAGGGAGAGGTCGGCGGAGCGGAGCTGGCGGTTGGGGACGTAGAAGAAGAGTCGTCTGTTGAGGTAGGCTGGGCCAGTTTTGTGGAGTGCCTTGTGTGCGTGGATGAGGAGTTTGAAGGTGATCCTCCTGTCGACGGGGAGCCAGTGCAGGTTCCTCAGGTGGGGGGTGATGTGGCTGTGGCGTGGTACATCGAGGATCAGGTGTGCGGAGGCGTTTTGTATGCGTTGCAGTCGCTTGATGAGCTTGGCCGGGGCTCCCGCGTAGAGGGCGTTCCCATAGTCAAGTCTGCTACTGACGAGGGCCTGGGTGACTGTTCTTCTTGTGTCTGTCGGGATCCACCTGTAGATCTTGCGAAGCATGCGGAGGGTGTTGAAGCAGGAGGAGGAGACTGTGTTGACTTGTTTGGCCATGGAGAGCGTTGAGTCGAGGATGACTCCCAGGTTGCGTGCGTGGTCGGTGGGTGTCGGGGCTGCTCCCAGCGTCGTTGGCCACCAGGAGTCGTCCCACGCTGAGGGGTTGGAGCCGAGGATGAGGACCTCCGTCTTGTCCGTGTTCAGCTTTAGTCGGCTGATCTTCATCCAATCGGCGACTGCCTTCATTCCTTCATGGAGATTGGCTTTGGCGGCGAGGGGTCCTTGGTGAGGGAGAGGATCAGTTGAGTGTCGTCGGCGTAGGAGATGATGTTGAGGTCGTGCTGTCTGGCGATGCGTGCGAGCGGGGCCATGTAGATGTTGAACAGTGTTGGGCTGAGGGAAGATCCCTGGGGTACGCCGCAGATGATCTTGGAGGCTTCGGATCGGAAAGGTGGGAGGCGGACTCTCTGGGTTCTGCCGTCGAGGAAGGAGGTGGTCCATTCCAGGGCCTTGTCTCGGATCCCTGCGTCGTGGAGGCGTGCGCGTAGAGTGCGGTGGCAGACAGTGTCGAAGGCGGCGGAGAGGTCCAGCAGGATGAGGGCTGCGGTCTCACCGTTGTCCAGCAGGGTCCTGATGTCGTCGGTGGCGGCGATGAGGGCAGTCTCAGTGCTGTGGTTGCTGCGGAACCCCGATTGGGATGGGTCCAGGATGCTGTTTTCTTCTAGGTATCGGGTTAGCTGTTTGTTGACGATCTTCTCGATGATGGAATGTGATTTTATACCTTTTCTCCTTTTAAAATAGTAGCCAAAGGTTTGTGATCTGTCAACAATTAGAAACATCTTCTCCAAATGTAACTCTAGAATTTGTAGGTGACATATCATCATGCCAGCAACTCTTTTTCTATTACTAAATATTACTTTCCACATTCTATCAATGTTCTACACGTGTACCCTAACATTGCTTATACTCAGTAACTGTCTTATGTAATCTCTGCCCCCCAAACCATAACTTCTAGTGGCAGCCGTTATACAGCATGGTAATTCAGGTCTATACCGCATAAGTGCATTGGCTGATCCCAATTCCACATTAACCCAACACTTCACTGCATACCTCTGCCCATTCAAACTTCACAATTATTCTCAATAACCTCTTCAAACATTTTTGTTTTGTTGCAACATCCATAAATGTGGCACACCACTCACACATGCCTAAAATGTTGTCATTTGCTCCTTATTATGAGGACAGGGTGCATTAAAATTGCTTCACCAGCCCAGTCTTGGTTGTATTCCTTCTTCTGACACTATCTGCCCGATTATCTTCAACCATCTCTGTTCTAAATCCACATTTATCCTTTCTCAAGAAATTCGCCTTCCTCCATGACTTCCATTTCTGTTTTGAACATTTTTCATGTTCTTCAAAACTAGGAGCATTTATGAATATGCCCGAAAGATTTATACCCCCTTCATTCCTTTGAATATGATATACATGATCTTCTGTAAAACAATAGCCACAGAGGATAATCCAAATGGCATTCTGCAGAACTGAGAGGTACCACACATTAAATTTAGTGTCTTTATGAGCCTCGATTCTCGATCAGCTCCAGTTGATAATATGTAGATGCCAATTCAAGCTTAGAGAATAGCCTTGATGCATTTACTCTGACAAGAGTATCTTTGATGAATGGTAAGGGATGACTTTATCCCCATATCTTCCTGTTCAAATTTCTCAAATGTACACATACTCTTAATTCACCACTTTTCTTGGGCTACCACTTAGGGTCTCAACCACAGAGTAGAGTTTACTGCTTCCAATGTTCCCTTCTTACACATCTCTGTAATCTCCTTCTCTGAGTCCTCTCTTTTGCTGAATAATATATATTCCATAATTTATGCTAAGTGAGAACGGCACTAACTTTTCTTTTAATAGTAAGTTTGAAAGCATTAGCGTTTCCCCATCCTCACTTCAAACCGACTTGCTTTCTCTTTAAGTAATACATCCTTCTCAATTTCTTTCTTGACTGCCAAAACCTGTTTCTTGGCACTTGGCATTACAATCATCTTTAATAGTCTCTGCAGATACCACTCCAAAAGGTTGAACCCTTTTATAGCCTCATAAATGTTCTGAAAGTTCTCTTCCCTTTAAACCACATCTCTGTCTCAAAAACCCCTTCAGATTCACATTCCTCCCACCCTAAAATATTGAGTCATGATCAGGCAGTTGTAACAAAATATCATCCAATTTCTGCTCAAATAGCTCTTGATTATCAATGTGACTCTAGCACCACATTCCATTAGTAAACTTTAAGTCACCTCTCATCCATTTATCAGGGTATGGGTCTCTGCACTCAATTTACTCATCTTAAATGCCTATCACCATGTCAAGCACCTCACTCACAACTTGTTCCTCTTCCTATTCACATACTGAATTGACTCTGAGCTACTTCATACTTTAGCAAAATGACCCACTTTGCCACATGACCTACAAATTACATTCTTTGCTGGACATGGTTACCCCTGTGCTCTGTAAACCAACTCCACACCTAAAACAATAGGTTTTTTGCTTAAAAAAATGCGGAGTCATCCTTCCCCTGTTTGGGTATACACTGCTTTCCTTATCTCAGTACCTTCCTGTCTAACTACGTGGACCTTGCTCCATTATCCACCTTCTAACTCTTTTGCTCATGTTCAAGACGCCTCTCTACTTTTGACAACGCTAATTGCCTAATTTAATGATAGCCCTTTCAAGGATAGCAGTATTTGTTGCAGTTTCTTGCCCCAACATCGATTATTTGATCCCTTGTTAAATGGTCTTTGTAGTTTCCAAACTGACAGTCAGCAATGAGAATTCACATAGCGGCTACATGAACAGCTATATTTTCCGTGTGTATTTTTTTTCTTTAAAATAATTTATGTTGTAACACCATCAGACATGGCATAACTTCAAAATTCTTCTTCAGTCTCTTGACATTTATCTCCAATTCATCCAAAGCATGCTCCTCTTCCACTCCTAAGGATGAAAATCTTTATAATGAACTTGTCCCTCAAAACCCAAGCTGGGTAACAATAACGTGTTTCTTTCTTCTGGATGCCTTGTTTCTCCTATGGCAGTTGTAAGAAATTGGGTTGGGGGTTTACTGGGGTGTGAGCCCTGGTTATGTACCAACCACAATTCCTGTCAGGGTAAGGCACACGCCAACCCTAAGTTAACCTGTGCTCAATCCTATGGTAGCTTGACACAGAGCAGTCAGGCGTAACTTAGAGGCAATGCGTAAAGTTTTTGTGCAACACTTCAAATAATAATAAAATAAAAATACCACACAAAAGGATCCCACACCAAGTTAGAAAAATAGAACCTTCTTTAGTTAATAAAACAAGACCAAAAGGACACAAATCCGTTCAGTAGGGCCACAAATATTCAATTTTAATGATTTTAGTGAAAATAGCGCTAAAAAACACAAAGCGCCAACTGTGGATATCTGGTCTGGTGGAGCAGGGGTCAGCTGCAGGGACACAGTTAGGCTTGCTGAACAGATTATCTTAAATCCTAGTTTGTGGATTGTTGTGAGGATCCGCTGAGAAGCTCACCTTAAGTAAAGAGAAGTGCAGATTTATCTGGTTCATATTTAGGACATAAAATGTCTTCTGAAGGACTCAGTCCCAAGTTAGATTTGGCCAAAAGCATAGTTAGGGCACCTTCACCTAATAATAAAGATCAAGTACATTTATTTCTAGGCCTGGCTGAATATTGCTCAAAATTGATTCCTGGGTTTGCTAGTGTGTCTTTGCCTTTAAGATCACTGCTTAAGAAAGGAACAAAGCTTGTTTGGGATGAAGGGTGTGTCAAAGCTTTTGATGCTATAAAGGAAGCATTGCTGTTTTACCAACGTTGGGCCAATTTGATACTTGTAAAAATACTTTGTTATCTACTGATGCTAGTCTATCTGAGTTAGGAGGGGTTCTTTCTCAAGTGGTGAAGAGAGAAGAGAAGGTGATAGCTTTTGCGTCTCGCTCAATCGAAAGGCATGGAGGAAAGATATTTTGTAGTTGAAAGAAATGCAATGGTGGTCTCATGGGCTGTTCATCATTCAAATTCTTTTTATGGGGTATACCTTTCGCTGTGAGGATGGATCATCGTCCACTGGTGCAGATTTTTAGTAGCAAAGGTAGTGGAAATTTGACCCCACGGATTAGGAGGTGGTCGGAGGGAGTGGCTGATTTTAATTTCAGAGTAGAGTATGTTTCTGGTGCGAGCAATAAAGCAGCGGATTGTTTGTCCAGGTTACCTTTACCAACTGTTAAAGTGGAAATTGAGCCTAGCCTTATTGGTTGGGCCAAAGAGAATGCTTTGCCCACTGAGGAATGGGTTAGGCATTATGATGCAGATAAAGATCTCATGGAAGAATTAGAGTGAATAATGAAAGGTTGGACTGGTTTTAAGGACTTGACCAAGGCTTCTTTGGACAAGGGCTTTTGTAATGTCTGTAAGGATTTAAGTGTTTTGGAGAGGAAGTTATGCAGAGGTTCTAAAGTGGTGCTGCTAACAAGATTATGAGAGACAGTGATCAATTTGGCTCATGAAGGACATCTAGGTAAGTGTTTGACCAAAGCAAGGTTGAGACAATGGTATTGGTGACCTGAAATGGATCACCAAGTATATGTGACGGTTAAGGATTTTTGGTCATGTGGCAATAGTGAGAAGAGTTAAGCAACACATTGTCCTCCATTGTTACCTGTAGATGTGCCAACTGAACCTTGGACAAAGTTAGCATTAGATTTTGTGGGTCCATTAGAACTTCTCCCTCAAAATGAACTCTATGTTTTCCTTTTGGCGCAATGTACCTCTAAGTGGGTGGTAATCAAGTGTGTCAGCATCCTCTACACCAAAACGGTGCTGGAATGTCTTAAGGAAGAATTTTCAAGGGAAGGAATACCACAGTACTTGGTGACCAAGAATGGAGTACAACCGATCTCACAAGAAATGAAGACAATTTAGGATGAACTTTCTTTTGTCCATTTGAAGACAGCTCTCTGTTTACCACAAGCAAATGGGCTAGTGGAATGGATGAACTGGATGGTCAAAAGTTGTGTTTAAAGGGCAGTGGAAAATACATCTCCATTGAAGGAAGTATTGCGTGAAACCTGGAAGGCTCATAAAGTGACACTTAATAGTTTTTTCTTAAAATCTCCTTTTTTCACTCATAGAGGAAGAGTGCCCAATTCCAAGCTGAGCCAGCATGATTGAAGCTAAGCAAAGCACATAGTGGTGATGATCTTCATCCTGATGCTGAAGTCATTGCAAGTCATAAGAGGTATCAATCAAAGTACAAAGTTAGATATGAGGACAAACACTCTTCCAAAAATATTTTTAAGGAAAGGAGTTTCCAGGATCATAGGACTATTTGTTATAAACAAAGTAAAAAGAAATGTGGTTGTTTAACATTCTGGTGATGCATGGATTATGGTCAGATTAACTAAGGTGAATCACATCAATTGATAAGAAACATTAGTTGTAAAGGTCCTGTTCTTGTTTAGTACTCTTCAATTCTTTAGTAGTGCAATTAAGATTTAAATGAGATATTTCTTACCTGTTCTATTAATAAGCAAAAGTTTGCAAATATTTTGTTGATTATATTGTCATGCATGTGTCTATTTTTCATTTTCTTGTATTGTGCTTCTGGATAAGCTGAAGTGTATTATTTTTTCCTATTTATAATGCTTTTTCTATTTGAAGTTTCATTTTCCTTCTTCAAATTATATTGGTATCCTATCATTTAAGGGGAAGAGATGGGTTATGATCTACCTGTTCTGTAGAGTCGAATGTTAACTATGTCAGTCAGAACCTATGTAATCATGACTTAGGTCCTGGGGAATCAAGATTCTAAATATGACAGTTGAGACTGGAGGGCTGAAGGTGGCTGGTGGTTTTATTTCTTCGTATCTTGAAACCAAGATTAAAACACTTATCTTTTTAACCTGTTCATGCATGGCTTGTAATCTTGAGATATTCAACAATTAATTCCTGAGGTTTTGCATTTTGTGGTGTAGTAGTTTGTGTTATATGGGAGGATATGTGAAAGTCTTTTGTAACCTATTGCACTCTCTCTTTTGTGATGAGTAAAAGGTTTACTTTGGCAGTTTAAACTGCACACACACACACACAGGCTGCAATGGCAGGCCTGAAACATGTTTAAAGTGCTACTTAAGTGGGTGGCACAATCAGTGCTGCGGGCCCACTAGTAGCATTTAATTTAGAGGCCCTGGCACAGGTACCGCCACTTTACTAGGGGCTTACAAGTAAATTAAATATGACAATTGGGTATAAGCGAATCTTAGCACTGGTTAGCAGTGGCAAAATGCAGAGAGTCCTAAGGCTAGCAAAAAGGAAGTCAGTAAAAACAGGAGGTCTGAAGGCAAAAACGTAGGGGAAAACCACATCAACTGTGCCAGGTCTAGCAGCTGCCACATACATATTGAATGCATCAAATCATGGACAACACCTGATCAGTAAGTCTCCAAGTGTTTCAAAAATCACAAAGAAGGACTTACATGTTGCATGCTTTCCACAGTACTTACTCATCATTTTATCAACTGCCAGAACCAGTTTGTCTCACTCCACAATTAGAACATACAGAATAGTTTGGAGCTGTTAGTACTTGTGGTGTCATTATCATAGATGTTTGCACAGAGGGCGACAATATATAAGTTAATATCACTGTACCTAAGTGTTGAAAGATTCCTGGTAATCTTCCTCAATACTATAATACTGCATACGTAATTAAGGTGTATGCATCACTGTGTACTTCCAAATGCCTTCATCTGAAATGTGACATGCATGTTCTTATGGTGATGGCATTGGGCATTGCACCATGAATGTGTTAATAAAGAATTATGACTGAGGACATCAAGCTTCCACATCGAATATGTCCAATAGGCCTTTAGCTGTACTTTCAACTTTGGGATGGTTTCACAAAATGGGCAAATGTAACACGACCGTGCATGCTTGCGTCACAGGCATAGGTCACAGCATCTAGTTCATTGACAGCCTGCAGCTTTGAATCTCTGTAGTGATGCGCAAGATGTATTTCAGCCTTTCTCTTGCTGTTTGGGTAGCCTGCTCCCAATCACTTCTGCCACATGTACACAATTTGTACATGTTTTCTCAATTTCGTCTGTCTTTTCATCAGACTGATGCTCCACTGGGTTACAGTAAATAGGTGTTGGTCTACTCATCACTAAATATTGTAATCATCATCAGAGCCAAACATGTGAGTGAAACATATATTTAGGGCCCGATTTATATGTTGGGGAGAGGGAACTCTGTCGCAACGGCAGCGGAGTTCCCTCCCCGCCAACATAATGGTCAGCCTGCCCAATTTTAATGCAGACGGATCAAAGTTTGATGATGGTGTAGACTACTCCGTATCCACCATGGTCAAACTTCTCTGATGGCCCAATGGAGTTTGGCTAAATGTCCGTCCACATAATTTTGATGGGCAGACATATAGCCATTTTTCAATGCCCATCACCGTCAGGAAAAACCTGACTGTAAGAGGTAATGAAAAGTGCTCAATGACCCCCTGCCTTGGGAGACAACTCCCATGGCAAGAGGGGCATTTTTTCCTATATTTTCAAAAAGAAATACCACTGTTGGAATTTCTTTTTGAAAATAAAATAAACTTGGAATTTTGCCATACAGCTCCGTCATGTTGACAGAGACGTATGGCAAAAATACAATGCTTTGACAGGAACCGCCGTGACAGCAGTTCCTGTCAATGCTAGAAATGTCTGCTGGGCCAGAGGACATTACTAAATCTCACTGTCGGTACCTCCATCAGGGTGATGGGCCAACCGGCAGGTTATAAGTGAGGCCCTTAATGTCTTATTCACTCTTTATTGTTATTAAATGTCTTAATCACAGGGAAACAAACAACCAAAACTGAGAGCAGGCATCAGCTCGTGGGAATGGAACCCCAAACACAAAGTTCTTCCCACATTTCATGACATCAAGTGTGTCATGGCAAGCTTCTACAAACATTAACTGTAACCAATAACAGCTGTCCATTTTACATGCATCCTAAAACGTTGTGCAAGATGTGGTTTTGCAAAGAGGCACATACATGTCTTATTTCTTTATGTCTTTATTTTTCATTTATCCATTGAGGTTGCATAGTGCCTAAACATGCTGCTTTGCATCTACTTCAGAGTCCTACGTGGTGAATTCAGTCTAAGATTCAGTTCAGTCCAACACTTTCTAGTAAGCAAGTCTTTGTCGAAGAAATATCAAAGATATTTGGATTTGTAGAAGAATTCTTGGTGAATGTGGCATATTCTCTAGGCTCAAAAGAGGAAGGATGGTCCTGTTCAGTCATTGGTGTCCTCACAACGGTTTTAAAGAGCTAGACCTTTAGGTATTCCTGAACTTGATGTATTTACATTGATATCTAAAGCACAGGGCTAGTTCATTCAAAGGTAGGGGCTGATAACTTTGAGGGGTCTCTCTCTCTGGTTCTTTCGAAGATAGCGGCCGAGAACTTTTAAAGATTTCTCTCTATGATGACTTTGCCTAGGTTTACTTTGGCAGAGACAGATTTTGCAGGCAAGGATGACCTGTTGACGAAAAGCCTTGTGAGTTATGCATAGTTGTATCACGCAATTAATCAGTCAATCAACAGCATTTCAAAAGTGCAACACTGCCACCCCTTGGGGTATCTGGGCGCTGTGTCTCCATTAAAGAGCCAAGTGTTGAGTCTCTTTCTGAAGTCTATCAGTAAGGGGGCTGTATGGAGCTGGAGGGGAAGCTCATTCCAGGTTTTGGTGGCAATGTAGGAGAAGGAGCAGCCACTGCAGCGACTGCGACCAATGCATGAGGTGTGAGCGAGGGAGAGTGAAGAGGAGTGTAGGTGTATAGAGGGTTGGTGGAAGTTCAGTTGATGGTTGATGTCTGCAGGTCCTAGGCGGTGGAGGGCTTTGTAGGAGTGTGTGAGGATCTTGAACTTGCATCTCTTCTGGATGGGGAACCAATGGATGTGTCTCATGTGGGGGGGGCGATATGGGTTCATTTGGGGAGGTCCAGGATGAGTCTGGCTGTGGTGTTCTGTATGGTCTGGAGTCTTTTGAGGAGCTGCATGAAGATGCTGGCATAGAGGACATTGCCGTAGTTGAGGCGGCTGGTGATGAGGACCTGAGTGACTGTCTTTCTGGTGTTGGTTGGGATCCATCTAAAGAGTTAACAAACAGGTACTAAAAAGTACTAAAAAAGCTACAGATGATACAACATGCAGCGGCCCGCCTGGTGTTGAAACTGCCCCGCCGCTCTTCCGCTTCGGCAGCCCTTAAAACCCTTCATTGGCTGCCCATTCAAAAAAGAATTCTATTTAGGCTTCTGTTAATCACTTTTAGGGCCAGATGTATGACCAAGGAATTTGCGACTTGCACATTGCGTCGCTAATCGCAAATTGGTATGTACAACAGTGTCTGCGACACTGATTGCGATTCCCAATGGGGTCGCAAATTGCATGCCTCATGCATATTCATGAGGCACTCGCAATTTGCGACCCCATTGGGAATGGCTGGCCCTCCCAGGTATGGTGGCCTGCTGGGCTCAGCAGACCTCCATGTCTGGGACTGCTTTTAAATAAAGCAGTTTTTTTTTTTAAGGAAAACAGGCTGCATTTAAAAAAGAAAAATGAAACATTTTCGTTACATTTTTTAAGTGCAGGTAGTGGTCCCTGGGACCACTGCCTGCCCTTAAAAAATATTTTTAGAGCCAGTCACAAAGGGGAAGGGGTCCCTTGGGGACCCCTTCCGGTTTGCGAGTGGTTTACCACCCTTCTGTGAAGGGTGGTAAGTGCGACTGTTTTGCGGTCGCAAAACAGTCATACGTGGCATTTGGGGTCGCTATTAGGAAGGGAACACCCCTTCCTAATAGCGAGTCGCAAATCCTATTTAGCGAGTCGCAAATAAATTGCGACTCGCTAAATAGGGTTTGTACATGCCCTGGAGGTTTTTGCATGCGCAAACGGGTCGCAAACCCGTTTGCGCATGCAAAAACGGGTCGTACATCTGGCCCTTAGAGCCTTTACTGAATCAGAACCCAAATACTTAGCGGACAGGTTCACTCTGTATATCACTGCTAGGACACTTAGATCCTCCTCAGCAAACCTGCTAAAACCCACTACCTTTAGGTACAAAACCAAAGGAGGAAAATTCTTGGCAGTCCTGGGAACCAGAGCATGGAACCTCATGCCTACACAGTTGCGGCTGATGGAATCAGAAACCCAATTCAGGAAAGCCTTGAAGACCTGGATCTTCGGGTCCATCAACGCATTCTGTTCCTCACTCATATAAATTGAGATACATCACATGCCTGTCTGATTCTCTTTGCTTTTATTCCACACAGCGCCAAGATGCTCCTTTCGGAGTGATAGTTGTGCTTTACAAATACACAATTCAAATCAATCAATCAAAGATCCTGCAGAGCATGCAAAGTATGTGGAAGCAGGGGTAGGTGACTGAGTTGAACTGTTTTTTCATAGTCAGTTGACTGTCGAGGATGATGCCGAGGTTGCGCACATGGTTGGTCAGTGTGGGTGTGGGTCCGAGTTCTGCAGTTCACCAGCTGTGGTCCCATGCGAAGGTGTTCTTTCCGAAATCAATACTTCAGTTTTGTCAGAGTTGAGTTGGAGGCAGTAGTCTCTCATCCATTTGGCTATGTTGGTCATGGCAGTGCAAAATTTGGTTTTGGCATTGGAGGGGTTCTCAGTGAGTGAGAGAATCAGTTGAGTCTCATCTGCGTAGGAGATTATGTTGAGTCCAAGGGATCTGACGATGTCTGTGAGGAGAATCATGTAGATGTTGAACAGGGCGGGGCTGAGGGATGATCCTTGAGGTACGCGTCATATTATGTCTTTGGGGGAGGAGGTGAAGGGAGGCACTCAGATGCTCTGTGTGCATCCTGTAAGTAAGGAGGTGATCCACTTCAGGGTGTCTTGCTGTATGCCCATATTGTAGAGTCTGTTGATGTTGTTGTTGTGGGAGACAGTGTAAAATGCAATGGAGAGGTCGAGGAGGATCAGGGCAACAGTTTCTCCATGGTCCAGGAGTGTTCTGATGTCAACTGTGGTAGCAATCACAGTGGTCTCAGTGCTGTGGTTGGCACGGAATTCTGATTGTGAAGCGTCCGGTAGGTGGTTTTGTTCCAGGAATTCAGTGTAATGCTGGTTGGTGGCTTTCTCAAGTACTTTGACTGGGTAGGGGAGCATGGAGATCGGATGATAATTTTTTAGATCCCCGGGGCCCGTGGAGGCTTTCTTTAGGAGTGTTCTGAAATCTGCATGTTTCCATCTGTCCAGGTACGTTGCTGTGGAGATGGAGGTGTTGAGGATGCTGGTAATTTGCATGCTGATTGGGTTCATTGTGAGATTGTAGAGGTGGTGGAGGCAGGGGTGAGTGGACGCCCCGGAGTGGATGGAAGACATGATGGCTGAAGTGGTCAGGGCGGTGAGCGAAGACCAGGTGGTAATGGCTTGGCTGATGTTGGATGGTTAGTTGAGGTTGTTGGGGTTGAAGGTGGTAGGTTGGAGGGTGAAATTGTTGTAGATTTTGGGGATCTTGCTGTGGAAGTAGTATGAGAGGGTGTTGCAGAGTTCTTGGGTTGGGTGGGTGGTGTTCCCTATGGCTGTTGGGTTGGAGAATTCTTTGACTATTTTGAAGAGTTCCTTTGTGTGATTGACTTCGGAGTTGATGCGGGTGGTGATGGCTGCTTTCTTGGCTTCCTTGTTTTACCAGTGATATTTTCAGAGGGCTCTTTGTGAGCTGCTCTGTCGGAGGGTTCTTAGTGGTGTGCCATTGTTTCTCCAGTTGGTGGCAGTCGCTCTTGGTGGTACTGAGTTCTCGGTGTACCAGTTGGCGTGTTTGGAGGTCTTTTGGATTTTGTAGGTTTCAGTGGGGCTACTCGTTGGTGCAGTCGGTGATCCAGGTGGTGCAATTATGCACTGCCTGGTAGTGAGGGCCTGTGACTACTGGGTTTCGGTGACCTTGCTCTAGCTGCAGTGGGGAGGGATCTGATACCAGGTGTGCTGGGCATCTGTGATGGGGAAGTTTACGATGGTGTGGTCAATCCAGGTGAATATAGCATGTTACAACGCATGCTAATACATCGCATACTATTACAACGCGGTCGTTACAATGACCGCGTTGTTAGTACGCAATACCTTTACATCGCAAGTCATTACAACGACTTGCTGTAGGGGGCGCGCTGGACTTAGGAATAGTATTATTTACTATTCCTACTCCAGTTTGCACAACAGCAGGGAAGGTGTTGGATTTTATATCCAATACGTTTGCACCCCCTACAGCAAGTCATTCTAATGACTTGCGATGTAAAGGTATTGCGTACTAAAAATGCGTTCGTTGTAACGACCGCGTTGTAATAGCATTGTGTTGTTTTAACAGCGTTGTAAAAGCTGTTTCCCATCCAGGTGACTTCTATGGTGTGGCTGAATTTGATTCTGTCACTAGAGGTGATAATGGGGTCGAGTGTTTGTCCGGCTTTGTGCGTGGGTGCGGTGACCAGTTGGGTGAGGCTGATGTTGTTCAGGTTCCCGTTGGGGTCGTCAATGTGAAAGTTAAAGTTGTTCAGTAGGATGTAGTGGTGAGAGTTGATTGTTAGGGGGGCAATGAGGTTGGGGAAGGCGTCACAGAATGTTGCTCTGGGTCCTGGGGGTCTGAAGGTGAGGGGTGTGGTCTTCACATCAGTTTATAGTAGGAAGTTGAGGTGTTCCATGAGAGACGTGGGGTCGTCATTGGTTATGGTGCATCTGATGGTTTCCTTGAAGATGATGGCGATGCCTCTGCCTTGTTTGTTGGTGCGATCTCGGTGTATCATCTTGTAGCCTTCGGGAGTGGCAGTGGTGATGTCGGGGTTCGAGGAGGGGTTGAGCCACGTTTCGGTAATGAAGGCAATGTCCATGGAAAGGGAGGTGATAGTGTCCAAGAATTCTGTGGCGTGTTTGCAGAGGGAGTGGGCATTGAGCAGGATACAGTGGAGCAGTTGCAGGGTGTTCTTGGTCATGGGGGAAGGAGTGGTGCAAGATCTTTCATAGGTTGTGTCACAGAAGAAGTGGCAGTTTCTGCAGGTGAAGAGTCCTTTGGTGGATCGTGGGGAGGAAGAGACAAAGGAGGAGACAAAACCGTTGTTTTGGCATGTGGGGTCCTGGTCCAGGATTCCTTGGCGGTGTACCGTCAGGTGGTGGAAGGATCAGGGGTCCTGGCAGTAGGCATTGTCCAACTGGCGATGTGTTGGCAGCACACCCGCTGCGCACGACCGTTGCGTGGCCATCCAACGGCCTCCATTAGTGGTCCTGGTGGGTGGTCCTAGTGGTCCTGGGAAAGGACCTGGGATGGGCAGCGTGAGGTCAGGGGCACCAGGCAGTGCAGGGACAGGCACAGTGGGCAGTGCAGGGACAGGGACTGCAGGTAGTGCAAGGAAACTGCAAGGGCAATAGGCAGTGCAGGGACAGCAGGCAGCACAGGGACAGCAGGCACCGCAGGGATGGCAGGCAGGTCAGGGAGAGCAGGTGGCGAAGGTACATGGAAGGCAGGAGGTGCAGGGAGAGTAGGCAGCACAGGGACAGCGGGCAGCACAGGGAGAGCAGGCATTGCAGGAACAGGGACTGCAGGCAGCGTGGGGACAGGGACTGCAGGCAGCACTGGGACAGCAGGCAGTGCAGTGTCAGGGACTGCAGGCAGTGCAGGGACAGCAGGCAGTGCAGGGACAGCAGGCAGTGCAGGGACAGCAGGCAATGCTGGGACTGCAGGCAGCGTAGGGACAGCAGGCAGCACATGGACAGCAGGCAGGGCAGGGATAGCTGGGAAGTGTATTCAGGTGGTGGGAGGGGGTTGGAGGTGCTGTGGAGCATGGTTCAGCAGCAGCAACTGTAGGAGAGACACCCTCTGGAGGTGAAGGGTGATCAGGCGGCTTCCTGCTATGTGGGAGCCGCAGGGGCCCTTTATTGGCACCCGGAGGCACGAAAATCAGAACAAACAGCTGTCCCCGCCTCCAGAGCTGCTAAAAGGTGTGGAGTCCAGTGGTGGGAGGGGGTTGGAGGCACTGTGGAGCATGGTTTGATGGCAGCAACTAGAAGGAAGACACCCTTTGGAGGGGAAAGGCGGTCAGGTTGCTTCCCACAAGGTGACACAAGCCCTTAAGTCAGATTTACTATGCCACTCAAGGCCACCTTGCATGGCTCTAAGTGGCATAGAAAATCTGGAGTAACGCAAGGCAGAGCAAGTCGATTCCTTGCGTTACTCTGCACTGGGAAGGCATTCCATGGGTCGAGCATGGGTGTTCGCACAACTTCACCCATGGTTTTTGACGGATTCCCAGATTTACTTACACTAGTAAACCTGGGATGCAACAAAATGCTACACCTTCCCATGTGAGACGTAACGAGGAGAAATATCTTTATTTTTCCCCTTTGTTACTACTTTCTACATGTGCTGCACTCTGCACTTTCATGGAGAAATAGCAAAATGCCTCAAATGATTGCTTTTGTGCAGGAAGGTGTCCCTTCCTGCACAAAAACACTCCTGCCTGTATTGCAGCACCCTTACGTAATGGTGAATGGGTGCCCGCGTTGGCCTTAGGCTGCACTAAGTGCACCAGCACAGAGGGGGTGCAGGAATGCACCATATTTTTGTAGATATGGAGCATTACTGCCCTCTCCAATTGACACATTGCAGCGCAGCAAGTTGTCTTGCTGCATTGCGTCACTTATTTGTAAATCTGCCCCTCAGTGTTATTGATTTCCTCTATTAGCAGCTAAACTAGTGACAATCAGTACCTATAAATGTTTAACTTAACACCTCACTTCAATGTATGCAATGTTGAAGGGCATTTACCATATAGATGCAGCAACATTAGTTATCGCCCTTAGTGGATGCAGTATCCTGCACATGCACTGCCCAATAGTGTTAGAACAAGGTTCCTCTTCCCCTATATATACAATGTTAGGGTTGATCATAATAGGCAAATGACTGGATGTCATGTGGTCCCTTCAGCCACAGTATAAAACAAACAACCAAGCAACATGATCTAATATGAATGTCTGCAGTAACAATGATTAAGTAGTGACATTGCTACCTTATGCTCGAAGTACTTCTGAACCTATTTTTGCATATATGCTTCTGATGATTGTCATATTCTTAGGGATTGTCTCCCCTTTAGGCAGACAATGGTCAATGCCTTGACAAACTTGACATAGATCACGTGTTACCCAGTGAGAAAATTGCTGGGGCTAAAATACTTCCTCTCCTATAACATACTGTTACATATGCAACATACCTATGATAAAACTTTACTTATCATAACTCATGCAGATAAAGGACTTTGCCTCTTGAGAAGACATTATTATGAACATATGCAAATGTTACTCAAAATAGGCAATGTAGGTGGTCACAACTTCCCCTATCGAGAAAATACTCTAGAAAATGTTAAGGCATAGATTGCTTCTTCTACTACTATCTGTTGTGAAAGATGGTGCCCTCCTCTACTATTGTCCGATTTAAAAAGATGGTGCCCTCATAGGGCCCAGCCTTGTAGGGTTTAGGGGAAGGCAGAAGTTGCAGAGTCTTACTCTGCAGAATTCCGCAGAGTTACAGAAAAATGCCCAGTGAGATTCCGTGGAATTCCACCAGTGGGCAGAAAATATGCAACTTGCGCTGCTCACTTTACAAGTTAGCGTCAGTAGCACAAGCAGCGCTGATAATCAGCTTGAACTGCTCCATCCATTGGGCAAGAGTGCGTGGCCATTCGACGTGATTGTACTGGTGTTTGAGCAACAAATCTACGTGAAAGGTGGCACTCTGATCGTGACCACTTGCCAATGCTCGGGACCACCCACACTAGAAAATCTTGTTAGGGGAAGCCAAATCTCACTCACCAGATCGCATATTCTGGAGCCTCGTGGGAGAAAAATTCCACTGCACACCAATTGGCAGAATTTGACCAGAACTCTGGTTAAAGAGTAACACAGAATGGCCATAATTCGGCCAGTTCCGTGGGTGGAACTGAACATTCCGCTCACTCCTGGTAGGATTGTCTTCAAAATGCATATTGTTGTGGACAATTCCCCTATAGAACAACACTGCTAAAACTATTCTGTATAGGAACATACTTCTATTATATGTATGTTAGTTGCTGTGAAATATTCTTTCTCTAAACAACTGCCACTGGGTAGTTATAGTTAGGTCAGCTGTTCCATAGGAAAATAGTTTTTTGTGTTGCTAATAACTTTGGCCCCATTACACGAATATCCATGGAACTTTCCCAAAAGCTACTACTTTTTGACTAATTTGTGCATGGAATGTTTTGGGGTGATCCATTAAGGGGGCAGAATAAAAAGGGGGCCTCAAAATGCAAAATCCCCATGCATTTTCCATAAACTTCTTTAAGAAGGGTTACAGCAAAAACTGCAGAACAGAATTACACTAAGTTTGGAAGGAAGCCAGAGGTTGGTCTGCAGATTGTGCCTTTTGTAATTTGGTGTAAATCTGTTCAGTCGTTTTAGAGAAATTAAGTGTCAAAAAATATAGATATCCGGAAGGTAGGGTCCGCGAGAGACTCAAGAGACTCTCACGGAAGCACCAGTTTAAAAATGGAGCAGTCTGATTAGCCCAGGAGCTTTATTTCTCTTGGTACTCCATCCCAAAAGGCCCTTTGCTAACCCTGCTCCCAAAGTGTTGAGGCACCAACCTGACTCCTGCTCACTCTCTCTTGCTTTCTCTCTCTGTCCCTATCTTTCTCTCTCTCACTTGCTGTCTCTTGCCACTGTTCTCTCTTTGCACCCTCTGTTATTGTCACAGTTTTTTTGCCACTGTTTTTATCTGTTGTGCCCTTTATTCTGCCACTGGTTTCTCCCATTGCTGTGCTGTATGTTTTTGCTTCTGTTTTCTCTTTGCTGCCTCTATTTTTGCATCCCTTTTCTCTTGTGTGCTCTTTGTTTTTGCTACTGTTTTCTCTTGTCTGTACTTTGTGTTTGCCACTATAGTTCTGTTTGTGCCCTTGGTTTGACACCATTTTGTGCCCTCTGCTTTGCCTCTGTTCTCTTGTGTCCACCTTTGTTTTTGCTACCATTTTCTCTTGTCTGCCCCCTATTTTTCAAATTGTCAAGAGAGGGACCCCTTTACCTCACCAAAGGAATAGGGTACTATTAATGAGTAAAAAGCAAGTCTTCCTTTGGTTGCTGCAAAATTGACACCACTCGTATTCAATCACCCAATCTACAAATATCATCATCAGTCACACTCTGTGGGGTTATACTATAGGCCCAAACAGTACACCAAGAATACGTCAATAGTAGAAAATGTACAGAGTCTACTAAATAAAAAGGTTTTTTTTAAAAGAAAGGGGAAATTCTCTCCTAATAGCATAAACGGTTTAAAAACACAAGAAATTACAAGAGAAACATTTCATATACATTATAACATTATCATAATGACAAAAAACACAAGTGTGTTGTTAATATTAACACAGACAATGAGAGAAGAGAAAGACAGCACACTTTGTCATTAAAAAACACATTCATGTGGAACAGTATATCGACTGAAACCTGATACGTTGTCACTCGTTTGGTAGCTACAGTTCCAGCCAACTACACGAATTGTGTGACAGATGCGTCGATGTGTTTCGATGGTGTTGTCCAACTTTATACCATCTTTATCAAGAGATTAATAAAACTCTCATAGTTAGGCATATAGTTGATCCTAATCGTAATCCTGTACATTAAAACAAATATAGGTATATATCAGTACTATATTCACATTATGTTTGAAGAGAAAAAGACATTTTTAATACTATCACAATAGAATAATAAATGTATACCGACAAAACTTATTCATTGAGAAGACCAAACAAATTCATACTAAAAACATATATTGACCTACTGAATGGGCAATATAAGGAAAAGACTAAAAAACAATCCCACTTAACCAAACATGCCATACACCATTTACAATACCACATGCTTTCATATATAGTGTTGTATCAGGATATTATATTAAAAAGGTTTGTTTCCTCTAGAATTGAATCTTGTTGTGAAAAGGGAAAACAACCAAGGCAGGACAAACCTCACCTGTCCACTTGTACACTATTGGTTGTCATGCAGGGAGGCAGACACACTCCTGATAACGAATACTATCGTCTGGTTTCTTGTATCCAGATGAAAAAGTTTGATAACTTATCTAAGGGCAAACAGAAAGCTGATTATCCTCTACTATCAACTGTTCTAAACTTTCTGATCTGCGCCACTGCGCATCCATAATTCCTAGAAGGGAAAAGTCTCAGCTCATTAGCAGTAGGTCCAATGCTTACAATTATACATCTTGAAGGGTGCCATGGTATCAATTGGCAATTAAAAACCTTTTTCTAAAACTCTGAAAGAATCTGTGGAATACATTGATTGACCGTCAGTCCCTGGTAGTACTACCAAACAGGCACTATACCTCGCACTAGTTTGAAACGCTTCTTAATTTACTCTTTTGTGTCCTCTGTTTTTACCTCTGTTTTCTCTTTTTGCCCTCTTTTTTCACCTTAAATTTCTCTTTGTGCATCCTTTCTGAATGCCTTTCTTTCTCTGTCCTCACTATTTACGCATTCTTGTCCTTTTCCTGTCCTGTTCTTTTCGCTCCCCTCCCTTCTTCCTCACCACTCCTTTCCTGCTCCTTGCACTGCTCTTCCCGCTATACCGGCTTACGTGCCCCTCCCAGTTGCACCCCCTGCATTCCTTCCCCCTCCCACGACCTACTCAATTGCAGCCCCACAAAGCAGGCATGCCACTGGTGTACATAAAGCATGCCAAAGTTACCCTTCCGCACCTGGACAGCATCAGGATCCCTGGTCCTCTCCGGGCCCACCACTACCCCAGTACATTTCTCTACACCCTGAACCCTGGCTGCCGGTCGCTGCACTGCTCCAACGCTGCATCATATAACATGGAAGGAACCTCGCACTGCATCTCCACATCCACACTCATTACTCCAACACCCTCCATGGCTGCACCTACAGCAACAAGCACCCCATTCACTCAAGCACAATCAAACCTGCCTCATCCAAAACCCCACTCTTCACTCTTATACTTGCTCCTCAATACCCCTTTGCTCAGCACAGAGCTCTTGGGCTTGCTCTGCCGCGGACCTCCTCTTTCTCACAGAAACATGACTGATCCCAGCATCAGCCCCAGACATCACAAGGCCCATTCCCCACCAGATATAAGATCATCAAACAAGACAGCCAATTCAGGCCAAGGGAAGGAATCGCCATTATCTTTAGGAACACCATCAGCTGTACTGCCTCCAAGGACACCAAACCCAAGTTCATGGAGCACCTCAGCCTTAAACTGCAAATCAGAGCCAGCTTCATCCTATGCAGCACTCTGGTCTACTGACACCCAGGGCACAGCACAAACTTCACCATTAACATTATAGAATTCATGGCTCTATTAGTCATCGACTCCAGAGTTTTCATTGTCCCAGGAGACCCAAATTTCACTTAGAGGACATCACCAATCCCAACTCAATCACCCTCCTCAAAAGCCTCAGAAACCTTGGGCTCACCCAGCATGTATCCAACCCCATTTTGGACAGCGTTTTTTCCTCATTCAATGATATCATGACCAACAAACCAACACCCGTCACTTGGACTGAATACACCAATGTCAG
Source organism: Calotriton arnoldi (assembly GCA_963921515.1). Classification (NCBI taxonomy): domain Eukaryota; kingdom Metazoa; phylum Chordata; class Amphibia; order Caudata; family Salamandridae; genus Calotriton; species Calotriton arnoldi. The sequence continues at coordinate 337,472 of CAWUFW010011584.1, read as the reverse complement.
CTGCAAAATCAACATCCCGCACCACAGAAGACAAACCACTGCAGGCCTGGCCCACCTCTGCAGGAAATATATAGCAGAGAAGGATCGGGGCTTCAGCCCTCTCCAAGAATCGCTCCAAGTATACAGGCAGCCTGCCAGTAGATATCAAGAACTTTGATAACTGGATCACCCTGCCCCTCACAAACAAAGTCAAACAGCAAGAACAAAATTTCAGGCCAGCAGGTACACAGAATAAGTCAGGATGATCAAACGGCACTGCAAACAACTGGAACGCAGATGGGGATTGAGCCATGAAGCCACGGACAGGGACACCTTCAGATCTGCCACAGAGATGCCACCATCAGCAAATCCGGAACACCTAGAAGAAGGCCCTAGCAGACTGCATCAACACCAGTTCCAACAGCAGAAAATAAATATTTTATCAAGAACATCACCGCACCCACAGCCACTGCCAGCAATATTATCCATTCTCAAGAACTGTGTTAGGAACTCTTAGACTTTTTCAGCAATAAAATTGCAGCGATGTAAGACAACTTTGACCCTCAACCTGACCCCAGCACCCTTGCAGCCAGTCTGTCAATCTCATGTGAAAAGCGCACCATGACCACTTGGAACACCATCACAGCATTCAAAATTGCCATAATTATGAAGTCCATCCATCAGGACCCCCATCAGACCCATGCCCCCACTACACATTCAACAAAGCAATAACCCCCATTAGAAAAGCCCTACCCCACAACTCTTCCATCAACACAGCCACATTCCTCCCTTCTGAAGAAGCCCTCAGTAGACCTGACAAAGCATGCAAGCTACTGACCAATATCCCTTCTACTCCACCCAGCAAAGGTGCTGCAGAAATCATGCGAAACACCTCAACAACCAGTTCCTCAACGCCACCCAGTAAGGATTCAGACCCAAGCATAGCACAGAGACAGCTTCCATTGCAGCACCAAATGACATTCAGATGCTCCTAAACATTGGGGAAACTGCCGCTCTCATCCTACATGATCTCTCAGTGGCACCTGACATTGTCTCCCACCCCATCCTGATCAGATGACTGCACAGGGCAAGCATTTAAGGACCTTTCTTCCAATGGATCTTCACATTCCTAACTGAAAGAACTCAAACAGTCAACCTGTCACCTTACTTCTTGAGGTAAAGGAACTCATCTGGGGAGTACTTCAAGGCTCTTCAACACCTACATTACCCCTCTGTCCGGCATCATCCGCACCTATGACATAAACATCCTCTTCTATAATGACAACAAGCAATTCATACTGTCCTTATTGGACAAATCCCCTGCCAGATCCCCATTCAGAAAGCCATAGGGCAAACAGGGGTTACTGTGCCCAACTGTGGTGTTTAAGATCTTTTATTCCTTATGTGCTGGGGCCTGACCTACTATGGCTTCTAAGTAACTGGGTCAAGTACTCCTTCTGCCCTAGATTTGCAGAGTATGCGTGGTTGTAGCAGTCCAAGATTACCTTGGGGTAGAGGTGTGGATACATGATAGTTAACATGGGCTCACAACTCAGAATGCACGCAGCAGCAATGAATTATTTTCCAACCAAATACTCACTTTTATGAAAAAAGAGAAGTATTTAATTTTCTACCCCTACCAACACAAAGGAAAAATATGACATTCACAAGCAGTCACATAGTCCCCCCTGAGTTCGGGGATCTACTATTTCTTTGGCTATTCCCTCTCCTACTCCCTCCTTGTGTTAGCAATAGTGATTATTCTCTATTCAATATTGGTGAAATGCAGGGTATGCCCCACTAGCAGTCTAAGTCTCCAGAGTCCACTTTGAATCTAATTTAAAGTCAATAGTGTTCCACTGCTTCCACACTAACTAGCAGCAAATTCGCCCAGGCTGACAGGACATGCTTTCAAAGTGACCGGAGGATCCCTGTGGCTCCTTCTGTTGGTTCAGTGTCTGGTTTTTCTCCTGGTGTGTTGCAGTTGTGATGATCCTATTGCGGGACTCTCACCTGGGTGATAGTACACAGTTGATACCATGGTGTCCTCACTTCTCCGGCAGGGGGTGCAGATCAGGTCACAGTTCTTGATGCTCATGGTGACTTCTTCTGGCATAAGGGGTCAACTTATCTCAAAGTACACGGGCTTCTGCCCAATAGGCACAGTGAGGTCTTCAGTGGTGGCGTTTCCTGACATACTGGGTCACAGTCTGCTACAGTATAATTCTATGGCCCTTTCCACAAGGCAGTCTTTTTCACGGTGGCCCCTCTTGGCACATGGGGTCACCGACCATGCACTATGAACAGGCTCTAGCCCGATTGGTGCAGTGCAACATATGGCTGACTTTACGCCAATCCTCCCCTGGCGTACAGGGGTCTCAGAGTCTGTCTATCACATGGGCAATAACCTGATCGGTGCAGCAGCCATTTCCTAACACAAGGCATCCACTTGACTGGGCTCCTTACTGGACCTCGCTCCCTCCAAAGCTCTCCTTTTCTTCACAGGGCAGATTGGTCTCGGCACGCAGGCAGGTACTAGTGCCCCAGACACCAGGGCAGGTGGTCTTGAATTTTCTGGGAAATATCCCCTTATTGAGAGAGGAGACTAGCAGGCCTTGACCCCCAGTTCAGGTCACAGGTAGAAGTCTTAGAGAGCTTCCCCTCCTCACACAGCCCATCTGACTGCTTGACAGATGACAATTTTTAGGGGCACAAAATTCCCCTTCTTATAGTTCATCTCCAGACCCCAAATCGGAATTAGGGTCTAAGTCTTTGAAGTTTTGTGTTGGGCATATGATTCTTTTGAAGTGTCCACTCCTCTGTTCTCTATTCCTCTTGACAAGCAGTCTGTCACAGCAGGAGCAACTCACAAGATGACCCCACAACACAGGCCATGGGAGTGACTAAAGTTCACATCTGGATGTCAGCCACAGTGATATGTGCATCAAAAGGTTAGCCCAGAGTCCCCAGCAGCCCTTTCTCCTACCTGAGATGCCCCATCCTTGTAGCCTTTCACTGACTCAAAGAGCACACCATGAAGCTTAAAGGGAGAACCCTCTCCAGTATGTTTCCCACCCAGCTTACAGGAATGGAGCAATACACAAATATGTCTGGGGATCTCTCTACCTCCTCTCCATTTTTCACCATGCAGGCCTGGGTCTCCCAAAATGGAACCCAGGACCCTGCACGTATTGTACCATCCACAGGCACATATATTGCCAGGACATGTATACAACTTACACACACTGCACAGCACTCTATCCCTCATGTACTGTATCACTCATAGGTATCACCATGCACACACTGCATAGCACTATAACCTCTATGTTCTGTACCACACATAGGCACACATACACTCAGCACATGCACTTAACATGCACGCACTGCTCAGTACTACATTATCCCTGTATTGTACCCTTCCCAGGCACACAAACACCCAGTGCAGATACACTACACCAGCACTGCTCAGCACTACACACCAAACTGATGTAAGCCAAGGGGTGAGTTAAGCACACAGCAGTGTAACTTTAAAAATGAGTGAGCATGTAGGCCTCACTTCAGTGACACAGGTTAAGAAGGACCTGTTCACTACTACTGATCACTACACGGTATGCTGCTACTGCCGTGCTCATGCTGCTTAACTCCTGGTGAAGGCAGTAGCCTTTCACCACTCTGAGGGTAGCACTATGAGTGCACCTCCTGGTCTAACAAGACTGCAATTTGTGAGACAGGCCTATGTCATGGTGCGCATACATGATCCGTGTTTGCCTATGACACCAAAAATCAGCATTATAGATTCAGACATTAGTACAGTTGGGCACTCAGGGCAAGGTTGCTCGACCTTTACCGTGCAGAGGGCTTTTCTGTCCCAACATCCCCCAACACAAGGAACAAATTCACTGCCTGCATGACCAAAGTGGCCTCCTAAAAGAAGTCCAATTATCTCAATTTGAACAATGACAAGACAGAAGTGGTGATTTTCTGAAAGATGCCTCACTATTGGACTAGACCTGGTGGCTTACAGACCTTGGACCCACTCCGAACCCTCATGCAAGAAACCTCAGAATCTTCACCAATAACAAGCAGGACATGTCAGCCCAGGCCAACACCATCACCGTGTCTTGCTTTCACACTCTGGGGATTCTGAAAAAGATAAACAAACACCACTAGAAAAAACGTCATCTAGGCTCTTAACATCAGAAGGCTAGACTTTGGGAACTCTCTCTATGCAGGGATAACCAATCATCTCACGAAGAAACTGCAGGCTATCCAGAACACAGCAGCCAGACTTCAATCTCCCACACCAGTGTCACATTACACCACACTTGAAGGAGCTCCACTTGCTTCTGAAGCAATTCAAACACCGTACCAACAAATATAGAGTGCTACACAACATAGACCCAGAATTCACTTCCATCATCCTTCCAGACACCTCTGTTCAGCCAGCCTCCTACTAGCACACATCCCACACATTCACAAAAGCAGATCTGAAGGTTGAATGTTCTCTTTGCTCCTAAATCATGAAACAATCTCCCACTACACTTTAGATACTCCTCCTCTCTTCTTGAATTCCGCAAGAAGCTGAAGACCTGGACCTTCGAGTAAGTCCTCCCTGTATTTCCAGGGCTAATATATCACATGTGATGCATATTTCCTTCAATGTGTTTTTGTCTTCTGCATTTCCCTACTTTGGTTAGAACTGCTAAATAAACAAAGAAAATTGTATGCCAGTAGTAAAATAAAATGATAGCTGAGTGCCCGTAGAATATATCAATGTAGGTGACTGATAATGTCCTCTTGAAATAGTGACAGTATATAAGAATGATAACACAGAGCTTGCTCAATATGGCTTTATTTTTACTGACTGTGGTTATTAGAGGTGACCAGTCCACTATCACACAGAGTGTTAGTGATGTTAGTGAAAAGTTGAGCCTTGAATGTAAGACTTCTGTACCTAATTTGAGCCTGTCGTTGCCGGTTATCTTCATCAGATCTTTGGTAGAGGGGGAGAAGGAAAAATACACAAAACGGAAAGATGGGAGAAGAGAAAGATGGAATAACCGTCACAAAGGGATAATGTAGAAACCTGCAAGAGTGAGATAAAGGGGAAGTTTCGGGTGTCTAGAAGTGGAGTAAAGAAGCACGAGGTGGATTTAGGACTAAGCCCCTTGGTATTCAGCGCGCCCACATTTAATGGCACGGACACTCATTCTTTTACAAGTTAAGCACAGGCCCACGCGATTGTCGCTTTTTCGTTATAAAAAGTGACATGGAGATCTAAATCAATCTAACTCTGATCTAGTGGACAATGAATTGCAATTGATACTAACATAACTGCTGGTGAAAGGTGAAGCACAAACAAAGGAGAAATCTCTAGGACGTTAGTGGGAGACGACCAGTGTGGCTTTTGGCTGCTTCAAATGTTTGATGCATGCACGCCCTGCTACGTAACAATTTGAGCGACTACCTTACGCTGTACCTGGGCACTTGCTTCAAAAACACATATACCACCCATTCATCTTGAGAAAAAATTTGGTGCTTTAGGCCAGTTGTTGCCATCGCTACAGACTGAGTGGACTGGCCTATATGTTTATCTGTAGATTTCCCAGCAGCCTGTAACATTTATACGGCTTTGAGAAACTCTACATTGATTGGCACGACAAATGGCTAACGGTAACAGATTCTCCTGTATTTCAGAGACACGGGCGTTACCGATGACACGTGAAAACCTCTAGCCCAGCTGAAGAGGAATGACACTCGACTGACTCTGTCCCAGCCCTTTCACGAGTCCAGATTGATGTCAAATGACGTGACCTATTCTCTCTGAGCCAAACAATCTTTTCAGAAATAATGCTTTGTTGGAAACCGGCCCTATTTCCACATGGTCCAGGTTCGCCTGCAGCATCACAGGATGTTAATCCCAGTCCCATATACAAAACAAGCATTTACAATGCAATAGGTCTCGCAATCACATTATTTTGAGCTATTGACATTGTAAATAGTAATGCCTTTAAAAAAATTAAAAGGCATTGTTATTTACAATACCAAAAGCAACACCTATTGCATTGCATAGCGCGGTGTCTGTGAAGACGGCGCCGCGCTTATTAAAGTTAAAAAAAAAAAAGAGTGTGTTGGGGGGAGGGGGAGGGGGGCATGAATAAAGGAACCCTTTTCTTACCATTGCATAAAAATACATTTTGGTATATAAAAAGTGAGTGGCTTTCTGTAAGCTCTAAGAAATTGCATGTAAACAAAGTGCAAATCGTTTTAAAAATAGATCACAAACATTACCTGAATCAAGGTCTAGAATTTGAATAAGGCCAAATTGTTCTTCCTATTGGAGGCAAATGCATAACTTATTCAAAGAACGCCATACAAGGAAACATCAAGAGGCACCCTTCCCACATAACAGACAACCAAGACTATTGTTTCTTAGAGAAGAGAAGAGGTGCTGCTGCTACAGAGTGTGAGGTGAGGGGGGAGGGTTGGGGGGTGCGGGAGCAGTGGGCCTTGTGAGGGACGAGGTGCCCTGGCACAGGGGAGAGGGTGTGAGAGAGGTGTGGGGCAGCCGGCGGGGTTAAGAGTATAACGGAAATGGTTAAAAAACAGCAAGAAGGTTATGGGCAGTAATAAAGGATTAAGGGAAATTGTTATATTTATGGGTATTCGTGTAACGGACCTTTCACCGAGGGCGCACAGTGGCTCATCTAGCGGAGGTCCCCACTCAAGAGTAGCTTTCCTCCTCAACGTGCATTTGTACGGATGGGTGCATTGGTGATAAAGCCACCAAGGGACGAAGGTCTGTAGAGGTCAGCGGGAGCGGCTTAATGGCTGATTTAGGGTGGGGGCGGGGTTAAAAATGCAGGCAGTGACTGGCATTGTCGTGGCATAGACCGTCGTTGCCTCCCAAATGTGTGGGCCCGGGCTAAGACAATCCCGGGTTGGCGACCGTCTTATGGCAGCTGCAACTGAGTACTCAACAGGCCTCTAAAAGACCTATTTATTTATTTATTTATTTATTTAAGGAGTTTTATATAGCGCTAGCTGGACCCGAGGGTATCAGAGCGCTTCACAGCAAGTAGCTTATGTGCAAATAGGCAATACAGAGAATATAGAAGAACATAGGGGTTCGTGCCGGATAAGGATCACACAAAGGAGTGATCGAGCAGAAGGAGCATGGAGGGTGGAGGTCAAATTAGCATTGCATGCACATATAAACCACAAATGTTACATGAACATTTGAGCAACAAATACAATAGAGATATCAGTAAAAATGCTCCTATAACGTCAGAGCATCTTACAGTTCTGTCAAATTACACAAGAAAATATATGCAGAGTGTCCTGGAAAGTGACTTGGTTATGAAAATAATAATCCACATTCCTTGAGTCGAGTATCCAAAAGGTTTTCTTGATCCAGCAATGCGAGTATCCAAAAAGTTTTCTTGATCAGAGTCAGTGTCCCCGGTCACATAGTTGAAGTTAGGTGGAATTCCGGCTAAGGTACTTCCTTGGCTCCTATCGGTTTGCTCGAGAGCGGTCAAGGAGGAGGACTTTGAGCAGGTTTTTGAATTTTGGAAACGAGGGGATCGTTCTGATGTGGGGGGGATGGAATTCCAGATTTTGGGGGCGTTTCCAGCAAATGATTTGGCCGCAGTTTTTTGTTTGTGAGTTTTCAGCGGGATGAGTAGCAGAGTGTTGGAGCTCCTGAGGTTCCTGGACTGGCCGGCCCTTTTGAGTTTGGCGGCTAGGTATTTCGGTTTGCCTGTGTGCAGGGCTTTGTGCGTGAGGCAGGCTGTTCTGAAGCTGGCTCTGAGCTCAATTTGGAGCCATTTAAGTTCTCTGAGTGCAGGGGAGATGTGTTCGAATTTCTTAGTACCGGTGACCATTCTGGCTGCTGCATTAAAGGTTGTTTTCAGGGGGGAGAGGTGGGATTTTGCTGTACCTATTACCAGTGACCGGGGCTTTGTTGTATTTTTTCACCCCTCCTCTGTGCCTATGTTGGGTAGAAGTAGCACCCTCCCGCCGATTGTGAAGGGAGGCGGTTTCTCGGACGGCTGGAGGCTCACGGGGGAGGGTGCGGGTGGCGAGGGTTAGAGGGAGACGTAAGAGCGCCACAGCGGGGTAGGGGCAGCATTGAGGTTTAGTTCCAAGTTGGGGGCGTGAGAGGGGGGGGGCGTGGTCGGCCAGGAGAAGGAATTTGTAGATAAGGAGAACACGGGGGGAGGGGGGCTGGCTATCAGCGAGTGGGCCGGTTCCTCAATCTGGTCTGTGTGGGGGAGGGGTTGCTCCAACAGGCACTGCGGCATGTTGGTGGTGCTCCCCGGCCCTCACCTGGCGGGGCAGCACATAGAGGCTCTCTCTGGGGAGGGTCTCAGCGCGCACCACGAATAGCACTCTAATAGCCTCCGGTCCTGGGTTCATTAACCAGAAACAATAGCACTGTGTTTGCTCGGTCATCCCCCCGATGGGGCAGCGCTTGCAAAGCCTCGTGGCTTCTAGGCGCTAACCCATTGCACTCACCAGGAAGGGAGGGACTTTGAGGCTAGACAGAGCGGGCGGAGCGAGAAGGAGGAAGTAAAGTGACGGGTGGGGCGCGTTGTGCCTGCCTGCAGCCCTGCCTCCTTTTGGGACGGCCCGGACTGGATCACGGCTTGTTTATATAACATGCCTCGTGAAGATAAGAAAGTGCTTCACGACAGACGTAAACCAAGCCATCCAGTCCGGAGGGGCCGTCCCAAAAGGCGAAAGGGCGGCAACAAAAAACCCTCATTTCCAATGGCAGGCCACTGTTTAGCATAAACGGTGACGCCAGCCAATGAAAATGAGGGGCAGGGGTTGAAGCCCTCTTCTGAAATCCCTCTCTCACAATATCTCTCGCCAGCGAGCAGCGCATGCGCTGCAACGCTAGGCGAGGCCTAAAAAGCGCGTGCAACATAACAGGGAGATCTTAAGGATTTTGGGGGCCCTGGGCCAAACATATTTTGGGGGCCCCTGTTCAGAACAGCTTTAAATTTATGATCCAATTTGAGCCCCTGTTTCCCACGCAGTTTCCGCTTCCTCAGCTGCGTTAGCGATCCAGTTTGCATCATAGCCATTAGCCTATATATTCCCGATGCAAACGGACGTGCGCAGCTGACAGCGGTAGGATTTGGTGTTTCCTGCCCTGCTACTAGGTTTTTAATACTTTTTAAATTGTATATGTGTGGCTGAATTACTCTGTGCTTTTTAACAATTTCTCCTACCTACGCGCACTTGCACTTTACTTGATTCTGCTTGCCTACACCTCCTTAGCTGCTCCGATTCGCATCTCGCTTTTCCTCCAGTCCAGGTCCACCACGGCTGATACGCCGATTGTGCGGAGGGCTGTGGCTACTATCGGGCTCCTCACTTCCGCCCATGCAGTTTCTGCTTCCTGAGCTGCGTTAGCGATCCAGTTTGCATCATAGGCATTAGCCTATATATTCCCGATGCAAACGGACGCGTGCAGCGGGCGCGCCGCTGGCGCGCCAAAGGCAAGCCCGTCTGCGCCCGTCAGCGTCCCGGAGGCGTCCGGTGCCGGCCATGCTGCCCAGTTCCCCTCCGGTGAGTTTCTTCCACTATATTACAATAGGGAAAAACTGCTTAGCCTTAGGCGGCTACCATTATGTCAGTGTACAGCGGCTGATCCGAGCCTGGAGGTAGACTTTCGATGCAATAAGTGCAACTGGTCTCTCCTCCAGCCCAGGAAACTCGCACCCAAGATCCTCCCACGCAACAATAAGTATAAAAACAATAAGAAAACAGAGGACTTAAAGGCCACCCTTTTGAATTGTCGCTCTATGCAAAAGCATGAACCACACATTTATGGCCTACGTTTAGACGAACTGCCTGATCTTTTATTTCTCACTGAGCCCTGGCTGTCTGAAGCCTCCAACCCTACTATCACCTCGCCATCCCTACGGGTTATAATATCCTTAGGAGGGACCGACCGAGTGGGAAGGGGGCGGTGTCGCCATAATTTACAATAAAAAACTAGACTGCTCTCCCATCCCGATGGAAAACATCGAGGACGCAGAGTCCTTAGGCTTCCGCTGTACCTTATTCCCCCATCATAGCATAGCTGGTTTTCTGATGTACAGACCCCTGGTGCAATTGGAAATTGTATTACTACGCTTAATACAGCCACCACCTCCATGGACTTAAAATACAACAACTGCCTTATTCTGGGAGATTTCAATATACATATGGACAATGGAAAAGACCCTCAAACAATTTCCTTGTTGGAGACGCTGCAGGCCTGCAACATGTTTCCATCTATTTTTTCGGCCACCCATGAGAAGGGCCATACCCTAGACCAAATCTTTCACAACTTTGACATATCAGTAAGCCTACCTCTTCCCATTACCTGGTCTGACCACCTCCTATTAAAATTCCCAACTCTGCCACAGCCCCTCGGGCTAAAGCAGGGCAGAGGGTCCCTAATTACAGGACGTTCAATAAAATATCCATCCCGATGTTAGCAGATGTTAGCAGATGCCCTCGGTCGTTCCTCACCGGAGCTGTCTGGCTGCCCCGACTCGGACGCACTCTCCGAACCAACATTGGTGCAGCGGTACCAGTTGTTTCCCGCTTCTCAAAGAGGTCGGCCCCAACAGCTCCATGGTTTAACGATTCCCTCAGATCTAGCAAAAGAAATTGTAGAAAAATGGAACGGAAATGGCGTAAATCATATCTACCTGAGGACAGAAAGGTGTATAAAGACACCTTAAAAGCTCATTACATTTTCAATAAGGCAGCCAAGAAAAACTTCTTTCAAACCAAGATAGAAAATGCCCAAAATAAGAGTAAGGAAATCTTTAGCATAGTTACATCCTTTACCGCCCCGAAAGCTGGCACAAAGGAAGGGCCATGCACGGAAGAATGGTCTAAGCAAATAGCTCAATTCTTCCACAAAAAGATCTCTGTGATCCAACAAGCCTTCACTAACATCTCAGAGGAAGAACTGACCTTCTACCTTAGTTCTAATAGCAAATTTCACCTCTGGGATCCTCCATCTTTACTAGCTTTCCCTGAGTTTCAGCTTGAAGAGTCACTGACCCTTCTCCAAAGCATTAAGTCTGGCTCTCCTACCGACCCATGTCCAGCGAATATCCTGAACCTATTAGCTTCCACCATAAACCCCACGGTAAACCAGCTCATTAATGTTTCCCTCTCCTCAGGCAACATGCCGAAATTATGGAAGAATGCTAAGATTCTTCCACTGATAAAAAAGGCTAACGCCAAACCAACGGACCCTGCCAACTACAGGCCAATCTCCCTTCTTCCAGCCCTCTCCAAAGTATTAGAGGAGCATGTAAACAAGGCCCTCCAAAAACACATTGAAGATGGGAAGCTCCTTCATGAGTCCCAATCCGCTTTTAGGGCTAACTACAGTACGGAGTCCGCTCTGCTGGAAGTGACTGAATTTCCCAAGGGTAAGCTGGACCAGGGAGGCAAGGCTGTTCTGATACTGCTCGATCTGTCGGCGGCCTTCGATACGGTCCCACATGAGAGGCTCCTGGAGAGACTTGCTAACATCGGCCTGGGGGGGACCGCCTTAACATGGATGTCATCCTTCTTGGCAAATAGATCTCAGGACATCTGGCTCTCCCCTTTCTCATCCCCGGTTCCGGCCATGAATGTAGGTGTCCCTCAGGGCTCCATTCTCAGTCCTACCCTTTTTAATATATATCTATCCCCCCTTGCATTTCTGGTAGAGGAAGAGGGCGCCAAAATAGTTTCCTATGCTGATGACACTCAGCTGATTTTTACATGTGAAAAAGGAACCGACTTTGACGGGGCAATAATTAGGTCTTGCCTCACAAAGGTTTTTAACTGGCTTAAGACCAATCAGCTGAAGTGCAATCCTGACAAAACTGAAGTTGTTTTCTTTGGTAATCCAGAAACGCCTGACTGGAGCTCTTGGTGGCCAAAGATCTGCGCGCGCGGAAAAGGAGATAGTAAAAAACTTAGGAATTGTCATAGACAAGACACTCTCCATGCACTTTCAAATCCAAAATCTAACTGGCGCTTGCTTGGGCATACTCTGGATGCTAAAAAATTCCTGCCACTGTTACCGCTTGAGAGCAGAAAGATCGTGGTGCAGGCTCTGGTGACATCAAAGCTTGACTATGTCAACAGCTTGTACCTCGGTCTTCCCAAATCCCTTATCCAGCACCTACAAGTGGTACAAAACGCGGCGGCCAGAGCCATCCTGAGACCTAAACCCAGATCTAGTATGACCCCTATTCATAAGTCTCTACACTGGCTCTGCATAAAAGTACGGTTCGACTTCAAAGCGATGACCATCTTCTTTAAAGCTTTCCACGGTTTAGGAGCCGGCTACCTAAATAAGTGTGTTAATCGCCACACAACATCTAGACCCCTAAGATCTTCCAATGCCAACCTTGCCATCGTGCCTAAAATATGCCGTGCCCGCACTGGAAGCAGATCCCTCGGCTTTCTAGGCGCAAAATTGTGGAATAGACTCCCTGAGTCTCTGAGACTAACCACAGACCTACTCTCGTTCAGGAAGAACTTAAAAACCTGGCTTTTTAATAACTGATGGATCTTTTACGCACGTTTTCCTCCCCCGTCACGCGCCAGGACACTCTAGTCTGAGTAGCTGCATGTTTTATTAAATACACTATGTCATTTCATTTGGTCCCTGACAGTGCAAAGGAACACTCGTCCAAATTCTAAGGGCCTTATTTATGAGGCCTTGCTTCACTTTTATGCCGCCGGTGCGTCACTTTTTGTGACGCACTGGCAGCGTAAAAATGTGCCATGTTGAGCCCTATTTACAAAGTGACGCATCTAGGCAGATGCGTCACTTTGTAAACCCCTGCACCACATTATACCTGCGCCAGGTATAATGTATGCAGGGTGGGTGTTCCCCCGCAAAGCCTCGTGAGAAGTGGTGCATTGAAATCTATGAGAACTCAGTGCACCACTTCTAGGACGCCATTGCGTCAATATCTTACACCTGCCTCACAGCAGGCGTAAGACTGATGCAGGCCCTTTCACATGGGGCTTGCCCCATGTGAAAGGACACATTGCTGGAGTTGCGTCTATTTTAAGACACACCCCAGCAATGCATCACTTTTGCGCCTACAGATACGTCAGAAATACTGACGTATCTGTAACTCCTGCGACATGATGCGTCATACAGTAAATATGACGCATCCATCATGTCGCAAGGAGGGCGCACTAAGAAGTGACGCATCCCTGTTTTCACACAGCAATGCATCACTTCTCATAAATAAGGCCCTAAATGTATTTACATCTAATATTCAGGGATAGTTATGTGTGTTTTCAATATTGTAACAGAGCAGCAGCTCACCAATATTACTGCAAATAATCTCTGTGATGCCCTCCCATTTCTTATATGTTAGGCCTTGTTTTGAGCTAAAATAAACTTTTTTATGTGTATTGCATGAAACATAAACACAACATTTTCTCTGCAAATTGGCTGTACTAGACTCTCACACGTCAGGTACATAAAAAATAAATTAAAGGAAAACAGTATTTAAAACAATCTGTTTAAGAAATATTCAAGGTCATTAGGGCAAAACTCTGGAGAAAGGAGCTGACTTTGTCAGGGGGCCCCCTGAAAGGCTGGGGCCCTGGGCCAGAGCCCACTTTGCCCATGCATTAAAACGTCTCTGCAACATAATACAGACGATGGAAACGACTTTATTGCTGACCTACTCGTAATGGGATTAATATGAAACGGTTATTAGTATAATCGCTTCAATATTGAAAGAACGAGTATGACGAACATCGACAACAATAAGTCCTATGTGCAACACAGTGGACGAATCTCTCCTCAATAGATACATTAATATAGAAAAGAGAAGGGCTTCACTTCATGAAGGCGCAAGGGCATAGCTTCCGTTAGTCCAACAGGTGCAGTGTCACCGGGGCTTATAGGCCTGGGGTCCACTGAACGCTGAAGATGGGTGTATTTCACAGTTCAAACAGGGGCCAGGGGCCCATTCCACACCTTGCATTTGGGCCCATGCCACACTGCGTTCATGTCAGTCAGTCCGGATTTTTAACTATTAGGATCTCATTCTTGTCAAAGCTGTAAAATACGTTTCCGACATCTTGGAAATATGTTATAAGAATGAAATACAGTGCTTTTCAATAGAGATGCATACTTTAGGCTTCGCATTTTCACATTTACCAAGATGAAAAGTGCCGGCCAGTTTTCTGTGATACAAAAGGGAATGATGGACGGAACGTTTGAGCCAATCAAACACTCACCCCCAGTCAACTGATCTGGGTTTAATCCATCATCATTCTTTAGCTCACTCCACCACCCCAGTTCAGACATGGCCATATGCAAATCAGTCTGACCCTGTGCCTCATGGGAACAGTCCAGCCCGAACTGCCAAGCCATGTCTTCCCTGGACCGGAAACAAGCATCCTAGGACCAGTTTCTGGCATTCCAGCCGTCATCAGCCAGGCTTGCTTGAATCCAGTGGCAAAGTGAGCAAGGGACCCACGTCTGGGCATACCCCCGCCAACTTAGGGCGAACAAAGCGATACAAAAGGGAATGATGGACGGAACGTTTGAGCCAATCAAACACTCACCCCCAGTCAACTGATCTGGGTTTAATCCATCATCATTCTTTAGCTCACTCCACCACCCCAGTTCAGACATGGCCATATGCAAATCAGTCTGACCCTGTGCCTCATGGGAACAGTCCAGCCGAACTGCCAAGCCATGTCTTCCCTGGACCGGAAACAAGCATCCTAGGACCAGTTTCTGGCATTCCAGCCGTCATCAGCCAGGCTTGCTTGAATCCAGTGGCAAAGTGAGCAAGGGACCCACGTCTGGGCATACCCCGCCAACTTAGGGCGAACAAAGCGATACAAAAGGGAATGATGGACGGAACGTTTGAGCCAATCAAACACTCACCCCCAGTCAACTGATCTGGGTTTAATCCATCATCATTCTTTAGCTCAGAAACCGGTCCTAGGATGCTTGTTTCCGGTTCAGGGAAGACATGGCTTGGCAGTTCGTGCTGGACTGTTCCCATGAGGCACAGGGTCAGACTGATTTGCATATGGCCATGTCTGAACTGGGGTGGTGGAGTGAGCTAAAGAATGATGATGGATTAAACCCAGATCAGTTGACTGGGGGTGAGTGTTTGATTGGCTCAAACGTTCCGTCCATCATCCCCTTTTGTATCGCTTTGTTCGCCCTAAGTTGGCGGGGGTATGCCCAGACGTGGGTCCCTTGCTCACTTTGCCACTGGATTCAAGCAAGCCTGGCTGATGACGGCTGGAATGCCAGAAACCGGTCCTAGGATGCTTGTTTCCGGTTCAGGGAAGACATGGCTTGGCAGTTCGTGCTGGACTGTTCCCATGAGGCACAGGGTCAGACTGATTTGCATATGGCCATGTCTGAACTGGGGTGGTGGAGTGAGCTAAAGAATGATGATGGATTAAACCCAGATCAGTTGACTGGGGGTGAGTGTTTGATTGGCTCAAACGTTCCGTCCATCATCCCCTTTTGTATCGCTTGTTCGCCCTAAGTTGGCGGGGGTATGCCCAGACGTGGGTCCCTTGCTCACTTTGCCACTGGATTCAAGCAAGCCTGGCTGATGACGGCTGGAATGCCAGAAACCGGTCCTAGGATGCTTGTTTCCGGTTCAGGAAGACATGGCTTGGCAGTTCGTGCTGGACTGTTCCCATGAGGCACAGGGTCAGACTGATTTGCATATGGCCATGTCTGAACTGGGGTGGTGGAGTGAGCTAAAGAATGATGATGGATTAAACCCAGATCAGTTGACTGGGGGTGAGTGTTTGATTGGCTCAAACGTTCCGTCCATCATCCCCTTTTGTATCGCTTTGTTCGCCCTAAGTTGGCGGGGGTATGCCCAGACGTGGGTCCCTTGCTCACTTTGCCACTGGATTCAAGCAAGCCTGGCTGATGACGGCTGGAATGCCAGAAACCGGTCCTAGGATGCTTGTTTCCGGTTCAGGGAAGACATGGCTTGGCAGTTCGTGCTGGACTGTTCCCATGAGGCACAGGGTCAGACTGATTTGCATATGGCCATGTCTGAACTGGGGTGGTGGAGTGAGCTAAAGAATGATGATGGATTAAACCCAGATCAGTTGACTGGGGGTGAGTGTTTGATTGGCTCAAACGTTCCGTCCATCATCCCCTTTTGTATCGCCAGTTTTCTGTAGGCATTCACGAAAAAGCTAGCAAGCATCCACTTCAATTGCCAGATTTCTTAGGGGTGCAGGACATAAAATCAGAGGATTATCTTAAACAATTAAAGGCCATTCTGAAAAACTCACAACGAATGCACTTTAAAAATTATCCGTGTCCTGAATTGTATTTTTCTAAATATTATTTTCAGCTTTCGGAACGCACGTTCACGCTGAATAGAAGGTTCTCGCGTAATGATTCTGATGTGCAGTGAACAGAAAAAAAATCCAATTAATAGGTGAGAAGGAGTCTGAATCCCATCCGCAGCTCTCCATCCTTGATCTCGAGCACTAGAGGGCAGCACAACGGTGTGCTGGGTGTTATTTTCCCCCAGAAGCAAGCAATCACGCACCATCACATCAGTGCAGTACCCGAGGCGCTTCAAGCAGATTTCAGATGTTTAACTATTGTGCCAGTAATCATACATTTAGATGGGGCTGCGGGCCTGAAACGAGAAGGAAAAAAAGATACACGGCAAACTACATGTAAAGGAACGCTGTGAAGATGAGAAATCTACCTTGCAGAGAGTGTCCTCTGTGACACATTTCAGAGGCGATGAGCGTTGTGTAAACAAAAACGCCGTAAATATATTTGTTAAACGGGATCCCTTCTGAGCGGCACTAGAGTATTTCATTATGTGTATTTTTCTGAACGTGCTGTGTTGACTTAATGCACCTGCTGCTTTAACTGCTTGTATTGCTGTTTTCATTTTTAATGTGTTTAGGGGGAGGTGAATTCACCAAGAGCTAGAGAGAAGAAGTGACATTACACCCCTGTTGATCGCCGATAGCATCACGGGATTGAGCCCTTGGTACCCTTCTTTAGCTTCTCAACAGCCTCTGATTTGTTGCTGAGGGGTATAGAAGAAGGAAGTGTGGGACCTACAGAAAATAATCACATCCCTCTCAAACGTTTGGGTCTCCAAGCCCAGCATGGCGAGATCGGGTGGTCTTGGAGGCAGACCCCACTGAAATAAATGGACATTTTGTGGAGGGTGAGGAAGGATTTCAAGGTGGGTGATCACATACAAGTCAGTGTGCTGCTTGTGATTGGATGGTGAAAATGAGTCCAAGGAGAGTGATACCCTGCAAATGAGGGTGAGTTGAGAGGTATGTGAACATAGCTCCTGAGCCCAGGTTATTTTGTGTCCCTGCGCTGCCTATATGAACCTTGGATAGGATCAGTAGTGTCAGGGGCACTAAAGGGAAAGTCAGTTGTTGGCTCTGCTGCCCCTAACTGCCTACCTGATATCCATAGGGGCTTATTTATGAGCCCTTTGTGCCGCCGTTACATCACTTTTGGTGACGCTGCGGCGGCGTAAAAAATGTGCCATGTCTCGCCATATTTACAAAGTGAAGCATCGAAGCAGATGCGTCACTTTGTAAAGCCCTGTACTACATTATACCTGCATCAGGTATAATGTATGCAGGGTGGGCGTTCCCCCGCTCTCTGAGATTTCACTACACCACTTCTAGGACGCCACTGCGTCGAAATCTTACGCCTGCCTCACGGCAGGCGTAAGACTGAGGCAGGCGCCTTTAACATGGAACTTGCCCATGTGTAATGACCCATTGCTGGAGTAGCGTCACTTTTGCAACACACTCCAGCGATGCCTCATTACTGCGCCTACAGATATGTCAGAAATACTAACGTATCTCTAAACCTTTGTGACATGGAGCACCTTACAGTAAATACAGCGCATCCATGGTGATGCAAGGAGGGCACACTAAAAAGGGTTGCATCTCTGTTTTCACGCAGCCATGCAACACTTTTCATAAATGAGGCCCATAGTGTTTAGTTTAGAACAAAGGAGGTACAGATTCTACCTTGGGCCTGATGCGTAAACAGTTATGAGTCTGATTCAGACAATGTGTCCTCTGAATCCTCGAGAACTAATGAGAAGCATTTCAGCTTTATCTCAATGACCAACGCTCATCTACTAAATGTTAATGGCCCGATTACTTAAAGGAAATCTTCATCGCCCCACGCCTCTAGTCTTCCTAGTCTTAGTTGTCTCCTTTCACTTTAACCGAACAGATCTTTGTATTTTGCTTAGTAGTGGACCAGGAGAAGCCTTAGTGAGGAAGGGCTAGATGAGTCAGAGGACAGCTTTCAATCAGTTTAAGTGAAGGAATCCTGAGGGAAGACTGGAACAATATTTTTTGTTGTGTGATACTGTGGTTGTCTAACTTTAGGTAAGAACTCACTCTCACATAGCAATTACTGTGACAAGAAGATAGACTTGGCGCTGTAGCAGCATCAGTACATACAATTTTCCATAAGGTGTCAAGAAACCCAGGTCGTATTGACTGACACACATGGGTGTTTTCGAACTTCACTCATCTTTTTGGGCAGCTGCTCTTTTTCTACTATTGAAAAGGTTTTCCAGGGATCTACACAATGCCCGGCTCTTAAAAAGGCAGCAATTCGCAGACACTGGCAAAGAAAAATGTAGGGAAGACAGGGGAGTTACACGTATCCCTTTCTTGAACTCTGAATAGCAACTTTTTTTGTGAAGTGACAGAAAGCTTTATAGGTTAAATTCAAGAGAAGGGGCTTCTTACCTTTGTACAAAACCCTCTTTCACAACCAAGAGGCCACTATAGATACTATACTAGTCTTGACTAGTCTGGCAGAGGAATAACAGTTTCCCAGTAAGCCATGTCAGAAGTTTGTTGCATTGACCACAAGGTTGCATAAAACTTTTGAAAAAAACAAATTCTATTAGAAATAAATAGTGTTTTTGCTGAGATTGAGTACAAGGGTTAGTGTGTGACTGAAATATACAGGTTTTGTGTGGAGTTTTATATAGCGCGAACTAGACTGAAGGTATCAGAGCGCTTTACATGAGCCCCCTTTGCATTACAGACGGACACATTCATTTTTGTTAGGCACGGGGAGATTAAGTTATTTTCCCAGAATCACAGGTTGTTGAGCGTCCATGCCGGGACTCGAACCCTGTTCCCCAACTTGGAGGTCGACCACTCTAGCCGTGTGTGAATTTCCCAAAGCAATACATTTGCCCTTTTAAAAGATGGAATGTCTGTAAAGGGTGTGTTTCAGCACCCCTGCCGGCTGGCCTGTGTACAGCTGACTTGTATGATAAATTTAAAGAAGCCCCATCATTCCCTGCAGGTGACAAGCTATTTATTATTTTAATTTACATTTGGCACTGTAAATATTTTGGTAAAGTTGAAGAATCTTTAAACTAAGGGGCATATTTACAAGCCCCTATCGGCACTGGAGCATCACTGATTTTGACTCTCCGGTGGCATCAGATAACAGACGTCAAAAAGCAATTGCTTGTTTCTTCTGTGATGTCATCAATAATGCCATTACCTGATATTACTTGTGATAGCATCAACCATGCAGTTTAAATCCTTCCTCTTGCTAGGGTCTCTGCCCTGGAATTCACTCCACATTGCATCAAGGATAGTCTTTCCCCAGGGAGGAGCAAGATGGCGGACGCCTGAGGTTGCCGCTCAGCAGCCCTCAACCCGTAGCGTTAAACTGAAATGGGAAATTGATTAAACCACCATAGCTCTCTTACCGAGGTGCCTGTTGTTCACCTGTCCGCCTGTGGCTGCTCTAGGGCGAGCTTGATTGCTGTGGCGCTGACTGCTTTCAGCCGTCTGGTAGTGGAGCACACAGACTGCTGCGAGTGCGGAAATTACTGGCTGGCGAAGATGGGACTCTCAGGGAAAAGGCTGCTCCCCTGGTGTCCCCAAATGGACCACCGGAATCAGGGGCTGCCTCTGCACTGACACAGCGGCAGGCTGGGAAGCGTGCTCTGCCTGCCTCCAGGACTGAGACAGCCCCAGAGAGGAGGGGAAAAGGTAGGGCTGTGTCTAGCTGGTTCCACAATATTGGAGTTGTTGAGAGGCTCCTCTGGAAAGTCTGGTGAACAGGGGCGGCGGGAGTCTCCTGACTATGAACAGCAACTGTCTGAGATGGCCCCAGCACCTCAGGGGGACGAGACTAAGGATGAGACCAGAATATCAGCTCCACAGGACAGAGATATGTCAGATTCGATCCTTCACCCTACGTTACCTATATTAAATGAATCTGCAGCAATGCTTATGACTACCGAGGCTAAGACTCATATCGATCAGAGCACGGAAAGTGGTGTGAACCCAGGGGGGAGGGGGTCAGAGAAAGGGAGGACCTACCCCAAACAGGGCTTAACAAAGGGCAGGAGAAGGGTGCTTCACGGAATAGCAGCATGGTGGACACAAATAGACCCTCTACATGCAACCAGAACCTATCAGACCTCCCAGAATCCCCAGACCTCCCACCCCTAATGGCATTCAGTATCCAAAAGGACATCAGCAACAAGAAAAGCAAATTTTAGGATCTGAAAACAGGATCAACGACTTGGAAATGGAGGCAAATTACTGTTTTTTCTCAGTTTCCGATGGTATGGAGTGGTCAGTGGATGGATCTGGCTCCCTGACAGGGTGCAGCGATAACGATATTGTCCCAGACATGGGTGGAGATGCTTCTGTTATGACTGCTCGGAAAATGGTAAAGAAAGCAGAGCGACAAGCATCAGGAGCTAAAGACCTAAAATGGAATTATTCACCATCTGAGAAGTTAGTAGATACAGCTCTATCATCTCCACAAGAGATCTCCGGTTCAGGTCTCCCTACTTTAGATACCATCCTGCAATGCATAATGGTGCATCGTGAAGAGAAACGACAAGACAGTCGTAAAACACAAGTTGCCACAAGAAAAGTACAGGGTGCTGTCAGAAAGCTGGCCAAAGCATGTAGCTCTATGGGGGAACGGCTAACGGATCTCGAAACAAGAACGGAGGCCATTGAAAACGATATGGCCAGCAACCAGGTACAGGTAGAGGTGCAAGAATCATAGCTTACCGATATTCAGTGGAAGCTCGAGGACCAGGAGAAACGCCAACGGCTCAACAATCTTCGGGTACTGGGAGTGCCTGAGGGCAAGGAAGGAAATGATATCTGGGTTTATATGGTGGAAGTATTACGCACTGCTTTTCCGGAGCTAGGAGGGTGGAACTGGTCTCAGGAGGTGCAAAGACTTCATAGGGTACCATTTGTTTTAAAACAACCGGTTTAAGAAGACCCAAAGCCGCGAGTAATTTTGGTATATTTTGGAAACTTTTTGCTGAGACAGTCAATCTTTGAGAAGGCTAGGCCTGAGGCCAAGTGAGTGAGTGGTAATGTCTTATTTTTTGTTTGACCAGATTTTTGCCACATAACTGTGAAAAGAAGATGGCGCCTACTGCAACTAATTAAGCCATTCCAAGATAAAGGAGTGCAAGCACATTTACTAAACCCTGCACGTCTGAAGGTGATCTGGGGTAGCTAGACACACTTTTTCACTTCGGAAATCAAAGCAAAGGAATTTTTGTCGGAAATAAGATAAAAGATTGGGGTGTTAGTATATTGCGTGGTTAAACCATTTGGATAAGCTCGGCAATATGTTACATCAGTTTTCTCTATCAGGGCTTTTTCTGGGGCTTCTTTTCTATTTTTTTTCTCGTACACATAGGGATGATGATGAATATGGAATACTGGTTTGGGTGATGAATATGCAAAGGTATTGTAACTTACGCTGCGGGTTGTTGAGGCTGCCTTCATCGCTAAGCTGATCGATGAGTGGTCAGTACTCTCCTCAGGTTTGGTGTGGAAGGGCTAGAGGGTGTGGGAAGGAGGTTTGAGTCTAGGGAAGGCTGGGAAGGGGGGTGGAGGGTTCAGGGGTTATGGGGGGCAAGAGGAAGGAGAGGAGTTGGGGAAGAAAATATAATAAAAACCAGAGAAGGAGCAAAAGGAGACATGTTGAACTTTGCCTAAATATGATTGAGAGAATGTGTTTATTTTTAATTCTCTTTTTTCCTGGATGGAAAAAATAACCATATGCTCTGTTAATGTGGGAGGGCTAAACAATAGGACGAAACGTTTAAGGGTTGCCGAGATTTTGAGAGCTGTAGTCCCGGATATAATATGCCAACAGGAGACACATATTCCATAGGGCAAGAGAGAACTGCTATTAATTATAGGATGTACCCTGCCAGCCTGTTCTACCCAAAGTTCTAACATAAGAGGGGTGGCTAATCTAGCTAGGAACAGAATAGGGCCAATTAAGTGGAAATTGGTAGATACATTTGTTAGGTGAGCATTGGCGGAGTTGGGAATGGGATTGACAGTTTGTACCATTTATGGCTCAAACCAGGATGACCCAAAAGTCCTAGAAGATCTGGAGGTAGAATTGGCATCCTGGCGTGATTCATTATTTAATTTGTGGGGAGCTGAACATACACAGGGCGGTGGACAGGCCCCAATCGAGCAACTATCAGGGAACAAAGCCACAATTCAACAGGGCATTGACGTCGCTTATGGGTAGTCATAGCCTGGTAGATGTTTGGAATGCCAAGTACCCCTCTGATCCAGGCTATACTTATTTTTCCTGACCCCACAGAAAGTATGTTCAGTTGGATTATTTTTTGGTCTCTGGTAGAGTGACCGGGAATGTAGGGATTGTCGAACTGCCAAAGCTTATGTCAGACCACAATCCCCTGGTACTAGAATTTATGGTCCAAGGGTCCCTTAAGTGTCAGTACACATGGACTTTTGATAGAAAGCTTTTGGTAAAGGAAGCATTTATAGAGCATATGAGAAGCTGGGTTATTAGGTATTTTGATAGCAACCGGTATAGTGCCTCATGGGCTATAGTGTGGGATGCCTTTAAAGCAGGGCTGAGGGGGGAAATAATCAGCTTTGTGGCACACATTCGGAAGCAGCAGGAGGCTGAAAGCAGGAGCCTTTTAGAAAAACTATGTGTACTGGAAAAATAGCATGTGGCATGGATCAGTTAGGGACTAGATGTAGCTCAAACCCAGATGGAAACTACAATCTTAAAAGCAGAGATATGCAGGAACTATACCCAGAGAATGGTGGAAACATTCCAATCATACAAGAACGACAGCTATGAATATGGTGAACCAGTTGAGAAATTCCTAGCATTAAGTACTAGATAGAAAACTATTAGGAACACTATTGTGTCGATTAGAAGAAAGGTTGGTACAAGTGTAACAGAAGTCGGCGATATCTTATGTGTATTTGAGGAATTTTATCGAAACTTGTATAAGGATGAGAGTCTGGGGGCGGGCATAGAATAGCTCGAGGGTTGGATCTAGGCGGGGAAATAGACCAGGCTATCCGGAAAGAACTGGAAGAAGAGATTTTGCTCGCAGAAGTACTAAATTCACTACATCAACTGCCCTCAGGGAAAGCGGCAGGCCCCGATAAAATACCGTTAGAGCAAACTGAATTAGCCCCATTTCTCTTAGATCTGTTTTTAGGGATACAATGTAGAGGGCTCCCCCCGAATCTTGGAAAGGCACACACATCACCATCTTTTAAAAAAAGGGAAAACTCCTGATTATCCCACTTCATATCGACCAATATTACTTATAAATACAGATGCTAAATTGTACTCTAAGATGTTGGCAACGAGGGTGGGAAGGGTCATTGCTCAAATGGTGATACCCTGGCAGCATGGTTTCATACCAGGCAGGGGGACCACTGACCACTGACCATATAAGGCGTGTCATCTCTCCGTTTGACATTGCGGAAGTCACCAGGAATATGGTGGCTTTGGTCCTTCTCGATACCAAAAAAGCATTTGGCCGGGTGGCATGGAAATATTTATGGGATGTTTTAGAGGCAAAGGGATTCGAACCAAGAATGATTAATCAGGAAGAATTGAAGGGGTTAGAGGGACAAGGCAAGGATGCCCTTGCTCTCCAATCCTATTTGCCCTCTATATTTATTTATTTATTTATTTGAAGTTTGTAGAGCGCACAGCTACCTCCAACAGAGGTGTCCCGGCGCTAATTGCGGAGAACAGAAGGCGGAAGCAGACTGCCAAGAATTACAGGTACTAGAGGAGGCTAAAAAAACAGGTTTTTAGGAGTTTGCGGAAGGCAGATTCCGAATTGGCCTTCCTTATGAACTCGGGTAAGGAGTTCCAAAGATGGGCAGTTCTTACCGTAAAAGACCGGCCACCTAATCTGGCTTTTTTGAAACGGGGAGTAACAAGAAGTACTTGGTGATTAGATCTCAGAATCCTCGTCTGATGGTATTTGCGGAGTCTTTTTCTCAGGTAGTGGGGGCCCGTTTCATTAATTGCCCTGTAGGCGAGAGTTAGCGCCTTGAATTCTACCCTCCTTTTTACTGCCAATGTAGGCTCCGTAGATGGGGGGATATGTGGTGTCGTGTTGGGATATTTCTAATGAGCCTGGCGGCCGCATTTTGTATAGTCTGTAACTTTCTTATCAGGTAGTCAGGCAGACCCAGGTACAGACTGTTGGCATAATCTAACTGCAACATAATGAGTGCACGAACTACAGTCTTTCTGCAGTCCATGGGTAATAGATGGAGACATCTCCGTAGGGACTTCATTTTCCAAGAGCACGAAGAGGAGACATGACTAATCTGAGTCTTGCAAGAGAGGGCGGAGTCAAACTTGAACCCCAGGTTCCTGGCCGAGGGCACAGGGTGAGGTGGGGGATTGAGCTCGGGTGGCCACCATAAGTCCGAGTGGGGCGGAGATGGCTGATTGAAGAATAGAACCTCCGTTTTGTCGGTATTCAAACTCAGACAGTTCTCAGTCATCCATGCTGAAATATCTACTAAACAATGTCTAAAGTTAGAGAATGCTGCCTCGTATATATCCCTGAAAGAGAACCCTAGCTGTGTATCATCCGCATACGAGATGACACTTACCCCATGTTGTTCATTAAGCGGGGCTAACGGGGAGAGGTAAACATTAAAAAGAGTCGGGCTCAAGGCCGAGCCCTGGGGGACTCCACAAACTATATTAACCCCCTTGTTGAAAAAATTTCAATGAACTCGGGAAATAAATTGGAAACCCCCAATGGCTATGAAACAAAGGTGCTGGCATATGCAGATGACATTGCCACAGTCACTACAGATCCAGAGAGCGCAATAAAAGAAGCCAAGGCCAGGGAATACAGCCTAGCCTCAGGGTACTTACTAAACAAGGAAAAGACGCAGATAATGTGCACAGAGAATATAGATTTCTCTGAACCACGCTGAGTGGATACTGCTATCTAACACAGGGTTAGAATGAGCCCCATGGTGAATACAATCAGTCGTATCAATTTTAACCCGCTGATTGGTAAAGTATCGACTGATTTAAAGGCGGATGAATAGATTACACCTAAGAATGATCAGTAGGAGTAATATTCTTAAAATGATGATGCTACATAAATTCTATATCTGTTTAGGTCTAGCCCTATAGAGATAGAAAGCATCATACTAAAGGAGTTAGACTCTATCTTTGCCAATTTTATTTGGCAATATGGTAAAGTCAGGCGCTCTCTTAAATTTCTTATGCTCCCACAGGAACGTGGTGGCTGGGCAACTCCTAGCTTACTCTATTATTATTGGTCAGCTCTCAAACAACAAATGAGTATATAATTTTTAGCTGAGAATAAGGAAGGGGCAGATCAGAGTTACCCCACTGCACTTCCAACCACCTATGAACTGGCAGCTGGGAGAGCAGCACGGGGTATGTTGCTCCGCCAAGTGGAACTGAGCTACTTTAAGAAAGTTAGATTTAAGTATATAATAAATGCCTGGAAAGTTTGGAGTAAAGCTAAGAAATTAACAAAGATACCAAAGTATAATAAGTACGTGCCTAAGTGGCGATCTTCGCTTTTCCTGCCGCTCTTTTATGATGCCATTGAATGGCAATGGGAGCAATACCGCCTTGTTAGGATTGGTGATATATTCTCGTTGGGACAACTGCATTCATTTTTGGATTTACAGCATGATTTCAGTATACCTGATGGCACATATTTTAAGTACCTGCAAGTTAAAACAAAAAAATGTGGGGCGGAGGTTTCTTTAAAGAATATCCCTCTTTTAGAGGCAATAAATAGTAATGATATAAATATAAGACGTCTACAGTATACTAATTGATAATATGCCAGACAATTTTGAGAAGACTGAAACAGCCTGGGTGAGGAAATTAGACGAGGATGACACTGACGTAGACATGTCACTTGGATTAGCGTCAAAGACCCTCCTCTCAGTTAAGCTGAAGGCTCAACACTACAAGACAATCTTTAATCTATACTTCACCCCAGCCAAGCTATTTTGGTGGGGAAAAAGGACAGATGATAAATGCCCCAGGTGCTGGGAAGACCCAGCTGAATTGGTACATATGTTCCATAGCTGTGACAAGCTGATACCTTTGAAGAATGATAAGAGGTATTCTGGGAGAAATTATTTGGGGGATAGATCTGCCTCAGCCCTGTGATGCTGCTGGGTGGATATGACAATAACAGTTGCTTAGATACGAAACAAACTAATTTCGTCTTTGTATCAGTCGCCGTTGCTAGGCTTTTAATAGCTACCAGATGGAAAGACTTAGAACCCCCCTCATTTCAGGCCTGGATGGGACGTCTTATGAGTATGTACAATCAGGAAACAGCGTTAAATAACTGCCAGGGTAGACAGGTCAGCAAGTGGGGACAAAAGATCTGGGCCCCTTTGTTGGACTGGCTGGGTGGCAACTTTGGATGCAGAGACAGACCTGATGTTGTGCTACGGTAGGCCACATGTATACAAGTTTTATCTTATAAATGAAATGTCAGTATAAAATTGTACATGAAATTTGTAGTTAATGCAACATATTTATTCTCCAAGATATGTATTTATGTTTTCTACATTTCTATATTGTATTTGATTGTATGCTCCTTTCTCTGGAAAGAAAATAAAAAAGAAAGGATAGTCCTTCCCTTTAGAATTTCAAAAGTGCTTTAAAACATCTCTTAATAGAACATAACACAGGTTAACTGACTTAATACAGGTTAGCTGCAAATGATGTATGTATTCTAACTTGAAAGGTAATAAGTTGTGTTGTCTGATACACTGTTCATGTCATTTACTTTAAATTGCCTTGCTGTTTCACATCACATTTAACTTTTTCCTATCTAATACAGAGATGTCCAAACTGGGGGTTGGGCCCCGTGGGTGGTGTGTGTTTGTGCGGTAATTTTTGAGAAAGTTGTATTTCATAAAGTTGTTGGTCAGGCTTAAAGTGTTAATGATTCAAAGATGTTAGCATTAGTGGTGGAATGTCGTGGAGTTACATATAAACTCCATGAGATTCTGAGGAGTTCTGCATGTGGGCAGAAGTCTGCTTTTTGCACTGTTCATGATGATTTTTAGCACAGGGAGCCTGTTCTGCGCTGCAAAATCAGCATGACAGCACCACGCAGTGCACCAGAGGGCGATGCTTCTTTTTATTTATGACAAAAGTTTTTGTTAAGGATTTTAGCGCAAAACAATTGGCTGGCATACATACATGAGCTGAATACAGTATACACATTGGGATTGTAATGTGTTGTACAAATGGCTAGAAGTAGATCTAAGAGGCATCTGTTTGAAAGCTCAGTATGGTACCAATATCGTCGTTGGGAAAGTAAAAAAGTAGAATAGAGTAGGGAAGAGGAGGGGGTAGAGTTAAGAGAAGAGAGAGAAACAAAAACAAAAACAGGAAGGGGAGAAGAAGGATACATCAAGTGGATGGTGTAGGAGGCCTGTCAAGACCAGGTAGACCAGTCCGCAAGACTGTAGTAGGGGGTAAAAACATCTGGAGTAAAGACCAGAGCACTGTGGATGCAGTGAACTGGATTGCAAGGAGACAAGGGGGATTGAACAATTCCAGCTATCAATCCAGGCGAACCCGTAGGGCCCTCTTGGCCAAAATTCAAGGGTATTGGGTAGAGATATTGGAATGTATGTTCCTAATGTATTTCAGCCATTCCCACCATGTGTGGATGGATGCTTTCCCCAGGGATCTCCAAGAAGATAGAATAGTTTTATGAGCTAGAGTAGACATTAGATCCACTAGGAGGAGATTGTCTCTATGTAAACCCATCGTATATGAGAGACAGAAAGCGCCGCATATGGCAAATTAAAAGCTCCTAGGGAGGTTATCTGAAAGATGGCGTCAATGGTCTTGTGAACTTCAGTAAAAAAGTCTTGCAATTAAAAACATTCAGACATCATGTGGCGGAGATCCACATTGGTTGAGTTACAACCCCAGCAAGTATCTTTGTCAATGAGACCTAGTGTGGCTAGATGGTGTGGGGTCCAGAATGATCTATGTAGAATATGTAGTTTGGTCTGGGCAAGATTAGGTGTTATTTTCTTGGTGAATGGAGAAGCCCATCATTTTGGCCAGTTAATGTCAGGCATGTTGTATACACTCTTTCTGTTGAGTGGTGTCACATAATGAGGTAGTTATGGGTCTAAGCTTTGTGTATATCTTAGAGGCCATGTGTCTGCCCCTTTTGATTAGAGTTTGGGATATTGGCAGCAAGGCAGCTCTAAATGGAAAGGCTTTGAAAGGGTGGGGCCCTGGGCCAGAGCCCACTTTGCCCATGCCTTAAACCGTCTCTACCTTTGACCTCCACAAGTCATCTTTGGGGGTGGCGGGGTCATGTTTGACATCCTTATTGAACTAAATTGAGGCTTGTAGGGAGTGTTTTATTTTTACATCTGAGAAGCGATGGTCAATATGTAGTAAGACATTTGTAGCATGTTTAATATTCTGATTTGTATAGCGCAGCTAAACACCGGTGAGGGTCTCTAGGCGTTATTCCTCGGCCAGGGAGTGATTTGCCCAGAATCACAGGATGTTATCCGACGCCGAGACTCGAACCTGGGTGCCCAACTCCAATGTCGGCAGCTCTGGCCGTTACGCCCCACCCTCTCACATGTTTCAGAATGATGTTATTGAAAATGGGATGATCTTTGTGGAAGGTGAGGAGAGACACCAACAGGAAATTGTCTACTAGTAATCATTCAAAGGAGAGCCACAGAGGTATGACGTCAGGGGTGGTGTCAAGCCATTTCTCACCTTGGGCAGCCAAAAAGGCAAGTTGGTATTTTCTAAAGTCTGCAAGGTTGGCCCCGCCTAAGTGTTTGGGTAGGTGGAGTTTCTTTAAGGAGAGATGAGGTTTTTTAGAGTGCCAAATAAATTTGTTAAAAAGGTGGTCTATGTTATGGAAGAATGCATCTGAGTATAGAATGGTGGACATAGTTAATAAGTAGGCAATTATTGGGGTGATAACCATTTTTATGGATTCAAGTTTGCCCTACCAAGTTAGAAATATTGGCGAACGTCCCTCTAGGAGTTTTTGAACTTTCTGGAGCATTAGGGATTCATTGTTTTGGATTGATTCAGTGAGATTGTCATTGAAATCATGAACTAGGTATTTAAAAAAGTTGGGTTGCTACGCTAAGCCTGAGTGACCCAGAACCTCTTTGGCTCCGAAAATGTTCAGCTGTCACACTTCTGATTTGTTATTATTAAGTGTATAACCAGAAGCAATAGAGTATTCTTCTATTTAGCCATTATTTCGGGGATAGCAACGTCTGCATTATCAGTTATTATTAGGATGTCGTCCGCGTAGGCCCCCTTTTTGAAGGGCCGACTGTTGATGTTAACAACAATGGAGTTGTTCTGTTTGCTGAAAAAACAGTAACAGTAAATGTGGTTCAATGGCTAGGAGGAAGAGGGAGGAGGATAAGGGGCAGCCTTGTCTTGTTCCTTGTTGGAGTGGAAAAGAATCAGATAAGACACCATTGGACCCGATTATATTGCTTGGATTTGAGTATAGGGCCATTACCATATTTATAAATGAGTCACCCAGATTGAAACAGGACAACGTTGATTTCAGGAAAAGCCATGCAACCTTATTAAATGCATTTTCAGCATCGAGTACTACAGCAGCTACTGGTGAGTTTTTAGTTTTGGAAACTGTAAGACATGGCCTAACAGTCTGATATTATCATTGGACAGTCTACCTTTGAGGAAGCCAGCTTGGTATG
Source organism: Calotriton arnoldi (assembly GCA_963921515.1). Classification (NCBI taxonomy): domain Eukaryota; kingdom Metazoa; phylum Chordata; class Amphibia; order Caudata; family Salamandridae; genus Calotriton; species Calotriton arnoldi. The sequence goes on along the minus strand of CAWUFW010011584.1, from coordinate 307,340 downwards.
GGCCAATCAGAAGTGGCCATATTGCTGCAATACATTTAGCCAGGATTTTAATGTAGAGTTTTCAATCTAAATCGATGATTGATATTGGCCTATAATTTTTGGGGTAGGTATGATCTCTGCCCTCCTTGGGTATTAGGGCTATGATTGCTTCAGCAGTCGTCCCTCAAATGTAGCCGGTTTCTGCATAGTCATGAAAAAGGTTTAGCAGGGGCTTTCGTAGCTTTTCCATGAATGATTTATAGAATTGGGCAGTGAGGTCGTCTGGCCCAGGGGATTTGCCGAATTTGAGGGATTTGATGGCTGATTGTAGTTCTACATCTGGAATGGTCTGATTTAGTAGGGCCTGGTTTTGGGCATCAAGTTTGGTTATATTGAGTTTGTTGAGGTATAATAGGTTATCCGAGGGGTAAACAACAACATTTTCATCATACAGTGTCCTGTAGAAGTCCAAGAAAACGTTAGATATTTTGTGAGGATCTAGATGTAGCTGACCCTCTTTATCTCTGATAGGAGTAATTTGGGAGCTATTTTGTTAAGACTTTCCCAGCAGTATTACCAGCACATAACTTTATTGAATTGAATTTGGTCACCCATTGTCCCGCCCTGGTGCTCAGACATTTGTTAAATTCATATTTTTTTTCTGATTTAAGGTGTCTACAAGGCATGTGCCTTTCTCGGAGTGAAGCCCTAAGTCTAACTGTTTGATCTCAGTTTCTAAGTTCCACATCTGCTTGTTTGCAGATTTGTTAACATGGATGCCAGTTCCTATAATTACACCTCTAATAGTGGTCAATAGGAGATGTCTAAGGTAGAGAGCTTAGATTCTTGCAGTAATAGTATATCATATCTGAATTTGTAAGTGTATTGGATAATTTTCCTTATCTTGAGTGGGTGGTTTAAACGTTTTGTGTTAAGTGAGAGAATTTTTAGAGATTCACACTTCGGCATATGTGCAATTATGCGGCGATAGAGGGAGATGAGAAGTCAGGTGCGTCCGAATACTCTGTATGGAGGGACTGCACATGTTGGGCTTAACCTGCAGCGAGCTCCTACAGTACTTACTGAACCTACTAGTCCTGGGAGTCTGAGTGTGAATTGCACGACACAGGGCCATCCTGAACATGATATTGATAGAAAGGGAACCAAAAGAAGAGGAAAGAAGAGAAAGAAGAAAGAAAGCAATAAGGTAAACAATTGGAGCCCACCAAATCCAAAACCCATCTCCCCCCTCCCTACCCCTCCATTCTCCCCCAACCTCAAAAAGGAATCACATGGGACCCAAAGGAAAGGCGAAGGCCAGACATCACCCAGGTGCTGCAATTGAGGTACGCAACATGCAGTTGAGTCCAAACCCAACTGTGTTGAGACAAGAGAGTTCCAGAGCAAGTGTACAACTAGAACAGTGAGAATAGGTAAATAAATCAAACATATCAAGCATATTAGGCAAGTAATAAATCTAGAAAAGTTAAGTGGGCCCGTTGGCCCAACCACTGCAGGTAGGCTAACCCGCCTGTCCAACAGTTGACAAAACATGACAATTATCAGCAAACATGGGCTTATGAAAGCCAAGCATACCAGTCTAACATCTTACACGTATGAAGACTGCACGAGAAAGGAATAGGAATCGAACTTTTAGCTTCAGCTAATAAGAGTTGGTAACAGTTTCAGGAAACAGAGCCCAATGTAAGGAGTCATAGAAAGGAGTTGTGCATCATGTTGCACTTTGTGACATTTGGTTTAGCAACAAGAAGGATGGGCATTGCTGTACTGTGAGGCTGCAGTCATGGCTTGTGGTGTCCTGTGATTGTGTGGGTGAATTGCGGTAAGCATAATAGCTGAGAGCAAAAGGACAGTGCAGCGAGCAGAGATGGGTTATACTTGAGGGCAGTGGATGCAAGCATCATAAGTCACTAAAGACACTAATCAACTAACTATGCAGGGTGTAAAATGACAGGGTAGCATAAAGGGTGGGAATATTTTACAACGTCTCTTTGTCAGAAGAGGATGTGTCCATTTTGGCCTCCTGAATGTTATCCAGAAGGAGGACAGATCTGGATGGTCATGAAACATGTGAAGTGTTCCTTTGTAGGTAATCCGAAACCTGGTATGCCCTTGAAAAGGAAAAGGGAATATTCATGGTCCTCAGTCTTGGTCTGAGGGAGAAAGGAAGCTTTTCCTTGTTTTGACAGTAGGCTTAGAGTAGACTTGTGAGATGGTGATCCGAGACCTTCCCAGGTAATGTGTTTGAGTGTGCGTATGAATTCTTGTATTAGCTCAACATGTTGATAACAAAGAGTTTTACAGATTATTGGTCTAGGTGGGCCAGGTGGAGCAGCACAATAATTTTTTCATGTAGGGATGCGGTGCACTCTTTCAAGTTCAAAACGGTTACTAAAGGAGCTGTTGGTGCTACGAGGGATCCAGTCTTCAAAAAAGGCAATGCAGGATCCATGTTGTCTTTTGCAGTTTTCGGGAAAACCAAAGAGTCTTACAGTGCATACCTGTCTCTTTCTTCAAGTTCAAAGATGGCGTGTTGCATTGATGCTGAGTGTTTTTGCAGCAAACTGAGATATTTTTTTACAGAGAGTCGCTAATGTGTTGCTCAGCTGTCGAAAGTTTGTCAGCTATTAGTTTGATGTCGGATCTCCTGCCTGCCACATCCTTCTGCATGATGTCCATGCTCACTTTTATAGTTTGGGCAAGTTGTAGGACATCAGAGATTTTTTTAAGGAATGTGTCCATTGTGTGTTTGAGATCGGTATAGCTTTTGATAGGTGATTCTTGTGTCAGAGGCTCCGACTTTGTCCTTTTCATAGCAGATTTCTAGTCTTTTTCAGCCATCTTGGTGTTTTGACCACTTTAGTGGTTTTAGGTATTTCTAGGTCTAAGTAGGGAGATGGGGCGCTCCATACAACAGAGGTGAGATCTTCACAAGTGCCTAACTTCTATTCAAGCAGTTATGGCCACACAACATTACAAGTGTAATAGTAGACGTGCACCTGTGGTGTACAGTGTAGGGAAGTCAGTGGTGGTTGCAGTGCTGTCTTATATCTTGAGGACACAGTCTCTTATGTGGAGTTTGAGGGACTAAATAAGCATTGAATGGGCACTGAATAAGCACTTTGAACACACAAAGCAGGCTTCCAACCTGTTGGTTGTTTGATTAGGAGGTGATCAGTAGAGGCCGATATCACCATATGGACAGAGCCCGAGGCTGGGGCCAGTGTCAATCATTGCCCTCTTATTGCAGGTGGCATGAAGTCTGAGCATCGGGTTAGGAGCTGTGCAAGCAGGTTTATCAGATCTGGTGTAGCATGAAAGATGACTGAGTAAGCACTGCGCAGTTACTCACCAAGCTTCCAACAGGCTCTTGTTAGATTGTGTGAGTTGTTTTGATGGGAGTATCAAAAATTAATTGTGTGGAGACAGTCCCTTGCATGGTATTTAAAGGTGCTAATCGAATATTGAGCAGGCACTGAGCCCTCTCATTACTAAAATGCAGGGAGTCCTAGCTCTGGTATGTGTGAGCGCTACAGGTGGAATGTCAGGCCCTATGAAGTGTCACGCAGTGGCCTTGCCGCATGGACACATGGGGCAAAGGGAGCAGACTGGAGCAGTCAGGACATTGGAAGAGCAGTCAGGACATTGGAACCAGGCACTTCTCTGCGGCCATGCCGCGTATACAAACAAGGCGAGCAGGAGTGGTTAGGATGCCTGCAATTGGCGGTCTGTTTTTCGGGTGAATTTGTCTGACGACATTCAGCAGCACAAGGTCATCTGTGGCAAATATGGTGTGACCACTCATTGGCAGGAGCGCTGCTCCATTAATAGTTGGATGTCTGTAAGACGTGGCCATGTGGAGTGCTACTGAACGCGTTATTATTAAACACGCGTAAGGAAGGATTGAAATTTCTGTTTCATTAGAATCGCAAGAGAAGGGTGGAGGCTAATTTTGGTTCTCCTTAGAATGTGACAGGCCACCAGGGGTAGAGAGGTCGCTTCTATAGTGGTAGCGATAGAATAGTTACTAAGCATTAACGGCCACCCTGCTCATTTTGTAATCGGGTGGGCAAATAAAGTCACTCACTTCTCAGTTGTTCTAGTGGACGGATGGTCGTAGGCTCACTTTGGCTTGGGCAATTATGCTGCAATGTTGGAGGCTGCCGGCAGCTCACTGTCATGGTTCGGCGTTTCATCAGGATACAGGCATCCAGAAATGTTCCAAGAGTTGGTCCGCTTCCTCCTCACATTCCAGTACTCTTTCCTTGAGCGTAGATGACGTGTTTAGTTCATTTTAGGGATGTATATGCAGCGCTGAGGAAGGGAGCTCAAGCTGCCATTTTCCTCCGCATCAGGCCACGCCCATCAGAGAATGGTGCTTCTTTCTGCTGCTTGAGTAGATTTTCTACTCGAGCTGAAGATTTCTCAATGCGAACGATCACGAACTGCATTGACTGCATAAGGGAGGCTAAATCAGAGCTGCAGGGGCGACTCCCCCAAAATGCGGCACACTCACATTACATGCAGAGTGCATCAACATTGACAACGATGTGGTACAAACCGCAACACGTCCACAACAGAACAGAGGACACAACTGGTGCCGCATGTGCGTAGAAACTGGCCAATCACATTTGGCACTGCAGGGAAATGTGAGTTGACAGTGTACAAGTACAAACACACATCCGTGACGTAGTCAGAATGTCCACTGTCCCGCATCAAATAGGCAGCTCCCCCCAAACAGTCACAATGTACACTGTCATGCAGTCTGATTGTAAACATGTACAATGCGTCAACATACATGTGAACACGATGTTAAACTGCATCTCCCCTTCACATTGCACTGCACGAGAAAGGAATAGGAATCAAACTTTTGGCTTCAGCTAATAAGAGTTGGTAACAGTTTCAGGAAACAGAGCCCAATGTAAGATTTCTCAATGCGAACGATCACGAACTGCATTGACTGTATGCGGGGAAGCATTCTAGTGCCCGAAAATTGCGCTAGGGGATGCAAATTCTCACTCGCACTCACCAACTTAAAGTTGGCATGCCGCACGTGAGAAAAAACTCTGCCACGTGGCACATGGCTGAGTTTTGCCAGAACTCAGTGATACTCGTGCGGCACGGAGTAGACAAAACTCTGCGAACTACGCCACTCCTAGTTTGCATATCTTGATCCTTAATTTCCGAATCTTTTATAGATGGTCCTCAAATCCTTCAAAGAAAATACATTTGAAAAGTAAACAACTTCAATTAAAAAAAGCAGCATTATATCCTTCTATCCAATGTGGGATTAATGGCTCCTCTAAAGATTCGAGGATTCAGGCAATTTAATTGGCTGGCAGTGAATGAACATTTTTGTTGTGGCAGCCATTACAGGATTCCAGGTACCTAAACGTGCATCCTGAAAAAAATGACAGAAAGAGCATAAAGGGCCTGGGGAACATCCCCTCACACCAGCAAGGATGTCAGGGATTCCAAATGGGCAAATACTGTACCATATATAATCAAATATAAAAAATGCACCTCTGTTATTTTAATGTTGGGCCTGTGGACCTTCAAATTTGTGGGTAGCTCTTCATATTTTTTGAAACTTCAATATTCTTTTTAAAATCCTGGAAAGAAGTAAAACACAACTATGCATTCCAAAGACCATGCACAGTGAGCATTGTAAACACCAGGGTTGAAGGTAGCACACTGAGGACTGGGTTTGTCTAGACCCTGCTGTTAACCCCCATTGCATACTGCTGTTTTTGAAAGGGGTATACTATATCATCAAAGACAGCCAGCCACTCCATAGAAAAGACTACTGTTGTTACAGTGAAGATATGTTTATAAAATAATAGCAAATCCTTCATTAAATTCACTAGGTATGACTAACTGCACAAGTCCTGGCATTAAAAACCATAACTTACACACCAAATGCCCTTCAGAAGACTTCAAAATGTTTTTACAAATAACTAACAGATATTAATAACTTAACATTAATAAACAACCAAACATATTCAAACAAAGAAAGAAAACTGTATCCACAGTAGTATAATCGTAATGTCAATGGTAAATGATATAAAATACCAGCAATAATGCCATTCATGTCATTTGTGATGTCCTCTGTCCCTTCATGAGTGAGATAATGAGCAGTGCATTAGGTGGCTGAGTTATAGTTTGTGTAGTTAGCCGTAGCTGGCTATTTTAGGGTTTTTTAAGTTTTACTTCATTACTTCATAGCCATAATTTTACCATAACTGTTTTTTAAAAGGAACGTATACACGCAGACCCACCCATACACACCTGTACATTGTTTTCACTGAAAAAACACAGTTAAGGTATAGCTAAGTTTCATCGAACACAAAAGTAACAAAGCCCTGAAATCTACCAGTTATGGTGTGCAACGCACAATGCACACTCTAACTTACAATCCTTCCATGTTTTACTCTTAGTAGAGAACCTTTTATTTTTTGCATGCCATTTGCTAAGAGGTGTACTGAGAATATTTTACAATGTTCCTCTGACTTATTTCGTCCCACTACTTCTTGTACTCCATGCAGCACATTCTGAAGAGTTTGAGCAGCACATTGCGGAAATTTTGAGGTGCAGATTATTATCCTTCCTGCAGCACCTAATGAGAAACACTTGGCAGAGTCTTTCCCTCCTCATCTTCACTAAGTGATCTCTCTCACTGGCAGCTTGAGAACTTCTCTTATGCTTCGCCTTGAGGTGTCTCTTCATAGTTGAAATGCTGAAATGTCCTCTCTGGACCTTAGTTGGTTTTAGTTCATATAACATGCAGGTGACCATCTTATGATTTTTCGTATTCTGCCCCAGTAGATGTGGGAACTAGTCCAAAACATCAGAGTCTTTGGAGTGTTTCTCCACCTCTTCACTCCCCCAAGACAGCTAATAACTCTTCCTGACACGTGAAGTTCAAAGAACCTGCTTGGCAGGTGCTTCTGAAATTCATTCTGCAGCAAAGGTGCACGCACTCTACATGTGCCCATCATAGATCTCCTGCTGTTCACAAAATGGTGGATGTGCCTCCTGTGCTATGGCACTGGTACTGTATGTTGGGGAGGAAGGTTGTTTGAAGTCTTAACCAATGTAAAGCTCAGAATGCCTTTTAAAATGTGAAATATTCTGCATACTCAATAGGAAGTTTGCAGATAATAGAAGAAGTCCTGCCATCAATGCTTTGTGTTGCGAGTCTTTGGTTTAGCAATACAAACAGTGGACTTGGCGATTTGAAAAAAAAGGTTGAGTTTATGATGTTCATCCCCCGAAGCTGACTATGATGGCAGTCCATACCTAATTGGGTATTGCAGTGAAGAAAAAAACATAGGGGCATATTCTCAAGAACGTGTGATAACCACCGCAAGTGTAGCTTAATGCAACCCTTCACATCGCAGTCTATTGTGGGAAAACAACTCCGTGTTAACGTGGTATTCACAATACGGCGGTACCATGCGATAGTCACACGACAACGCATCAAATGAACGCGTTAAAAACAACGTGACGCCGCAAAAATGCGAAACCCCAAGGCGAAAATAGTAGCGATGATGCCAATCGCGATACAAAAATCTACGAAAACCAGCCACAGGCCTGCAATTCCCAAGCATCATGCGGGAAAATGCACTATAAAAGTAGAAAAAAAACATACCAACAAAAGCCAAACAACAGCGAAGCACAATGGAGGCATCCGGAGCAAGTACAGAGGACAACCAGAACCCCACAAGCCCCCCGGAGGAAAAGCCAGGGACCTCGGGGTCAGGGAAGGGCAAGGACAAGAAGAGTAGGAAGAAGCGGTTCAGTCCGCAGGAAAACAGGATCCTGATAACGGAGGTGATAGAACACCATCAACCACTGTTCGTCACCTCCACTGTGTCCCTGGCAACTAAAAATGGAATATGGCAGACCATCGTGGACAAGGTGAATGCAGTCGGAGTGCTGAAGAGGACAATGGACGAGGTCAAGAGGCGCTGGAATGATGTGAAGCGCAAAAGCAAGCTGAAACTCGCAAACAACCAGAAGGCAGCAATGCAGACTGGAGGTGGGAGTCCAGCACCACAGGAGGAGCTGGATGAGATGGAGGAAATGGTGTCAACAGTCATCAGTGGGGAGACGTTGGCAGGAGTTGGGGGACCGGACACTGCTCAACATGACCGGACACAACAGCAACAGGGTGAGTAACCACCAGGGACTGGGGGGACGGGGGGAGATGGGCACAATGGCACACATGCACAATTAAGCATAGCACATCTGCGGACAAACCATGCCCCAGACCCACAACTCCCACCAAGAGACTAATGCACACAGGTATGCAACATCTCAGCACTGCATAAGCACAGAACCCAGAGGCACACCGCATGTAAGAGATAAGGGCAGCTAAATCAGAGCTGCAGGGGTGACTCCCCCAAAATGCGGCACACTCACATTACATGCAGAGTGCATCAACATTGACAACGATGTGGTACAAACCGCAACACGTCCACAACAGAACAGAGGACACAACTGGTGCTGCATGTGCGTAGAAACTGGCCAATCACATTTGGCACTGCAGGGAAATGTGAGTTGACAGTGTACAAGTACAAACACACATCCGTGACGTAGTCGGAATGTCCACTGTCCCGCATCAAATAGGCAGCTCCCCCAAACAGTCACAATGTACACTGTCATGCAGTCTCATTGTAAACATGTACAATTCGTCAACATACATGTGAACACGATGTTAAACTGCATCTCCCCTTCACATTGCAGGGGGAATTCCAACACCTCCTGCAGAGCAGTCCGAACCTCTCTTCTCTGATGATGAAGAGGACCACCAAACCTTTGACTCCGACGCCCTCCAACAGCTCGTGGAGAGCCTCCGCAGCCCACTTCCAGGATCAGGGCAGCCCAGCTGCCACGAGGAGAACCCACCCCCTGCACAGTACACACAGCAGGCAGCACCCACCACCACGGCTGCCTCCCAGGACTCCCACGACGAACACATGGCCTTCCAACGCTGTGTGTTGGGGTGCCAGGAGAAGCTGGCTGAACAGGTGGGGTTCGACCGCATGGCAGCCAAACTAGACGCCATACGTGGGTGTCTAAGTCCCATCAGGGACCACTCACAGTCCCTAACGGACACCCACAGTCCGCTCCGTGCTCTCCAACGGACCATGGCTGACATCGCTAGAGTCCTGACTCAGCGACAAGAACGACTGTCTAGTCAGAGTGCCTCCAGCGATCTCGCCCGGGAGTTGGGACACATGCGGAGGATCATGGAGAACATGGAGCGGACGCAGGCGGAAAGAGCGGCTGCCACGGCTGCACACCAGCGAGAGGTAGCTGGGTCCCTCAATGCCCTGAAGACCCTCCTCATGGCATTGCTGCCACAAGGCCTGGCGCTGATGCATGCTGCTGCTCCCACCCCATCCACATCTCCGGCCCCTGATGTGTCAGTGCCACACAGTGCTGGAGACAGAACACCACCACCCACATGTGAGGCACAGGCAACAGCAGAGGACGAAGATGCGGATGAATCTGCCATTGTGGTCAGGAGGACGCAGTAGCATTCATCTCCGCCATGTGGCCTGTTTCTGCTTGGTTCTGCCCTCTGCATCATCACCTTCCACTGTCCCCCGATGCACTCTGCGACACTCACCTTGGACCTCGACATGGACTGCCATATTCTGTTTGGTCACCAATGACACAGCTATCAGACTGCGGACTGAAGTCCTCCTCTCCTGATGTACCTGTCATTCCCTGAAGGACTCTGGCTGGCCCTCCACGGGCCGACAATGTGAAGTGGGGTTGGCATGGCCCTGTACTGCTCCAGCTGCAACACTCCCTTGAATGTGCAATAAACATTCATATTCACACAGATGTGTCATGTCTATGATCTTTCCAGTGTGGAAGTATGGATGAATGTAGGGTCAGTGATTCTCCCTTATGTCCATGTTGCCCATGTTGTGGGACTTTCGTCACAGGGTGGAACATTGCCAATTGCGGTCCGGGTGGCGCCGACACTACAACAGAGACACATCCATTAGTCACTTCCTTGTCCAGCCCAGGACGGAACCACGCCCAGAGCCCCGGGGTCATTGTTCACACCCTTACGCTGGACTGGCATACGCCAGGACAGCCCACTCCAGTTACGCACACAGGGGGGGACGACAACGCTACATGTCCCTGGTCTTCACTGTTGGGATCTGCAGCTCACAGGTCTAGTTGTCAGCATGCCACAGCCACTCCCTCATGGCTGGTGTACACCCACACCACACTCATCCAGCGCAGGCGTCACACGACATGTGACCCTGCCAATATAAAGGGCCTGGCGCACGTGTTGGATGCCATTTCCACTCTCTAACTGGGTGTCTCTGTGTAGTTCTCATGTATGCATGAGGGCCTAGAGCCCTGCCACCTCACATTGCCCAGTGCCGGGGGTGACATGATGGCGTCCGCACCACGGGACTCAATCATTAGGGGTCCATGGCTAGCGGGGCACAGACTTGGTGGCACCGGATACACTGCGGCAGGCTCAGGCACACCGCCATGGGACGGTGTCTTGCGGTGCAGTGAGATAGGGGCACCTAAAGTGCTGAGCGGGTGTGCAGCCTGCGATGATGCCGTGTGTACTGATGTGGTCTCTGCCATTACGAAATCAAAACCCAGAATCATGTGTGTGACCTGGTGTCCCGTGGTGCAGGGCTGCATGATGTGGAGGGTGCCATGGTCGCGGGCCCCGGACTTGGAGGTCCCTCCGGAACGTGGTGTGCCCTCTTGGAGACACGCCGGTGGCGGAAGGTGAGCAGTGAGGCCTGGTTGCGCCGGGGCGGGCAATCACCACTGGGCGGCGGGAGGGTCTGGGGTGCAGCAGCCTGTGTGCGCAGGGGCGGGCAAGCGATGATGGCATGTGCAACTGTATGGACTCTGCCATTCATGTCTCTGGAAACTGTTTCAGATGAGGGACCTGGGGGACTGCTGTGAATACCGGCACGTGGTTGGAGACACACCGGTGGCAGCAGGTGAGCAGTGAGGCCTAGGTCCGCAGTGTCGGCACTCTCTCACCCTCTCTTTCTCTCTCCCTCCCTCTCTTTCTCTCTCCCTCTCTTTCTCTCTCCCTCTCTCCCTCTCTTTCTCTCTTCCTCTCTTTCTCTCTCCCTCTCTCCCTCTCTCTTTCTCTCACCCTCTCTTTCTCTCTCTCTCCCTCTCTTTCTCTCTCCCTCTCTTTCTCTTTCTCTCTCCCTCTCTCCCTCTCTCCCTCTCTCTCCCTCTCTCCCTCTCTCTTTCTCTCTTTCGCTCTCTCTCTCTCTCTGTACTTTGATGGGCGCATGGCACACCTTCTGATCCAGATTTCTGTTTTGCAGGCTGTGACTTACAGAATGTCCTGAGACGACCCGCCATGACTCTTCAGAATTGGTTTTTTTGGGTTTATTCTGTAATAAACGTATTGTTTGGATATTATGATATGGATGTATGATTTCCATTTTTCTGGCCACACATGTATGTTGGGTGTTGTGATTGTGCGACTTCAGGTGATTTGTTTGGTTCATGATTTCGTGGAGTTGATGTGCAATATCTTTGTCCAAAGGGGGGGTGTGGGGGGTGCCCGGGTTAGGGCCCGTGGGGTGGTGGGGGTGGTGGGGTCCTGGGGATGGTGGCGGTGGGTGTTGTTGACCTATTGGGCTCCGGGCTGCATGATCGGTTGCTCCAGGGCATCTGTTGTTCTTCATGTGTGGCTATGGGCTGTGCTCCCTTGTCTGGTGCCGGTTGTCGTCCGACTTTACACCAGGTAGGAGCAGGTGTTAGTTTCCTGCTGCTAACGCGCCTTAGCGCATGTTTTGTGATCTTATCGCCAATCTGGCTGGTCATTGAGAATGTTGTGGAGTGGTATTGTCGCGGCTTTTTGCACGGGAACGCCTACTCTGCATATTATTAGCGTTAGTTGCCGGGGTCATCTGTGGGGATGTTTTTTGCGACTGCTATCGCAGGTAAACTGGTGTTATGGGCTGTTAGCACCGGCTTGGGAATGGGGCGATAAATTTATCGTGGATTTTGCTGCGATAAAGTGCCGATAACTCGGCGATGAGTCCTTGAGAATATGCCCCATAGTTGTTAAATTTTTAATGGCGTTCAAATGTGTCAATAGTTTGTGGACTATTTTTCGAGGCCACTTAATCGACACACCCAAAATGATGTCCATAGTTTATGGTGTCGGTACAGAGACCCCAAACTCTTTACATCGAAAATGGAGCCCAATATCTGTGACCTCCTACTGGGACCAAGTAATGCCAAAAGCAGTGTGAGAAAGTGTAATTTATCTATGCTGTATTTGACACCATAGTCGTTGGCTTACAAAGCAGTGTTCACAACAATTAGGCTCCATAATCTGCGCAGTGGAATATTGATAGTCCAATTACAACTAGTATCCTAAAATCTCAAATGCAATACCCATAGTGATCCTGCTCATCCAAACATACAAAATATGATGTTAAATGTAAATAATATACACCAAGTAAAACAAAATTAGAGATCAAAAGAGGGAGTTAGGGAAAAATCAATGTTCATACAAGATTTTACACTTTCACACACATATATATATATATATATATATATATATATATATATATATATATATATATATATATATATATTTATATATATATATATATATATATATATATATATATATATATATATATATTATCTACTGGCGGTCGCCAGTAGATAGTTATAGTTAGGACCTATTATCCATAGGAAATCCGCGACATTCTATTTGAAATAACTCTTGCGCCGGTTGACGAATCTTCGCGAAAGCTTCCAACTTGTTGAGGCGCTCCGCTCCGCTCCTACCCTGAAAGTCTCGGGTTGATTCGTCAAGCGGGGGCCAAGAAAAAAGGGGGGTCCCAAAACACGTTTTCCCCATTTATTTTTCCATAGGAACCTTTAGTCGCAGCTACAGCCCGAACTGCTGAACGGAATTACACCAAATTTGGCAAAGAGGTAGCCCTTGGTTCAGTGTCGTGCCTTTGCTTAAATGGTGTAAATCCGTTCAGTAGTTCCTGAGAAAATCAAAAGTAAAGTCACATATATATCTATGGGCGAGTAGGGTTCGCGTATCCTGAGCGCACCCTGCGCGCACCGTCCCGATCACGAGCTGCATGCTAATTGGCTGTCAAGTGGCTGTCAACACTCCAAATCAGGAAGTGTTGGCAGCCATTTTGTCCCTCGGTAGAACCGAGGGACAGAAACAAGTGCGCAAGCGCAAAAGGGGGAAGGGTAGATACACCCTGACCCCCTAGGTCTGCTCAGGGGGTCCCACAAGGACCCCCTGGGCAGAAAAAGCATTTTTTTTTTTTAAACGGCGGGATGCGCTTAGGGTGCGCGGATCCCACCGATTAAAAAAAAAAAAAGCACAAGAAACAAGTGCGCAAAGCGCACAAAGGGGGCAGGGTAGAAACACCTGACCCCTAGGTCTGTTCAGGGGTCCCACAAGGACCCCTGGGCAGAAAAAGCATTTTTTTCCCCAAAATCGGCGGGATGCGTTTAGGGTGCGCGGATCCCACTGATTAAAAAAACACACAAGAAACAAGTGCGCAAAACGCACAAAGGGGGCAGGGTAGAAACACCCTGACCCCTAGGTCTGCTCAGGGGGTCCCTCAAGGACCCCCTGGGCAGAAAAAGCAAAAAAAAAAAATACCGGCATCGTGCTGAGGCCCGCCCCCTCCCTGCAGCAGTCTGCAAACGCGCCCCTGGCACGTTTTAAGAAGGGAGTAATTCCCCTTGAATACTGGGGGTCCCTGAGGCCAACCAGCCCACCAGGAACCTCCGGTATGCGCCAGGGGCTGTGTTGCAGAGAGGTGTACAGAGGCCACGCCCTTTTACACCTCTCTGCAACGCAGCTCTGTGGTGCTTTTGGAGGTACATGGTGGGCTAGTTGGACTCCAGGGACCCTCAGTATTCAAGGGGACTTAATCCCCCAACTTAAAACGCGCCACGGGCACGTTTACACAGTGGTGAAGGGAGGGGCGGGGCTTCTGTCTGTGCAAACAGGCCCCATGGCGCATTTTAAGATGGGGAATGAAATCCCTTCATCCTGAGGGTCCCTGGGGCGAACTAGCCCACCAGGTACGTCCAGAAGCACCACAGAGCTGCGTTGCAGAGAGGTGCAAAAGGGGCGTGGCCTCTGAACACCTCTCTGCAACGCAGCTCTCTGGCGCATACTGGAGGTATAGGGTGGGCTAGTTGGACCCCAGGGACCCTCAAGATTCAAGGGGACTTAATCCCCCAACTTAAAAACGCGCCACGGGGCGCGTTTGCACAGATGTCACCTCAGGCCCCGCCCCTCCCTTCACCATTGTGCAAATATTCCTCTAAAATCAGCCGAACTACGAATTCCGATTTACTCACCTGTTATCAGGAGAGACCTCAGACCTGCATCTTTCAGCCCAGTACTGATCCTGAAAAGTAATTTTAACCGTACTTACCAGTAACTTGAATTTCCTTCCATAGGATATCATTGACTGGTTTCACTTGGAAATTCTTCTAAGTGTGGAGTTTTGGAACTTTATAATATTCCTCTAAAATCAGCCGAAATACGAATTCCGATTTACTCACCTGTTATCAGGAGAGACCTCAGTGCTGCATCTTTCAGCCCAGTACTGATCCTGAAAAGTAATTTTAACCGTACTTACCAGTAACTTGAATTTCCTTCCTTAGGATATCATTGTCTGCTTTTTGCTGAAAAAGTTTCCAAGTGTTGATTTTTGAAACATACAAATATTCCTCTACGATCAGTCAAAATACGAATTCCGATTTACTCACCTGTTATCAGGAGAGACCTCAGTGCTGCATCTTTCAGCCCAGTACTGATCCTGAAAAGTAATTTTAACCGTACTTACCAGTAACTTATATTTCCTTCCGTAGGAATCCATTGTCTGGTTTTCAGCAGAAAAGTTTCAAAGTGTTGATTTTCACAAACTACAAATATTCCTTAAAAATCGCCTGTATGACTTAAACGCATTCTTTCAACTGTTTACAGGAGATGCACCAGTGCTGGATCCAGGATCCACCACTGAGTAAGAAAAATTAACGATAACACTACTTACCTGCTAAGTGAATTTCCTCCCATAGGATAACATTGGTGATTCTATGTGAAAAAGTTTCTGTCAACTTTTAAAATACAATAATATTCCTTAAAAATCACTACTGTAACCAAAACGCTTTTACTCAACTGTTTACAGGATATGTCCCAGGACTGAATCTAGGATCCAGTCCTGTGGTTAGAAAAGTAATCCATAAAGTAACTAATTGCATTTAGCTAGAAATTCACATTGAGCTCAATGTTGCATTGTGTTTGAAATTGTGCTGCCCATTGCAACAACTGTAACTACTGAACTTAAAAGTCTATTGCCTATTTGCAAAGTATTTAAACTAAAGTAATTCATTCTGAGAAAGTATATTTTGTAATGTAATGTATAATGTAATTACAATGTAATTTAAAAAATAAAACATCTAAAAATAAATAGTTTAAAAAAATGTAGTAAATCAGTATCAAAAAAATAAATATAACAATTAATACATTTAAAAATTGTCATTTACAAAACCTTTGAAATTCACTGAAAAAAACCATAGGTTTCAGACATGTTATAGTTAGGAATTAGCATTTAAAAACCTTTGAAAGTCACTGAAAAAACCATAGGTTTCAGGCTTGTTATAGTTAGGAATTAGCATTTTAAAAACCTTTGAAATTCACTGAAAAAACCATAGGTTTCAGGCCTGTTATAGTTAGGGTTTAGCATTTAAAAAACCTTTGAAATTCACTGAAAAAACCATAGGTTTTAGGGAAAGTTATAGTTAGTTGGACATTGCACTCGTACAAAACCCGTGAAATTCCCCCGTTATAGTTAGGCTACGGCTGCCATTTTGTGTTCCGAGTTTATTAAAAATATAAGTTACCAGGGGTAATGGTAGAGGTACCCTCCATACCCTGGCCAAAATATTTTTTTTACATGCTGCCACTCCCATAGTATACCGAGGGAACAGGAAAAGAAAAATGTGGAGTCGATGTCCATGAAATTGACTGCCCTAAAAAATCCTAGAAAACCTAGAAATTCACTGAAAAAAACAATGGTTAAAGTGGAGTTATACCTAGAGAAGTGTTATAACTCTCATTCTTGGTGTGGTTTTCCCCCTAACGTTTTGCCTTTAGACCTCCTTTGTTGGCTGACTTTGATTTTGCTGGCCTTAGGACGCTGCACACTTTACCACTGCTAACCAGTTCTAAAGTGCTTGTGCTCATCTGAAAACATGATAGATTGGCTTCTATCCAATTAGTATATTTAATTTACTTGTAGGTCCCTGGTAAAGTGGCACTACCTGTGCTGAGGGCCTGTAAATTAATGCTTCTAGTGGGCCTGCAGCACTAATTCTGCCACCCATTTAAGGAGCACTTTAAACATGTCTCAGGCATGCCATTGCAGCCTGTGTTAGTGCAGTTTTAAACTGTCATGCATTTTGATCTAGCAAAGTAAACCATTTGCCAGCCCCAAACCGTTCTCTTTAATACATATAGGTCACCCCTAAAGTAGGCCCTGGACAACCCAAGGGGTAGGGCGCAGTGTATTTAAAAAGCTGGACATGTTTGAGGTGGTAGTGAAAAACTCTTAAATTAATTTTTCACTACTGCAAGGTCTACTTCTCCCATAGGATAATATTTGAGTTGCCTTATTACATTTTACAAGTGTAATTACCAAATGGTAATAGGTAATCAGTTCATGTTTGATGTCTCTGGAATTGGAATTTAAAATCCTAACTTTTGCTGAAGTCAGATTTTAAATTACAATTTTGAAAATACCACTTTTAGAAAGTTGCCATTTTCTTGCCCTAGCCATTAGGTGCCTGTAGCCTGTCTCTCAGTCACATGACTGGGTATAGTTATCAGTTGGGTTTTGCGTATTCCTCCTAGACAGCCACACACATTGGGGAGCTTAGATGTGAGTAGATGGTAGGGAAGAGCTGGGCCCAGCCCCAATTACAGTTGAATAGGCTGTGTCCTGCCACCACACAAAGGGGTACATAACCCTGTAGTTACTCTGAAGCCAGAAAGTCAGGACACTTGTGGACTACAAATACAAATCTCTTGAAGCTTCTCCCCACTTCAAAGGCACAACTGGGTGTAAACACTGGACCTCAAACACCAAATCTTCAGTAGACTTCTGGACCTGGATACTCTGGCAGGTGAAGGACTGCTGTGCTGCTGAAAAGACTGCCACTCTGCTGGACCGCTGGTCTGAAGGAACTGCTGCCCAGCTGTGCTGACCTGCTACCTGCTGCCCTATTGCCTGGGTGAGAAGAGAACTGGACCTGCAACTTCATCCTTTAATTCAGGACACCAGAATGGCTCCAAGGGCCAACCTGTGCTCCATTGTGGATGACCTGAAAGTGCAACTTTGACCAGGTCTATGGCGACTAGATATCCCGAGTTGTCGCATTGTGCTATTTGGCACTGTTTTCACTTAAACCTTTAAAAATTGATAACTCCAGCTCCTCTGATTGAATTTTTGTTGTTTTGGTCGTGTTAAATTTATTAAATGTTATTCTATTTTTCTAACTTGTTGTGGGATCATTTTTCTTTGGTGTTTTTTACTTTATACACTAGAAAAACATGAGATTGAAGTGTAAAGTAATACATTCCTAGTGTGTAAAATACTGTAATATGTGTGCATATATGTATTTTTCACTTTATGGAAAAGGCGCAATCGTTGCGGTTAACGGCGTCATAGTGACTCTCAAAATAAGGTTGTAAAGATGGATTTAATTTTTTTTTTTACAAAAACATGAGTTTAACCGTTTTTAATGAAGCATGTATATATATTAATATGTGTAGAGCAATGTTTAGAATGAATTTTTTTAGTTAATTTTTTTTAATGTGCTGGTGGCGATTAAATGTCTGCTTTTGTTTTGCGATTTCGCGACTTATTCACGACCATCGCGACGGTGCCATGAAGATTCCTAAATACTAAAAAAATGATCTCTCTAAAAATGTTTTACAATATTTCAGGTACTAGGGTGGCTTTGACAAGAGGCTTTGTGTTAATTGTATGTATATGACAGCTACACATAAGACTGGATGCAGAGTTTCAAATTACTTAGAAACACCCTGTTGCCTTCGTCTGTAAAGTGCACTCCATCATTTCTATAAATTCCATGCATGTCAAAACACAGATTATTGTTATAGATACAGCCCATGCGATGGTCTCTGAGGAATGCAGAAACAGTTTTATTGACATGTTTCCTGGCTTTGTCAATTTGTGGACAGAATTGATTTGACCACTTCCATTTCTGTCTTTGGCATATATTAGAGTACACCAAGACAGTGTGATGGAAAAACGACATCAGTTCTACAAAGGTATCCTTCATTAGGATTTCCAGCCCTACCCTAGTCACAGTGCCTAGGTCATTGCCACCACAGTGCACAATCATGAGGTGAGGAGCTCGGCAATCTTCAGTAGATTTTACCACAGCCAGCAACTGATAAACTTTAACCCTCTCTAGCCAAGCCAAGTAATCTCCACATTTGGCAAACACAAGTCCCTGTCAATACCTCTCTTTTTTGCAGCCTCTTTAGCCCAATACAAAACAATGGGGAAACCCAGTAATCCGCCGGACATGGGTCAGGTAAGGTACAAAAGAATTGGTCCAAACGGAATATGAAGACTTATAAATCTACAACACCCAAAATAAAGCCATTTTCCAAAGAATTTTTTTTTTAAATTGAATTTTACAAGTTTGTATCATATTTATCACAACAAAATCAATTTATACAATTCAGTCATGATTGGTGCTCCAAGGTAGGGGAGGAGAAGCAAGTGCTCAAAGGAGTGCTCATGAGAAGTTAAGAATGAGGGTAAAAGGTATTACAATATTTACATTCAGTAGTGAAAGAAACCTGTCTAACAGTCTAATACATATATATAACTGAAGAAAACCACAATCAGGAGATACAGTAAATTATTTGCTGTTATCAACATGTCGATAAAATGGTAATACAGGTTGGTGAAAGAGAAAGTGGATGTTTCGACCCCAATGAGGATGAGAGGGACAATGATTCCTTAAAACGGGGTCTTCATCAGGATAAAAGGAGCAACCGGCAGATTATTTAAGGAAATGGCATGGATTAATATCTGGGTGACTGTTAGGTATAACATAAATATGATTCATAAGATACGTGGCACATCGGCTCACCTTACGCCACTGTAATGAAAACAGTGGGCAACAGATAGTTGGGCCCATAGGCTCCAATGCCAGAAAAGCGACAACCTCAAAATATTCGTCAATGGTCCATAGTCAATATAAGAACCAGTTTTTGTGCTGAAATTAAATGGATGCACATCAACACTGAGAACTATAAATAGCATGTCTCAAATCCGCTGATTGAATCTGGTACTTACATAAAGGGGCCACCAGGAAGTTGAGGCCCTCAATTGCAAGAACATAAGTTGTTTGAATTATTCCACACAACGTCGTGTGTTGTACAGTATATGTAGTCAGAATGAATCTGATGGAAATCTAAAAGTCGGGACAAAACAAAAGCAGAGGTGTGTCTTAATCCATAACTGAATGGAGACTTGAGTATCAAAAGCTGTGGTACAAGGACCTAGCAGGACTGGAGTAGAGAAAGTTACCTCTGTTTATGGGAAACCTCCGGAAGCGTCTCGCGAGTCAACGAGCTTACCGGAAAGCATTTCTAAAAATAGACAGCAGAAAGGTCAGCGTGCACGCGGCTGCGCTCACGTTGAGAGCACAGACGCTAGCTGCTGCCATGATTGACCTCGCATTGTGTATGGGGCCGCTGTGTGGCAGCAAGCGTAAGAAGCGGCCTTAGATGTACGCTACAATATACAATTGGAAAAATTGGAGGGAATTGCACCTCCCTCCTACTTGATAAAAATGGAATAATGCCAAAGAAAGTGATGCCGCCTCAGCGTTCACGATTGTAAGCTAAAGGGCAAAAATCAATCTAAAGGTGCCTTTAATGAATGGTCCGGCAACTATATAGGTGTTATACTGTAGTTGGGTCATCCTGACATGCATTAAAAATAAAAATATAATGGTCGTTCAAGGTCACAATGATAGTACAATGATTTCACAAAGTAAAACAAGGTGAAAATCAATGGTTATCATCCCAATACATGATTAAGAGGACTTTACACAGCAGGAACTATAACCAACATATTGTCAATACATAAACCAATGGATTTCCAAAATAGTCGTGATAGAGTGTAAGTGGCAGTGAAAGGATTGCATATACGGTCATTTAGAGAGTTACAGATAACACAATAGAAAACATCAATACAGTACCTAACCATAAACATTTCAATAACAGATCATATGAGTTTATTGAAATGGTGAGTAGTTTGCAAGATGTCCAATTTATTATACATCCTAAATGTATGTGTCATTCCCGGAAAGGTAGTGGAATATACCCAGCATTCAGAAAGGGTATCTGCCTTATGATCTCCTCCTGTTCATTTAAACCTTTCTGGACTGTGTCTAAGATGTGCATCCATTTACACTCTCGTAAGTTGAGAATATCGGCTATGTCTCCACCTCTCAGACCAGTGTAACCATCTCAAGGACCACCCATTTGAGACTCTCTGCTGGGTGGTTGAGTGTTTGTAAATGTTCTATTAAAGGGGCCCCTGGAACATTACATCTCACATGGCTACAATGTTGCAATATTCGTGCTTTCACTTTCTGGCGTGTCTGCCCAACGTACAATAAATCGCTGGGACAAAGGATAGCATAAATTATGTCAGTGCTGTTACAATTGGTATGGGTCTTGAGTTCAAAGGTGTGTTCCTTATGAATGAATTGTTTGGTCTCAATAGTAATGTTACAGACCTTACAACGGCCACATTTGTAGTGTCCCACAATCTCAGGTAAACTCCACATGGAAGAGATTGAGGGTTGTGTAGGGATTCCCAGAAAAGACGAGACCACATGGTCCCTAACGCTTTTACCCTTTTTAAAGGAGTGCATCGGTGGTTCATTAAGCTCAAGGTCATCAGAAATCAATATGGAGTAATTATTAATGATACGTCTGATGTCACTTTGTGTGCATTAAGTGGTGACGCAAATCATTCTGCCTTAAGGGTCACCAGTATGTGATTTGGGTTCTAGTAAGGTTTCCCTTGGATTAAACCAGACCCTCTTACGTGCTTTTTTGAGTAGTCTAGAAAGTAGACCTTCTGATTCTTTGAAATAATCCACCCTCCAGGAACAGTTCCTAGATATCCTTAGAAGTTGCCCAAAGAGTAAGTTATCTCTCAAGCCCCTGGGTGGTGGCTACTGTATCGTAGGAGCATGTTTCTTTCAGTACTTTTCCTAAAAAGAGTGGTATACAGTTGATCGTTCTCTACCTTAATAGAAATGTCGAGAAAATCGTTCTCATAGGAACTAAAATGTATTGTAAATTTGATGTCTGTAGACCTGTATATAGGGATACAATATCCAGTGATACCAATAGTTGATGCGTCGAGTTATAGGCCAATTTGTCAACCAGTCTAATTGTTTCCATGTTATCTCTAAGATATGATTTGGTGGGCTGAGTAGAAAAATTGATTAAAGAAATTGCTGACCTTAAACGTGAGATCACGGAGGATACAGCATTGACCAACGCAAGTGAGGCCCTTGAACGGTTAGAAAAAAACATACGTGAATTTGACACTAACACACAGGCACTTAAATTGGATCAATTGGCAAAAGACATAAGGTTCTATGATAAAAAAGACCACATAACCTTATTTACATGAGGACCACCATAAACAAGACACACAGGGCTGGTACTTCAATAGAGGCAGAGGGGGATTTTGAGGTCATAGGAGATTCCCTACGGCAGCCGATAAGAGCAGACGCGAGCTGAAGAGCTCCGACCGCCGCTTCCCCGAACTTAAATATCCTGAACCCCAAATAGCCCTGGGAAGGCGGATTCTTTGACCGGGGGACTCCCGGTATACTTAAGTAGTGGCAGTGAGTTCAGTTTGCCCGCTTCGTTGCTCCGCAAGAGGAAGATACCGGAGCTTACTGGCAAGTGTGGCGCAGCGGCAAGATGGCGACCAGACTGTGACTGGCAGCGCACATCGGTCGTGACTCACCACCGGAGCAGTAAAGCTCACCTGCAGGACCCATCCCGACCCGCCGTGAGCCTGGAGGAGTTGCCGGCGGGGTGAAAGTGCCACAATCCAGACTGTCCCTGCACGGCTGCAGAGCGGCGGTTATGAACTTCCGGGAGAGCCCGCAAAATGGCGCCCGCGCCTCTGCTGGCCTGAAATGGCCGATGTAGCGGTGAAACAGCCCTTGTCCCCTGCGGAGCTCCGGAACACCTGGTGAGTGCCTGGGGATTGCAGCGCTGCATGCTACGGCCCGCCTACGCCTGGGGGCTGTGAATGAGGGACATTGCAGGGACCGGCTAGAGAGGAGCCCACGCGGGGGGCGGCTCTGCGCTGTGTGACTGGGACATCAGTGGGAGAGACCAGAACCAGGGAGCCCTCCTTTGCCCACACTGCTGACCTGGAACGCTGCGGGGAGACCTATCCTGTAGGGCCGCAGGGAGGAGATCAAGGCCCTGCGGCGCCGATTGCAAGATGGCAGCCGAGCCATAAATATCCCGCAGCGACCGCCACGGCGGAGAGACGTCCCTGCTTCCCCAGGAAGCCCCGGAGCGCGTCAAGCAGGGGCAGGGGCCTTGTGAGTGCGACGCCGCATTGGAGGCACCAGTGATCCCAGCGCAGCCCCGCCTGACCCCGGTGACTTTGGTTGGGAAAATCCGAGGTGTGAGGCCAGACTGGGCCCGCACAGGAAGGAGCCCGAATAAACTGAACCAGGCCCCTGCTGGGGGTGAACAGTGATGGGGAGCCTTCACCCACCTACGTCGTCGCCGTCAGCATTGCAAATGGCGATTGCAAGCCTGCAAGAACAGATCAACGGTGGGCACTCATGTGGTGAACGGCGTTAAATACCTACTGCGACTACTCAACAACAAAGCAGGCCCCAGCGGCGGCCCCCCTTCTACCCAACAGGCATCCCGACCCCCAAGCACAAGGGGGACAATCAGAACTTGCACCGCAGGGATCCGGGCTGACCCTATAACTAGTGGCGGAGAACTGTAGGGCCATCGCCGGCGAGAGGGGTGTGCCTGCGCAGCGGTTGTGCAAAGTCAGGAGGGTGGCCTTCCCTTCGCATATGCCAACAGGAGGAGGCCGCAGGTAGTGACTGGGATGAGCTGATGCCGACAATCGCTGGGGGCCACTACCAAGACCCGCGGACCACTGGGGGGTGTTTCCATCGGTGGGACCACTCGGCCCACAACACCTGCAGTGGGCGGGACAGCCAGAGGCAACAGCGGTGTCTTGTATGCGGGTTGGAGGAGCGCGAAGTGTCAGAGGCGACCTAGCGGAACTGGTAGCGCCCCAACGCACTGAACACGGCGGACACAGAACTCGCGCCAACGCCGCACCAGTACGTAGCGTCTTAGAGATGGGGAGAACACAAAAGAAACAGGGGTTCGCTGTCCTTAGCGTGGATGCCCCAGGAACCCACTCTGAGGAGGAGGATAAATTGCCCGAAACAAGTGGAGACCCGACCTCCCGAAAACCTACATTGGCTGACATCATGCAGGCCAGAACGGCCTCCAGAGAGGCGCTGGAAGGGAAAATTGATGCTATCGGAACAGACCTCAGCCTGCTAAAAGATGAGCATTGTAAGCTCAAGGACAGAGTGTCCAGCAATGAAAAATAGTTGAATGGCCTGCCGGACTCTGTCCATGAAATGCGCCGCTCCCTCGCTGTCCTGGAATCTAAGGTAAAAACTCTGGAAATGCGCGCTGAGGACAGCGAAGGGAGGTCGCGTCGGAACAACATCCGAGTCATCGGGATTCCAGAAAAAACAGAAGGGACAAATATGGTCCGTTACTTGGAGGACTGGCTCAGTTCTGAGGTGGCTCCAACAGGACTATCCCCCTTCTACGCCATGGAACAGGCCCACAGATTCCCAGCTAAACCACCAAAACCAGGGGCTCCTCCGCGTCCTGTTGTGGCCAGACTTCTACACTTTCGGGACAGGGACCACATTTTGCAAAGTGCCCGCCAAAAACAGGACCTGCGCATTGATAATAACAACGTCCTGATTTTCCCAGATTTTACAAGGGAGGTACAACGCAGCAGAGCATCCTTCGCTGCTGTCAAGGCTAAACTACGCAAATCGAACCTGCCCTATGCCATGTTATTTCCCGCTCGGCTTCGGGTGGCAGACCCGATGGGGACTCCTTTCTTCAACACGCCACAAGAAGCTTGGGACTGGCTTGAAACTCGTGGCTCGGTGGGTCAACATACTTCAGCGCCTGGGACCCCACAGCAAAGTCCTCGCAGTCATAGGACTGGAACCAAGACTCCTTCGCCTAGAGAATTTAGTCTTGAACGTCGCAAGGCGCTACAGGCAGTGATATCGCACAGTCAAACAAGCCCTGGTTCCCCTCTGAGTGGGAGTGGACGCCACACTGGCAGATCGGAGACCTCACCGGACCGCAGCGACAACGACAGTCTAGGAGCGGACATTCCACGGGTTACGGCCCAAACGGCTGATGATCTCATGTGACGGTCATGGGATGTCATTCAACGTGGAGATTTTTCGGGGCCTCCCATCCTTGTGCCACTGGTGCTGTGACAGTGAACTTATGCCTTCCCTACATTGCCTTATGAGCAGTAGCGGTCTGTGGTAGGAGTGCCGGCCGGGCGGTGATGTGGGGAAGGGGAGGGGCAGGGTGGGGGGTAGTAAACCACGGATTACGGCGGAATACAGGTAAGTAAACATTTAAATAAATAAAATGAATTTTTCTGCTCGCACTGCATCGCATTTGGCGATGCAGCGCTCACAACGAAATTCGTTTTATTTATTTAAATGTTTACTTACTTGTATTCTGTCGTAATCCGTGGTTTACTACCCCCCACCCTGCCCCTCCCCCACCCCACGTCACCCCCCGGCCGGCACTCCTACCACGGACTGCTACTGCTTATGAGGAACATCTAGCTGGAAAGGGGCTTGTTGGATAGAACAGTTACGGGGAGGCGGCACTATGGGGTACTTAACACGGTTCTTGTCGAGTGACCACCCCTTCCACTGCCACTGAACAATGGTTTGTTCTACTATAGTTTGGACGGGGATTCTTTTCTGGATACCTGTTCTGGGGAGGGGGAGTTGGGGTCGTTTTTATAGTTGGGGGTTTTTAAGGGGATCCAGGCGTGTCACGGGGGTAAAGTTTTTCAAGGGTTGTAACCATAGGCCACAACAAAATCCCCATTAGGCTTGACTTGTCTCTCGTGGAATGTGCGGGGCATGCACTCTATGGTCAGGCGCCATAAGATACACTCTTATTTGATCCGCAGAGGCATTCAGGTCGCATTCCTCCAAGAAACTCATATGCTAGCAAAGGACGGGAAGGCGTTGCAAAGCCGCTGGAGGGGTCAGGCTTATTACACCAATGACTCCGCCTTTGCGAGAGGAGTGTTGATATGGATAAGGTCAGGTGTTCCATTCCAATACACGTCACAACTGATTGACCCAGAGGGCAGGTATGTGGTGGTGTCGGGGAGGCTAGACGGAAGGGACCTCACACTAGGTAGTATTTATGCGCCCAACTCGGACCAACCGGCCTTCTTCTCTCTTCTATCAGGAAAGCTGGCGACCGTCCTCACGGGGCCAATGCTACTGAGGGGTGACTTTAATTGTACCTCTGATGTTGCCCTTGACCGCTCTCACCCTCCACTCCCTAATGCACCTGCACACAAATTGGCAGACTCACGCCGTAACTGGCAACAGAAATGGGGCTTAATTGACACCTGGAGGGCGCAACACCCCACGGCCCGAGATTACTCCTTCTTCTCGGCCCTCCACGAATTACATGTCAGACTGGATGCCATTCTGTGTTCACCTGATGTCCATGAGGGGTTTGGCTGCAGCGAATACCTTACCAGGACACTATCCGACCACAACCCTGTCCTGGTACAGTTACAATGGTCACGCGCGCGCCCGAAAATCCCCACCTGGTGCCTGCGCCCGGAGACCCTAGACGACCAAGCTTTCTACACTACAATAGGTACAGCTATCACTAACTATTTCCAAGACAACGGAGGTACAGCCACATCCTCCCTCGTGGAGTGGGACACCTGTAAAACAGTCCTTAGGGGGAGGTGCATATCTGAGATGGTTGGGGTTAGGAAGGTTCTCCTCCACGATATAAAGAGAGATGATGAGCGCCTGCGCGCCCTGGAAGAGGATAGACCCGAAAACCCAGATAAGCAACAGGAGCTACTAGAGGCCAAGGAGGCGGTAGCCACGCAGTTAGAGCGCCTGCGATGCTTTGATTACAAAAACTACATAACTCGAGCACACACGGAGAGGGATAAATCGGGGGCCCTTCTGGCCTGGTTGGCCAACCCGGCTAGGCGGGGATCAGTCATATTGGAGATCAGAGATCAGAATGGGGTAGCCATATACGACCAACAAGGGATCAATGACTTATTCTTGGAATATTATACTGAGCTCTATCGAAGTCAGCTGTCCCCAACGGATGAGGAACTGCAGGAGTTCACACAAGGGGTTGATCTACCTGTACTGGACGAGGATACAGCAATCTCGCTAGGACAAGAGATCGAAGTAAGAGAGATGCGTGGAGCTATCAAGAGTATGGCCCGCAATAAAACCCCAGGTACTGATGGTCTACCGATAGAATTTTACCTTGCTTACATTGACCTCTTGGCTCCCAAACTCGCACAATTATATAATGATGCCAAGAGACTTGGCAAACTCCCTGTCTCCACTAGAGAAGCGATCGGCATCCCTCTGCTAAAGCCGGGCAAGCAGGCATGGGATAAAACTGCGTACCGCCCCTTATCCATGCTCAATCTCAATTATAAAATACTAAGTAAAATTTTAGCCTCCCGTTTGCTCCCTCACATGACCACCCTTATACATACAGACCAATCCGGGTTCATCTCCACTAGAAACACAGCGCTCAATATCAGAAGGCTCAAGCTCATCCTGGAAGCGGACACTTACCATGTGGATGCTGCCAGGATATTTGCGGTGGACATAGAAAAAGCCTTCGACAGTCTGGAGTGGGCTTTTCTATTTCATGTGATGCGAAAAATGGGGCTGGGGTCTGGCTTTGTGAACTGGATGGCTCTCTTATACACTGACTCCACCGCCAGAATTAAAACTGGGGGGCTAATCTCCGACGCTTGCAGGGTGGGGCGGGGCACGTGGCAGGGTTGTCCCCTTTCCCCATTATTATTCGCGCTGGCAATGGAGCCCTTAGCAGCACATGCGAGATCAGGGCGGGTATACCAGGGGCTCGATGTCAATGGACAGGTTCATCATATTGCATTATATGCTGATGACCTTTTGCTGTTCCTTGCTGACTCAGGAGCGGAACTCTTGGGGGTGAAAAGCGTACTCCACGCTCTTAGCAGAGTAGCAGGACTGAAGGTGAACTGGTCGAAATCTTGCCTGTTCCCAGCGCGTGGGAATAGGGTAGGCCTGCAACACACAGAGGGGGTGAACTGGGAAGACAGATGTTTTCCCTATCTGGGCACACATATTTACCACAAGCAAGAGGACATTCTTGAGGGTAATATTGGGAAGGTCATCAGAGGGGCAAAAGTCAACTTCGAATTCTGGGGATCTCTGCCGCTGTCAGTAGCGGGCCGTGTGGCCCTTCTTAAAATGATAACCCTCCCGCGGCTTTTATATTACTTTGGGACAATACCGATCTGGATCCTGGCAATGTACTTCAAGCAGCTTCGTTCAATGGTCACAGCCTTCCTTTGTGGCAAGGGCAGACGTAGGGTGGCGCTCAACACACTCATGCGACCAAGAGCAGAGGGCGGCCTGGCGGTCCCAGACTACGAGACCTATTATTTGGCAGCACAATTTCAATGGCTTACACAGTGGGTAGCGAGGGCAACCAGGGGAGATAATGAGCGCAGAGAAGATTTCGGACCCCTGATGTTGCTGTCCCGCATTGTACTGAGGCTCCCGGTTAACACCGCGACCCTCACCCTGGAACTCGCCACGGCACGAAAATGCTGGCACAGATATTTGCGCAGAGCCTCTATTAAATACCCCTACGCACCGGAAATACTGTTGATAATGTGCAGGGCCCTGCCACATGGTGGAAATTGGCAGAGGTTGGAAGCTTGGGCGGAGCAGGGGATGACTACCATAGGGGACCTATATGAGGAGGGCACCATGGTCCCGTTTAATGACCTGCAAACCCGCTTTGACTTACCCGGGGGTGATTTCCTACAGTACACGGCCCTCACTGCGGCTATCAGGAAGCACTGGGGTAGGGGACATACAGAACCTCCAACTTCCATGGGCTGCCAAAACGTAGTGTTGGCAGCAGGCACTTTTAAAGCAGTGACGTGCCTTTATCAGCGCATGACGCTGGAATCCTTACTCCCCCTGTCTGTCCTGAAGCTCAACTGGGAAGCTGATATAGGGGGGGACATCCCGGATAAGGTGTGGGGAGAGCTAGTGGAGAGAGCCTGGAAGAGCACGAGAAATGCAAGGTTTCAATTAGTGCATTTCCATATTTTACATAGAGCATACCTTACCCCAGCAAAACTACATGCATATCAGCGGCCTGCCCGAGATGTAACACAGACAGCGCAGATTTTAAACACATGTTATGGGGTTGCCCGTTCCTAGACAGTTACTGGGAGGAGATAAGGACAACATTATCAGACCTCACTGATAGAGACCTGGATCCAACCATGGCTCATTGTATTTTGCACTAGTTTCCCCACAGGTCCAAAAACAAAATTACTAGCAAATTTATAGACCTGGGTCTGCTCCTGGCCAAACGGAACATCACCACCCATTGGAAGGCAAAACAGGGCCCTAGCATAGCAAAGTGGAAAGCAGAATTCCTAAAGTGGGCGGAATGTGAGGGAGTGATTAGGTTACAAATAGCAAAGCGAACAGAGAGTGAAAAGGCCCTGGAATGGGCGAGAGCTTGGGAAGCGCTCGTGGTGGCACTTAAATCACCCGAAGCGGAGGGAGATGACGCATCTGTCGGCGACCCTGGGGCAGCTATGGACTAACGCATAAGCAGCTCTAAGATCACATAGATCTGAGGCCTCACGTTTAGTAGTGGTGCTCGCCAAGCAAGCCAAAGGACACTCAGGGGCAGCAGCCTCCTATACAAATTAGTCGCCCCACGGAGATAACAGTTCTATTGGCATATTACAGCCTGCACTTAAATGACACGCCTGTGGGGGTGGAGGGGGGGGAAGGGTGGGGGGCTAGTTGGGGATGGGAATTTTCATTGGTTGCAAATACCTATCGTGATGACAGTATGCAGTGCCTGAACAGTTGATTTGGACATCATATGGTGCTTCAGCTATGCCATAAATAACCTGATTTGCACTGTGACTTTGCTACCTATCTGGGGTATGTAACCGAAACCCCCTTTTTGGATGTTTGGAAAATCAAAATCAATAAAAATTGTTTAAAAAAAATAAATAGGAGATTCCCTACTTTTTCTGACTCTTCAGGATCTAACAGCACAGGCAGTGACACTGAACAACAATGTACCAGCTCAGGCTACTACAATCAAGACAACAGATATAAGGCACAACCCCAGGGCCAAGCTTTTTTAGGGTACGGCCAATGGAGACCAACCAGGGGCAGAGGCAACCTTTGAAACCAGGGGCAACAGAGGGGACAAGACTGGAGTGGGGACAGAACCAGCGGTCAGAAACAGGTCCGATTCCCACCAGGGAGCTACAGGGAGATACAGCCCAGGAGGCAACATTACCGGTGATAGTAATTGACAAAACTAATCCCACTGTCAATTTATCTAACTATGAGCTGTCCAGTGAAGAATAACAGTTACTCAGCAAAGGATTTTCTTTCGTCCCAACTACCCTACCCAACTGTTTTAACTTAAATAGGGAATTACACCAATTGTTTCATAAAATCAGGCCACGTTACTACTTCAACAAAATATCCTCACGCCCAGCCCTCTCTAACACAGTTATTCTGTGTCCCTTGACCTTTACACCCCCAACACACTCGATGTCTCTCAAAATATTGACGTATGAAAATGTCGTGCTGAGGGATGTTATGAATCTGTGCTCTAATAGACAAAATGTGAGCTATAACATCACTAAGGCTGAACGTGAAGCACTTAAATCCCTGAAAGTAAATCAAAGCATTGTCATCAAATCGGCTGACAAGGGTGGAGCGATTGTTATTCAGAACACCACGGATTACAAAATGGAGATTGATACCCAACTAAGGGAGTGGATCAGTTACACTAAGTTGAACTCAGATGTCACGAAGGAAATAAGTAAACTCATTAAGGTTATTACAGATTGTGGTCTTAATCAAGGTTTTTGTCAGATTTAGAATATGACTATCTCAACAAAAAACAGCCCCATTTACCTACGATCTAAACTCTTCCCAAAGTTCACAAGAATTTAGAACACCCACCGGGCCGCCCTATAGTCTCTGGTTGTGGATCCATATTGGAAACGCTATGTAAATACGTGGATTTTTTCCTGAAACCCTGTGCAGAGGCCCCCAAATTATATCTTAGAG
This sequence comes from Calotriton arnoldi, assembly GCA_963921515.1. Lineage (NCBI taxonomy): Eukaryota > Metazoa > Chordata > Amphibia > Caudata > Salamandridae > Calotriton > Calotriton arnoldi. The sequence continues at coordinate 276,701 of CAWUFW010011584.1, read as the reverse complement.
ATACCATGGAAACAATTAGACTGGTTGACAAATTGGCCTTTAACTCGACGCATCAACTATTGGTATCACTGGATATTGTATCCCTATATACCAGTATACCGTAGAGGCCAGCTCTGGAAGTTATAAGGACAGTTCTTAATAACAGACCCCATCCGGTTCAGGTTCCCACTGAATTCATTTTAAAGTTACTTGAAGTAGCTATGATGAAAACATTTTTCTTTTTCCAGGGCAATTTCTTCCTCCAAACTCAAGGCGTCGCTATGGGTGCGAGTTTTGTACCGGATCTAGCGATACTGTTTGTGGATTATTTAGAGAGCAGTTTTATTTTTAATGAGACCAATCCCTTCTTTAATCATATAACCCTCTGGAAGCGATACTTAGATGATGTCCTCCTCATCTGGACAGGTAATGAGGTGGAACTCAAGGCATTCCATCTATGGCTAAATGAAAGGTCTACAGACATTAAATTTACGAAACATTTCAGTCTCTATGAGATCGATTTTCTTGACATTTCTATTAAGTTAGAGAATGATCAACTATATACCACTCTTTTTAGGAAAAGTACTGAAAGAAACATGCTCCTACAATACAGTAGCCACCACCCCAGGGGCTTGAGAGATAACTTACCCTTCAGGCAGTTTCTAAGGATACATAGGAACTAATCCCAGAGGGTGGATTATTTCAAAGAATCAGAGGGTCTACTTTCTAGACTTTTGGACAGAGGATACCCTAGGAGACTAAACAAAAAGCACGTAAGAGGGCCTGGTTTAATCCAAGAGAAGCCTTAGTAGAACCCAAATCACATAATGGTGACCCTTCAGGCAGAATGATTTGCGTCACCACTTACTGCACACGCAGTAACGACATCAGACGTATCATTAATAATTACTGGATATTGATTTCTGATGACCTTGAGCTTAATGAACCACCTATGCACTCCTTTAAAAAGGGTAAAAGCGTTAGAGACCATGTGGTCTGCTCTTTTCTAGGAATCCCTACACAGCCCTCAATCTGTTCCATGTGGAATTTACCTGAGATTGTGGGACACTACAAATGTGGCCGTTGTCAGGCCTGTAACATTACTATTGAGACCAAACAATTCATTCATAAGGAACACACCTTTGAACTCAAGACCCATACCAATTGTAACAGCACTGACGTAATTTATGCTACCCTTTGTCCCTGTGATTTATTGTACGTTGGGCACACACGCCAGAAAGTAAAAGCACAAATACTGCAACATTGTAGCCGTTAGAGATGTAACGTTCCAGGGGCCCCTTTAGCAGAACATTTTCAAACGCTCAACCACTCAGCAGAGAGTCTCAAATGGGTGGTCCTTGAGAAGGTTACACTTAGTCTGAGAGGTGGAGACATAGCGTATATTCTCAGCTTACGAGAGTGTAAATGGATGCACATCTTAGACACAGTCCAGAAAGGTTTAAATGAACAGGAGGAGATCATAAGGCAGATACCCTCTCTGAATACTGGGTAAATTCCACTACCTTGTGGAGAATGACACATACATTTAGGATGTATAATAAATTGGACATCTTGCAAACTACTCACCATTTCAATAAACTCATATGATCTGTTATTAATATGTTATATGGTTAGGTACTGTATTCATGTTTTCTATTTTGTCATCTGCAACTCTCTAAATGACCATATATGCAATCGTTACATTGCCACTTACACTCTATCACGACTATGTTGGAAATCCATTGGTTTATGTATTGACAATATGTTGGCTATAATTCCCGCTGTGTAAAGTCCTCTTATGCATGTATTGGGATGATAACCGTTGATTTTCACCTTGTCTTACTGTTTGAAATCATTGTACTATCATTATGACCTTGAATGACCATTATTATTTTTATTTTTAATGCATGTCGTGATGACCCAACTACACCATAATACCAATCTAGTTGCCGGACCAGGCATTAGAGGCACTTTTAGATTGATTTTTACAGTTTTTCTGACAATCGGGAACACTGAGGCCGCATCACTTTCTTTGGCATTATTCCATTTTTATCAAGTAGGAGGGAGGTGCAAATCCCTCCATTGTTTTCCAATTGTATATCATAGCGTACATCTGAGGCCGCTTCTAACTCTCGCTGCCACACAGTGGTCCCATACGCAATGCAAGGTCAATCGTGGCAGCAGCTAGCAACTGTGCTCTCAACGCACAGCTGCATGCACGCTGAACTTTCCACTGTCTATTTTTAGACATGCTTTCCGGTAAGCTCGCTGACTTTCGAGACGCTTCCGGAGGTTTCCCGTAAACAGAGGTAACTTTCTCTACTGCAGCCCTGCTAGGTCGTTATACCACAGCTTTTGATACTCGAGTCTCTGTTCAGTATGGATTAAGACGCACCTCTGCTTTTGTTTTGTCCCTCCTTTAGATTTCCATCAGATTCGGACTACATATACTGGGCAACACAGGACGTTGTGTGGAATAATTCAAACAACTTATGTTCTTGGAATTGAGGGCCTCTACTTCCTGGTGGTCTCTTAATGTAAGTACCAGATTCAATCAGCGGATTTGAGACATGCTATTCATAGTTCTCAGTGTTGATGTGCATCCATTTAATTTTAGCACAACAACTAGTTCATATATTGACTATGGACCCTTGACGAATATTTTGGGGTTGTCGCTTTTCTGGCATTGCGGCCTATGGCCCCAACTATCTGTTGCCCACTGTTTTCATTATAGTGGAGTAAGGGGAGCTGATGTGCCACGTATCTTATGAATCGTATTTATGTGCACCTAACAGTCACCCAGATATTAATTCGGGCCATTTCCTTAAATAATCTGCAGGTCGCTCCTTTTGACCTGATGGAGACCCCGTTTTAAGGAATCATTGTCCCTCTCATCCTCATTGTGGTCGAAACGTTGACTTTCTCTTCCACCAACCTGTACTACCATTTTATCCACATGTAGATAACAGCAATTCATTTACTGTATCTCTTGACTGTGGTTTCCTTCAGTTATATATATGTATTAGACTGTTAGACAGGTTTCTTTCACTACAGAATGTACATATTGTAATACCTTTTACCTTCATTCTTAACCTCTCACGAGCACTCCTTTGAGCACTTGCTTCTTCTCACCTACCTTGGAGCACCAATCATGAATGTATTGTATAAATTGATTTTGTTGTGATGAATATGATATGAACTTGTAAAATTGAATTTAAAAAAAGAATCTTTGGAAAATGGCTTTATTTTGGGTGCTGTAGACTAATAATTCTTCATAGTCCGTTTGGACCAATTCTTTTGGATCTTTAGCCCAATAGACATAGCTATGGCTAACAATCCACACTCTAAGCATTTTGAAGTGAAGGAGCAATAGCAGTGAGGAAAAGGCTGGAGCTGATAGAGGTATTTTTCCAAATGAAAAGCAGTTGAAATGGAGTTGTTTTCTTTTTCTAAAAAATATATATATTTAATTGGATGCTGTCAGTAAGTAAGTGAATAAAACTAAGTAGTACGTTTGATGCATTAGTAAGAAATTCTACTATTGGCTGTTGTTTGAAAAAAGGAATGTAATACAGACATGGATATGCTTCTGAATCTGTGCAGTAAACCACAGCTGCAGGAGAGTAGGGACAGTAAGCTAAGCACAGAGGCTAAGCAGGAGGCCAACGATGCTGCATAGATTTGGGGAACGGAGGTCAGGAGGAGTGGCATGGACATCTAGCTAAATGGAAGCCAGTGGCAGCACATTGAACCCTGCAATGCAGAAGGGGGTGCTAGTGCATGGACTCGGACAACAGAGGATAGGGAGGAGGTGGATGGGGCAGCAAGCTAACTGTTTAGGGCAGGCAGAAAGGGCAATGGCAGAACAACAGCCACACACAGCCATAATGAGGGAGCATGGTCATGGACAATGGGTGGCAAGGAGGAGGGGGCAGGAGCAGCAAACTTGGGTTGGGGCAGCACAATGCCAGGCCAAGCCCTGCGTTCAACCCCACCCCCACTGTGCATTGTGATGGGCATCTTACTTCATGTAAAAAAAAAAAAAAAAAAATCAGATGTCGTCAGTGATGTTATGAGTGATGTCACTGACCATGTCATGAGTAATGTAATATGTGAGGTCATAAGCAGTGCATTGCGGGGCGCGAGTTATAGTTAGCTCAGCTAACTATAACTGCTAAATTTCTCTGGTTTTGTACAAGTGAAATGTCAGCCTAACTATAAAACCCTGTAACCTTTGGTCTTTACAGTGAATGTCTAAGTTTTTTAAAATTCTATGTCCTAACCATTACGTCCCTGTAACTTTTGGTTATTTCAGTGACTATATACATATGTAGATAGATAGATAGATAGATAGATAGATAGATAGATAGATAGATAGGTATTACACAGCGGCAGCCACCACTGTGTAGTTATTGGTAGGACCTGCTTTCCATAGAAAATGGATTTTCTGTTTTGCTAATAACTTTGGCACTGTTTGACGAATGCTCATGAAACTGTCCATAAAAAAAAAAATCAACCACCTCAACTCCTTCCTTGAAAGTTTCAGGGTGATCCATCAAGAGGGTGCTGACAAAAAGGGGGTCCCAATATGAAATTTCCCCATGCATTTCCCAACAGGATCTATGAACAGCTCTACAGTGAAAACGGCTGTAAAGAATTGCACCACATTTTGCAGAAAGCTAGATCTTTCCCCAGAAAGTGTTTTTTTGTGATTTGACATAAATCTGTTAAACAGGATTTGAGAAGTTAAGATTAAAGAAATAATGGTATTTTATGGTAAAATAAAGTTTAGGGGTGATTCATGAAGCGGAGGTGAAGAAAAAGGGGGTTCCCGGAGTGCGTCTGGCCGCGCGACAAGATGGCCGCTTGAATCCAGAGCTCCATGTCGTGGGGAGCCCCAGATGGCCGCGAGTGCTTCTTGAGGACCCGAAAACAGCTGGGAATCGGCTGTCTGAGTTGCGGAAAGCCCGAAGGTCTAGAGGTGACATCTTTTGTAACGGAGGGTGATTCCAGTCACAGATTTCGTCGACTGCTGAAGGAGCTCGCATGGCGGGCAGAGAGCCGCTCTATGAAGCACTGGAAAAGCGCTCATGAAGAGACTTACAGATTCCAATGATTCTGGTCGGTCTTGGCTCTTCTTGCAGCCCTGAGGCAAATTCCTTCTCCTGTCGCCTGCGAGACGTCGTTTTGCTGTGGCTCGCATTCCTGGCTTCAGACAGGTTTGTCTTTGTTTGTGTTCCTGTCAGCTGTAAGGAGAATACGCGCCTTACCGGCTACATTGTTGCAATTAGACTGGACTGCTCAGGAGCGATGCCTCTGCCTGTCTTCTTGTTATTTTTACCAGCACAATACTGTGTTGAGTTATTAATTCTGGCTTGGCAGGATGTGTGGAACCCACACTATGATTTCATTTTTTATTGAACAATTACCAGCATATTCCAACTATTGAATTGCTACACTGGAGAACAGGAGATAGACCACCTAATATAGGAAACTGTGTATTGCTCTATTGTATAATAATACAAAACTGTATGCAGTAATGACTTTATATTATTAAGTGCACATACTGAAGGAGACCTGCCTGACCCTCAGAGACTCATTCTGTCCCACTGCAGAAAATTATTGAATTTACACTGCGCTGATCCTGACTCAATATAATCACTGAGATTAATAACTGCTAACTATCCTATTTATATATACAGTTCATAGCCAACTAGGATCTCTGACAAGTACGTTTTGCTGTGTTCTGGACTGAGATTGTCTGATTATTATACTAGCAATTAACGTACTACTTTCTACCCTGCACGCCTGCCGATCAACGTAGATGAATAAGAAGGTCTCGCAAGGGTTTTCCCTAAAATATAAAGCTGACACAGAAGTATAAACTTGAACTTATTCCCTGAAGCATAAAATAAATTATTATTTACTACTTTTCAATAATAACTCTTGGACACACAAACTAACTTTTTAGCCTGAGTAAAGTATTTTTGAAAGGGAAAAAAAACCCGGCATTTACAGTTCTATATCAAAGGACTGACGCTAAGACGTCGAAGATGCCTTCTGGTAAGATGAATGGGAAACTCGCAAAACAACTCCTTTTCTCAGAAGCTCTAGGCCAAGGTCGTTCAACATCGGATGTAAAGGGTGCCACTACCTCGACACTAAACCATCCTAATCCTGTGACGTCATCATCATCAGACTCCACTATGGAGCGTATTCTCCAAGAAATATCTGCTGTAGGCAGACGGTTGGAGAGTATGGAAACTTCCATATCTACTCTAACGACTGAAACCAAATCTATTCGCATGGATATTGCTGGATTTCAAAGTCGTATGGATGGTTTATCTGCATGTATGAAAATAGTGGAGAGCCGACTTGATACTATACCAGATCGCGACCAAGAACTTCTCTTCCTCAGGAGTAAACTAGTGGACCTGGAAGACAGAAATCGTCGTGATAATGTTCGTTTTTTTGGCTTCCTGGAAAAAATAGAAGGGTTGGATGCCAAAGCCTTCCTCAGAGAAGCCTTGCCAAGACTTACCGGCCTCACTTTCGAACCACCATTAGAGATACAAAGAGTACATCGTATTGGTCCACCCAATACGGGAAAAAATATACAACCACGTACGCTCATCGCCTGCTTCTTACGACATGAACAAGCCCATCAATTGATCACAGTGGCTCGTACTCAAGGTTAATTTATATTTCAAGGTCATGAAATCAGAATGGCTGCAGACTCTCCGAAAGAAACTAATGACCGTCGCAAAGCTTTTCTCTCTCTTAGACCCCGTCTTTGTCAGCTTGATATCAAATATGGCCTTTTTGAGCCTGCGCGATTACAGATCATCAAAGACGGGATTTCCAAAGAGTTCTATACGCCAGATGACCTTTGTCATTTCCTAGACAATCTCTCCCCTCAAAATATGGAGTGTGCAGGTTCCTTACCAGCGGACAGATCCCAACTCTATCATTGAAATCTACGATATCCTCTGATGAAAACCGATGTAATCCACGCAGTTCCCAGAGTAGAGGAAGAGATCTGGATCGAGCCATATGTTCCCTGGGAGATCGAGCGCAAGCCCTTCAAGCACTGGCTACCCTCACACAGGAAAGAGACAGGGATAAATCGCACTCTCCTCTTAAATCTCCTTCATTTGAGGAGGACGTGTCTTGAACTATGACTGAATGATTGATTTTTCTGCATTAATCAACAGATGGGAGCTCATACCGTTGATGGTCGTTGGAGAAGACAACTGGATGAGTATTCGAATATCTGTTTATCTGTTATACATATTTTTGACATATTACTTGCAATTACTTGATTTGTTTACCCTTATTCTCCCCTCCACTCCTTCCCTAAATATGAACCAATAATAACACCTAATTATTTTCCAATATTTTTCAAAATTTGTTTAATAGTATTTCTCATATTGTAAATTTTATCTTGCATTGATTATGACGATTGGTTTTCTATATCTGAATTTTTGCTTAACTGTTATATATTGCTTATGCAAAATGTTTTCATCTTCTATTTCCTTTCTTACATCTTTTCCTTCCTCTTTTTTAATATGTACTATGTTCTTCTTATCTTAAACCATTTTCTTACATCTTTCTTTCTTCCTCTTTTATCTACTCTATACATATGATGGTTAACTAGCTGTTTTAATACTTAATATTTAACTGTTTTGATATTTTGCCAGGATAATATCTATTTATACTATTCAGGTTCTTAGGAATGGTAATACCTAATTGTTATAATGAATACTTAAGAAATATTAAATATTAGTTATTATTATTGCTACTATATGTAAAGTCTGTTTTACTGTACCCTTTATATGATGCATTAATATCACTTTATACTTGTGTTTCCCCATAGCCTGTTTGCTATTACTCTTCATTTCTCACTAGATATTGTTTAAAAAACGTTCTATTATAGATATCATAATTACTGAAAATATGCATGAACAACCGTCCTTTTGTTATAAATCTGACATGAATTAATTTTCAATTATTAGCTCTACCATGCTCCTCCTTTATTAATTCTTTTTTACACATCTTTTCCCTCCCCTCTCTGTCTATCCAATATATATGATATTAGTTATATATGATAGTATTTATTACTTAACTGTCTTAATATTTAATTATGATATTATTGTTTATTATATAATGTTATTATCCAGCTAGGATTACACTTAATTGTAATAATAATTATCTATATAAATATATAATATTTAATTGTTACAATTATTATGTTATTCACAGTTTATTTGATTGTACCATGCATTTGACTTTTTCATACTATATTGACCACTTTTTTATTTTTCTGATTCATTTGTCTCATTTCCTTCCCTCTCCTTTTAACTCCCTCATTTCTTCTCACACTATACCTTCAAGATGCCCTTTACTCCTTCCTCTATAACTCCGAATTCTATACTACAGTTCGAAAATTATTCGTATTTTCGCTTAAATATACCCTTCACCACTGACTCTGTCGCTGGATGGGGCTCCTCCGACGTGAATAGCCCGAAAGTTTAGATCCGCAGTACACAGTCTCATCCCCCGGGTGCTGTGTTTCCCTTGCACAGCACATCTGCCACTCTTTCCCTTGCATTTTCATTAACTCTTTCTGAACTTTGCAACTCCTCCTTCTTATTTACTTCTCTATAGAACATATAAATAATTCTTCCACAACTCTTTAATTTCTTTGACTTTTTTAGTAGATCACTTCTCCTTTCCCTCTCTCCTTACCCGGAACTTATTCTTCTTCTTTATCTTCCTCCCTCATTTCTTTAACTCCTCCCCCCTTACATAGCCTATTCTGTTTTTCCTCTTTATTGTGATATCCCTCCAATTTCTGTTTAACCCCTATTCCTATATCTTCTACACTTTATCTCCTTCTTTACCTAACTCTTTACACTCTAACACATATATGGCAGTGAACACATGTTCTTCCTCTCATCAGCTACGCAAAATTTCATAGAACGTTAATGGTCTTAAACACTTTATAAAATGCAAAAAAGTACTCTCTTATCTTAAAAAGAAAAGAACTGATATAGTTCTTCTACAAGAGACTCATTTAGATGCTCTGGAGTCATCTAAATTACAGCGGGACTGGGTGGGAAACGTTATTCATTGTGGATTGACAGTACAACCCTCATCTGAGAAGACCCAACCACGGAAGTGTGGTGTGGCCATCCTTTTACATAAATCTCTACCCATCACAACTGTCAAAACCTGGATTGATCCAGAGGGCAGATATGCCTTTGCTAAGTTAAAAATTGGTGAAAAGATCTTTTGTGTTGGTTCAATATATACCCCAACAGGTGCTAAACGCTCCTACTTTCTCACTCTAAACCGTCTCATTGTAGAGATTGGAGCATCTAGTTACGTCAGTGGTGGTGATTGAAAACTGGCCCGTGACACGATTTTAGATAGAACAGGCCCCTTGGACAAATGTAATATTGGTGACAGAGCTTTACTGAGCGATATAACATCGGACCATGGCTTAGTAGATCATTGGCGCCTTTGTCATCCCTCAGACCAAGAATATACCTTTCTTTCTTCTGCCCATGGTACACAATCTAGGATAGATTATTTTCTTATTTCCCATTCAGTAGTTGCAATCATTTATGAATCCCGCATTCTAGAAGCTGCTGTTTCTGATCATTCTCCGGTTCTACTTGCTTTGGAAGTAGGTTTAACCTCTCCAAGTAGAAAACCATGGCGTATGAACATTCAAAGATACCGCTCGCTCCAGGGTAAAACCCAATTACATTCATATCTCTCTGAATACTTAACTAATAACAAATCATCAGTTACTTCTTGTAGAACTGTCTGGGCGGCTGCAAAAGCAACTATTTGCGGACAACTAATGAGAGATGCAGCCACGGCTAATAAGGCAGCATCTATGCGTAGTACTGAACTTGAAACTCAAATTCTTTCTCTTACTCGTTTATATACTTCTTGTCCCACTGTGTCCAACCGCAAAATGGCACTTAATAATTTATACACCTCCAAAGCGGAGTATGCCCTTTAACATCTAAAAGGCAGACATTATGAACATGGGGAGAAAGTAGGCCGATTACTTGCAGCGCTACTGAAGCAACGTGAAGCTTCCATGGCTATATCTGCAATAGGACCAGAATCAGGTGAGATTCTTACTAAACCGCAATAAATAGTAAATACCTTCGCATCTTTTTATAAAGAACTGTATACTCCTGAAAATCCTGCAACTGAAGACCAAATAACTACATATCTTGCACAAATTGATCTTACAGATGAGGGCAGACATTTCTTGGGCAGTGACATCACCAAGGAAGAAATAACTTTAGCCATTTCCAAATTACCCTATCATAAATCCCCAGGTGAAGATGGATTCCCCACAGAATATTATAAATGGTCTGAGGAAGAAATGATTGACACCCTTCATTCTGCTTATAATGAAGCTGTCCAGACATCTTCTTTGTGACCTATTTCTAATAGGGCACCAATTGCGGTTATCCCTAAGCCGGGCAGAGATCCACTCACTTGTGGTAGCTACCGCCCCATTTCCTTAATAAACAGCGATGTTAACATTTTTGCAAGCATTCTAGTGTCGCGACTCCGCAAAGTTATCCCTTCCCTTATACATCATTCACAGGTTGGCTTTGTGCCAGGCCGGTCCTCTAGAAATCATCTCCGAACATTAGCTCATACTTTTTGGGCTGCTAAGGGACTGACAGAAAACATTGTCGCTCTTTCTCTGGATGCAGAAAAGGCTCTGACCGTAATGAATGGGTCTATCTTTTTGCCGCCATGAAACACTTTGGTTTAGGGGGTCAGTTTATTTCCAAGGTCCGCTTACTATATGACAATCCCATAGCCCAAGTCAACTGCAGAGGTTTTCTTTCTGATCCCTTTCCAATCTGAAGAGGCACTCGCCAAGGTTGTCCCCTATCCCCCCTTTTATTCTTATTAGCGATGGAAGCCCTTGCCTCATTCATTCTCCACACATCACAGATCCAGGGTATACTCATAACGGGAGGAGTATCAAAGTTATACCTATACGCTGATGATATTCTTCTTACTCTTAAAGATCTCTCTCATTCTTTACCAATCCTACTCAACATTATTAATAGGTTCTCAGCCCTTTCTGCTTACAAGGTGAATTGGGACAAAAGTGAAGCTCTTCCTCTCTCTTCGGGTACCACAAAAGCTTCGATTGATGGATTTCCCTTTTGTTGGAAATCATCCCATTTAAAATATTTAGGAATTCTGATTAATCGCGGTCTAGAGGGGATGTTTTCAGATAATATCTCACCTCTTATAGTGCAAATGGAAACTGACTTTGCCAAATGGTCGCTTTTGGGCTTCTCCATGTGGGGAAGAGTACAGGCGGTAAGAATGGTTACTATACCTCGCTTTACTTATGTACTAGGAATGCTTCCGATTGTAGTACCTCTAACCACACTCTGTCATATAGAATCCTGTATACGGGCCTTTGTTTGGGGTACTATGCGTCCTCGCCTAGCTGCTGCTAAATTAATTGCTCCTCGTTCCCATGGTAGACTAGGCTTACCATTATTAGAACATGGGGGCATATTAGCAAGACTGGCGATAAAATTATCGCCATTTTAGCGGCAGGAAACTGCCGCTAAAACGGCGATAATTGGCTTGCTAATAAGCGTTATAGAATTCCAATAGAAGCCCAGGTTAGATGTACTGCACATCTAACCTGGGCTTCTATTGGAATTCTATAACGCATATTAGCAAGCCAATTATCGCCGTTTTAGTGGCAGTTTCCTGCCAGCTAAACGGCGATAATTTTATCGCCAGTCTTGCTAATATGCCCCACTATTCCTTAGCCTTACACCTTTCACAATTGGCTTATCTTCTCCCAGGTGTGACTGATCCTCCACAATGGGTTACAACAGAACACTTAATACTTGAATGTGACGATGGCCTTAACTTCTTATACAGTACCCGTAAACCTCAAGCCTCCCCTCCACATCCTGTGCTTCATGCTACATACCAAGCATGGCAACATGCGCATCGCCTTTTAGGGATTGCCCATCGTTTGTACTTTAAAGCTCCAATATGGGGTAATGAAAGTATTAGAATCAATTGCCGCGCGCTTTCCTGGGCTAATTGGAGTTCAAAGGCATCCAGACATTAGACCAAATTATAATAAATGGTGAATTGAAATCATTTGCTCTTCTTCGTGAAGAATTTGACCTTCCCTTGCATCAGGCTCCAAGACATCTACAATTACAGCATTGCCTGAGGAGATATCTTGGTTCTTCTCCTTGGACGTTCGAATCATCACCGATATTGGATTATCTTCATACTTGGGGTTGACATAAGGGTGTAATGTCAGGATTATATTCCACTTTAACTAATTACCTATACTCACAACCACTTCTTAAAGCTCTTCGCGAGAAGTGGCCTGCATATTAACATAGACGAAGATGCTTGGCTGGACATACTGCAAGCCCTGGACAAGAACACCCGTGAGGCGCGCCTGAAATTTTGTCTTTTTAAAACTATACATGATTGGTACTGGACGCCATTGAAACTGCAACGAGCAGGACTACTACCGCACTTTAAATGTTGGAGATGTTCTGGAGTTAACCGTGACCTTCTCCATATACTCTGTGAATGTCCCTCTATACAATATTTCTGGACACAAGTAAGAGATACCCTTAAGGAAACTATTCCTCTTCGAGTTCCTCTTACCTCTTCTATTATTTTACTGCATGATCTTGGGAGTCCACCTCACATCTAACGTCCTCAGTGCCAACTTTTTCATACTGCCCTTTTCACAGCCAAAATCTGTATTGTTGTTTGGCCACAGGGCCTAGTCTTTGTGCCCTCGTGTAGACTCTGCGGTGCACCAAACTCACAATTGTTGGTCAACCACCGCTGCAAATGACCTTCAGCCATTTCGATCGGAGGTTGACCACAGTGTCTGATCTTTGGACAAAGGTTAGACCCCGGTGCCAACATCCACTAGTGGCATCTGCAGCTGCACTTAGCCTTTCACTGTGCACAGATGGGTTTAGCCACAGGATCTGGCCTTTAGTCAGACCCTGCCCCAAACCTGCCACATACACCCAACCCCTGATCCTCATGACCTTTGGCTATGCACAGTGGAGGTGGTCTGCACAGCTTGGCATTTGGCCAGACTGTGTGCCTAACCCAAAGCAAGTAGCCTTGCAAGACCTAGGATTTAATAGAGACATGCTGTTTCATTGAGCTTTGTGAGTGGTTCTCTAAGAAGAACCATTTTTTATGTGTCTGTTGGTTTTTACAAATGTAGATTTTTTTTGTATTTTCCACAAATGTTGGTGCAACTATTGTGGCAAAGAGTCATTTATGAATGTTATGTTCCCTAACACAAGAGTAACCCTGAGATTCATAGGGATCTGGGTAAATTGGCAATGTTTTCAAGAAACAGTGGTCCCTAATATATAATTGTTAAATAACAGCACATGGATAAAAAATATATTACAAAAACAATAAATGCTAGGTACTGGGGCAAAAGTGATACAAATACCCAATAAGCGTATCACAATTTATACAATCTGTAAGCATCATGTGTATTCAATATAATTATTAAAACATGTCTGCTCAGTTAGTCAACAGTGTTTCAATCCACATACATAAAGGGATCATCCTCAACACTTGAATCAAACTCTGACCGAGACAGTGAAGTGTAAAATCCTATAAAAGTATATACAGCAATCTCTGTAAGGGGGATGTATCTGCATCAAGATATGAATTAGAAGAAACTGGTCTGGTCAAATTGGATTGTAGAGTGGGACACCGGAATCTACGAGAGCAATATATGCTTGAATAGTACTGTCTTCATTGCCAGATTACCTGCACCTCACAACCACATGGGCTTGGCCATTGATCAGTACTCGACGCGGAATCATGTATCTCGGGCCCCTGACCGGCTGCCTCTGATCAGCAGTGATATTTTGGGCAGGCCACAGTACTATACAAGCATATATTGCTCTCCTAGATTCCAGTGTCCCATGGTCACTTATGCACTTGAAAATTGTTCTTTCTTTAATTTCTACATGGTTTTTGGAATACATTTGTTATCCATGAGCTGTTATTAAACTACTATATAAAAGGGATCGCTGTTTCTTTATGAATTAAAAAAAAATGTATTGATGGAATTTTTGTGAGTGTCACCCATTTTTTCCTTCCCAGTCTTGGAGTTCTGTTCTACTCACACCATGTTGGTTTGTATTTCATGCAATATAAGCTGACCATTTTTAAATTAAGATTCGTTTCCTGCTATTCTTTCTGCGGCACCTTCACAGAGTCATTTTGCAGGTTTGCTGTGTCCTATGTTTCAGTTTTTTTTCTTGCGTTCTATTGTTGGAATCTCTAATGCTCCTTCTCATTTGTAGACTTGAGGTATTTTCTCATGGTTAATATGCCAAAAGTGTACAGACCTCGATTCCCCCTGGTTAATATCTGGTCACAGAACTTGTAGGTGGCCCTCATAGTTTTATCTTCTCTTGTTGACTGAATAACTCCCAGATGATTGAATCATTTGACTGCTGCTCCGCTTCCACACTCCAGTAAAATTACTTCTTCTGCATCTTGGAGAGTGGTGATGGTCGCTGACTCTTCTCTTCTTGTTTCTCTGCCTTTTCTCCATTCCGAAATGTATCATTCTGCAGCAGTCACTAAGAAAAGTGCTTTCAAAGGTCTACTCCTTTTCATAAAATGCCTTCTGGACTGACACCTTTTGGTGTGGCAGAAGGCTGAATGAAGTGTCTGCCAATTAACACCTTAGACTGCCCCTTAAGTGATCCAAATGTTTTCAGAAGCTCTGAATTTGTTTTTAGGCATATCATGTTTGTGGACTCAAGTTTGATTCCGTGGACATAAATACATTTCCAGCAACTCTTGAATAACAGATTTAATGAAGATATAATGCGTTTTTCTATTTAAAATGCCCCCTAGCTTACTGTAAACTTAAAATGTAGTCTGTGCATACAACACACCCAGCTGGTGAATGTCATCCTTAGAGTTCACAAATTATTACTTGAGACCCATCCAACATGGGTCCAAGAGCTTCACAATTCACAAATTCTGTACTGATTCTGCAAGCTACACAGACATGGGCACACCATGAGTCCAAAGGTTTCAGGGTTCAGAAACTCTCCAAAGCATCCACAAACTATAGCAGGGAACCAAACATGGGTATAAGAGTTTCATAGTTTGTGAACTTTGAAATGGGTTTGCAAACTTCTGAACATGGACGTAGGGGTCCTGTGCCTGTTGGGGTTAATGAAATTTAGAATGAACTTGCAGACCCTGAGTAACAAATAAATTTGCTTTATATTTTTAAAGTTGGGGGGGCGTGTTTGGATGTCGACAAAAGCCAGGCCTCTGCCTTTCATGACCGTTAGATTTCTTTTTTAGGTCCCAGGGTTTTATGCCTGACATCCTGTAATGACAGCTGCAGAGGAAATGTCTCTCTTGTGTCCAGCAAATTAGAACTCTCTGTCCATGAACCAGGCTTTCTATTTATGAACCCAAAATGGAAAATGGTAAAAAAAAATCCTTCTCACCCAATCAGAAAAAAAACAAAAAACCTTAGAAATTCACTAAAAGAACAATGGTAAAGTATGTTATAGCTAGGTGAAAATGTCAGTCAACAGTTATAATTTACAGTTATAGTTTACTGAGCTGACTATAACTTCTGCCACCATCATGCCCTGCTTATGATCTCACATATCACAGGGCAAAGATGGTCTGCAGCACAGGCTTGGCCACTCGTATTTAGTTAATTGCCACATGAATTTGGCTATCCACAAAGTACTCGGTACTGGGCAAAGCCTGTGCATAGGAGGACCTTGGTTCACCTAAGGGATCATGTGTGTGAATGGTAATTAATAGTTTATATGATTCGAGGTCATTTAGTACCTAGTTACAGATCTGAAAACTTGTGATATCATAAGTAGGACATGGAGGTGTCTTTTAACCTATAATGTCATGCTAACCTATGCTTTTCTCAGTGAACAATAATGATACATTGTTGGTAAAGTACATGAGTAGTGTATAACGGTACAGAACATGACTGATTTACTAATGTTATATAGTTGGATCATATTTATGACCAGTATATTATTGAATTGAGTATAAATATTCCTCTGGGAACATTTTTTCTGTAGATAACTTTCTAAAAGTGGCATTTTAAAATTGTAATTTAAAATCCGACTTCACCATAAGTTAGGATTTTTCATTACAATTCGAAAGACGGCAAACACAAAATGGTTGCCTGTTCCCATTTAGAAATTACACTTATAAAATGGTATAAGATAACTCCGGGATTATCCTATGGGAAAGTTAGGCCTTGCAGTAGTAAAAAAACGTGTTTGAGAGTTTTTCAGTACCAGGACATGCAAACCTTCATAGTATGTGTCCAACTTTTTAAATACATTGCACCCAATACATTGCACCAGCGCCTACCATAGGGGTGACTTATATGTATTAAAAAGAAAGGTTTGCTCCTGGCTAAAGGTCTTTTTGTCAGGTCGACATGGCATTTTCAAACTGCACACTGGCTCCAATGGCATGTTTAAAGTTCTATTTAAGCAGTAAATGCTCTTCCTATGGAAAGTCTGACCTTAATAGAACTAAATTGTGTAATATAAATATAAATATATATATATATATATATATATATATATATATATATATATATATATATATATATATACATATATATAGTGTCGTGTAGTTCCTATAAAAAGCATACAGGATCTGCGCGTTTAGACAACATACACTGTAGGATTGGTATCAGACTGACTCTGAACACCCCCACTGGGTATGTTGGCCCTTTTGTACCAACTAGCTCACAGTGCCACTAGAATCTCCTCTTACCAAGGAGAGAATAGTTCCTGGCAACCATCGAACATGACACCCCTGATCCCTCAGGACCATGGAAACATTATACTACCTTTCGATCAGTCACTCATGCTTACTTAGTCTGTCTCAGAGAGATACACCGAATAAACAGGCTGGGCGTTTTTCAATAAGTATTTATTGAACAGTTGTTATTCTGGTGTAAAATAAATGAGCTGCAACAATTGTTAGACAGTATAAGATATAAATGATTAGCAGTACTATAAAGGTGAATGGATGGTATAGCTCTACCATCCTGCAATAATCACAAATACATTAGAGTATATAAAACACATGATAAAAAGATGTGTACGCCTATGATGTCTACCTAACTAGATGTACCTAAGTGTACCTAGCATGTATGTAGGTGTTAAGCCAAGAATCCCTCTAGGATTTATTGAACTACATTACCTGGAGTGAGAGACTGTGGGACCCCATCCTGGTCTTGAGTTGGACACCCCGCGAGGGATGTTAGACCACTGCGAGCTGGAGTGTCTGCATGCAGGAACCTCAGCGTCTCTGGTCAGTGTGTCGGCTGGGAAGTCTCGGTCTCCTCTGCTCTATCTTAGCAAGATGTGATGTATATATACCCATAGGTCTCCCCAGGGGTCCTACCTTGCTGTGTTACTATGTCGGCCTAAGGATGACGTTGGGCATGAACTTTGTACATAGATTTTATACAGGAGATGGTAGTCCTGCTGTGCTTCCAAGAATCCTCATGCATAATGTATGAGATTTCGAACTAGGAAAAACCCGCGTTCTGAATGCAGTGTAGTATCTAGGTAAAAGGACAGTCCCTGTAAACCGTGACAAGTGTAATGTAGGGAAGAATATAGGTGAAGGGTAATGAAGTTACCAAGGCCCATATTATGGTACCTATATGGAATATAACACCCACTCCTCTTCCGAATGGACAACATAGTTTAATTCTAACCGTACTACTAGGTGTACTAGATACTTGTACGCAAATAGTTAAAACATTAGTTTCTCGTTGTGTTAAAAAAGACACTGTTTTTAAAAGTGTTAAAAAAGTGTTTAAAAAAAGGAGAAAATATTAGAAATTGACACTTTAAGCTACAGCTCTAATATGTCCGTAGGTATAGTCCGAACTACTACAAGCATTTGAAAGCCATACTTGCTCAAAAGGAATGTCAATTTGATATGGAGTTCTAATTTTCCGTTTGTTTTCCAAAAGTCGAATTTTTTTCCTGCACACGACAGGCCAAAAGCATCAAATGTTTGTGTGTCCTGGCTGGTAGACGCAACATTTTCGTTGCTTGCCTCCGCAGTCGACGGTCCCTGTAACACCTCACAGATTATGTCAATTGAGCACAGATGATCTTCCGTACTGTCCACAGCCTGTGCTGGGGCAGCCTGTGCGCCATTGGAGGCGTGGGTGTCAGAGGAGGAGCCGGTGTCTATACCAACAGGAGCAGATACTACCTGTGGTGGCTCTAGGAATGCCGCCATCAACATGGGAATAAGCTAGGGACACTGCAGAACATGGGCTGTTATCGGGTCCAGTAAAGCATCAACGTCTGGTTGCGCACATGATGGGAGTGTCAGACAGAGATCCAACACGCATTCTTCTCCGCAAAACAGGCATCGGAGGACAGGTAAGATGCAGTCCATCCAGACTGGTCTAAATGACAAGAACCAAGAAGCACTTAGTTCCCTGGGGCGAGGTATGCCTAGAAGTTGTACCATGCGATCACAGTATTTTTGCTCCTGGAGAACTGTTTCCATCTCCTTGGTGACTGGGACGTCCATTGCATAGCAGAAAAACGACAATAAGGATACCTGCTATTAGAAACAGGATAAGCGGCAGCCCTCCAAATATGCTTCCAAATACGGAGTGTATAAAGTTTGGTATAACTCCGAGGTTCGTCTGAAAGGTGCTTAATAGTCCAGAACTTATGGTCTTAAATAGGTGGATGATGCCTGTCGTATCAGACATGTTAAAGATACAATTTACCATTTCTGCAAAATGGAAGGGGCAATTTGTACGTATAAGCGCCTGTATCTCTGCTGAAGACCTTGCAACTTGAAGATCAAAGGTCTCTCGAGTGGAGGTTAAGGGCACAGATTTCTGTATAAGCATGGCTTTCATTCTGCTCAAAGCATCAAACCGTATTAATGAAACATTTAGTGAAGGTCATAACGGCGCCTCCCTGACTGTATGTGTTGGTGGAAACAATACTTGCATACAGCAAGTAACCCTGGAACTCACGGTTACCAGATATGCGATGCCCGAAAGCATCTCACAGAAACCTTGATCGTTCAGCATCAAGTAACTCCCATTCGAAAATAGCCCGAACACTGGAGTGATCACGGCAGCTGGGGCACCCTTTAATTGACAGGATAAGTTAGCTACCGAACCGTTACAGGCCCCATGAAGCAATATATCCTGGCATATAAGTGATCCACTTAAAGTATTCTCGCAGTTTGTACCGCTTACAAACACTTCTTTTTCCCCACTCCGGCATCGAAATCTGTACGGTAATTCCCAAGATTCCTTGATGAATTCCCTACCCATTTCTTCATATCTGCCTGCCTGCATTTGTTCAAGGCAATATTGGAATTGAAAGGTAGTGACCGGAAGAGTTATGTGGCCATGAATTAACCATTCTGCCACTGTAAATGCTAATCTATCCAATTTTTCAATACGCAGCATTGTATATTTTGTTTCCCTTTGTGCCATTTATATCTGTTTTTCTGTCAGATTGTACGAAGAAAGCAGAGACGTACTGTTTATGAAACGCCAAGGTACATAGCCTGGCGCAAAGATTGCAGCATCCAGCTTAATAACATAATAGAACGCAATTGTGATTACCCTTTGTTGTGATATGGACAGATCCTGTTCTAGTACAGCAATAGCAGAAGATACAATGTTGCCTAGATAATACATCCTGGAAGTTAGTGTTGTTAACCCATTGTTGACCACTGCTAGAGCTTTCTCTAGATTTATACCATCTATTTCTCGTATTCTTTCCGCAGCCTCTTGTTGTGATATTTTCCAAATCTCATTGTAGACAGCATAATAGAAACGTTTTTGACGTGGCTTCCTAGAGCTTAATAAAAATCCCGTAGGTCCACATCCTCTGTAAGTAAGGATAAGTATTGTTTCACATGTGTAAGTGTTGAGATCTTTAGCCAATCGAGGCATAACTTCCCAACACTGTATAATGTCACTACCCCTGGGTGTTGTCTCTGTACATAGCGTGGATCTGGCCTATTGATATTAAATCCTTTAGTTTTACCAAAGAATCTTTCTTGACAGCTATTGGTGTCTGTGGGCCAAATCAACCATCACTTCCAATCGGGGTCTCATCTATTGAATTGCATGATGGCATCTAGTGTAACCTCTTCTTGTGATGTTATGTTACCCTCAGTGTGTGATGGTGCTGGCACCCGAGGTGTATTCAAATCTTTGTTTTTGGCTAGTCCAAGACAGGTCATTTGTTGCACCGTTTCATTCAAAAACATTATTTGCCTAGGAATAAGGCATGCTCTAAATAGTGCCTCTGTTCCCTGGTGGGCCTGCCAGTCTCTAGTACCCCAGACAGATTTTAAGTCTATGGTGTCTTTCCATAAGTCAAAACCTTGTTCAGACAACTGGGCAATAAAGGAAGCAGAATAAATCTGTTTGGTGTTTGTCAACATATTTTTCTGTGCTGTTGTTGGTGCAACCTTATAATAATATGAGGCTGGGTCTGATGTGTTAAACCCTGAAAAATACGGAAATTTCTGTGCAAATCTTTTTGAACTGCTTTTCGACGGTGTTGGGCAATGTTCCCATTGGTGGTATGTGAAAACATTTCTGGGATTAGCAGACTTATGCAGAAAGTGATGACCATAATGTTGATAGAAATACATTGTTACATAGTCTGATGTGTCTTCTAACATTTCATTATTAGAAAAAGCAGCAGATTTTTCTAAATCAGACAACATATTATTTACAGTTTCATAATCCCAAACATCGGAAAATGTACTGGAGGTAATGATATCACTTAATGAAATTTTAAATAAATGCGATACTTTTAAAAGTTCAGTCAGGCCAAATATATCGTAATCAACCTTGTCCCACACTATACCGTCAGGTATAGGAACTGCTGAAACGTTCACTGATGATAGGTCTCTTTTTTCACGATGTGATGATAGATGCGGTTTCAGAATCACATTCACTTTTTGTGCTGCAGAGCTTTCTCGAAGATAAGTTCCATTTATAAGCATACTAAAGACAGTTACTAGGCCTATCCAGAAAAGAAAGAAAAGTATTCCGGTGGATACCTAGAGTTCCACCCAAGGTGATACCAAGTAAGTCTTTTTAAGAAAGTTCAGAAAATCTTTGAATCGCTGTACACAAGTTTTTTGGGCTGGCATTGTTTCAGGTTCACTTAGGTCCAGTGAAAACATATCAAAGTCAATGAAATAGCCAGATGCAGTTCGGTCTATTTTTGGTAATTCCGCAGGTCTTGTGGAAACTGTAGCTTGCTCTTGTTGGGGCATGTTGACGTAGATATCCGTGTTTGGCCGAATTGAAATTTGTCTTTCAGTGGAGTTCTCATTTTGAACTTCAGTTTCAAGAGGAACGAATTCCATTACATTGTTGCTTAGTCCATCATTCCGTGCAGGTGACCCTTCAAATGTGATGAGTCTTTCTGTTTGAACTTTTTGTATAGTTGTGAGAGGAGGGTGTCTGTTACTCCGGAGTCCATGCGGCCTACTACTCAGTTTTGGCCACATAGTGTGGTTTGATCAGGTCTATTGAGACAAATCTTTTCTCCTTTTTACCGGCAAGAGGTGGCAGAAGTACTATTCTTGTTCCTTCAACTGCCAGGACAGGTACAGGCTTTCTGTATGTTGGCCCAAATTCTTTTTTGTCTGCTATCTTCTCTCTGACCAGATCCCCAATTTTAGGGATCCAGACAGGTCTTGCTGTGACACTTTTTGCTTCCCCAGTGGCGGTCCTTTTCACCTGGACATTACTCTGTAGTGCCCTGGATTCATTCAGGTCCTGTAAAACAGCCAAACGTTTATGGATGTCAAAATGTTTATCTTCCGCCACTGTGCCTTCACAATCAAGATCAGGTACCCACATTCTCGTCCCAAATAGGACCTCATAAGGAGTGACACCCCCTAGAGAGCTTCTTGGCTGATTATTTAATGCCCTTTGAACTCCATACAGATGTTTTACCCAATTTCCACCCGAGCCTAGTACTCTAGCTGTTAAAGACTGCTTTAAGTACCGGTTTTTCCTCTCCACAACCAAATTTCCCTCGGGATGGTATGGAGAGGAGTACCGCAATGCTACACCCAGACCTCCCATGGCTTCCTTGTAAGCCCTAGTGCTAAACGCGGGGCCACGGTCAGAATGTAATGTGCCAATTGCGTATGTCCCTATAAAGACTCGCACATTTTTTATAACAGTTCGAGCGTCAGCCGAGCGCTGGGGCCACACCCATAGGAACCTAGAGCAGGAATCCACTGCAACCATGATATATTTGTAAGCTCCATCTGATTGTAAGGGGCCGCAGTGGTCCAGATAAACACACGCGAGTGGTTTGTCTGATATTAGTAATGGTGTCTGCCCTGGACGTGTTAGTGTTGAGCCTTTCATCTGCTGACAGATGTTGCATTTCAAGACGTAGTCCTTAGTCTGCTTTCTTAGTCCTGGCCACCAGTAGCGCTGTTTCAATAGAGAAACAGTTGCTGTAACTCCTGCATGTGCAGAACCTATACCCTCATGTGCTGCTAGAATTAATCCTAACCTACGATCCATATTTGGTATTACTCTATCCCCCACTCCGGGAATTTGAGCAAATGGGACATTGTTTGCATCTAACTTGTAGGAGTATTTGAGTGGAAATCTTTTTGGTACAGCTGAGTTACTGCGTGTGGCAATAATTGCAACCATTATCCCACCGTCTATTCTCGTTTTTGAACGAGTGATTGCAGCTATGGAAGCCGTGCCTACAGCCCCCTTTGCGGCTTCATCAGCCAATGAATTCCCTTCAACATGAACGACATCACATTGATGACTCAGTGTATGTATCACGTGAGCCCTTGGTACTTCGTTTTTCAACTCCACTACCGGTTCCCATAGCATTTTGTGCCTAACTGTGCCACCTTTTGCATCTTTTAACCCGTTTTGTCCCCAGTGATGTAAATATTCATTATATGACTGTACACAGTAAAAGGAATCACACACGATTAGTGTGGGGAATTCTCAATCCGTATTTACCAATGCCAGTATTAGTGCTTTTAGTTCTGCTAGCTGTGCCATGCAGTCTCCTAGAAACTGTGTTTTTGTACAACTCGGATGAAACTTTACATCCTGCATGCGACATTTAACGATAGCATACACTGCGCTGTATTGCTGTTTACTCCCTATGGCCGGTTGAGCAGAACCGTCAGTGTAAATTATATATTCATACTGATCTAGAGGCATTATTTCATTTGGTAGAGGATATTCTTGTTCGTATTGCAGAAATGCTTGTATTTTTAGATTTGGGTCGTACCTGTATTCTACATCTGTTGGAGTGAGAGAATTAGCCCATTGTATCCATCTTGGATGTAAGGCTTTAGCATTGGGAACGCTTGCCTTTGTCGCAGCCTCTAAGGCTGGAACTGGGGTAACGACTATTATACGTTTCCCTTGAGCCAGGGCTCTTTCTCTAACTACAGCAGTCTGTACTGCTGTTAGAACTTTTTCAGTTGATGCAAAACGCACCTCAGCATTTGTGTACAAATGTGATTTGTATGCTATTGGTACTGTCTCACCTTCATTATATGTTAGATAGGTGTACCCAGATTGACCCGCAACTACACGGATCACCAGGTTGCGTACATTTACACGTGTCTGTAAGTGTTTTGAAGCTATCATGTCAGCTTGTAAAGAACGAAGGATATCAGTGTGTTCGTGTGTCCATTGTCTGATTGGGAAATCAGGTTTTATTAGATCGTAGAAAGGTTTTACTCTTTCTGCGTAATCTAAAATGTATGTTCTGCCAAAGTTCAGGAATCACAGTATTGATTACAAATTTTTTATTGATTTTGGAGGTTGGAGCAGCGCACATTTTCCCTAAAAATTATCTGCTAGGCTCTTCCCTTCACTTGAAAGCTCATATCCCAAAAACAGGACATTGAGATGGGCAATCTTCGATTTTTTAAAGTTGAATTTGTAACCATCAAAGGCAAATCCCAAAATTATGGTGTTTACTCTGTTCAAGTGCTCCTCCAGGTCATCATCCGTCAGATAAATATCATCCACTTAGGACAATGCCTCCTCATCCAGATTCTGAAGTAACTCAGTTACCCTAGCTGAAAACAACCCCGGGCTGTTCTTATACCCCTGGGGGAGTCGACAAAATTGACGCTGGGACCCTAGTGCTGTCAAATATCTGCTCTCAGGCGCTTTATTCTGGCAGAAAAATCCATTTGAGATATCCAGTGTGGTTTTGTATTTTCTCTGCACGATATTATTCATTAATGCGGCACTGTGTGCATTTTGTACTGCAAATGTTTTAGTGCAAGTGTTTAAATGTCTGTAATCCAAAACTAGACGGTATGAATTGTCCGGTTTTGATATGGGAAACAAAGGGTTATTCATTTGAGAGGTGCACGTTTCAATCACCCTTTGGTATTCAAGTTGATCTAAGATCTACCTGACCTGTTTTTTAGCTTCTTGCTTTATTGGATACTTCCTTTGTGCAGCTGGAGTATTTTTTAATGGAATTATGTGGTGGGTTGAATCCTCATCCCATCCAACATGGTTTTTGTATAATGCCGGAGCTTGGGCTACCGCCCACTCCTGTGCATATGTATATTTTAAATGTCTGGGAACATGGTCGGAGAATGCTGGTAAAATTACTGTTTCTCCCCTAGGGCAATCCATGACGAATGCTGGCGGCCAATCTTGTTCAGCTAACAAAATGTCATAGCCAAACGTTAGGTTCTCCCAAAAGAGACCTATAACTGTCCTGCATTTGTTCCCCTCCATTTGGAGTGTTATTTCATACAATTTATGTGGGACACCTACCCTAGTATCAGGTGTTTCCACCGTGATATAATCATTCAAGTCCACTGTAACCAGAAATTCCATCAGGTTCTGGTGAGCTATTGTTACTTCTGCCGCACTGTCTAGCATCGTTAGAGCCCGTTACCCGTTCAGTAGTCGAGTCCAAAGAATTCTGAGCATGTCTGATCTTTAGACCTGCAACCTTCTTCTTTTTGAACTGTGGCTTTTGTTTTGGTTTATATTCTTTTTTGGAAGTATATTCTTGAGCGTGCTGCTTGTCTCTTGATTTTGAACGCTCTTCTTGTATGTCTGAAAATCCTTCTCTCTCTGAGTTTTTCGTTGAACCCTGAAAGGAATGAGAGGGACGTGTATCAGTATCCTGATACCTGTCAGGTTTCCTAATATTGTCCCTATTCCTAAGGTTATACCTCCTTTCGGAGGGCTCCTGTGGAGGAGATCTGCCTCTGGATTGAGATCTGTTTTCCTTAACTTTTTGCTTTTTGTTATTGTCCCACTTCTTTTTAGAAGAAGTTGGTGTCTTCTTGAAGGTCTCCTTCTCGGGACTTCCCATCAGTTGAGGTTTTATTGCTTTCCCACCCAAACTGTCTCTGCCTAATTCTGCATATGCAGTTTCAATTATTTTAGGTAGTTCGTGCTCCTGTTGTAAAGAACTGAACTCCCTTAGGTGTTGGCAGATAGCCACTGATGCTGCCTCCCCTTTAATATTTGCTAATATTATGGCTGATACCTGGGCATAATTACCTAGTAATTTCATCCCTAAATTCAGAGCAGGCTCTGCTCCGTACTCATTTTGTATTTGTCTTAATACATCTGGTATTACTGCTAAGGACGGTATACCATGAGTTCTGGTATATATGGCAGCGAAAACTGTACCCCAAGAGGTACAATCCTCTATCTGTGGTGTTATCCCCATGGGCAAGCAGATTGTCAGCATTCTGTGTTTCTCATAAGGGCCAGTATTCAGAAATACTGCTTCTAACTGTGTTATTTTCTGAGCTACCCAGAATGGCATTTGTTCACATTTTGCGGGCATTTTACCCATTACAGCGTGTAACGTTTGTGGTGTAATCTTAGTTGCTGTATTTTGAACGTGAGCTGTATTTGTTGTTACCATCGCTGGCTGGACTGTAAGTGTCCTCAAGACGAATTGCGTCATGTTTCTGTAAAGTTTTATTAATTCTTTGTGAAGTATGAGTAAGTCTGGTCCTGGCATTGTTTTGATGTCAGGATGTGGTGTGTAGGCTGCTAATATTGGCCACGTTGCTCCCTCTCTTCCGAACGGGCCGAGTCTTACTCTTCTTCTTGTATGGGGTAGGGTGCCTTTAAACCAGTATAAATGTTCCTGGTATGTGAGCGGAACCTCAATGTCCTCATACAGACAATATTCCGCTGGTGGTTCATCTTCTGTGTAGTAATGAAATGTTTTTGTTCTTGCATTTGCTGCTGGGAATGTAACCCACGAATAAAATACCTCTCTTCTGTATGAATTGTGTGCCTCAATCATGAAAGCTACTACGCCACCCCTAGGTGTTAGACCATGCGCAAGCAGTTTCAGGGTGACTGCGTTTCTAATGTTTGCTGCAATATGCATTGCGTTTGCGTCTTCCTCATCTTCTGAGAGCGGTAATGGCTGGTCTAGTGGGTCTAGGACCTGATTAGTCATTGTGTTTAGAACACAAAATATCTTTTCAAGGGAACTAAGATAAGGTGTTTTGCACAATTTTTAGGAACACTGTGTCCTTCAAGCTTGATTAACCAACAGCTAATAAATAGGATTTTTCGCCTACTCAGCTGTGGCAGAGTTTGTGCCCTCCCACTCCAGACGTCTCTGGGGATTTGTGAGTAGGGGTCTCTGAGAATAGCACGACTGAACTACTCAGATTCTACTGTTAAATAAGTACCCAACCAACGTTGGCGGCGCCATGTCGTGTAGTTCCTACAAAAAGTATACAGGATCTGCGCGTTTAGACAACATACACTGTAGGATTGGTATCAGACTGGCTCTGAACACCCCCACCGGGTATGTTGGCCCTTTTGTACCAACTTGCTCACAGTGCCACTAGAATCTCCTCTTACCAAGGAGAGAATAGTTGCTGGCAACCATCGAACATGACAACCCTGATCCCTCAGGACCATGGAAACAATATACTACCTTTCGCTCAGTCAGTTGTGCTTACTTAGTCTGTCTCAGAGGTACACTGAATAAACAGACTGGGCGTTTTTCAATAAGTATTTATTGAACAGTTGTTATTCTGGTGTAAAATAAATGAGCTGCAACAATCGTTAGACAGTATAAGATATAAATGATTAGCAGTACTATAAAGGTGAATGGATGCTATAGCTCTACCATCCTGCAATAATCATGAATACATTAGAGTATATAAAATACATGATAAAAAGATACGTACTCCTACGATGCCTCCCTAACTATATGTACCTAAGTGTACCTAGCATGTATGTAGCTGTTAAGCCGAGAATCCCTCTAGGATTTAGTCAACCCCACTACCTGAAGTGAGAGACTGTGGGACCCCGTCCTGGTCTTGAGTTGGACACCCCGCGAAGGATGTTAGACCACTGCGAGCTGGAGTGTTAGCATGCAGGAACCTCAGCACCTCTGGTCAGTGTGTCGGCCGTGAAGACTCGGTCTCCTCTGCTCTATCTTAGCAAGATATGACGTATACATACCCATAGGTCTCCCCAGGGGTCCTACCTTGCTGTGTTACTGTGTTGGCCTAAGGATGAGGTTGGGCTTGAACTTTGTACATAGATTTTATACAGGAGATGGTAGTCCTGCTGTGCTTCCAAGAATCCTCATGCATAATGTATGAGATTTCGAACTAGGGAAAAACCTGAGTTCTGAAGGCAGTGTAGTATCTAGGTAAAAGGTCAGTCCCTGTAAACCGTGACAAGTGTAATGTAGGGTGAATATACCGAGGCCTATAATATGGTACCTATATGGAATATAACAATAGCTTGATGAATCACCCCCAAACTTTCAAGACAGGAGCTGACCTGAGCTGGTCATTAGTTTGGAAAATTTCACGAAGATTCGTCAAACGGCGCTAAAGATATTGGCAAAAGAAGAAAACGCTTTTCCTATGGAAACTAGGTCCTAACCATAACTACCTATTGGCGACCACCAGTAGGTTATATATATATACATATACATATCCAACAACAGGTTTGCACCATTTGGAAAAGGCCTCTCATGCTGGTAAGTAATCCAAGGTTGCGGGTGCAGTGGGTGCAGTTGAAAACAGTGCCAATTATGAGTACGCCGTATGCGTTTCGGACTCAACGCCCTTGTTCACCGGCAAAAAGCACAGAAGAATACGTGAGCTGCAGTCATCCTTTATTTGAATTAAGCCCCGCCCAACTGGCCCCAAGGCATTCTGTGATATGGAGTTCTGCATTTGTAAATTACCCCAGTGGGTTTCACGATATTCCTCACATTACCGCATAAAAGTCCCAAGTGGGTTCGGCATCAATGTTCAAACAGTCTCACTGCCATACCAAAGCCCCCAACAGGAACCAGCAAGTTGCAAGTACCACGGGTTCGTGGTCTCTGAATCCGCCTTTCCGCGGCGGGCCTTCTCCTCGACCGGGCCAGCCGATTAACATATCCAACAACAGGTTTGCACCATTTGGAAAAGGCCTCTCATGCTGGTAAGTAATCCAAGGTTGCGGGTGCAGTGGGTGCGGTTGAAAACAGTGCCAATTATCAATGCGCCGTACGCATTTCGGGCTCAACGCCCTTGTTCACCGGCAAAAAGCACAGAAGAATACGTAAGCGCAGTCATCCTTTATTTCAATTAAGCCCCGCCCAACTGGCCCCAAGGCATTCTGTGATATGGAGTTCTGCTTTTGTAAATTACCCCAGTGGGTTTCACGATATTCCTCACATTACCGCATAAAAGTCCCAAGTGGGTTCGGCATCAATGTTCAAACAGTCACACTGCCATACCAAAGCCCCCAACAGGAACCAGCAAGTTGCAAGTACCACGGGTTCGTGGTCTCTCAATCCGCCTTACCGCGGCAGGCCTTCTCCTCGACCGGGCCAGCCGATTAACATATCCAACAACAGGTTTGCACCATTTGGAAAAGGCCTCTCATGCTGGTAAGTAATCCAAGGTTGCAGGTGCAGTGGGTGCGGTTGAAAACAGTGCCAATTATCAATACGCTGTACACGTTTCGGGCTCAACGCCCTTGTTCACCGGCAAAAAGCACAGAAGAATACGTGAGCTGCAGTCATCCTTTATTTCAATTAAGCCCCGCCCAACTGGCCCCAAGGCATTCTGTGATATGGAGTTCTGCATTTGTAAATTACCCCAGTGGGTTTCACGATATTCCTCACATTACCGCATAAAAGTCCCAAGTGGGTTCGGCATCAATGTTCAAACAGTCCCACTGCCATACCAAAGCCCCCAACAGGAACCAGCAAGTTGCAAGTACCACGGGTTCGTGGTCTCTCAATCCGCCTTTCCGCGGCGGGCCTTCTCCTCAACCGGGCCAGCCGATTAACATATCCAACAACAGGTTTGCACCATTTGGAAAAGGCCTCTCATGCTGGTAAGTAATCCAAGGTTGCGGGTGCAGTGGGTGCGGTTGAAAACAGTGCCAATTATCAATACGCTGTACACGTTTCGGGCTCAACGTCCTTGTTCACCGTCAAAAAGCACAGAAGAATACGTGAGCTGCAGCCATCCTTTATTTCAATTAAGCCCCGCCCAACTGGCCCCAAGGCATTCTGTGATATGGAGTTCTGCATTTGTAAATTACCCCAGTGGGTTTCACGATATTCCTCACATTACCGCATAAAAGTCCCAAGTGGGTTCAGCATCAATGTTCAAACAGTCCCACTGCCATACCAAAGCCCCCAACAGGAACCAGCAAGTTGCAAGTACCACGGGTTCGTGGTCTCTCAATCCGCCTTTCCGCGGCGGGCCTTCTCCTCGACCGGGCCAGCCGATTAACATATCCAACAACAGGTTTGCACCATTTGGAAAAGGCCTCTCATGCTGGTAAGTAATCCAAGGTTGCGGGTGCAGTGGGTGCGGTTGAAAACAGTGCCAATTATCAATATGCCGTACGCGTTTCGGGCTCAACGCCCTTGTTCACCGGCAAAAAGCACGGAAGAATACGTGAGCTGCAGTCATCCTTTATTTCAATTAAGCCCCACCCAACTGGCCCCAAAGCATTCTGTGATATGGAGTTCTGCATTTGTAAATTACCCCAGTGGGTTTCACGATATTCCTCACATTACCGCATAAAAGTCCCAAGTGGGTTCGGCATCAATGTTCAAACAGTCCCACTGCCATACC
Organism: Calotriton arnoldi; assembly: GCA_963921515.1. Classification (NCBI taxonomy): domain Eukaryota; kingdom Metazoa; phylum Chordata; class Amphibia; order Caudata; family Salamandridae; genus Calotriton; species Calotriton arnoldi. The sequence continues at coordinate 246,449 of CAWUFW010011584.1, read as the reverse complement.
AAAGCCCCCAACAGGAACCAGCAAGTTGCAAATACCACAGGTTCGTGGTCTCTCAATCCGCCTTTCCACGGCGGGCCTGCTCCTCGACCGGGCCAGCCGATTAACATATCCAACAACAGGTTTGCACCATTTGGAAAAGGCCTCTCGTGCTGGTAAGTAATCCAAGGTTGCGGGTGCAGTGGGTGCGGTTGAAAACAGTGCCAATTATCAATACTCCGTACGCATTTCGGGCTCAACGCCCTTGTTCACCGGCAAAAAGCACAGAAGAATACGTGAGCTGCAGTCATCCTTTATTTCAATTAAGCCCCGCCCAGCTGGCCCCAAGGCATTCTGTGATATGGAGTTCTGCATTTGTAAATTACCCCAGTGGATTTCACGATATTCCTCACATTACCGCATAAAAGTCCCAAGTGGGTTCGGCATCAATGTTCAAACAGTCCCACTGCCATACCAAAGCCCCCAACAGGAACCAGCAAGTTGCAAGTACCACGGGTACGTGGTCTCTCAATCCGCCTTTCCGCAGCGGGCCTTCTCCTCGACCGGGCCAGCCAATTAACATATCCAACAACAGGTTTGCACCATTTGGAAAAGGCCTCTCATGCTGGTATGTAATCCAAGGTTGCGGGTGCAGTGGGTGCGGTTGAAAACAGTGCCAATTATCAATACGCCGTACGCGTTTCGGGCTCAACGCCCTTGTTCACCGGCAAAAAGCACAGAAGAATAAGTGAGCTGCAGTCATCCTTTATTTCAATTAAGCCCCGCCCAACTGGCCCCAAGGCATTCTGTGATATGTATATATATATGCAAGTTTAGGTGGAAGGCATCTTCTGTATAGAGCACCCTCAACACCAGCGACACTCTAGATTTGCTCACCTCAAATGTCTGCTTTTCTATCAAAGTTTTTAAGCATAGGATTAGCACAGTGCTATCCATGCTGAGTTAGAAAGGGACAATGGGGGATATTCTCAAGAACGCGTGTTAACTATCGCCAAAATTGCTTAACGCAACTTCTCACATCGCAGTCCATCGCGGGAAAATAACACCGTGTTAATGCAGCATTCACAACCCGGCGGCACCATGCGATCGCCCCACGGTAACGCGACAAATGCCCGCGTTAAAACCCACGCAACGCCGAAAAAATGCGAAACCCCAACTCGAAAAAAGGTGCGATGACCCCAATGGCGATACAGAAATCAGCGAAAACCAGCGACAGGCCTGCGATTCCCACGCGGCATGCGTGAGAATGCACTATAGAAGCACAGAAAAAAAAAAGACAAATAAATGCAACTGCGTAGCAACATGGACGGACCCAGACCCAGTGCAGAGGACAACGCGAACCCCACAAGCCCCACAGACGACCAGCCAGGAACCCCGGGGCCGGAGAAGGGCAAAGAGAAGAGGAAGAGGAAGACGGGGTTCAGTCCGCAGGAAAACCGGATCATCGTCATGGAGGTGATGGAACACTACCAGCAACTGTACGTCACCTCCACTGTGTCATCGGCAACAAAAACGGAAATATGGCAGTCCATCGTGAACAACGTGAATACAGTCGGAGTGTCGAGGAGGTCAATGGAGGAGGTCAAGAGGCGCTGGCATGACGTCAAAAGCCAAACCAAGCAGAAACTCGCTGCCAACCTGAAGGCAGCAATGGCCACTGGAGGTGGGAGTCCTGCGCCACAGGAGGGGCTGGATGAGCTGGAGGAAATGGTGGCCACAGTCATCAGTGCAGAGACGGTGCAAGGAGTTGGGGGTCCGGACACTGCTCGAAATGGCCTGACCCAACAGCAACAGGGTGAGTAACCACCTGGGACTGGGGGGACGGGGGAGACGGGCACAATGGCACACATGCACAATCAAGAATAGCACACTGCACACCCACAATGACTGTGGAACCTGTCCCTGATGGCCTTGTCACACTGCAGCACACATAGAAACACCAAGTAGTCCCCCGTCCACCATGTGCACAAATGCACCCCCCCTCACCAATCCCACAACCTACCCATGCACATGTGCTGAACCCAGCAAAGCAGCGGCTCTGTGAGCCATACTGACAATGCAAGTGACAATGCATGACCAATAGCATGGCTGCAGTCAAAATACATGACATGGTGCACGACACGACACTGAGGTGGCCCAGTGTGGATAACATCCTCAAAGGAGCAGGTCATACTCTGACACATCCACATGCACATACAACTCCTGACGTCAACAACACATCTGCAGACAAACAATGCACAAGAGTACCAAATCCGTCCAAGAGCACAAATGAGCCAAGTCGCCAACATCTCAGCACCGTAAAAACACACAAGTCAAAGGCACACCACCTTAAAGGATAAGGGGCCGCTAAATTAGAGCTGCAGGGGTGACTCTCCCACAATGCAGCACACACACATAACAACCACACCACATCAACATTGACGACAATGTGGTACAAAGTGCCACACTAACACCACAGAACGGAGGACACAACTGGTGCCGCATGTGCGTAGAAAAAGGCCAATCACATCAGGCATAGCAGGAAACTGTCAGATGATAATGTACGAGTACAACCTCACATCCTTCATGTAGTCGGAATGTCCACGGTCCCCCATCCAATACCCAGCTCCTCCAAAACAGTCACAATGTACATTGACATGCAGTCAGTATGTAAACATGTACAATGCGTGCACATACATGGAACACACTGTTAACCTGCATCTCCCCTTCACATTGCAGAGGGACAATAAACACCTCCTGCAGAGCAGACCAGACATCTCTTCAGTGATGAGGAGGAGGAGCCCCTGGCCATCTGTTCTGACACCCTCCAACTGCTCGTGGACAGCCTCCGCACCCCACCTCCAGGAGCAGGGCAGCCCACCCCCTGCACAGACCACACAGCAGGAAGCACCCACCACCACGGCTGGCTCCCAGCACCTCACCCAAGAACACATGGCATCCCAACGCCATGTGTCAGACTGCCAGATGGGGCTGGCTGAACAGGGGCGGGTGGGTTTCGACCTCATGGCAGCCAAACTAGATGCCATACGTGGGTGTCTCAGTCCCATCAGGGACCTCTTACAGTCCCTAACGGACACCCACAGTTCGCTCCATGCCCTACAACAATCCTTGGCTGACCTCGCTGGATCCATTACTCGGATACAGGAACTGTCTAGGCAGAGAGGCTCCGGCGACGACAGCACAGAGTTGGCACAGATGCGGAGGACAATGGAGAACATGGAGCGGATGCAGGCAGGAAGGATGGCTGCCATGGCTGAACACCAGCGAGATGTAGCTGGGATCTACCATGCCCTACAGATCCTCATCCTGACATTGCTGCCACATAGCCTGTCCCAGATGACTGCTGCAGGAACTTCGACACACACATCTCCACCCCCGATGTGTCAGTGGCACACAGTGATGCAGCCATACCACCTCCGCCCCCTGATGTGTCAGTGGCACACAGTGATGCAGCCATAACACCACCACACACACCTGGCACACCTGACACAGAAGACGTATCAGAGGACGAAGATGTGGACGGTAATGACTCTGTGTCAAAAAGGAGGTTGTAGCATTCATCCCCCGCCATATGGCCTGTTTCTGCTTGGTACAGCCCTCTGCATCGTGCCCTGGTACAACACCTTCCACTGTCCCCTGAACACCCTGTGACATTCACCTGGACCCCGACATGGACTGCCATATCTGCTCTGGTTACCAATGACACAGCAAACAGGCTGCGGACTCAACTCTGCTTCTACCGATTAACTTGTCATCCCCTAAAGGACTCTGTTTGGCCCTCCACTGGGCAACCATGTAATGTGGGGTGTGCATGGCCATGTACTTCTCCAGCTCCGACATGCCACAGGATGTGAATAAAACATTCCTAATCACACAGATGTGTCATGTCTATGTCCAATCAAGTATGACAGTATGGATGACTGTAGGGCCATTGATTGCACAAAAAGGTACACCCTGGGAAATGACATCAATGCGCATGTTTGACCGTGACACACATGGCCAATTACATGACTGTGGAGGTGTGAACTAGCTGTGGCCTCATTGATCATGAACAACAATCTCGCAACCCCCAACGTAGCCCCACGTCCATGTATTAAATAGGGCTGTGTGTAAATATGTCAGAGTCGGTAGGAGGGCTAAAGTAGTGTCCCACATCACATGTGACAACAGAACATCTCTTCGCATACCTACACACACTCAACTGTGTGGACACAGCCTGGTTTGATGGAACACATTGGTCCACATGGCAAGAAGTTGGACACCATACTCACATTGCTGAAGACACGTAAGCGCACAGGTCGACCAGCAACTCGCCCGAACACAATGTCTGGCTCACAGAGGTGGAGCTGGCAATAGGGACTCACCCCTAAGTGAAATCCGTCAGTCAGTCCCTCCCTGTGTACGTACAATGCTCATTGGGGCACACGATTTGGCTATGCAAATCAACACTCATCACAGTTGTACACTAGTGAAGCTGCGTAGACTTTATTAGCATGTGCGTGTCAGTACGGGCAAGACAAGGGCCACAACATGCAGACCAATGCATCATACACTAACAGGCAGCCAAGGAACATGTAGAGGTGCAAGACATGGGGAGGCACAAATGAACACCAACCATGACGGATGCCGACGGTCTCAGCCCACCTTGCCCTGCTGGACGAGTCATGTGGTGTTTGGCGAATGCTCATTGCACCGTGTCAGGGGACACCACTCACAGCCCATGGGATCTGCATAGTCCTGTACCACCGGATAGCCTGACTGCCTGCTCTGCTGACAGTGAGCAGGTGAAGGAGTCCAACAAGGTCACATGTAGTACCACATTGCCATGTGTGTACTCTCCCTCCAGCGGTGTGTCAGGTTGAGGAACGTTGCCAGGCGCCGCTGTCCACTCACCTTGCACAGGTGTGTGTCAACCCGCAGTCCTGCACGCACATGCATTCTGAGTCCAGGCGAATGCAGACATGTCCACTGTCATGGTGGGATATGTGTCCATTTCCCCAAGATGCAAAAGGGGGTTGGGACCTGTGCCATGGGTTACAATCTCTTGTGGCTGCGGGAACGTAGTTACTCGTCCATGAAAGCGAGCGCAGCTTCATGGGCAATCAGTTCCAAGAGTACGTCGTTGTCGACTTCAACGAACACGGAGGCGAGCCAATCCATTAGCTGGTCCGGACAGATGTGCTCCGTCCATGCCGTTTCACCAATCCGCAACACAGCCCAATAGGGGAGCGCTTCGATGAGGTCACTGCACACGAGGAATTGTGCGATCTCACATGCCCAACTGCCAGCACATACGCCCAATTCCAAGGCATCCCATGAACGGGTATCACGGTTACACTCCTGGTCGTGGTCCAACAGGGGCGCACACACATGTCATAATCCAGTTCAGCTACCGTTGTGTTGGATAGGCAGACATCCATGGGCCACTCGAATATGCATGATCGGCAGTGGAACCAGGGCTGGACGCAGGTGACGTACGCAAGACGGAAGCTCAGACGGTAACTGATGCGCAACACTGCCAGTGGCAGTGCCCCCAACAAATGCAGCATTCGGTCACGGTACAGTTCCACGTGACAGGGGTTGTGCATGTGGCTGGGATGTTCTGACATTGCGTTGTTCGCACTCGTAGAACCGGCACTCTTCTGACCTGCGGCTGTTATGTGGATGATATGCCACAGCTCGGAGCAATGAGTCGTATGAATGTGCAAAGTTTGTACGTATGGGTTGTCCTGTACGTAAGTGTCAAGGCCGTTCCATGCAGGAGTACCTCGGGCAAGGACTTCTGTGTGTGGGGTGTGGATACGTTGATCTTTCATTGGCGCCGTGTGTAGTGTGGGAGTCGTCTTCGTCTGCCATGGTATCTCTCTTAGGGGGTGCCTGCCGCATGCGTTTCCAAGGTCCGGGGTGCAGATGTCCTTCCGCCTTCTGTATTGAGACAAGGGGGCTTTCATCCCTAATGTTAGTCAGAACACTGCTTGTATCCTGGGTATGTGATGTGGCCATCGCGCTGCAATTGAGGCTAGGCCTTGCGTTTATGGTGCACCAAAAGCGATGAACACACACACCAGTTGCCGTGTATGAGCCAAGACCCCGAGGGGCCTTGCGCTCCTTGTACAGTCCCGTCGTGTGCAGATGCCCTCCGGCTGCATGCAACATTGCAACATTGTCGATTGCGGGCCGTGTGGCGCATACACTGCAACAGAGATACACGCATCAGTTGGTTTCCGGTGCAGCCCAGATATGAACCACGCCCAGGGGCCAGGGATAATTGTTCACACCCCTATGCTGGCCTGGCGTACGCCGACCCAGCCCACTCGGCGTACGTATAAAGGGGGGGCAACGACGCTACGTGTCCCAGTTCTTCCCCACTGCCTGAGGTGACATGGCTGCGTCCACCTGGCCTACGACGAGGCTCAATCATATAGGGTCCATGACTTGCATTGCACGGAGTCGGTGGCACCGGTTGCACTGCGGCCGGCATGGGCCTACCGCCACGGGACGGTGACTTACTGTGCACTGAGGTAGGGCGACCTAAAGTGCTGAGCGGGTGTGCAGCCTGCGATGATGACGTGTGCACTGATATGGTCTCTGCCATTGCTATATCAAGACCCAGAGTCAAGTGTGCGCCTGGTGGACCGCAATGTAGGCCTGAGCCAGCGTGCAGCGCGGGCCTACCGCCACGTGGCGTTGCCTCGCGTTTCACAGAGTTAGTGGCACCTAGAGAGCTGAGCGGGTGTGCAGCCTGCGATGATGACGTGTGCACTGATGTGATCTCTACCATTGCAAAATCAAGACCCAGAGTCAAGTGTGCGCCTGGTGGCGTGCGCTGCGGGGATGCGTGATGTGGAGGCTGCCAAGGTCGTGGGCCCCGGGCTCGGAGCTTGCACCGGGACGTGGTGTGCCCTCTTGGAGACACGCCGGTGGCGGAAGGTGAGCAGTGCGGCCTGGGTGCACAGGGGCGGGCAATCCGCGCTGGGCGGCGGGAGGGGCTGGGGTGCAGCAGCCTGTGTGTGCAGGGGCGGCCATGCGATGTTGCCGTGTGCAATGATGTGTACTCTGCCATTCATGTATCTGGACTCTCTTTCAGATTGGGGACCTGGTGGCCTGCAGTGTGAACCGGCACGTGGTTGGAGACACACCGGTGGCAGCAGGTGAGCAGTGCGGCCTGGGTGCGCAGGGGCGGGCAAACACTGCTGGGCGGCGGGCGGCTGGGGTACAGCTGCCTGGGTGCGCAGTGTCGGCACTGTCTCTCTCTCCCTCTCTTTCTCTATCTTTCTCTCTCTTTCTCTCTCTCTCTCTCCCTCTCTTCCTTTCGCTGTCTCTCTCTCTCTCTTCCTCTGTTTCTCTCTCTCTCTCTCTCTCCTTCTCCCTCTCTCCCCTTTCTCTCTCTTTCTCTCTCTCCCTCTCTTTCACTCTCTCTCTCTCTCCCTTTCTTTCTCTCTCTCTCTCTTTCTCTCTCTCTCTGTCCTTTGTTGTGCGCATGACACACCTTCTTATCTTCAATTTTGTCTTGCAGGCTGTGACTTACGGTTTGTCAGGAGAACACCCGCCATGACTCTTCAAACTATTGCTGTTGATTGGAATTTGAATAAATTGATTATTTTGGAATTCTGCGATGTATGTATGTTTTTCCTTTTTCGAACCACACATGGATGTTGGTTGGTGTACTTGTGCGACATCAGGCGAATTGTTGTGTTCATGAATTTGTGACGTAGATGTGAGATATCTTTGTCCGGGGGGTGCCCGGGGTAGGGCCACGGGGGGGACCGAGAGGGGGGTGGCGGGCCTGGGGGGGGGGTGGCAGTGGCTGTTGTGGCCCTCTTGGGGCTCCGAGCTGCATGATCAGTAGCTCCATGGCATCTGTTGTTCTTCTGGTGTGTCTGTGGGCTGGGCTCCCTTTTGTGGTGCAGGTTGTCGTCCGACTTAACACCAGGTAGGAGCAGGTGTTAAATCCCTGCTGCTAACGCGCCTTAGCGCATGTTTTGTGGTCTTATCGCCGATCTGGCTGGTCGTTGTGAATGTTGCGAAGTGGTGTTTCCGTGGGTTTTTGCAAGGGAACGCCTACTCTGCATCTTATTAGCGTTAGTTGCCGGTGTCATCCGTGGCGAGGTTTTTTCGGCTGCTCTCGCAGGAATACTGGTGATATCGGCTGTTAGCACCAGCTTGTGAATGGTGCGATGAATTTATCACCACTTTGGCTGTGATAAAGTGCTGCTAACTCGGCGATAAGTCCTTGAGAATATGCCCCAAATTCTTTTGCCATTTCTACAGCAAAGTCTTTAAGCATAGGAATAGCACAGTGCTATTCATGCCGAGCTGTTATATGACAAAAGCCATTTACCACTCCAGGCACAGTATTACAGTTTTGGACTGACAAAATACCATCCAAGCCAACCTGAAATTAATAAAAGCAACCCCTGACACGTGTTTCGCTGTCATTACAGCTCTTCAGAGAGGTTTAGCTTTGTCCAGACACAAGGGAGCACCCAGTATAAGTCAAAAGAATACCCTTGCAGGCATAGAGTGACGCATAAATTATGCAAAAAAGAAGAAGAGAACTCTGGGTAGTTCCCAAGTTTAGGTGGAAGGCAGCTTCTGTATAGAGCACCCTCAACACCAGCGACACTCTAGATTTGCTCACCTCAAATGTCTGCTTTTCTCTCAAAGTTTTTAAGCATAGGATTAGCACAGTGCTATCCACGCCGAGATAGAAAGGGACAAAGTTTTTGCCATTTCTACAGCAAAGTCTTTAAGCATAGGAATAGTACAGTGCTATTCATGCTGAGCTGCTAGATGACAAAAGCCATTTACCACTCCAGGCACAGTATTACAGCTTTGGACTGTCAAAATACCATCCAAGTCAACCTGAAATGAATAAAAGTAACCCCTGACACGTGTTTCGCTGTCATTACAGCTCTTCAGAGAGGTTTAGCTTTGTCCAGACACAAGGGAGCACCCAGTATAAGTCAAAAGAATACCCTTGCAGGCATAGAGTGACGCATAAATTATGCAAAAAAGAAGAAGAGAACTCTGGGTAGTTCCCAAGTTTATATATATATATATATATATCCACCACAATACTTCACAAAGAAGCTGGAACACACTCACAAGTAGGTAAAAGAATAATCTTTTATTTTCTCTTTACAGTGACCAGTAAAATCCTATGCGTTTTGGTCTAACTTAGACCTTGGTCACGGGTAAATGTAAAACCAAATAGGACAGTTGTTTGAAGTGCAAAAGTGCTGACATCATTTCCTGTTTGATGCACCCATGGAATTCTGGTCAATGTAGTGCTCATTGCATACAGATGTGCCAAACAAAGTGCAAGAGAACAGGCAATACATTTTAACAATCATAAATGCGCAGAACTAATAGTTTTTTGCAAGTTGTTAAATTCATTAAAATCATATTTCATCAATTTATATATATACACACACACATATGCACATATATATATGTACACAAACATATATTGCATAGGTACATATACATGGAATTAAGAAGACTAAATCTATACTAACCTATAGATACTGACCTTTGCTACATTTTTATGGTCGATATTCAGGCCACAGACTTTTTGTTGCATGACATTTGAAACCCAATAAACTGATAGTATTCCATTCAGAAATGTAAACCAAAAGCATGTATATCTATTTTGTCATATTAGCTATGGTTTAAAGACAGAAATCAAATGTCAGGCTGTGTCTGCAAAGTGAGAGTGAACAGATTTTGTTAAGTCAATTATGTGACAGTCTTGCTGGGTACAGGTTGTGTGAAAGAAAAGGCTGTAAGATGTAATTTTTTTGTCCTAACACAAAAAATGTAAATACTTGTAAATTAATTGTACAAATATTTAAAAATATATTAGCAGAAGTGAAGCCCATTTTTAATTCTACAGTGTAATTGAAACAAAGATATTAATAGGACCAAAAGAAATCAAAACATTTTACTTGATAGTTGCGCAATGGATAAATATTTGCAGAAAAATATTTTCCACACATTATCGTTTGAGCACTATATACCTTTACTAATAAAACTGTGTTTCTGTGCAAATTTAGTGGCCATTTCAATGGAAAATGTGCTGTCTGTCAGTGGTGGCTGGTACTTGAAGGTGGTGGGGAGACGGACGAGGGAATGAAATTTAAAAAAAACACACTTACCTGCCTGCCGCCCGCAGTCGACGCCGCCTCTTCTCGGTCCTCTTCCACGCTTCCAGGGCAGGAAGCAGGATGCACTCGACTTCCAGCCTTCCGATAGCCAATCACAATGCTGCAATGCAGCGTTGTCATTGGTCTGAACACCGTGGATCGGCACTCTGCCAGAGAATGTGAGGCTGGGCATGTTCTCCATGCAGGTGGTGGGGGGGCGGGTTGGGGGGCTGGAGGAAATGAAATTAAAAAAATACACACTTACCTGCCTGCCACCTGCAATCACCGCCCCCTCCTCTCGGTCCTCTTCCACGCTACCAGGGCAGGAAGCAGGATGCACTCGGCTCCCAGCCTTCCGATAGACAATCACAACGCTGCAATGTAGTGTTGTGATTGGTCTGAGCGCCGTAGATCGGCGCTCTGCCAGATAATGGGAGGCTGGGCATGCTCTCCATGCAGGCTGTAATGCAGAACATTAAAAGTGTGCACAAATGTTTGGCTGGCTCCAGAGGGCCAGCGAAACATTGATGCGAACTTTCGGGAGTGCAAACCACTACTCCCCTCCCCTGCTCTGTCAGCAGAGTAGCCCCACCTCTTCCACCGGCAAAGCTGCTGCAACAGGGAAAAAATAAAATTATAATTACTGAGAGTTATTATCATTTTATTTTTCCTTTAGTGGCACTGCTTAAAAGCAGTGGGGCAGTGCTTCTCCACTTTTGCAGGGGAGCCGTCACTGCTGCCTGTAAATTACAGTGCACAGTCACACCATGCTTTAGTAATATATTTGAGACACTTTGCTCCAAAATGCATCACTGGCTACAAACTACACCCTTACCACGCTGCTGCTTAATGGGCATGGATCATTTGCTACACTTGTTCTTTGTATGACACTTGAATTTTTCACAATCCTTATGACTTCAGTACATTTTCAATGCTGGCAGTACCCCTTCTCGGAAAATTGTTCCAGCACCACAGAAAGCTAGGGTGACCTAAGATGCAATGGTTTTAGTAAAAAATGTGTCAATGTCAAGGAATATAGGGGCATATATACAAGGAGTTAGCGCTGCCGTAGCGTCAATTTTGTGACGCTACAGCAGCTTATTTTTATCGCCGTATTTACAAGTTGCCGCTAACCCCAGTTAGCGGCATTTTTCCTGCGTAAACGTGCGATTTTCTGATCGCCACTTCTGTTAGCGGACATAACGAAAATTATATGCAAGGTGGGCATTTCCGTGAAAAAATTGCCGCTAACCCCACTTCGCAATATTTCCAATGAATGTTCTGTCCGCTGATACTCCCAAAAAAACTGCCACTAAGGCCAATTAGCGGCTGGTTTTTAAGACCAGAAAAAAGCTGGTCTAAAAAATGGAGCAAAAAAAACAGAACATAAGGGAGACAAACCCAGAGCCTCATTTACTCACCAAAAGATGCCATGGAGGTACTACTCCTGCAGCTTGGAGCCCCAAGAAGACCACAACCACCACCAGGACCACTGCCACCAGGACCACCACAGAGGCAGCGCCAAAGAAGGGAGCTGGTTTACCGCCAACGCATCACCCTGATAGACCTCTGGCCATAGGACGTGATAGCACACTACAGGCTCAAGAGGACCTCCATCTTACGCTTACTCACACAGATAGCACCAAGGCTGCAGGCACCATACCAGCGCTGCAAACAAAGCTACTTGCAGTGCTGCACATGTTGGCCTCTGGTACCTTCCAACCAACCACTGCCAGAGTGGGTGGAGTCTCACAGTCATCCTTCTCCAGGTTCCTCACCAAAGTCTTGGATGCCATCATCAGCCTGACCCCACAGCATCTACACTTCCCCAACACTGCACAAGAACAACTGGAGAACAAACAAAGCTTCTATGACATTGCTGGATTTCCGCATGTGTTGGGGCAATTGATTGCACCCATGTCCTACTTGTGCCTCCTGAGGACACTGCACACATATACAGGAATAGGAAGCACACACACTCCATTAACGTTCAGGAAATTGTGGACCACCTGGGCCTGTTCATCATTGTCGTTGCTAAGTTCCCTGGGAGTGTGCATGACTCATACATATTTCGCCAATCGGTCATCAACCAGCAGTTTGAGAATGGCACTTATGGAAATGGACTGCTCATTGGTAAGTAGAAACTGAACACACCACACACCTTAAGTACACAAGCACGTAGCTTAAATATGAGATAATGCACAGGTAGGAAATGTAATACGACATACCTTGGAACAGGTCTAAACAATGCACACAATCACACACTGCAAATCAATCAAGACATGTGGAACACAGCCCAACAAGGGAAGAGCCATGAAAATCTCACACAAATCACTATGGCATTCTTGTAATATAGATTTAGCAGAACTCATCAGACACAAATTTCAATTAATCAATGCAGTACATTACACAGACCATATTATACTGCTGTGCCACATACATGTTGAATACAACACATGCACCATATGTACAAATAGATGACAAATCACCCTGCTCTCATTTGTGAAAGTGCACAATTTGCTGACATGCAAAAACACAGTCAGCCATGCACCATGTACTGTGTGTACCTGCTTCATGGCTCTGCAAGTAGTGCTGAATGAAGGGAGCACCAACTGACCACAAATAAAAACAAAAGTTGTTTCGAACATCAGTTGTGTTGTTGCTGAATGGAGCATGCATAGGAAGATCATACAAACTATCCAAATCACATCCTCAACACATGTTGTACATACACATGTCTCCACAAGTACATCAATGCATATGTATGTGGTCCACAATTGTCCCAGTAAGTCAAGTGCACTAGGTAATAGTGCCACTGTCACCCAGGCTCTGTACCACATTTGTGGCAAGGTGGATGTAAAGAGCACCTAATGAGTCCAATCTTTAGCAGACAAGATTTACACTCTCAGTCACCCTCAGCACAATGACTAACAATGAGGTACCCTGATGATGTCCCAACATAGTAGTCATCAAAAAGTCAAGGTTGATGGCTAACATGGCACATGTGCCAATGGGGCACCCTCAACAATATGTGCACAGGAGACGTCAGGTTTGTGCAACGTGCCTGTAAAGAAACTACCATGTTCTTTTTCATTGACCCATACATCTTGACAGTCACAACATGGAGTCAATACACAGGACACGGACAATGACAACATGGTGATGTGTAGTCTGTCAAGTATAGGCAAGTCAATTTCAATGATGCTGGTAAAGTGTAGGAAAATCAACATGTCAAACCAGAAAGTACAAAGTTGCACAATGCACACACACCTTAGAAGGCACTCTGCAAACACAGCAGACATATGTACTAATGGCCACATATCTCTTCAATCTGTTTCAGGTGATCGAGGATATGCACTCATGCCATGGCTGATGATGCCCCTCAGAGTGACACACACACAGGCCCAGAGAGACTACAACATTGCACTGGGACGCACAAGGGCCATAGTTGAACGGACATTTGGAGTCCTCAAATCCAGGTTCCGGTGCCTGGATGTATCGGGGGGCAGACTCCTGTACAGCCCTGAACTTGTGTGCAAGATCATAATGGCCTGTTGCATTCTGCACAATATATGTGTGCGCACAAACACGCCATTGTATGAAGAGCAGGAGGAGCAGGACAACCCATCTGATGGCCCGGATGAAGAGGCATTTGCTAGACAAACACCAGCTTCTGCTGCTGGAACTGCAAGAAGACAACAAATAATCTCTAATTTTTTTACCTAATCACAGGACCAAATATCACATCACATGTATATTCCTCCAAGAATATACAAAATTGTAACTTTGTAAAATAAAATATCACCACACCAAAGTCCTGTATGCTTGTTTAATCACTTCACAAGTACACATATCTGTCAAGTGAAAATTAAATCATAATTTGTGCAACACACCTATCACATATAGCAGTGGACCTAACATCAATCATCCATGTGAATATGATATACAACAAAGTGATCACCAACATGTGTTGATGATAGGATGCAACATATGTTTGCCTCTTGAATGGCAACATCTGCAAGCAGATCACATGGACCATATTGTCCATTTAAAAATGTTAGGCACAAGCAGGCTTTTTCGTGGATGATCTGCTGATACAACCCCTGGTCCTCCTCTCCCTCACTCACAACCATTACTAACAACTCAATACTACAGCAGGCGTCAATATACAATATTCTCCCTGACTCACTGACTAAGCAAGCATACTCCTTTCTGAGCACAGCTAATAAAATACAGGGTACAGCATGGAATGCAAACTATGCAATTCAAAATACTGATGCAGGGGATGGTAGTGTACACTCCAATTTGCCTCATCACATGTGCCCTGCATCACAAGTCCAGCAGAGCAGATGGGCCTCCTCCTCGACAGTGACGGTCTGCGCAACATACTCTTGCTTAAATACGTTGAGAGCACCTTCAAGGAGATAGGATGTCTACCCTGCAACATCAGTGTACTCATGGTGTGTGTCCTTCAATGCGCACTAGCATTTGTACATAACCAGTACCATCCTTCAATTATGATCACTACAAGTTTCAACATGCATACTTCACATGTGAGTGATGTTAAAACAAGAACATGACAAGACTTGACATCAGGTAATGTTCATTGTTCATGCACTAAGTCAAAGGAAACGGAACCACTAGATCACGTACAACGCAGGCAATGTCATCCCTGTCACTCTACTGTAACTCAGCAGCATCTGTGTATAGACACCAGGGTCTCATACAAAGGCACAGAATGATCCACAAGACATGTGGACTGCTCGTGCTAACAGGCATTGTCACTTTTGCTTTTGCAAGGAATGTGACATGCAAAGTGCAGCCTTGACATTACAAAGTACCAATGACATGTTCACATGTGCAGCTGGGTCGGCAACATGCTTCATCATGGCTCCGTGTGTCATGTAGAGCTAGGCATAAATCTGAGGATGCAGCTCCCTCATGATATCTGTTACACAAATTTGAAGAGTTAATCATCTGATCTGTGTCTGTCGGATATTGTAGTCCATTGGGTACTAATGATATCTGTAGAGATAACACCAAAACTAACTTACAATGTTAACTGTGCATCCAATACATATTGTAACATACAAGATAACATTAGCTCATTGCTGACATGTATGTCTTTTCATGTGACGTTGTGTGCACAAGAACAGACCCACACCATGTAATGTATTGGCTAGCATTTTAGGTAATGTTGTCAATGGAGATGGTCATTGCACACCGAGCAGAGACCATGTAATGGCTAGCAATGCAGGAAAAGCATAGACATATCTAGTTAAAATGAAGCAATGAGTGCCGTACCTCAGACTGTCATCAATGTCCCCATCTCTGTCCACAGATATTCATACACTCCAATGTGAATGTACAGCCATAGCTGTGCAATGCATGCGGATTTGCAAATTTCATAGACAAGTAGTGACTGCCTGTTGATCAAGTACATATGTGTAGCAAGACCATCAGACTCGCACAAACATCACAGCAATGTGTGACGTTAGAGGCTCACATGTAGTGACACATACCACCAATGCCAAACGTAATGTGTGACACCCTGGCAAGGGATCTACGTACACACATGTCCAGTCAGGAACAGACACCAATTTGAGAAAATAGTGCCTCCTAATGGCTCTGGACCGCTAACACATGTACAGAACAGATACACCACACAAACGTACAACACACAGATCACATCACTAATACATATTGTGCTGTTATTCCAGACTAAATGCATAAAATGGAACAGATATTGTACATGTATAAATTAGCGATTAAAAAAACGCAATTACCCCTTTGCGGCAATTTTTCCATTTCCAGGACGAAAAATACTCGCAAAATACATATATATACATGCAATATTCCTGCTCAGCCCTAGGCATGTGAAATTTCATCGCAAAATGAATAAACGGGCCGCAAACTGACAGGAAATGATGTCAGTCTGCATCCTGGCACGTGGAGGCTTACAGTACACTTTCACTTTCTCTTTCAGGCACACTGTTACTGTGTTTTGAGAGTTGTGGAGGTTTTGGGAGGTGGCTGCTCTTGGTGTGTTTGAGAGAGTTCTGTGTGTTGCGTACTGTCCACACTGTCCTAGTTAAGTCCTGTGTCTCTGTCCCTACGTGTGAATTGCAACTGTCTGATTGTTTTGTAGGGTGTACGTCTCTGGGGTATCTTTGTATAGTTAATTAGTTAATAGGGGTTGCTTGTGGTTTTGTTTTGGTTTGCCTGGGGGAAATATTGTATTGGGGTATGTTAGGGCAGGGTAGAGAAGGCAGGATGTCAGAGGGGGCCGTGGGGGCCTTCCTCTGGCTCGTAAGATTTTAGCTGCCCAGGATGGTTGAGGCTGGGGGACACAAAGTACTGGGGTATGATGTAAAGGTACGGAAGGTGAGATGGGAGCACATACGTGAAAAGATGCTGAACATGTTTGGTGTGGACAGGACTGTCCAGCAGTGGAATCACCAGTGGCAGGACTTTGTTGGCCGTGAGGGGGACCTATTGGATCACCTTGGACTAATAGTCAGGATGCAAGGTGATAAGTACTTGACCAACATCGTATCACATCAGAGGATGAATGCACAGGACACAAATTCTGTTGTGCACAAGATAGACGCACACATCATTTAAATTGCTATTTGGAAAAATAGCTTGCCTGTCATGACATACTGTGCCACACCTACATCCTTAATAATTGGGTACACTTCACATGATCAACTGGCTGCCAATCTCTACAAGATACATGATGTGGGTCACCAAACGTTCAGAGCACATGACATACCTGTGCATATCTGAATAACTGATTTGACCCTCAAACATCACGCCTATTGATGTGTGAGAGTAGATTTAACATCCATGTAGAATTGGGACAGGTCGTATTCTGTTATGTCAATCAGATCATGGCATGGATGCCCATTAGGGCACTAGTGTGACCTTGACATGTGTTGTGTGTAAGACCAGCCTCAGCAGATTGCAACATGTATGTAATGTGGCAACACACCTGACTATTCCAATGACTGTATTTTTTCCATGTAACTATCAGTGATGTATGTGATCTTGCAAAATGTGATCTTAATGACATTAATTGTACCTTTCACATTTTTCCAACAGCAGGAAGACTCTTGATCACACAAGGAGATGTGGATGCATTCATGGACCCACACGCCACAGATGAGTGTGTCATCCTTAGCTCTGGATAATGTTTCGACATATGCAAGCAATGCCACAGCCCCTGTATGTTGTAGTACACAGTGTGGATGTGCATCACATGACAATCATCTCTGGTGTGATGATGCTGCATCAAGTCAAGGGTATTGCACATCAGCATCATGTGATGCTGGAGGACAGAATTGCCATTTCTAACTTGGTGTTGCAACGCCTCATATGATTCACAACACCGTATCTATGTCCAAGCACAGAATGCATGATATGGGTGATGTCATAGGTATGTCATAGAGCCAAGAACATGGCATCACAAACATTTATGTGCCCTGACATTATTGTGCAAGAGTTCTGGATCTGCAGCCGCCAATTTCTATTGGAGACAGTTGTATATGATGATAAGTTGTTGCACTGAACATGTCACATCTGTTGTTGATTATTATTATGAAAAGTGATGTGGCATTCAGACATGAACTATTGACAGATACCCACATACAACCTTATTGAAAAATAACTAGAATGTACTACCATCGCCATATGGTATTTTCCCCCATGGCATCAACTGTGTCACCACAAGACAGTATGTCATATGAACAAGCCCCTATGGCCACCACAGCGTCACTTTTTTCTACTCAGTGTTGCCAATGGTGTGTGCGTGTTATTTACAAGGCAGCTTTAAGCCACTTATTGCATTGTATCTCCTCGTATCAGTCTCTTTAAGTGTGTGCTGCCTTGTGCAGCACACAAGGAAAATGCAAATTCCCATTCTTTCTTTATGTACAGGAAGGTGTCTCTTCCTGTACATAAACAAACTTTGAAGAAAATGCAATTTTGCCACTTTCATGTGTGCTGCATGAAGCAGCACACATGAAAGTGACAGTATGGCATTTTAGGATTGTTTATGTGCATTTTGGTGCACCTTCCGACACATGTTCAATACTCCACTGCACGCAGGCACACTAGCACCATGGTGCAAGGGTGCCTACGTTGGTGCTAACTTGCTAAACTTAGCACCATCACAGGGTGAAACGCAAGGCTGCACCACATTCTTGTAAATATGGTGCAGCCTTGCGTTTCAGAAGTGGCAGAGAGGCGTTAAGCCAGGAAGGATAACACATCTCTCCGCCACTTCCTTGTACATATCCCCCTATGAGTACGTGTCACAGAGGGATGACTGACATGATGAAACATCAACAAGTTTCTCATGAACAGTCACACAATGTGGAATCGATTGTCGGTACATAAATCGGTCACATCAAATACTTGTGTATTTGATGAGGAATAAGGCAAATCAATTAAATGCTGAGGCAAATAAGCAAGCCTCTGTAGCCAATAGGAAAGCTTGTACTCACAACATAGTCTTGAACAGACTAATGCAGAGTCAGTGTGGAAGCATGCATTCGAAAATCAGGGTAGGACAATCTCAACACAGGCA
Source organism: Calotriton arnoldi (assembly GCA_963921515.1). Lineage (NCBI taxonomy): Eukaryota > Metazoa > Chordata > Amphibia > Caudata > Salamandridae > Calotriton > Calotriton arnoldi. Next base: position 227,714 of record CAWUFW010011584.1, on the reverse strand, counting down.
TCCTTTCAGATCGCATTTAGTTGATGAGTGTTGGACATTGTTATGCTGCTAAGCCCACTCATCATAACACAGCACCATTCACAAATGGGCACCTTCAATTCTGTGTAGTGTCTGATTTTCATACTGTGTGTGAATAATGTCATAAACATGCTCTTTACGGTGACATGCTGAACAGTTCTGCCAATTCACATGTTACTAGTTGGTCATTTGGATGTGTCACACATGAAATACAAAATGGTTCACTGATGGATCAGGTGCATGATTGTGATCCTTGCATAACATTGACTAACATGTGCTCAAACTAGACAACAGAGCACTTTTGGGCGAGGGTGTTTTCCTTAGCAATACCATAATAGTGTTCACACTGCCACTGTTTTAAAAGCAGTGTAGACAAATGTGTGGTTCACATGCAACATCGTTGCTGTCATATTGGTTCATGGCACTTAAATGTGCATAGATGGTTAATACTTGTACACACAGCTGCATGCAACATATGCCCTCTTTCCTTGCATGCATGTCAAACTTTTAGCATTGTTCCACAAATTGATAATAACATGTATACATGATCTAATCTGGTTGTGTAGCTCTGGTGACATCTCCAAGGGCTCATACAATGATTTTATATTCGCTCAAATGTATTACATGACTAACACTGTTGTGATTAGTCATCAGACTTGATCACAGACTGTGCAGCCTACTGTCTTTGGTTAGTTGGAATGGCAGGGTCTGCTATGGGCCTGTCATACTTCATACTCACTGTACTCTCCCCATTGGCCTTGATTGCTGTTAATTTGCACACCCAAATTGCAAACAGAAATCTGCGATTTGTTGATACTGCACTCTGTGCCTGCCTTGTCCAAGCACATGAATAATCATGTTGTAATGACGAATAGGACACTTCACCCTGCATGCTTTACTCCGCAGTGCCATTACCCTGCAGTTTTTACACCACAAAATGTTTTACAATGCAGGGCTGTACACCGCAAACTGTCATAACGCATTCACCATTACAACGCAATTTACAATTCTAACTTCATCGTTGCGTTGTAATGGGGAATGCATTGTAATATTTTGTGGTGTACAGCCCTGGGTTGTAAAACATTTTGTGGTGTAAAAACTGCAGGGTAATGGCACTGCAGAGTAACGCATGCGGGGTAAAGGATGTTTCCCTGTCATGACCATCTAATTCGTAATACGGCTATGATGTGTTCATGATTTATCAGGTCATGTGTCTATTTGCATGTTCTTTTTTATGATGTTCATGGCTCATTATTCATAGGTGTGGAAATTATGCATTATGCCATCATGTTATTGGAGTCAGGAAACACGACAATTATCATTTTATTTTTTTAGATAACATGTCCCCGGAGAAGCAGCGTCAGTTCCTCCTGCGAAAGGAACATTATCAACAGATCAGGCGTGTGGCTAAGGGGTACAAGGCAATGGCCAAGAGGTACCAGGATGAATGGGCTGCAGGTAAATGGAAGTCCATCACAGACAGTACAATGAATGCTGGTAAGAAACACACAACACTGCCTGCATCGTCAACACAACAGAGCCAGACCCAGCAAATCCCTGGACTATCTGGAATTCATCTGCCCACTCAAAGGAGAGAGTCAGCTGTCCAAGGTACATTAGGAGCTGCTCCACGTGCGGCAGACACATCTTCACACATGAGTCTTCCCCACTCACAGAGTGCACAACCAGGGACATCCTCCAGAGCTCAAGGACACCTGGAAAGGTCTGTCCTCACCAAGAGGGAGAGGAAGTTAATGTTCAGTTTGAACGTCAGAGTTGCCCGACTTGAACGGGACCAGAATGACATTAAGGGCCACCTCATGGAAATTAAGGAGGCCCTGGGGCTCCCATATTGATGGACAATGGTTGTTCGGTTTCCCACCCTGTCCAGTCCCACGTTTACCCTCTCCTATTTATCATCCTGTTAACATATTTGGTAGTTAGTTAGTGTTAAGTGTAGATTGAGTGTATGGATAATGTAGTGTTAGGTGTAGGTAGCTTATTAATTATAGGATTTTATCTTTATATTGCTTTTGTTTAAGTTTCCGTTTCCTTTGGGTGGGGAGTTGATGTGTTTTTTGACTTGTTAATAAAAAAAATAAAAAAATTAGTTGATGTTTAGGATAAGGTGTCTTAGTGCCGTCAGTGATGTGCCATAAGGGGGGTGGTGGGTTGATGTTTAAGATATGTTGTTATGTGTATAGTCTTAGGTATGTTTAGTGTAGTTATGTTAGTACAAGTTAGGTTAGTGTAGTGTAGGATTACTTAGAATAATTAGTGGATTTGTTTACAAGTGTTTTGTTTCAAATAAATTGCCAATGGTTGAGGCTTTGTGCTCCCATTATTTTTTGCTGTTTGTCCTGTCCTGTTAGATTGGTAGTGGATCACGACAGATGCATCCACACCACAATCAATTTTGATGTCTACAATTGTGATTTCAGCATCTTCAAGGGACAGGCTACCAACAAACCTCATTTGAAAAATTGTTTTTAACAAACTTATTGATGTTTTGGGGAACATAGTTAATTTTGGAAAAGAGTTTTCGATTGGTCTGACAAATATTTGACCATACGTGATTATTTAGCTAGGACAGATTTACACAGGATGCACTGTTGGCATTGTGCTCTGCACAGCATTGTTTGAATGCTGTGGGTATGAAGTCCGGACACTTTTTGACATCTGTTATTACACCAGTCTCCACAACAGCTTCACTTTCCACATGGGGCTGCAGGGGATGTATGCTTATCTTTCTTAACAAGTCCTTCTGACGCCTCTTTACTGGTTTTTCTGCACAGCCTTGTAGATTTTGATCAACAGTGTAACCAAACTGGCAAGTGTTGTGTGAGGGATGTATTGATGTGCGTTACAGCTAACCTTGGCACCTCTTGGAACCATTATCAATTTCAGAGCTATGCTTTCCTACACCATTCCTCCTCTTTCTGCTTGATAGAAGTATTTTTAATATGTGACGTGTTAAGTGAACTGACTTTACATGTGTCATGCCATGACACACATCTTTTCACAAATTGTCCACCACATTGACTATGGGTAGTTCTTCAGTGTATGTATTTAGGAAGTATTGTTAGTAGACACTTCAGGGCCTATGTACGAGGAGGTGGCAGAGTGAGGCGTTAGCCGTCTTGGATTAACACCTCACTCCGCCACTTCAGAAACACAATGGTGCACCATATATACAACATTATGGTGCAGTCTTGCATTTCCCACCTGCGCTGGTGCTACACTTAGCAGTGTGGCAGCAACGCAGGCACCCTTGCACCATAGTGCAAGGGTGACTGCGTTTAGGGGATGATTGTTTATGTGTAGGAAGGTGTCCCTTCCTGCACATTAACAATCCTAAAATGTATTTTTCTCACTTTTATGTGTGCTGCTTCATGCAGCACACATGTAAGTCACTAAATGGCATTGTTTTTACAGATCATTTATGTACAGGAAGGGACACCTTCCTGTACATAAGCAATCCATGGCAGTTAGCTTTTCCCATGTGTGCTGCACAAGGCAGCACACATGTGAAAAGCAGATACGTTGAGGAAAAATGCATTTCTCATGTTTTTGCCATGTTTAGAGCAGGTTTTCCATGGTCTAAATTTATGCGCTGCCTCATATGTACACTGCCCTTGTACATAGGGGGCTGAGTCAAAAGGAATGGGTGTTGCGGTGGAACGCACACCGCAACACCCACTGCCTACCCCTTTGACACTAATTATAGCGTGAAAGGGTGCCTTATGGACAAGGCAGTGTTAAGCCACATTAAGCGGCTTAACACTGCCTTGTAACTAAGGCTATGCCCCTATCGCCACCACAACCTCGGAAAAAGTGAGCTTGTGTTGGTGATAGGGGCTTGTACAAATGGCCCTTCATGTGTCTGTACACTGACATGAGCATTGTTCCAAATCGCAATCAACATCATGGGCATGGAGTAAATTTCTTGCTGGGAGACAGTAATGTCTAACAGATCAAGGCATTGTTTATGTCACACGTGTCAGGCACTCACAGGGCCCAATTCACAGAACTAACTTAAGACAAAATCCTAAACTCACTACCATTTTGGTATTCACAGAATGCACTTACTCATTTTGGTATTCACAGAAGGCACTTACTCATTTTGGTATTCACAGAAGGCACTTACTCATCAATGAGTAAGTGCCTTCTGTGAATACCAAAATGAGTAAGTTACTCAAAATGAGTAAGTTACTCAAAATGAGTAAGTTACTCAAGTGCCTTCTGTGAATACCAAAATGAGTAAGTGCCTTCTGTGAATACCAAAATGGTAGTAAGTTTAGGATTTTGTCTTAAGTTAGTTCTGTGAATCGGCCCATTGCGAATCTAAGCATATTCCCTTTGTCAGATGTTCTTTGATTAGTAGTAAGGGCTACCCTGAACATGCATTGTCGGCACATTTCAAACATGATTGATCACAGGCAACACACATCTTCATGACTCAATGATTTTTATTGACATGTGCAGTGACTGATGTGGTAGACTGGCCCAGTTCTTGTTGCAACAGCAAACCATTGTGTGAATGCCCGAGGGGCCATACAGAGTCCAGGGGGCAACATGTGCAGATACATGTTGAGGAAGAGGCAGAGTTCAGTCAGCAGGCTGATTGCAGTGTCATTGGAAACAACACAAAATATGGCAATCCATATCAATGTCCAAGGTGAGTATAGCAGAGTGATTCCGGGGACAGTGGAAGCTGATGTTCTGGGGCATGATGCTAGGCACAGATCGAAGCAGAAACAGTCCATTTGACAGAGCTGAGTGTTACCGCTGACTTCTTCACAAGATTGTTGATTCGTCAACATCTTCCTCCTCTGATGTGTCATGTGCCTCCCGTGTGCGTGATGGAAGATTGGCTGGGGCACTGTGAGACAGTGACACATCAGGGGGGTGAGATGTGGATGTTGAAGGTGCAGCAACCTTCCTCTATGCCACAGGTTGAGGCAGCACTGCTGTGATGAGAAGCTGCAGGGCTTGGAGGACTCCAGCAACATCTCTGTGGTATGCAGCCATGGCTGCCAAGTGTGAAGCTTGCATCCGCTCCATGTTCTCCATGATCATTCTCATGTGACGCAACTCCTTGGTGACATTGCTGGAGCCACTTTGACTGGACAGTTGTTCTTGTCTCTGAGTCACTACTCCAGTGATGTCAGCCATGGAATGCTGGAGAGCATGTAGCGGACTGTGGGTGCCTGTGGTAGACTCTAGGTGGTCCTGAATGGGACTGAGACACCCACGTATCCCATCTATTTTGGCTGCCAGGCTGTCAAACCCCACCTGCACCTGACCAGCCTTCTCCTGCTGGACCTCTACCGCATGACGTTGAAATGTCAGAAGTGGGTCCTCAAGGTCCTGGGAGACAGGTGTGGTGGTGGGTGCTTGCTGCTGTGTGTTTTGTGCAGGGGTGGAGCTACCACGACACTGCTGGATATCCCTGCTTCCAGAGATGGGCTGCCAATGGAGTTGAGCAGCTCTTGGAGGGTGTCCTGGTCGATGGTTGAGATGTCTTCATCTTCATCATTGAGGAGTGCGACAGGCGGCTGTACAGGAGGTGATGTTTCTCCCTCTGCAATGTAAAGATGAGGTGCTGTTGTATGTGTGTCTCAAGTATGATCATGAATTAGATCAGTTTACAATCAGACTGCATGACAATGTCCATTCAGAATATTTAGGAGGAGAGACCTATTACATGCAGGATAGTGGATCATTGTACAACATCACTGATGTGACATTATAGTTGTAAATTATTTTCTTACAGTTTACAAGTATGCCAAATGTGAGTGGCCACTTTCTACACACATGCAGCACCAGTTGTGTCCTCTGATCAGTAGTGGCAGTGGTGCAAGTTGTACCACATTGTTGTCAATGCAGATTAGCTCTGATTTATGTGTCTGTACACTGCATTGTGGTAGAGTCACCCCTTCTCAGTACACTGTGATCTTTTTAAAGATTGTTCAATTTTGGAGGTGTGGATTACATGCTACCACACATTGCTGTTGGCAATGCAACATGATTGTTGTTGTGGCATGAGTAGGGCTAATACACTGTTGTGCTCTGGGTTGATGTGATGTGCCACATGATATGGGCAGGGAGGTATGCTTGATTTGCCATGATACAAACTGTGTAGATACATGTTGATGTTGTAAAGTCAAAGTGAGTAATGACATTCTCATCGATGCATATTGATCTGCAGGTATGGTGCAGCTTCTGTTTTACTGCCCTTTATCACTTTCACCCAGTGACCCTTGCACTTATGTGCATTTACAATGGTGAGATGCTGCAAGCTGGAGGAAATATGGGTCTTGGTCACAGTTGGGACACTTGTGCATTGTTGGACTGCAGGTGTCTTTCTTACATCAGGGGTTGTATGGATACGAGGAAGTGACAGAGTGAGACCTGCTCCTTGAAGGATAAACTCCACACTCATCCACTTCAGTGACAGAGCGCTGCACAATGTTTACATGTTTATGGTGCAGGCATGCATTTCATCATGCACTGGCACTTGACTTGTCAGTGTGGCATACAGACAGGCAGCTTTGCAGGGAAGTGCAAATGTGCCTGGGTTCAGGGTGAGAATGTTTCTGTATGAGGAGGAACCCCTTCAGGCACATTAGCTATGAATGACTAATTGCTGTTTCAATGTGTGCTGCACAATGCAGTACACATGTAAACTGCAAAAGCTTTGGCAATTGGGATTTTTTTTATTCATGTTGGGGGTCATGGTTTTCCTTTCATACATTGCTTACTACCCTCCTGTTGGCTTAACCGTTGTGAGTATAGGGCAGCGTGACTTTCGATGGGTGTTGCAGGGTGAACAGACAGAAACAACACCCATTACCCTCAACGTTCACACCACGTGCAGTGTGTAAGTGGGCCTAGATTACATGGCTGTGGATTTACACTGGCTTCTTAGTAGTGCTCAACCCCTATCACCACCCCAACGTCACACCAGGTGCGATTGGCAGGGTGATGTGTGCCTGGGAATATGCCCCTCAGATGGACACATGGATGATACATGCTGTTCTGCTCATGATTATTGGATGCCTTTGTTTATGTGAGGATGTTTACAGACATGACTGCGTATTTGTTCACTGCCACTGTTGACTTTCCCCAAGTACTTGTTTCCATGCACGTCAAGGCGTATTGGGCATCTCACACCAGGACTGTGATTACTGTAGAATACTGTTATCTGTATGGCACATGTGTACACTTTAGAGTAGATGATTTCATTTTGACATAAGGGGTGATGGTGACATGTAGCAAGTTGACATGCATTGGTGCTAAATTGTTATTCTTGCTTGGTGCCATACGTCATTTGTCATGCATCTTTACAGGGGCATTATAGTTCTGTGAGCATGGCACACAGACGAGACATGTAGATAGTTTTTTTGGGACACATTCCTTATATGCATAGTCCATACACTGTACTGTTAGAAGCATATCCCCTCTTTTCATAGTATGACATCACATTAGGCCTCAAGTAGGCTACATTTGTGCATTGTGGAATACGCACCTTTGAGACAGAAGGGTGCATAATCACTATGTTGTGGCAATGCATGTGTTTATGGTGTGCAGACTCACTACATGCTTTGTCACTTGGTGAACACAGGGCTGCATCTCATGAACAAGCAAAGGGGCATATTGACTGAAGAGGTGGCAGAATGTCACATTGGCCTCCTTGCCTCAACACCACGCACATACAAATTGGCTACCCAGGGCTGCATCTCATTGACAACAATATGATGATGCCCCGTGAACGAGACTGATCATGGGCAAAAGTGAGCAGGCCACCACAGATGGCAGCACACATGCACCATTGTGCACGTGTGTCTGAGTTGTGTGCAAGAATGTGTATGTGCAGTAAGATCACCCTTTATGCACATGTACAATCTTCAACTCAACTCAGACACCCGTGCACAATGGTGCATGTGTGCTGCCATAGGTAGTGGCCTGCTCACTTTTGCCCATGATCAGTCTCGTTCACGGGCATCATCATATTGTTGTCAATGTGATGCAGCCCTGTGTAGCCAATTTGTATGTGCGTGGTGTTGAGGCAAAGAGGCCAATGTGACACTCTGCCACCTCTCCAGTCAATATGCCCCTTTGCTTGTTCATGTTGCCCTTATTATGTAGTCTGATGTATATATTTTTTTGCTATATTTTGGATTAATTTTCTGAACAGATTTCCAAATCTGTGACACCACCAACATGTGTCTTTCAATATATTCAATAACTAAGGTGATATGTGGATATACCCCCAGGGACCACAGTATCTGGGACAAGATCTGCAGTCAGTGTGGGTGTGCACTGAGAGATATTTATTTGGGCATGAGTGGCATTGGTCCCATCCATACCCCTCCCCCAGTCCCTGGTTGTTACCCTGTTGCTGATGTGGCTGGTCATGTTCAGCACTATCCTGTCCCTGGACTCCAACCACTGACTCCTCGCAGATGACTGCGGACACCTGTTCCTCCAAGGCGTCCAGCTATTCCTGTGGCGCTGGACTCCCACCTCCGGTCTGTAGTGCTGCCTGGCCATTGTTGGACAGTTTCTGCTTGAGCTTCCGCTTAGCATCATGCCAGCGCGTCTTGCAGTCGGTCACTGTCTTCTTGACCTCTGCTACAGCATTCACCTTGGCTACGATGGACTGCCATATTGCATTTTGGTCCCCAATGACACAGTGGAGCTGACAAACAGCTGGTGTTGTTTGTCTGTCACCTCAGCAATCAGGATCTCATTTTCCTGCTGGCTGAACCTGGTTTTCCTCTTCCTCTTCCCCTGGGTCTCTGGCTGGTCCTCCTGGCTGTTTGTGGTGTTAGGGGAGTTGTTCTCTCCTGCATTACTGGGTCCAGCTTCCTCCATGATTCTTCTGCTATTTTTTTTTTTTTGTGTGGTGTTTTGGGTACTTCGTGGGCGTTTTGTAGTTGATTTTCCTGCGAAACCTAAAAAAAGGGGTGTCACACGGATTAGCGTGCAGTTTCTGACTGCTGACTGGCCGGCCGCCACTTTTTTCACGTTTGCGGCAAGATTTTTATCGCCGTAACCCAAAGGTTAACGTCGACAGATCCCACAGCGATGAGAAGCTATCGCCATGTAGCGACGTATTGTAAATACGTTGGTACCATGGCAATAATTTTCAGCTGTACAGGGCGGTAGGAAAATTGCCGCTAACTGACGCTAACGTTAGTTAGCGGCAATTCTTGTACATGTACCCTATAATTTCATTTTATTGTACAACATATGCTACGTATGCACACACAATATTACGCCTTTATTTTGATTTTTGATGCTTGAAGCCTGAAATTAATTTTGTGACGCTTTTAACTCAGAAATTAATTCACATTACCTTGTTTACTCAAACGGAACTCGTGAATCCAACTGTATGTGCAAAAGCTATGCAGAGCGCCACATGCAAAACTACGGTGTCAAACGCTGCCAAAAAGAGTAATTACCTAACGATCTAAATAACACTTATCATTGTTTTTTTATTCGTCTTTTTAGGTCATCATCAATGAGTGATATTTGTATTATCAACTTTCAAAAACTGACTTTTATTGAAACATTTATGCAACTAGTATCAATCTAAGACACACTTTTATAGTCACAATAATGCCTGGACTTTGTATGGTTTCCTTGCAATTTCTTTATATGCAGCAACAGATTACAAACCCGGTTAGGCATTGCATCGACATAATTCTCAATTTGCATAAAAGAACACATTTTTTGTAATTGACTGCTACCTGGCATACTGTTTGCCTGACAAAAGCATTTATTTCATCTTGCTTTACTCAGCAGTGAAATTTTGCTGCTGCCAGACAGCTCTAGTGTTTTAAGCAAAAGCGAATTTTGGCAAACACTCTATAGACTGTACAGCATTTATGTTCGCCTTAGTTTGGGACGTATTGTGTTGCAAAGGACAAGACACCTTCTAAAGGCGAAATGGTATTCGCTTGTACACATTAAAATCTTATGCCAGCTCCCTTAGTGTGTGTTCCCGGGCCTACCTCAAGGCTGGTAAATATTGTGCGGTTAAGTCATTTCATTCCAGGCCCTTTCATGCCCGCTGACAGCTTATTGGGAGAATGGCCTGCTAACTTTTCAGAATGTGCACTCATCCGTTCGGCTGGCTGCTGGGGGGCTTCACAGCGAATCCTCCTTAGATAAATTCATACTTGCGCGGGGTGATTAGCCCTACAGCCTGGCCGGCTCCCTTGTGTTAGGGGGAAAAAAACAGGGCATCCATGATCAATGTGAGGCCGCGGTTGTCTTGCATTAACTAGGCCGCTGTCTCTAAGGCCTTGTGAAGATGTAACAAAAATCCGCTCCGCTTTTTTCTGAAGATGACAGGTTGAGTTTGACAATCTAATCCTTCAGGCTTGTTTTACTCACTGAAAAGCTCAAGTAGTGTCAAAGGAACCAGCTGATAACCCTCTTCATGACAAACCTAACGGCTTCATCACTACAACAAGAATCTTTTACTGTGGACTTTTCTGCACCTTAAAAAGCATAAAGATTGACCTAATAAAATAAGAGCGCTGTTTTTTTTTAAAAAACTAACTGCCCTGGTTGTGCCTGCTGCATTTACTGCCGAGAAATGCCTTTGACTATTCAGGCTCTCATGCTTCCCAGGTCGAAAAGTGCTATTTGTTAATAATAACAGTACTTAGAAATAGCAAACTGTGTGGTCTCAAGTGCTATATAAACAAGAAAGAGTCAAGCTTTACCATGTCAAGGCATTTAAAAACAGAAATTCACAAATGTTGTTTACATGTGTTGGGTTGTCTGTCAGAATATAAGCAAAACGAAGCATCGTCTGATGTAAACCGTCTGATGTAAATGTTGGGACCTAAACATTAGTCACAAGAATACCTTCGTAATTCTAATATTAACTTCAGTAGAGCACTATTTATATAAACTATATTTAGGTCATAATATTTCAGACGGTATTATCAAAACTCTATCCTGGTACAGTGCTCAGGCGTTGCATGCACAAAAGTTGCTTATCACATTAGCGCCAACCCTATTGGCTTTGGTGATGCTGGAATGCAGAAATATACCCCAAAATGTCAATAGCACGGGTAAGAGAGAAATAATCCTAAATTTGGTGCCGAAGCCCACTCTATGTATATTGTAAAGACGGACCTAAACCCCTAAAACCAAAGTGTTGTTCAAACCAATATTCCCAGATCCAAGTCAGTGACCTTTCTTCAAATACATATCAAAAGAACCACTGCTTTCTATGGATGCACAATAAAAAATCCTTTAGTGGTGGCCATCCAAAAGCTGAAGTATTTTTCGTAGGTAAATATATACATTCTATTCGGAACAGGTGACATTTCTCCAAAATGGAGGGTGCTCCATGGCAGTTTGATTACAGTTTCAGTGATCTGACATTGGTCGCTCGTCTCTGCTCTCTTTTGTTTAACAGGTGTTCACTTTAAACGAAGCTCAGTGGCAATTTGAAGTCCTCGTCTCGTGGGCAGACAAAGATTTCACAGAGGTCAAGGATTAAATACACATGGAGACTAACGTTTGTAAAAAGCATGATGGACCGGTCATGCTGAATTTTCTAGAGACATTTATTTGAGCTGTCACTGCCCATTCTGCACCTGAAATCTGTGTCACTCGAGAATCAGTGCATGTTTGGGTGCCTATTTACGAATTTTTCATGCAACGCAAAGCTTTAAGGCAACTTGCTGCGCTGCGCTGTGCGTAAGGGAGACAGCAGAAATGCTCCACATTTTCAAACTCAAACTCATTTGCGGACCTGCCAGCCGATCATTTCCGACGGCGTCCTGTGGATAGGGGATCCGGCCCAGGTATTCCACTAGAGCCTTGCCTACGCCAACCTCAACCCACACGCTCCCGCCGCTTCCAATCCACCTTCACTTCGGGGGCCGTTGCGAGCAATATCACTGCTCCCTCCTCGAGACCCTACAGGGCTCCTAACCAACGGTCTGCTTTATCCTGCATGATCTACCGAGCCATCGCACCCTTCATTCAATAACCTGGTCCTGATGATGATCCTAAACTACATGGTTCGAAACGCCGTCGACATCCCAGCGCAACATGTGGCGCAATATACTCTGGTTCACTAAAATTGTCTAACTCTGTATTAATTTATGCAAATACTTACCTGTGAACCTCAAGTATTCAGTATATATTTTTTGTCACATTTCTACATGCGCCGTATACCGTTGTTCACTTGTCACCTGCGCTGTCCACTTAAAGTGTCACGAGCACTTGTGTGCACATAGTTCTTCGGGGTACTCAAGTATTTATTGCTTACAGTGCTGTAATAACTGTTCCCAATTGTTCGTTCCTTTCAAGCTTTTTTGTTACCTCTTGCCTTTATTCAATATATGATGCCTTTGGCACGTTTAGCTAAACCATGAGTCTCCCTACCTTCCTTTCTTGCAATGTTTTGTGCATGCTTACCTACTAGTCTTGCAAATAATACCAGTTGAGATATTGTTGTTTATATACCATATTTTCAAAGGCATGGTGAATTCCTGCTGTTTCCTAGCGATGGTGCTCAAGTAGCTGCCAAGCACCAACACAGGCACCCTTGCACCATGGTGTAAGGGTGCCTGCATTGCAGGCTGGATCATTTTTGTGCAGGAAGGGGAACCTTCCTGCACAAAACAATCCTCTGACACTTTTTCCTCTATGTGTGCTGCACCATGCAGGACATTTAGGAAGAGAAAAAAATGCAGAGAAACAAAACTCCTTGTTACGCATCCTACGGGAATGCGTAGCATTTTGACACAGTCCCAGGTTTAGTAGTTGTAGTAAATCTGGGAATGCACCAAAAACCATGGGTGGATCCGTGGGAACACCCATGCTCCACCGATGAAACGCCTTCCTAGGGCGCAGTATCACAAAACAGCAGCTTCCTCTGCCTTGCTTTACTCCAGATTTACTGTGCCAGACAGAGGCACTTAGGGTGGCTCTGCACGGCATAGTAAATGTCACTTGAGGGCTTGCTTTGCCCTTGTGTCACCATGCACGATGCAAAGGCAACACAAGCCCTTGATAAATCTGGCCTTCGTGTTCATAGCATACCAAAGTCCCTTTCCATGCCTCACCAGTAATAATAATATGTGTATTATGCTTAATGAACATGGTACACAGAACCTGAACTCAGGTTAATATATTTTACAAACAGCAGTGATTAATATAGCATAACTCCTATGAATAATGCCATACATATGAAGTAAAAGCCTGAATTATTATTATGATATCATAAGCATGATTTTCAGAGCTTTAAACAATTGGAAGCCTAAAATGAAATTAGAAAATTATAAAATGGATTGAAACTGGCTTAAGGAAAATTCACAGTTGGATGGAATTGGCTTCTATAAACTTTGTGAAGTTTTATAGGACACTTACATTTAGCAAAATTGTTTCTTTGTGCGTGCAATTCATTTACAAATGTGCAAATGTTGTTCTTTGAAAAGATCCATATGCATATTTAGAAGATTAATTCGGTTTAATTTAAGCTTTAAGCACCAAAAATGTTAGTCCTTTATTATGAGTGTTGAAGACAATCCCGATTTCTATTGAAACAAGAGTTTGTGAATGTATTGGAACTACACATTTTGTGGTGAACACCACCATTTTTACCCGACAAATGTATAAGGGGAAAGTGCGTGGGAAAAATATGAAATACGAGTAATTCAGAGCAGTAAACTCTTACTATGCATGTAATTCTCTATTTTCTTTGCATAAACGTACAATAGGAGGTATTTAATACACACTTTAAATACCTCTCCTTGGGGCATCAGTATTTTTTGGGTGCAGCAAATATTACCCTCTACTCCTATAGATTCATAATCAAGGCTTTTGTGGATTTCTCTTCTACAGGCAGCGCTTCCTATTTTCTTTCAAAATATGCAGTTCTACTTGAGTTCGAAAAGGTCAATATGCCTCAAATCTGTCCAGAACAACTTCGACAGTTGAAGCAACAGATTAAAATCCATTTTACTGCCCTATCTCTCATGTTTTTATGAAACCACGTAAGTTGTTATTCTTTTAAATATATTGAAGTCATAGGGTCGCAGATATCAATTAGGGATAATCAAAGATAGAAGCTCCCACACCAAATAGCCTTGGCACTTTCCCTTCTATCCCTAGACTTGGGGCCAGATGTATCAAGCTAAATTGCGATCGCAAACGCTGAAATTCGCAGAATTTCAGCGTTTGCGATCGCAATTTAGCTTTGTGCAATGTAGGTAGACAAAAACCTACTCGCAAAATAAGGAATCGCAAAAATTGCGATTCCCAATTTTGCGCATGCATTTAGAGAATCGCAATTTGCGATTCCCTAAATGCAATGCTAGTAGGCATCACAAATTGCAATATTGCCTTAAGGAATCGCGTGGTAATTTGCGATTTACTAGAAAAAGCACTTTTTGCTTTTTTCAAAGTGCATGTGGCGCACATACATGCCCTTAGGGCATGTATGTGCGCCACATGTGCACACATGCACATTTCAGGGTGCAACAGGGTGTCCTTTGGAACCCTTGCACCCTTGAAATATGCAGTGCAATTTGCGAGTACCTCATTGGGTACTCGTAAATTGCTTATGCTTATTCCTATTCATTCCTATGGGCCTCTTGGCCCATTGGAAGGAATGGGAAGCCATTCCTTATTTGCGACTCGCAATTTGCGACTCGCAAATAAGATATGCGTAGGAATCGCTAAATATTAGCAGATTCCTTCCTACATAGCAGTTTGCGAGTCCTTAATAGCGATTCTCAAATCGCTATTAAGGACTCGCAAACTTGCAGTTTGATACATGTGCCCCTTGGTTCCCTGAAGGCAATGTATATATCCAAGTAAGATTGACAGACTTAGATATGTAAGTAAACCTCATTTTGTACCTTTAATTTGCTCATGTTTCTCTTGCAACAGTTAGATGGTACCTGCACAAGTATTGTCCTTTATAAAAATGCTTTTTTTTAAAAAAAAAGGACACACTCTCTACATGCCACACTAGGTGGCATGTTTCATCATAGTGGTGCTCCTCCACCAGCACCAACTGGTGGCAGGTGGACTCATTCCAAGCTCTTAATTGGGAGCCATTGACATTTGTATGTGTAAAGGATCATGAAGAACTAACATGTTATTAAGAAAGGGTAAGAATTAAGGTATTTATTAAGAGTTAGCCCTGTCTTATACAACATTAAAAAGAAAGAGAGTTGGGTTTGTGGAACTTTCTAGGAACAATTCCTCATGCCTTTCTTAAAAAACAACATGTTTCTGTCTTAACGTGTGACTACGTCACTGGGCTCTCATCAGAGCCTGTTTGACCCTCTTGTGTATCATGCCCTACCTTTTTACCCTATCTATGTGATGTAGGAGCAACAAAAAAGTGACTATATGTCAATTTGGTCCTATTTCCTGAAAAGTATCCTGCAGTAAAAAAAAAGAGGAACAAGTCATTTACTTGTTATGAACAATTTCTTCTGTTTATTTGATTCCTAACATTTTATATCTTTAAATACCATCCACCAAATCATTCCACCCCACACGTTTCAAAGTAACTGCAAGCAGGGTGAGACAAACATTGTGGCCTCTAGTTCTCTCCTAAATTTTGATAACCTTAGTCAACATGTAAGTGGAGGATGTATTCATTGCCTTACCCCATGGAGTAAGCTATAGAGTCTATGAAAAATTAGTAGAGTAATTCTCTTAGTTCAGCTTATATTTACAGAGGTAACTCAGTTTCTATCTGTCCTGTCTTTAAACAATATTAGAGAACCAAATTCTGGTCATTGCAAATCATGTTTAAGTTTGTTGCATTTATTGAATCACCGAGCACCAATGATGTACCGTTGTTTTTCGTATTAATCGCCCTTAGGTAAAAGTGCTATATCAAATGTAAAAAATAAATAAACTTAATATAACTTAAGATGATATAATGTCCCACAATGTGGTGGTTGCTAGGTAGTGCCCAGCGACATGCAACCATACCATTTCCCAAACAGCTGTCACTTAAGACCAGCGCCATGAAACCGTCTGGTGTACGTGCGCTTTAAAAGTTCATTTAACATAACATAACATAAGACCAAAAGAAGTACAGAAAGTATGAAAGGAAATTAAATGAAACTGTGCCCTTGTAGAAGCTCTCCTACCTTGAAATAAGCAACCAAGTTCAGTTTAATTTCTGCCCTTGCATACTCCCAGTCACATTGCAAAATGTACATTCTTAGGGGATCGCAAAATCTGCTAACTCCAGAATATTAATGAGTCAGGTAACATTTTGCAACCATTTATGGATGACTGCAAATGTAGGGATGGAGGCCTGTGAAAGACAGCAGACCCCCATTGAGGTGATCACATTTCCTTTATGCAAGGATATTTTTCAAAAGCAGCCCATGTCATATGTCATTGACACGTGCACTTGGCTAGGCGTGGGAGCATGGAGTGTTACATGACACTAT
The DNA here is from genome assembly GCA_963921515.1 of Calotriton arnoldi. NCBI lineage: Eukaryota > Metazoa > Chordata > Amphibia > Caudata > Salamandridae > Calotriton > Calotriton arnoldi. The sequence continues at coordinate 211,230 of CAWUFW010011584.1, read as the reverse complement.
TGGGAGAGCTCAATTTGGCACTCTTGCACTATGGCAGTGCTAGGAAAACTCTTTCATGTACACATGTATGAAGCACAACGCTTGCTTTTAAAATTCTATCTGGCATTTTTGGCCTGATCTATCATTGGGCAGGTCACAAATAGAGGGTGCAAGTTACACACAAAGGAGTTTGCCACCTGCCCAGCATTTAGCGAAGCAACCAATGTACTAGTCAGTAGCACTGCAAATGTTTACTTGGTCGGGATTGCTAAGCCTCTTGCCTCAAATATATTAATGAGGCAGGTTGCATTTTGCAATGCTTTCTGAAGGGCTGTGAATTAAGGGATGGAGTTCTGCACGGGCAGCAGACCTCCATCCCAGTGGCATCATGTAGGCATTGGTGGTCCAGCCGCCAAACCACTAAGGTAGCAGAGGTCCGGCCTCCAACTCAGCTATCTGTTCCTCCTAGGGCTTTTTGGATTTTATTAGTCAAAACTGCTTTCAGTGAAAAGAAGTGAATAGCTTTGAAGAACATGCACAATGCTGTGTGGTGCACCATGACAGCATAGTGGCCTGGCTAGAAACTTTTGGAATTTGTTTAGCCAACGCTGTTTTCTGTCACAAGAAGGAAGCAGCTTTGAAGAACATGCACAATGCTGCGTGGCGTATCATGACAACATAATGGACTGCCTGGAAAATTTTACATTTTCCAAAGACAAAGTGCAGTGTGACGGTTTGTTTTTGACACATGCTAAATCAATTTCCCCGACAAGTCGGGAGTTTTCTCTGATCAAAATGTTTTTTTCTGGCAGGAAAATGCATTTTTCAAAGGTGGGAGAGGATTCATTTAATTTAATGTATGCCTGGAAAATTGGTGGTGGATAGAAATATTTTAGTCCACCAAGTTATACTGAGGGCAGTCTAAAATATTTCCAATGAACCAAGATCCACAATGAGGGGCACTAAATGTTCCTTTTTCCTCCAGCTCAACTGTCTCCTCACAGAAATTGGGGCCTTCCATTGCTTAATTGGGGGCAACTGGACACTAGCGCGTGATGCGGTGCTGGACTGAACCGGCTCACTGGAAGCGGGCAACAACACAGACAGGGCCCTCCTGGGGGACGTGTTTTCTGACCACGGCTTGGTGGATCACTAGCGCCTCTCCCATTCGGTGGGCAGGGAGTATACATTCTTATTGCCTGTACATGGCCCCCAATCCAGACAGGACTACTTTTTGGCTTCCCACCGGGTGGTGGCCATCACCCGGGAATCCCGGATCATAGAGGCCGCACTCTCCAGGATCCTGTGGGCAGCCACGACTATACAGGGGTCAACTCATGAAGGACGTAGCTCTGGCAAATGCGCAGAAAGTGACTTGCCAGAGGGAATTGGAGGGAGAGATCATGACCCTCATGTGCCTCTATGCCATAAAGCCCTCATCTCCCACACACCATCGGCTGGAGAAGGCCCATGTGGACCTGAACGCACTATATACATCCATGGCTGAATATGCACTACAGAGGCTTAAAGGCAGCCACTATGAGCAGGGCAAAAAGGGGGCCGCCTCAGCCAACAGGAGGCTGCACAGGTCATCCCTGTCATCCACTCTGTGGGCAGCGATGTTCTCACCCGTCCACAAGACCTATCAATGAATTTGTGACCTTTCACTGGACACTATACACCCCAGAGACTATGACCAGCGCAGACCAACTGGAGGCCTTCTTTGAGGGCATGCAAATTCGTAGTCTTACCAAGGAGGGCCGGGCCCTACTTGATAGGGAAATCAGTAAGACCGAGATAGCACAAGCCATCTCTAGACTCACCTACCATAAGGGTACCGGTGAAGACATCTTCCCGGCGGAGTTCTAGAAAAGGGCAGGTGGGGACATCACTGACATCTTTTACGTCACCTTCCAAGAGGCTGACCAATCAGGCTCCCTGGCTCCATCTTTAAAAGAGTGGTGATAGCGATCCTCCCCAAGCTGGGGAAGGACCCCCCCCTGTGTGGCAGCTACAGGCCCATCTCCTTACTTAACAGGGACATAAAAGTCCGTGTTGGCATACTAGCGGCTTGTCTCCGCAACGTGATCCCATCCTTGATACACCATACTCAGGTAGGGTTCATCCCTGGTCTCTCCTCCACGAACCGCCTCAGTTCCCTTGCACATGCCCTGTGGGAGGCCAAAGATCTATCAGATGAGGCTCTTGCCCTCTTCCTCGATGCCGAGAAGTCGTTCGATAGGATTGAGTGGGGGTATCTCTTCACCCCCTTGAAAACATTTGGCCTAGGTGATCATTTTATTAACAAGATCCGCTGGCTGTATGACTGCCCCACTTCACAGATCAATTGTGGCAGCTTCCTATCAGACCCTTTACTAATCTGGAGAGGAATGCAACAAGGCTGCCTGTTATCACCGCCTGTTATTCCAATTGGCCATTGAGCCCCATTGTGGCCACCATCCACCAGCCACTGCTCCTCACTGGTGTACCTCTTCAGACGGGACGTCCAAGATCTATTTGTATGCGGATGACATACCCCTCACCCTCACGGACCTCCATCACTCTCTACCGGCCCTGCTGGACATCATTGCTGATGCACTGTCAAAGTACCAGGTGATTTGGGACAAGAGCGATGCGCTACCCCTATCGCGCTGGAGCACAAGGCAGGCGATCCAATTCTATCCCTTTTACTGGACACCATCGCACCTCAAGTACCTATGGATATTTGTCAATCAAGGCCTGGACCATATGGTAGCAGACAATCTAGATCCTATCATAGCCAGCATGGAACTGGTTTTTGAAAAGTGGTCCCATATAGGCCTATCTATGTGGGGGAGAGTACAGGCAGTGCGTATGGCCACTCTCCCGTGGTTTACCTATGCCCTTGGCATGTTGCCTCTCTTAGTACCCATGTCTACACTGCGTTTGGTGGATGCAGGGATCTGCTCCTTTGTGTGGGGGTCCTCTAGCCCTGCCTGGCTTATACCAAACTTCTGGCAAGCTGCCCGTGTGAAGGTCTGGATCTACCCTCGGTAGAGCACTATGCCTTGGCCTTTCACCTCTCCTAGATTGCTTATATGCTCCCTGGGATGCCAGATCCACAACAGTTGCCTACACCTCAGAGGGAAGTTCCTCGACTGTGAACAGTGGCGGCCGGCAGGCATCCACAGCCTGGTTCAGGTAATTGCAGACGGAGCCCTCAAACCCTTTGAGAACCTCTGCAAGGGGTTCAACCTGCCACCTCAACAGTCATGGAGGCATCTTCAATTGCAGCATTGCTTCCGACGCAGCCTGGGAGCATGGCCATGTGCCCTGCAGGCCTCCCCAGTAGTCTCCTACTTCAGGACATGGGGCTTCTCCTGTGGGTCCTGTCGGGACTTTATGAACTTATTAAACACCACTTATTCTCACTTCCTCTCCTCACCAACCTCCGGACCAAATGGCAAACCTGGCAAACCTGGCTGCAGACGGAGTACGCGGTGGGCGACTGGGCAGAGCTCCAGGGGGACGAGGGAGGCCCGCTTGAAATTCTGCCTCTTCAAAACACTGCACCACTGGCGCTGGACTCCGGTGAAGCTGCATTTGGCGGACCTGTTACCCCACGCAAACTGTTGCCAGTGCCCGGCTACCGACTGCAACCTTGTGCACGCCCTTTGTGACTGCCCCTTAATTTAGCCCTTTTGGGAGGCAGTAGGGACTATGTTGGGTAAGACTCTGATGCTTATGCTTAGGACCCCTCTACCGCATACTCTGATTCTTTTGCATGACCCGGGGGCATCACCACACCTCTCCCGCACTCATCAGCTCCTTTTGCACATGGCTCCAGCAACAGCCAAGATATGCATTCTCCAGCATTGTAGCTCCCCTCACATGAGGAGTAGTTGGCGGCGATGTTCCAGGCAGCCACCCAGAATCGCATCATATACAACCACCAGGACAGAATGGAGATATTCCTCCAGAAATGGGTGACTTTCTTCCGGTACCCTGCACCTTAAAACTGGGTCCAGCACAAAATCCCCTCATCGTGACACTCTACCTGATGGTGGCACCGAGACTAGTCGATTGCTCTGTTTGGAACGTACCCCCCTTAGGTCCTCCCCAACCACTGGACACTCCCCTTCTTTCTTTTCTCTTCTTTTATTCCGCCCTTCTCCCTCCTCCCCCTCTTTCTTTTCCCCCTCTTTCCCCCCTCCCCCTCCTTGGACACACCCCTGTGCTCTCTCTGACATACCACCTTTCTCACGACCTCTCACGATAACATGGAACACCACCCCCTCTAGTTTGGGACTATGAGACCTCCCTGATTGATATGTAGCATGTAGTGCTACCCTCTCTATGTCAGTTGGATACACCCTTATCGATTGCCGATGTATTGCGATTGTGAAAACAATAGCTGCAATATATGCACTGCTCTGTTACCTCCCGTTTGCCCCCCTCCATTCTGTATTGCTCCTTTGTATTGCTTCTTTGATTTCAAATAAAGAATTGCAACACAAAAAAAAAAGATCCACAATAAGGTCAGTGAACGTAATACTTGTTTAAAAGGATGTCGCTGGTTACGGTATTGGGATCATAGCAACTGAACTGCAAAACAATAATTAACCTACACAGTCACTTATTTACATGTGCATACACTAACTTAATCACACACTTACTTATCTATCTAGCTACTTCCTTTGCCATTCAACAACCAACTCACTAATGGTGTTTCACTCCCACAGGGAGGGCATTTTTCCCCAAAATTGTTCTCTCCAACAATAGGTGGGGAGCCAAAATATTGATGTTTTAATATTGACTTGCAACTCACACTATGGGCCATATGTATCAAGCCAAATTGCATTCGCAAACGCCGAAATTCGCAGAATTTCGGCGTTTGCGAATGCAATTTTGCTTAGAGGTATGTATGAAGTCAAAACTGCCTCGCAAAATAAGGAATCGCAAAATTTGCGATTCCCTATTTTACGATTGCATTTAAGGAATCGCAAATTGCGATTCCTTAAATGCAATTTAAGAAGCACCAAAAAAGTGCAATTTGACCTTAGTGAATCGCAGAATTACCACCAACTTCAGGTTGGTGGTAATTTACATTCCTTTGAAAATGCACTTTTTTGCATTTTCAAAGTGCCATGTGGCGCACATACATGCCCTTAGGGCATGTATGTGCGCCACATCTGCACCCATGCTCATTTCAGGGGTGCAACAGGGTGTCCTTTAGACACCCTGGCACCCTTGAAATTGCATTCTCAATTTGCGATTCTCTAATTGGGAATCGCAAATTGTGAATGTCTTCCCATTCATTCCTATGGGCCTCTAGGCCCATAGGAATGAATGGGGAGGTATTCCTTAATTGCGAATCGCAATTTGCGTATTCGCAAATAAGGAATATGTAGGATTCGCAAAATTTATTGCAAATCCTACATACATCTCGTTTTGCGATTCTCAAATAGCGATTCTCTAAAATTCGCTATTTGAGAATCGCAAAACCAAACTTTCATACATATGGCCCAGTGTTGTCACATTCAGTATACTTCCTATATATGCTTACCTTGCCAATAGAGTGGTAGTCGATATTGTGGAGTCAAGATTTGTACGGGTAAATATTTTTGTAGTCAATATTATGATATGCAAGCAAAGAGAACATATGGCCTTGGAATTGGTTATTTTAATGTAGGGTCATTTTTTACCAAAGCAAACACTGGAGTGAGTAGGCTCAATGATGAAGGCCCTAATTAAGTGTGCCCCAGAGGAGGGTGTGATGATTACCACACATGATATAATCTGACACAGGGTTCGGAATTTTTCATTTGCGGTAAGTAGCACACATCCCAAGTTTTGCCCTGAAAATGGGGCATAACATATAAATGTTTGCACTTTACATAGCAGAATCTGCATCTCCAAGTAAATGTTTGCAGGCTTGACCTACCAACATTTAACTAATGAAAATTGGGGGGGGTGGAAGTTTGCCATAAAACTCAAAACTCTGAGCCATGCTATAACAGGAGTTAACACAAATATTAGAATTTACTGGGACAAATATAATCAGTCCAGTGTGATACTGTAAGGTAACTTTAAACATGAATGAGGGTGATGATGTTCTAGGTCATAATGTCCCACATGCAAAGTGGGAAAAGGTAGAAGAAATAAAAGCATTTCTCCTTTTAAACGCTTCCTTCAAAGTAGTGTTTTTTTTGGTGCAAAGCCCTGTCTATTATTCTTAGTAGCTGGTGTTTTGCATAACATGGAACACCCATGTACCAACCATGGACCACCCCATGAGGCTCAGTAAAGCAAAGCACCTCTTTGCTCTGTATTGTGTTTCTTTGACGAAAATTTCCAGTGCAAAAAGGTAGGTGCTAGAAAGTAAATGGAAAAAAATATATTGTGCAGGTTTGGGTCACTTTTGTGATGCAAACTCAGTGCAAAATGTTTGTAGATCTGGCCCAGGGTTTTGTACCCTTCCAGTACAAAATAAATGCTAGACAAGATGCAAACTCCTTACACTATGGTGCAAAGTTGTGAGCATAGTGTTCGGCAGCCTGATTGTGCGCTGCGCTAGAAAGACAGCAGATTAGTGCCATATCTTAGTAGACATGGCACTTTCCTACTCTCTCTCTATCTCTCTTATGCAATAAGGCACAGCCCTTTGGTGGCTGCATTGCGTTGGATGGCACCTTTGTAAATCTGGGCCTCAGTGTGTCTCTTTATATTTATTCACTTTGCAGACACAGCAACATTGTAATTGCTGGTGTATTGTTTTATTTCTGAAGTGCTAGCTGTTTGTATGCGTTAAACTCTCAAAAATCATAGTGCTATTCACTACCGTCCTCGTGCATCCATTTCTTTTACTTTGCTGTCAAGTTAAAGTGTTGTTGGATTTAAGACATGTATTTCATTACAAAATAAAGACTTGTACACTCATAGGCTTCCCGAAAGATTAATGGAAATATTACTGCTTGGTCAAAAGTACCTTGTCTAGAATATTTTGCTGTGGATGACTTTAAAGCTCGCCACATACAAGGCAAACTTTAGCTTCTGACTCTTTTCCATAGCACTCTACTTTGACATCAGAGAGTTCCTCTAATCGTGTAGTCTGTTCACCACAGGGGGGCCTGCTCCCAGCTGCCATATTGATCCAAGCTTCCATATTGCTGTACCCCAAAAGGTTGCTTAATTACTGGACTTTCTTTCTAGGACAGCTGAGTGGAACACGCACACTTTACCTTTCCCAATTCCTCTTGCTTGTTTTGGGTGGGAGGGCAACACAACTCTCCTTCTCATATTTTAAAATTAGCATATTTCCGCCTTCTTGATGTTCCTTTCTTTCTCAACATTTTTTATGGGTGCTCTTTCTTTAGCCTAATTCTTTGCCTTAACAATGTCACTACCCTTTTAAAACTACCTTTGTCTCCTTACCTACTTTTTCCTCTTTAATGTTAAAATTGTGTGTAATGAAGATTGTCTATAGAGTCACACTTTAATTCTTTTTCATAACATTTATATTTTTAAGCTGTTTTCCTATTATTTTCAGCTAAATTGTATTTACCTCTCCTTATAATTGCTTAAAGTGGAGGAAAAAATTAAATTCAGAAAACTCTTAAAAACATTTTTTTTTTCCTCCCTATAGTTTATGATGGATGAAGTATCTTACCTTGTTCTTTTTTGCTCAGTGCCGGGACACCTATTTATGAAGCTGTTCACGCTTAGTGAAGTGCCCCTTATAATTTTGAGTTTTATTGGGTGCAAGAATGCACCCTGTGAAACCAAATGCTTTCTTGTGCATTATTTTACACTTCCTGATAGCGGATTGGAAAATGAGTGTTGAAAACTGCATGGAATAGGGAAGTCACATGCAAGAAAAATCAAGGTAATTTCAGGACCCACATCTTATTCCCCATTGCACGCCAGCAAACTCGGAACTGCATAGAACAGAGTTGGGAATCCTGACCTGAAACAGCAATTCCAGACTTGGGGGCTGATTCTGATGCGGGTTGGAAAAGCTTCCCGACCGAATCGGTTGGGAAATGGTGTCCGACCCACTCGGATCGGGAAAGTCCGACCGGCGGAGTAGGATGCATCCGGATGCTTCCAGATACGATTTGGTTGAACTCCCATTGACTTCAATGGGAACATTTGTTCCTAACCGCATCAGAATTGGGCCCTCGGTCGGGAAGACACGTTCCCGATCCGATTTGGAAGGAGCAAATGCCGTTAGGAGGCCTTCCTAACCGCATCAGAATCAGGCCCTCGGTCGGGAAGCTTTTCCAACCCGCATCAGAATCGGGCCCTTGATGTTTCCATGCCCCAGTACCATGCAAGTATAATGGGCCCTTATTGGTGTTCTGATTATTTAAGGTATGAGAAATGGATTCTATTACTTCGTTTACTCTGAATTTATATGCTATGGCCATCGGTCTCTTATTAACTTGCATAGGAATCACTTTGTTCTATCAGTGAACATATTTTGTGAAGTAGTAACCTTATGATGTATGTGGCATTCGTATCGAGAATGTATATAATATAAGCAGGGACGGCTTTAGCGCTGGTGGGGCCCAGTTAAACAATGTTTGTTGGCACCCACCAGTGACCACCTCCACCACGGATTTCCTCACTACCACCCTTTAACTGTGCCCCTCAAGTCTCCATAACTGCTCTTCTCAGATGGGTTTAATTAGTTTTATAGTCCCACTCATACCAGTGTAGGGTGTCAGAGCACATCACACATATATTACTCAGAGACAATCGATCATACATGTGCAAATCAGTGCACAGGAAACGTTACATAAGACAGAGGACTAAAAGTTGTAGGAGTCACATGTCATCCATACTGGTAGGCAGTATAGCTTAAGAGTGCTTGGTCTGGAGAAGCACAAACTTAGAATTTAAAACATAACACCATGATTGGGGGTTCTCTTTAAGAATCAGAATTGATTTCTATCCAAATTAACCCTTTTTTCCAACATTAGGATAACGAAAGACTGGGGAAAAAAATCATAATGCTCTAATCTATACCTTGTAGTTTACATTCAGCTATTTGATGGCAGATAATAGCTCACTGTTCTATGTTAGGATTATAACGTATAAATTGCAAGTAACAAAAGGATCTCTCAGACAAAATCAGTAACCCACTGAACTATTTACATTAAATGCACTTATTGATCTGAAAGGTACACCTTCTTTGCAGCAGGCATATACCCACTGCACTACCTTACCATGAGTCAAAACTTCCACTAGACAAACCTCCAATCTTTCTCTAGGAGGAACATTAATCACTGGAGTTATCTTGACATTTATATTGTTGCCTGAAAGTTTCTAGATGCCAGGAACGCGGCAACAGGTGCTTTTAAAACCATAAAATACATGCAAACACCCAATCCGAAGTCTGCGCCCATTGCATTCTCACCGGTCGCACCGCCCTAGAGCCGGCCCTGAATATAAGACACAACAATGTTCAGGTTTTTGACTTATGGCAATTTAAATACTTTTATCACATGCACCATATAAAAGATTTAGCAAAAGGCTCTTCTGCTATGACAGTTGAGTTGGTCACAATACCGAAGTTGAAGTTATCGAAATGTCATTAGTAGGAGATTGATAACCTTGGTTTGACTCTACATCCCAGTGACATAGAAATAGTGAATAGATTAGATCCTACATATCTAAATATAATTTCCATTTGGTACAACAATAGACTGATTTGTATTTGAACCAAATATTACAACAGCAATGAGAATCAGAATGCAATAAATGATCTCTTTAAAATAAATCTCATTGTAGCTCTTACATAGCTAATAGTGTACAGTATGCTCACATCCACATATAATTGGGAGATAGACTTAAACAAGTTCTTTGCTCAAATATTTTGATGCTGACAGATGTTAACATGAGGCATTATGTACTAGGGATAACGTACATCATAAACAAAAACATTCTTAAGGGCAAGAAATAAGTGCCTCAATTTCCAAATTATGTTCTCTCCTTTCACTTCCTGGAAATATAGGTTTGTGAGCTGTACTGAGTCAGACTATCAATTCATCAATGTAGTTTAAATGGCTCTAAATTCCTACCTATGTTTCTAGGCTGGTTGTGGTAGATTAACAGAATATTGTAACCTAAATATCATCAGAGAAAAATTGGTCCTAAATATCATTTACAAAAATATCACCCCATTTGAGTTAATAATATACAATGTACACTAAATTGAGAGATAGTTTTGAAAGCAACATTTAGGCCATTCTATGCATGTCTAACGATATGTTTGCTATTGTTATTCCGACATACAGTCCCAGTGGCATTTCAGTTGACTGGGGGTGAGTGTTTGATTTGCTCTAACGCTCCGTCCATCATTCCCTTTGGTATTGCTTTGTGCGCCCTAAGTTGGCAGGGTATGCCCAGACGTGGGTCCCTTGCTCACTTTGCCACTGGATTCAAGATAGCCTGGCTGATGAGGGTTTTGAACCCGAAACCGGTCCCAGGATGCTTGTTTCCGGTCCAGGGAAGACATGGCTTGGCAGTTCGGGCTGGACTGTTCCCATGAGGCACAGGGTCAGACTGATTTGCATATGGCCATGTCTGAACTGGGGTGGTGGAGTGAGCTAAAGAATGATGATGGATTAAACCCAGATCAGTTGACTGGGGGTGAGTGTTTGATTTGCCCTAACGCTCCGTCCATCATTCCCTTTGGTATTGCTCCACTGGCATTTTTCACCAGTGGGTCATATCAATTTTATGGCACATGGGCCTCTGGCTGCAACTTGAAAATAAAAAAAACTAATACGTTTCTGTAGAAATAACAGCTGCATTTGAGGCCTTTTCCATATCAAGGTATTATGCTCATTCCTGCGGGGGAAGAGAAGGGTTTCCCAAGACACAAATCCTTGATGGACATTTTGGAAGTCACTTCTTCAGCAAAAAGAGAAGGGTTTCCCAAGACACAAACCCTTGATCAACATTTTGGAAACCACTTCTTCAGACAAAACAAATGGGCACAAATAGAAGTCTCTGGTTGAATGAGAAGACAAATATTCAAGTACCACTTTTCTCTATGTTTATTAAGAGCTTACCGTTTGAATTAACCAAAAGCAAAATTGTGTGTCCAATGTCAAACACTGATTAGGTGTGAGCCAAACTGGTACTGAGGTATTTCAACCTTGGTTCTTTGTCACCCACGTGATAATCTTCTCGACAGCATAAATCAACCTGTACCTTGAAAATAACACAGGAGAGAACTCAACAGATATGTCAATTCACTGCGGCAAAACATTGGGGGGAATTCCACCCACTGTGAACAGTGTGATCCAGATAAATAAAGATTCCCATAGTCTTTTGCTCAGTAAGTCATCACTAACAGTCACTGATAATAGGGTTTCTGGAATGTTCCATTCTTTGATGATGTCACAAACGTTTTGTGAAATATTGCAACATTGCTCATGAATTGTCCCATTTAATCTGAGGTCGTTTTTTTGTTCATAGAGTCCAAACCTCTGGAAGAAAATGTAATAATGTAACAGAGAGTAGTTAGTGTGTATTGCGATATGAAGTTTTTCTAAAGAAGCAAAACAAATGAAGATAGAATGCTACACTGTCCACATCGGATTGTAGCATTAAAAAGTGAGGTCAAAGCCAGTATTCAGCACTACTTATGAAACATGTTTTAGGATTCGCTTTCGGGTGACTGTTTCAGTTCAGTAGTGTACAAAATGACTTCTTCTACAACCAAATTAGTGTTTTCTTGGGCATTGGTTCTTAATTATAAATTGAAGTATCAGTCAGTTAAGTGATCTTTACTTGGCTAAAAGCCATACAATTTCAAACAATAAAAAAGCCATAGTACAGCAGTAATCACATCATCAGCAAACAATCTGCTACAATATACAATAACATAGTAATATCAAAACGTATATATAAAATCCTTGAGAACTTTTCCCACATATTAAAAACAGATAATTGTAGCTTGTTACAAGATTCAATCATACTTTCTACAGTTCAACAATTAGCAAATATCAGGTATTCCATAATGTTTCCGAATTTTAAGAACACTTCTAATCATATTAATGACTGCAGAACATATATTGGGCTAGCCAAGTTTCTGTAAAAATATAAATCCAGCCTTATTTTGTCAAATATTGGCATCACGTAAAATCAGGATCCAAAAACAAAACCGTGTGGCAGAATATAAAGTGCAAAGCAGTATAAAGGGAGCTGTGCTTTGGGCATGAGCATAGACATTTTCACATGGACATTTTTGTAGGTTCGGGAACCATATTCCCTGCAGCAGAAAAGCAACCAAAAAATGCACTGTGCTCAGTCGTACTCGACTCAAATAATATCGGTAGGTTGGATTTGTTCATAAAAGTACATAAGGTTCCATTCCCGCTGGAGTTGTAACATTAGACTGCTTGAACGCTGTTTCCAAGGAATTGACCCTTTCCATCCGCGACCTTGTGCAGTGGTTAAAATATAATTGGTTAGTCTTTTCTTTACAGCTGGGGTAGGAGTTCTCAGGGTTCATGAGAAATTCAGGGGAACCTATCAATTGAAATGTTTCCCTCAAATAAGTAAGCCAAGGAATCAGCGACACGTTATCTAGGGCTAACCGGTCTTTAAGAAAGTACCTGGTGAGACCTGTCTCGGGTTTACAGCCACAGCTGATCCACAGGATCAAAGGTGCTAAGCCATGACTTCTCCTATAGAGTTTAGCCTAACCTCTGCATGACAAAAATTGAAGTATCATATGAAAATGGAAAATAAAATAACAAGAGTGCCTGCAAAGTTACACCCTATTTCAACACAATATGAAGGTGTAACTGTATGTCACTGAGATGTAGTCCAAGCCACTTATTGCACAATATATTTATATATATAAAGTCTGGAACACGTGTTAAATGATCTACATCTGTTTGGTAGATTCTATAAAGTTCATTGTCTTATTAAAGTAGTAAAACTGCACCGGCCAAGTTCATTTTAGATAAACCTTTACGTCTCTACATTATATATTTTTCAAACAACCCTTTTCCAACTATTTGCAAATAAATATGGCTGTTTTATTTTACTAAAAAGCTCCAGAAATGAACGTTTTGAAAATTACTGTTTACTCTTTTATTCTTTTTATTTCAGATCGTATACAATACCTTATTCCACGCCCTAGTATACCCTAGCCAGCCCTGTCACATTTTACAAATTCCTATAATTAAAAAGTGCTCTTCAACCCCCCTGCCAATAAAACTCTCTGAGGGCACAAAATAATGCAAATAAATCATAAAACTGCTTACACCAGATTTTCGTATTCGACTGTTTGTTGTTCAGGCTGGAAATCTGATTTCTTTATTCTAGGGATTGGGCAGAAAGAAAAATCTAAATTATGACAATATTAGCTATTACATTTGCCAGTGGCGCCTCTTTTTATGTAATAAACTGCGGTAAAAATCACACTTTCCAACAGCAGTGCTGAAGGTTTCTCTGCTTTATTGTTTTGAACGTGCTTCTGAAGGATATTATCCATCTAGGCACAGTCAAGCCAAAGGCAGCCTTGTTAAGCCTGAGTTAAGGGGAACATAGCAGAATCTTATATCTTCATGCTACAGCTCTTCTAATCAAATGTATATCTTCCTGAAATTATGAAGGGAAAAATGATCGGTCATTGTGTCACTGGGTATTTTCACCCCTATCTACCATTACGAACATTTAAAAAAAAATGATGTCAGTATGATCAATTTCTGAAATTTCCTCTCTTATCTCCGGTAGCCTTCTGCGGTGATATTCATCTAAAAAATGTTTCTAATAGCTAATCCCCAAAACTCAGGTTGAAGTTTAACACAAGTCCGAAATGGCTGCCGGTAATGCTAATGTTGCGTATACTATCCGCAGCATACCTTAAAAAGCTCTACATCGGGTCTAAGTCTTCTTGAGGAAATATTGAAGAACAACAAAAACCCCAATCAGTCTTTCCCTGGCATGTGTTCCCTGAGTGGCTTTAGGAGTCTGCAACCAGCATCCTTCTGTGCAAGTCGTTGATTTAAGTTTCATTTGAAAATTTACATCCTTGTATTGTTATGCATATGTGATTGGACAGAGACAGGGTCTTAAAAGCTTACAAGCTGATAGTGTTTGTTTAAGGCTGAATTCTTAAAATGATATATGCACTATAGCCATGCTTTTAGCAGTTTGCCCTGCACAAAAGGTTGAAACCCACTAAACGGAACATGTTAGAGCTTCAAGCTGTCTTTGAATTTCTCAATTAGCTCCCCTCTCTCCCCTACGGTTGTTTTATTTACGAATCTGTTGCTAGAATTCAAATTAATTATTTATTCTATGTCGGCATCATTTTCCCACCGAGAGCTCCTTGATGACCGAAGCAGGGTCCTGCTGAAGGACAGAGAAGAAAAGGAGAGGGAAAAGAATTCTTTTCAACTTCTTTTTCTTCTGTTTTACTATTTCTTCCCCCTCCTCTGCTCCATCCAGCACCCTCACTCCTCCCCACTCCCACTCCCCCCTCGTGCCCTCCCACTCCATCCCCGCATTAACCCTCTTTATTCCTCTTTCTTTTACATGATCACTCAGAGTGAAGCCCAGGAGGGTCCTATAGGGAATGCATAGGATTCACCGGAGAAGAAAAAGCCCCCAACAAGCTCTACACCAGATGTATAACGTTATATGGTCAAACTGGCAAACACAAAAGATGAAAAACAAAAGGCGTGAATTAGAGAGAAGCATTCAAAGGCGTGTTTTCAAAACAGCTCCAGCCATGAGGCTGGATCGCCCTCCTGAGACGAAATGCTTGGAAAAAAGGTGCTAAAGAGAGAAAGAGAAAAAAAGAATAAAAAGCCCATTTTTTCTAATTAGCTGAGGCCTAACAGGCAGTAGATTTCGCAACTAGTCTTCATCAAGGGGGCCGTGACTTGTGAAACGGAAAAAAAATATCTGCCTAGGAACCTGTGATGCGCATCTCACAGCGTAAAGGGGGGAATTAGTCCTTGGGCTCTGAGAAGTGTGTGCACTGCCGTATGCCTTAATTCCTTGACGAATTCTTTTTGCAGCCTCAAGCAGAATAAAGATAAAAAGAAAGCCCTGGATAGAGTGCTCAGTTGTCAACAATGCTGAGGAGAGCATGAATGGCCTTAAACAGGTGTAACCTGTGCCCCCCCTATTAAAGCTTCTTTGTCATCGCGGTTGATGGTTCACACCGTTTTTGATAAACTGATTTTGGTATGTGTCAATTAGAGCTCCTTCGGAGTATACCCATTCATTTCACACACATCTGATAGGAGCGCAGATGCTGCAGTTAATTTAAAACTGTAAAAGAGATCCCCGCTCATTGTCCCTCTTCCCCAGTTAGTGGCATGATTCCTTGCCACTTCATCTCCTGTAGGGAAGCTCCTCACTTCCCCGAAATATACAGTTCTTCTTCATGTCTCCTGTAGGGCAGCTGCTGGCGCCATGTCAGTCATGTAGCTCTTCCATTCTCTAAGGATATTGCATGTCTTTCCTCCCTCTCTAGCAGTTCAGTTCCTTCCCACTGCCTGCAGAGGAGCTGTTTTCCCTCTTCTGCATATACTAAAATGCTTCTTTCCAACCAACATCACAACAAATTGGCTCTTCCCTTCCACAGTATTTAAGGCTGCTTCTCCCTTCAGGTATTAGGCCCCATCCCCTACCAAGTGAAGTGCAATGAGCAATTGCCACTGCAACCAATGGCGGCTGGCATGGTTCGCGGGTGGTGAGGCAATGTGGGCGCGCAGGGGGGAGGGGTTGTAAGTGGGGGTGGGGGTATCAGGGAAACGGTAATAAAAAAAAAAGAAGCACTTACCTTGCCGCACTGGTCCCGCGTCTCTGTTCCCGCACACCGAGGAACAGGAAGCACAGAAAAGGCTTCCCTGACCAATCACAACACCGCAATGCAGTGTTGAGATTGGTTTTGAGCGTCCTGGATTGACGCTCAACCAGGGAATGGAGGCCTGGGCTTGTTCTCCAAGCAGGCTGTAATGCAACCTGCATGGAGAACGGGAAAAGTGCTCATGACTGGTTTGGGCGACCCGAGAGGGCTGACCAAACAGTCATTGTGCACTTAGGAGTGGGCAAACCACTCCTCTCCTGCCCTAATCCAAGAGCAGAGCAGCCCCGCCCTCCCGCCCACAAAGCAACAGGAAACATAAAATGATAATAACTCAATTATCATTTTAAGCTTCCTTTGCAGTGCACTGCTTAAAAGCAATGGGGCGACGTTCCTCTGCCATAGCGGAGGAGCCGCCCCCTGACTGCAACTGGGCCTGGAATTTCCAAATCCCTCGGTAATTCATCATTTTTGTACTTGGCCCTTTTTGCAGGGTCATCCCTGAACTTTTTACCTTCCTCCTAGTCTTTTTTCTGACATGGTGTTGATGGTTTTAGGACTCTGGGCACTTTATCACTGCTGTCCAGTGTAAAGTGCATGTGCTCTCTATGGTAAAACATGGTAAGATTGGTCTACACCTGTTTGGCGTATTTAATTTACCTATCAGTCCCTTGTAAGGTGGTATCTCAGATACCCAGGGCCAGTAAATTAAATGCTGCTGGTGGGCTTACAGCGCTGCTTGCGCCACCCACCAAAGTAGCCTTTCAAACCTGTCTCAGGCCTCTGCCATTGCAGGGCCTGTGTGCGCAGTTTACTGCCGCTGTGACATGGCACATAAAGTGGGTGCCCCGTCTGTGACTCCCCTTTTACTACATATCAGTTATCCCTAAGGTAGACCCTAGCTAGCCCTATGGGCAGGGTGCGCTGTAGGTAAAAGGTAGGACATGTGCCTTAATTGTATGGCCTGTCCTGGTAGTGACAAACAGCCATTTTGGTTTCTCACTACTGTGAGGCTGCCCTCTCATAGGAATGCATTGGGGATTCCCTGATATGTGTTTCAGTGGTAATTCCTGATCTGAGAGGAGTAGCGGGATCAAGTTTGGTATGTTTGGAATAGTGGTAATACATGCTGCGTAATGGTGTGCGCAGATTTATTGTCACTATTTTAGAAATGCACTTTTAGAAGAGGGCATTTCTGTGTGCTATGTGTCTTTGTGCCTGCCTGATGTGTATTGCATGTCTGGCTCTGGAGTGACAGCGGCTGGGGAGGTGCAGTGGCTCCCGAGGGGCTGGGTGAGTCAGCGCTAGGCTGAATAGGCCAAACTGCATTTGGAGTAGTGGGAGGAGTAGCACCTGACCCTGAATAGGACTGTGCCTGCCTGCCACAATGCTGGCTCCGCCCCCCCTGTGGTGTGTCTGGGGCCAGAGTCTACACTGACAAAGGGAGGGTGTTTGTGCACTGAAAAGATGTTCTTAAGTGTCCCCCAGAGCCCTGTGCCTGTAAGAGAACAAAGACTAGCAGTGGAATAAATATTGGGGCTGTGACCCCATGAAGAAGAGGAACTTTTGTTTACCTGCTGGAGCCGAAAGACTGCTGGGTGAGGAGGAACCGTTGTGGGACCCAGCTGCTGTCTCCTGGGGGTCCCTACGTGCTGGCCTGCCTGTGCCCAGCTCTGCCCCTCTGAACTTGGGACCTAGCGCCTCGTGAGCACTCCACTCTTTATTGTCACTTGGAGCCCGAGGATGGGGCTCCAACTTTGCAGCTGGTAGGGCGCCATCGCACCCTGACAGAAGAGCCACAGACCAGGAAGCCAGGCGGCTGTTGCCTGGTTGTGGGCGGGGCTCCCGTGTTGATGAGGAGAGCCCTGCATGCTTCTAAGAGCCCGAGGAGGGGGCTCCACCTACGCCCATGCAGAGTGCGTGACGAGCACTCTGTCATTGCCTTTTGCTGAGCCCAAGACGAGGGCTCCAGCTCCGCTCGTTCCGAGCGAATAGGACGGAAGTCAGGCGAAGAGAGCCTGACCTGGGGCGTGGCTGGCGGCCCGAAAACATAGCGTGGAGCCTGGGCGGAAGCCAGGCAAGGGCTGAGCCTGGTTGTGGGCGTGGCCCGCACCCAAAGGAGAGACGCCGCCGAGCCTGAAATCCAGGCGGGAGCCTACCCCGTGTTGGTGAGCACCAAAGGAGGAGACGGAGCCTCGCAGGCTTACCCGGCGCCGAGGAGGGACCAGAGCCTTGCGGGCTCCCTGCTGAAGTACTCGATTTCCCTGAGGAGAAGCCCCAGTGAGTGGGGGCATCCAAGACACACTGTTGGTGCCTGCGGGTGGGGATTTCACTGCAAAGAGAAGCCCCGGTGAGTGGGGCTTACACGGCACACTGTTGGTGCTTGCTTGGGCCGATTTTCCTCCAAAGAGGAGCCCCGGTGAGGGGGGCTCACAAGGCACACTGTTGGTGCCTGCTTGTTCCACAGCTGCGCCGCTGGATTGCGGGCAGCTGCAACGTGGGGGGCATTTTGGTGTCTACGAAGAGACATGGGTGAGTTGCACCCTCGCCCCCATTTTGGTACCGGCCTGTTGGGGCCAGTACTCTGCTGCATCGGCAGCCTGATGGTTAGTTCCAAGGCACATACTAGGAGAGCCCTGACTTTGGGACAGAGGGCATTACGGGGAAGCCCAAGACGGGCAACCGAGGAAGGCCAGTCGGCCTGGTGTTCGCCTCATGTTTTGGTGGGGCGTAAGGCCCTGAGGTGATGTGTGCAACGTAGGAGTGTTACTGGGGTGCACTAGTAATTTAGGACGTATGCCTAAGATGTTATGCATAATGTGTTTAAGCTACATGCAAAGTTACCAGTAATTACTGGTTGTGATTTTCACTACTTGAGTGTTCTAATGGTGATGACAGTGGCCAGATTGGTGCTGTAATGTATATAATCCCCTGTAAAGCAATACCTAGTGCCAGGTGGCACAGTGTACATATGTGATTATGCTCTGATGTGTTTTATGGATAATACAAAGGCTATTTTTATATAACCTTTTGTGGAGTTTCTTTTGTGGTGTGCTTAGTGTGTCGCTGCTGTGTGAGTGTGTTGCGCAAACGCTTTACACATTGCTTCTGGGATAGGCCTGACTGCTCGTGCCAAGCTACCAAGGGGGTGAGCAGGGGTTATCTTCAGTGTTTAACTCCCTTCCCCTGACTAGAGTAGTGGTTTCTGCCTGGCTTAAGCGCATGCCCTAGCCAACCAGAAATCCCATTTCTAATAGTCATTTTTAGTGGACCCACAGGCAGCAGCTTGTAATGGTCTAGATGTTTCTTAGACTTGGAGTTACTGGTAGTGGGGAAAACCCGGAATCAGGACACTCATAATGAGGGCCTTAGGGTAGCAATTGATACCTCAATCAAACTGTTTGCAAACCAAGTAGCACATTTTGCATCCAGTATCATTTATTTAATCTGATCTTTCATGCATAAGAATGCCTTTAACTATGACCATGATTAGAAAATGGTGAATTGCCTTTGACTTTTATTAGCAATATGCTGCTTTCTGATATGAATGAAGATTTGTTTACAAGCAAACTAAATGGCCTATCACATCATAAAGAATTGAATGGTGTCACTTCCTGTCATGGCATTTAAGGCTAAAAAGGAAATGAAGTAGCTTCTGCTATTTTTACACCTTTATGAAATGGTGTCACAAGTAGTTTGGGTTTTTCACCCCTCCTCCCCCGAAGTATAGAACCTCTACTTCCCCAAACTTGAACCCCCACCTTGCATAGCCTGATTCATGTCCATTCTTTTGTAGATCGACTGCCTTTTCCATGAATGCAGCTTTTTTCCCGACTCAAATAATTCAATTTATTGTCTTCCACTTATTTTGTAGTACTTACCGAGAAACAACACCCTCTTCCATTGTAGTTTGGCACTATCTATTTTTGTTGAGAAAAGAGAGGGGGGGGACAGGGAGCTGAATGTAGGTCCAGTGGCTCGTGCTCCCGAATAGTAGGTAATTCACTAAGGAGAGTCACTGTTCCTGAGAGCAGAGTTAGGGAGATGTCGTTTTAGAGAAAGACGGGAGGAAGTCGGAGAGACTTTTACTTGATGCCCACACACCCCAAAGGATGTCATGCTTCATCATGGGGTGGTGTTCCTCATCGAGCCAGGGCTGCAATGCCCTGCGGGTTCCCCGAAGGGTCACTTTATCTGAGATTGTTTGGTGATCTAGCCATCTGGTGTGTGCGGGTCAGTGCTCAGTGTTCAGCGAATAGTGAAATTTAAAAATGACTATAGGGTATCTGGGGTAGATTAATTTAATAAGAAAGATCCCTCTGTCATAATCTAAAAACCAAAAGGTTGGGTGCTGCTCGAGGGTAGTTAAGACCCTCAGTAGCTAGACAAGTACAGTATTTGTTTATGAAGGTGAAATGTATAGGGTCGACATGTTTCGCACTTTGATGCAATCTCAGGAGGAGATCCTTCGAGCTTCTTCAGGACCATAGGAGAGTGATAAGGGTAATAGAGAAGAGTGTAAATATAGTGGCCTCATCAGTTGAAGTAGTACCACTGGGAGGACCCAAGGATTGGTCCAATATAAAACGACAAAAAAAGGGAAAAGGAGAAGGGAAGCAATGAAAATTAAATTAAGACAGCTAAACAGGTGTGTTTTAACAAAATAAAACAATGGTACCTGGGCGGTAGACCGCGGTGTATCTATATGTTTAGAACCCACAAGCCACTTATTGCCACATATGGAGTTATGGAGAAAGAGCACATTGAACTAAATAGGTTGAAGACGAACAAACATGAAACATGTGAGGCAGTCAATCCAATCGTAGAGAGTAATCGTAATGGACGTGTTGCTGTAAAAACCCCCCGGGTCTTGGGGAGTTAAAAAGAAAGTAGAGATTTATGGTGTACAGTACTAAATGGCCATGCTGTGCCCATCAATCCTAGCTACACAGTATTCGTTGTAGTTACGGTTCCCATTAATGGCAAATCCTTTTATCAAAAAGATGATATCGAAAGGAAAGGGAAGGGGGTGGGGGGGTTGATGAGGGATTGAGGAGAAAAGGGTAGCAGAGGAACCGCTTACCTATTCAATATAGGTAGAGTACTCCTTAAGTCAAGCGGGAGCATGCTGGCCATCACAATCTACATGGACGCTTGTCTTCCATGTAGGTTGTGATGGCCAGCAACGCTCTCACTTGACGTAAGGAGTACTCTACCAACGTTTTGGACTAAAGCTGCTGGTTTTTGGACTGAGGCCTGCTAACTAGATCTCACTGCCAGTGCTCTGACCCTTAAAAGCGTATGGTAAATTGGTATATGCCCAATTGGTATAACTTTACTTACTTATAAGTTCCTAGTATATGGTATTAGGGGATCACTGACAGAATATCGAGGAGCAAAATATCGACCTGGCAAAATATCGAGGAAAAAATATAGAATGCCAGAATATCGAATTCCTATCTACAAACAGGTAAGTACAAAAATATCGAATCCAAAATATCGTTGTAAAAAATATAGGGGCCCATTACGATGGCGGGCGGAAGCACAACCGCCGTGCTGGCGGATGCAGAAACCACCAGTTACTGCCGGCACGCAGCAGTCCACACGCCCGCCCAATTACGATGCGAAAAGCAGGCCAAACACCGCCGGCAAGCCAGCAACACCGTCCGCCATCAAAGTGCGCCCGCACACGTAGCGGCGCAGCACAACTGACACACACCGTCCGACGAAACACGTCCCGCCCGGCGCATAAATTACGATGCCGCAAAAAAACGGCTCCCACGGCAAAGAGACACCGCACGTGAAAGAGAGGCGGAAACACGGACGCAGAGCACGGACAACGAAGAAGCGGCACCCCGGGCATGAATCCAGCACTGCAGGCCCTTCCCATGCTTCTGCTGATGCACCACCAAGGACGCAACGTACCGCGGAGACGCAGGTAGGCACACACACAACAAGTGCACGCAAACAGCGCACACAGTGCAAGGGCGGAAAAAGCGGACAACCCCCACCAGCGCGTGTACACTACACATCCACCATTGCATCCACATATGACACACAGGCCAAATCCTAACATCGCGGAACACATGTGTACACACCACCTGGGACTAGGAACCAACCACCCCGTCACGGCCACAAAGCGCCGATGACGCCGCCACACATGCGCACAACGCAGAGGCCAACCGCAGCGCCATGCATGCGTCGCACACAGACACAGGGACACAACCAAGCAGCACACACATCAGCCCCACCCCGAACGCACATGACACGTGACAGGCCGGCCACAGACATGTCCCCAACGCCCAATTCACGGACAACACCCAACGCCACACAAACGACGCACACATGTCAGTGAAGACACGCAACTGCAGGACACACCCCAGTGTAACAAACATGGCGTAGCACACAGCGGCGGCAACACCAACTAGGAGAAGCAGGGCTCCTTCGGGAAGAGGAACGCCAGTACCACACTGAAAAACCCATACCACCCTGCACATATGAACAAGACACATGAAACGGAACACCAAAGAGCCCGGGGACCGACAACAGGTGGCCCAAGAATTACATCCACACACAAGGCCCAACGCAGAGCGGAAAGGCAGCCTGCCGCCCACACAAGGGAGAGCAGACAGCACTGAATGACCTTCCATTCCAACACCGAAACCACAGCCCTACGACAGAAGCCGGTGAATACAGCCATTGTCCAAGAATAGACCAACACAGGCATGCCGAGGAGACCGACCACAGGGCAGATAGCGCATATCACAGAAGCACACAACGGACGGGGAAGAAAGAAGAAAACACTCCCCATGTCGGCCACATGCAAGTTAATTGGAAGGAGTCACACAGCACTGACCTTGAACTGTCTGAGAAGCATGTGGGAAGAGGGCCCGTGTCCTCCAAACAAGCCAACAGAACACAAGTCCTGTCTCCCCACGACTACACAGAGCTCACAGCAACCCCGGAGCGTGCACATTGCAGACTGCACACACAGCCGGAGCACGCCACCTCTACGAACCGCTGCGAAATGGCAACCGCAACACACCTACCCAACTACGCCGAACAGCTCAAGCTGTACCAAACCAACATGATACATACATTGGGATGCGATCTCCTGTCCCTGCTGAACGTAAGTTACCGACTGACTTACCGCATCACATTGTTCAGCTGCGTCATGCCCGTCTTCTACTGTCGGAGGTGTCCCTACCAGCATCCCGTCGAGATATGCCTCTCCAACCCGGCATGTCTGAAGGCGGACCTGCTACCACTACTCCTCCCTCTGGACGCACACGACAGGGCCTGCTCTGCCTATGGGGGCATGGCGTATGTGGCCAACATCGCACGCGCACTGAAATGGAACCACTGTGCCTCCACACGACGGATCATCGAGAACAGCTACATCGAATGTCACCCAGCATGCCCCATCATGGTCCTCCAAGGGACAACCTACGAACAACACCTTGACAGCCACCATCCGCTTCATTGGCTGGCAAACATGTACACCACCAATGACATGGAAGCCCTGCTGGACGGCATCGCATACCTGACAACCTGTAAATACGTCGGACCACAACGCAGGTTCCCCGAGTGACCTATGAAGTCCAACCCCGCACCCATGCTCAGCTTCCGCACGGACTGGCCAGTCACCACCACAACAGCCATACCAAACGACCGGCAACTGTAACCACACCATCAACGACATCGCCATGACATCGGATATGACCGGGACATGCACACTGTTCCCCATCACATCCAGGAACACCGCATGCATCGTGGGAGGCAGTGGCATGGGCTCTGTGCATCGCACCCACATGGACGGAACTGCACGAACAACCAGGACACGACATGGATCCAGCGCACATGGACACACACACCGCTCAGTGGACATGAATAGGTCGCCTGGAGTCTGTGGGTGCTGCACCCCTCCCACCCCCGCCCCGGGAATCCCATACCAGGACCTTTGCATGGACGACAAGTGCATACAACAACAACACGACCCCAGTGACTGTGACATGTCCAGTAACCACCACAGTGCAACAACAAGTGGCACGCCGCTGCATGCACGCAAGCACATGCCCTGATGTCATCTCACATGCACGCGTGCATGAGGAACAACCGCAGCAAACCTGTCACATGGAACTGAGATGGACTGTGCCCATGATGCCGAGCGGTTTGGTAGGCTACATGTATACCGTCTGTGTCAAAGTCCGCAGCTCCGCAGCTATACGTAAATGTACATTAGCACAGCCTTGGCCAAGCAGATGTAACCCCACACCCTATCCCATTTGTTATCATGCTCAGTATATCCTCAACATGTATTCCGCTGCCAGTAGTGTCCACTATACTGCATCACAGAGGACAGAAGACTCAATATAATGTTTGAAACCAGAACTGTCTCCGCTGACTCATTTCACAAGTACGAATGAGAGAGGATGAGAGTATGTGAAGTACACGGCAGTCGTGACATGACCATGTAGTCCACTGGTATTGGATGTCAACGCAAATGAGTAGCACTACTGTGGAAGACACACATGTGTCGTGTGAAGTCGTATGGACGCAGTGCTCAGGTGGGTGGGTGCGACGGGTAGATGCGCACATGCCAAGTTGGAGCACGCCGTGTTGGGAGGGGTCATGAACAGTACACCACCGCTTCCCTGGGCATTGTAAGAGGACACCTGTCGGGGGAGTGAACACGTGTGTGCACAGCAGCCGGGCACACGTACAAAGCGGTACCAGGCGCACCTCAGCCCACCCTCTGTGGACAAACTGGATCCTGTTGTGCGCCCGCCATGCCCCTTGACAAGGCACACACAGCCCCAGTCGACCAGGTGTAACCCCAACATAGTCAATCCGCACAGGCGATACAGGGCACGGGATGGCAGTGGAGCATGGTGTGTGAGAGGTCTCCTCGCGCTCCTCCTGGTCATATCACGCAGGCAATAGAACCTCAACGTCTAGCATGGCACAAGTCAAATGGAAGTGTAGGGGGACGCACCACAGCACGAGCAGCACTGACGTCACGGGAGGTGGCTCGCACCATCCCATCCATTGCCCATCATACCAACCACGCCACATGCCATTGCGACTAAGTGCAAGCGCGTGCGCCACCACCCCCGAGCCCTCCCCAGAGAGGCCAAAGAGTGAATGTGTGGGCCAACAGCCACAGACGGACGCGGCCTGGCCGCAAGGGCAGCCACAGCCACTGGGTGTCGCAGGTGGCGGATCCGGAAGGCGAAGACTGTGATGCATAGTCCATGCAGGCCGGGTCTCCATTTGGGGCACCACGCAGGTGGACGGCGTCCCGCAACACATCATACCCTGAGACAGCCCACTCGTGCAACTGGACCCACACATACACTCCTTGCCCTCTCTGGTGCGAGCTTGGGGCTGCCTGTGCAAGCGCTAGCCTCGCAGGTGAGCATGCATATTGGGGGGCGAGGGGAGGACATGAGGGCTGGGGCGAAGATGACTGTATCACTGTCAGTTAGTACAAGGGATGACCCAGATGTGGAAAGGAAGAGACGTGTCCCGTGTGTACTGCAACTAGTCGCCAATCCAACTACCCCCCATGTCCGGAATGTAAGCCCGCACCTAGGCCCGCCCATCCGCCACATCGAACATACCACCAGCACGACAACCTTCCCATTCGAAACACTGACTGGGGGTGGCGACCAGTGAACAATCATGTGTAGCCTACCCACGCGTACATGTGGGCCCTCCATGATCCATGTCACCTGCGGCAAAGACATGACATGCGCAATGAGGGAAGTGAGGAGAGCTGCCCGCCCCACGCGCAGAAGGTGCATCAGCTCCACAGACCCAGCAGCGAGTCCAGCAGGGGTCACATGTGCAGGGGCAGCTGTGCCTGGTGTGAAGGCACATGCATATAGACAGCACATCGACCAATGTGTAGTCTGCCCACATCCACAGTCCATCATCATGCGGACATAGGAATTGAACACAGGGCAACACATCTTAGTTGGTGCACCCACCGTGACCAACAATGCGCAATCATCGACGTACCCGCCCTGTGCATGGCCCCCCACCCAACGGAGGCACATCCAGTGCCACCATCCCACACACACAAGCCTTCCACGGAACATGCTGTGTCCAATGGTCAGTACAGAGTCAGCGCCCATCTGGTGGATCCTGAACAGGAGACACATGCACACACATGCCAGCTCCCACTATGTACGTCTGCCACCTGGCACGTGCAATGTAACCTCTCACCTGTGACGTGTGACTGCAAGCACACAGCCGTCTTGGCATGGGGCTGTCAATGTGGACACCAGTCAATGTTTCGGGAGCTGTGATCCGTACAGTGCTGTACATAGGGTGCAGTGCTGACACCTACTACTGTCTCATATCCCCTCGTGCCACAGGTCACACTTGTATTGGCCGCTCAGCCCGTGCCCACATCGTCGTCGTCGTGTGCCATACTCATCCAGCCTCGGAAGCAGTTCCATGCTCAGCAGACACTCATGTTGCCGTGGCGTTGCCGCTTGACGAATATGCAGTCAGTCCCCATCAGCACGCCCCGCAAGTCATTGGGGCCTAGATCCCCATGTGCATGCACATGGCAGTGGTATGTCTCACTTGCCATTGCCATTGTTGGGAGACCTGTGTAAGTGTATTGTGGCCGTGCCGCCCCAGCTTGACAGCTGGGCTGTGGCTCATGTGCTTGCTCAGTCATGTCAGTGATGTGTATGCGAAATTGCTATGTGCCGTGTTGCTTTGACATGTGTCCTCTGCCATTTAACCCAGGCGGAGACCGAACATTGACCGCCCATACCAATTGCTGGCGGACATGGACGATACAGAGGTAATCAGGAAGTTTCGGCTGGACAGGCCAACTCTGCATCGACTGTGTGCCATGTTAGAGCCCCATCTCCGTCCCCGCAGGGTGTATCCGACTGCTGTCACCCCCACGGCTAAGGTGATGGCCGCCATGCATTTCTTCGCCACTGGGTCATTCCAGCACACAGTGGGCAGTGGAGGAGGGATGTCCCAGCCCATGTTCAGCAAGGTGCTGAGGGATGTACTGGCAGCCATGATGCTGTACCGGAACAGGTACATCAGATTCCCCAGGGCTCGTGAATTGGCGGCAGTGAAGGGTGCATTCTATGCCCTTGGCAGAATCCCACACGTCGTGGGAGCCATTGACTGCACTCATGTTGGCCTTGTTCCACCACAGGCCACTGAGCACCTGTACCGCAACAGGAAGCACACGCACTCCCTGAATGTGCAAGTGGTGTGCCTTGCGGACATGGTGATCACCCACGTGTGTGCCAAGTTTCCAGGCTCGGCCCATGACGCACACATAATGCGCAACAGCATCTTGCCACGACTGATGGCCAATCTGCAACAGGATCGTGCCTGTATTGTCGGTGAGTATGTGGAGTGGTGTAGCGTGCTGGTTGTGCGATGCTGTCCCCTGTCCAGTTGGAATTGCAACGGTTCTCTGTGTCCCTCACACCCAGGTGACTCTGCGTATCCGAATGGGGCATGGCTGCTCAGTCCATTGAGGAATCCTCGCACCCCAGCAGACGATCGATACAATGAGGCACATGGGAGGACCAGACGTGTGGTCGAGCGTACCTTTGGCCTCCTCAAGTCCAGGTTCAGGTGCCTGGACCGCACCGGGGGTGCACTGGCGTACTCCCCACAGAAGGTGTGCCAGATAGTGGTGGCGTGCTGCATGCTGCACAATCTGGCCATTCGGAAGCAGATCCCCCTCATTGTGGATGACGGAGATCAACCAGGGCCCCAGCCCGCAGACCAGGACAGCTCGAGTGAGGTGGACAGCGGAGAGGAGGAAGCTGGGAATGTGCGCCAGCAGCTCATCGCCCGCTACTTCACTTGACGGTGAGTGTCCATGTACGACGGATGATGTGTCTGTATCTGTGCAGGTGTGTGTGTGCTGTGTCAGGGTGGCCGTATGTTCACTGCGTGCAGTGTGTCAACGCTCCATGGCCAGGGTAGTATGCCACTGTTGGTGACTGTGGCATTGTGCCCTATTGCTCTGTGCGATGTGTGTACATTGCTTGTAGTTGTTGACATGTACTGTGTGATGGGTGTGTTACACTCATTGAATGTGCTCCTGTTCTGTCTCCCACCCCTAGGTCCCTACAGGCCCTCCGGATTCCATTGCCATGCCACGCATCAGGTGCCTTTCCGCCCAAGGTGGCCGTTGTATTCCGTACAAATAAAACACAGGGCACAAACAGCAGTTAGTGAATAAGGTGCATTTATTACAAACTGTGACATGTGATTGTGTGTAAGGTGATGACAAAAGTGGTGCGTGCAGTGACAATGAGCTGTCGGTCATGGCTGCGTGATGATCAGGGTGTACCCACTGGTTCTATGTCCATAGTCCAACACACACATGCCATCCAGATGGCTGTGTGGAGTGGGATCGTAGAGCAAGTCAATGCAGTGGCTGGTCAAGGAAGGCTGGCGGAAGGCTGGCTGGCTGCCTCACTTGCGACTGGAGCGTGCGAAGTCCTCCCGGGAGATCTGTTTCCTCTTCGGACGGCCCCTTCCACGTTTGGGAGGGGGTGTGTGGTGGCGACCTGCTGGTGGTGGGTGAGGTGTGCTCACTGGCTGTGGACGCAGGGGAAGTGGACACTGCTGCCCGAGCCTGCGCCCTAGCAGGTGGTGGCGGAGGTGGTGTTGCTGGCCTTGCCTGTGACCCCACCGCCACCACCAGCTGGCCCATGAGGTCCACGAGTTGGTCCATACGGGACACGAATTGGCCCATATGGGCGTCCATGGACCTCAGCACCCCCAGCACCTCCCGCGTGTCAGTAGAAGACCTGGCCCATTGTCCTTGGGCCTCTTCATAGGCCCCAAGGACTCTGGCCATTTGAGGCAGGGCATGGCTCCCAGGGGAGGCTGGCGTTTCCCTGACCCTGCTCCTCCTACCAGTCCTGCTGCCACCGGCCTGCCCACTAGCCACATTGCACACCACGGTCCTCGCTGTGGCTCCCAGGGTGGATCCAGTCGGCCGGGCCACCACCTGCGCTGGGGCTGGTGCCAGCGAAGACGTGGTGGTGGTGGAGGCGGTGGTGGTCGGTGCGGCGATGGTGGCGGTTGCGGCAGTGGTAGTGGCCGCAATGACCGTGGGTGTGGCCGCAACGACAGTGGCAGCAGGGGACTGGGACTGTTCAGCATCCCTGGATGATGGGTTGGTGGGTAGGAGGGGTCCTGGGAGCGGCTGGGCCCTGCCACGCCAGATGGGCCAGCTTGGTGGTCCGTGTCCGAAGAGGAGGACAGATCCTCCAGATCCGTGTGTCCTCGTTGGGGGCTTGTAGGCTGGCTGTGCTGGCTGCTGTCTCCATCCCCAGCATCCAGCAGTTCGTCACCTGTGGAGAGAATGAGATTTGTTATTGTGTTGCACCTGGCGAAGTTTGTATTAGTCGTCTGACATTGGCAGTTCGTGCAATCTCGTACATGGGTTTCCCGGAGGCGAGTGTGTGGCTGTGGCATCTGTAGTTGTGTGTGCTAGGCAGTGGGACTGTTTGCTGTGCACATGTGGCATGGGACGGATTGGCCATGCCGATGGGTGTGTTGCTGTGCCCCTACTCATTGTGACTCTGGTGTATGCGGGCTCCTGGCCCATCCTGGGTCTGGTTTGTACTTTGCTTTTGGAGTTCATATGGAACGCTTAGGAACGCATATGGCAACATGGGGGCCATGCCCCAGATTCGCATTTGGGAGGGGATATGCTTTTGGGGTTCAAATGGAACGCTTAGGAACGCATATGGCAACATGGGGGCCATGCCCCAGATTCGCATTTGGGAGGGGATATGCTTTTGGGGTTCAAATGGAACGCTTAGGAACGCATATGGCAACATGGGGGCCATGCCCCAGATTCGCATTTGGGAGGGGATATGCTTTTGGGGTACATGCTGTGAGCCATGGGTGCCGAACGTGACATGTGTTGTGGCAGCATGACAGTGCATGGTCTGAGGTGTGTGCATGCCTGACATGCCCTGCATATTTGCTGTCTGTTGTGGTTACTGGACATGGCATTGGACGCATCGTTATGAGTGAGTGATAGTTGTGTGCCAGCCAACGTATTGCAGTTGTCCCATCTCCTTGGTGTGCGTGCTGCCCTGTGCCATGTGCATCACTGCAGTGCTCGGGGGGGTGTGGCCCATGTTGTGTGTTGTTGCTCACAGTGTGTCGTGCGCTTAATTGACTTCTGGCACATGGTTGGTCATGGGCATGTATCTTAGCGTGACTGCTGTATGTGTGGCAGCTGTGCGGATGACATGCCTTTCATGAGACTGGGGCTGACGGATGGGATGGATGGTATGTTGTATGTGCATGGTGTGTCTGTGTGTTTGATGGGTTCAGTGGTGTTCGTGTGCATTTATGTTGTTCCGCTCTGTTGCGTCTAGTGTTGTTTGTCTTACATAGGCGTAGTTGTGGGGTGTGGGGTTGACAGGCAGTGGGGGCTACATGGACAGGACTTCAATGGTGTTTCGGTTGTGTGTGATGAGTTGCACAGTGGCTGCCGTGTGGGACTATATTCAGTGTGGCTTGTGCATGCAGACGTGGCTCCTTGGGTGTTGCTATGTCTGTGATGGGTCATGTGGGGTGTGAGTCTGTTGTTCATGTCCGTGTGCACATTGTTCACTTGTTCGTGACGGTGGGCGGTGCTGCGTGTTCGTCTGCTACGTGACATGTCCCATGTGTTGGTGGTGTTATGGTCCTCATGCCTCCAGTAATCCAGCCCTGTCCAGTTTCCCACCTGCAAGTTGTTCGTGCGTGCACTGTACTGGATGCCACATGGCTCTAAGCGGGGGGTGCTCCATGTTGCAGGTCTGTGGGGGTGGGGGGGTATAGTGGGTCGTGGGGGTGGCTGTACACCCACTGACACCGATTGCTGTGGACCGTGATGTCTGCCTTTCGGCTGTCGTTGTGCACTGCGGTGGCTGACACGTGGCTGTGGGGTGTGGGGGATGCTCCTCCTTGCTGTGCTGTGGGACTGGGGCCTGGTGTGTGTTGTACTTGGGCTGTCCACCGTCCCACCCACTGCACTTTGTGTTCCTGCCACTTACCTGTTACTTGTCGGTTAGTGCAGCTGTGGCGGACACATGGGTGTGGTGGGTGCTCGTTGTGGCGCTTCTGGCATATTTGGGGACCTGTTGGTGGTTACGTGGCTGGCTTAGTGTACACATGTCCCCACGCATCTTACAGTTGTTCGGTTTGGGCTGTGTGTGGTAGTGTCTGTTGCATGTGTGTGTGATGTGTTGTGTATTGTGTGCTGGACATGGGGGTGTTTGTCCCTGGGAGCTGTGGCATGGTAGTTGCGCATGTGAGTACATAGCGGTGTGCTGGTATACATTAGTTTGTACTTACCAGCCTCCACTCCCCTGCTAATCCGGCGAGGATCTCCGGATGTATTACGACTCGCACCTTCTCCTCCCACGCTTTGAAGGTCTTAAAGAGCACGGGATTCCCTCCGCCAGTGACGGCAGCCAGCTCTCTGTTTTTGCCCTCCTTCTTCTTGACCAGGCTCTTTACGTCATTCCAACGTTTGTTTATCTCGACTCTGTTCCTGGGCAGGGTCCCGACTGCATTGACCTGGTCTACGATCCGGTTCCACATTCTGTTTCTGGTGGCTAGTGGTGTGTGCTGGACCATGTTCCCATAGATTTGTGGGTACACCTTGATGATCTCGTCGACCATGACCGTCAGCTCCATGGGCGTGAACTTGGGCATCCTTTGTGGTGCCATGGTGTTTGTGGTGCTGGTGCGGTGTGTGTTGTGTAATGTGCAGGGGGTTTGTGGTGCCGGTGTTTGGTGGTGGTGGTGGTGGTTGTGATGTGTGCGTTTCTGTGGTGTGCTGCTGTCCTTGCTGTGTCACTGTGTCCTCTCCTCTCCTCTCTGGTTTGCAATGTAGCAAGGGGTTGTGGTCTGTGGGAGTGCTGCTTTTGTACTCACCTATGTGGGTGTGTCCTCATGGTCTGTTGTTTTCAGGTGTGTTGTGTCTGGGGTTCTGGCCTTTGTATTTTTTGTTTGTCCGGGGGGTGTTTTCGGGATGTGTACTGTGCTTGTGTATTTGTGTGTGCCTTGCTGTGTGGACTTGTTGGCCATGTTGTGTGCTATTGGTTTTGTGTGCGGATGGTTTCTGTGCAGGTACGTTGGCGCCATGGCTTCTGCCGTGTCGATTCTCATCGGCGTTGTTTGCGCTGGCGGGCGGTATATTTGTTGTTTTTCCGCGCTCATGGCGGTGCGATCGTAATTTCACGTGCGGTGTGTCGGCCGTGTGGGCGGGCGGTTTTGTGTTGTCGTGCGTGTTTCCGTCCGTGGCGGGCGGTTTGACTCCGACTCGGACGATGGCGGGCGGTATTTTGTGTGATTTTTCGCCGATGGCGGTTTTCGGTTTGTGTACTCATAATGGCGTGGTCGGTGTTCAGGCGGTGTGTGCGGGCGGATTTTTGCCGCTTCCATGCCTGGCGGATTTATTTACGCCGGGTATCGTAATGGGCCCCATAGTTAGTCAAAATATCGAATTTTTTAAATGTCTTAAAAGTAATGTAAAATTAATAAAATAATACATATAATGAACTAAAACATACTTAAAAATACTTAAATAACCTTAATATTAATAAATATTTAATGTAAGTTAAAAAAATAAACATTCATTTTTATTTTTTAATACATATATATATTAACGTAATATTAATAACAAATATTCAATATTTTTAGCGTAGGATAGCGGGAGGGTAAAATGTACTATTCCCACTCCAGTGAGTGCAACAGTAGGGAAAGCGTTGGATAGCGGGAGGGTAAAATTACTATTCCCACTCCAGTGAGTGCAACAGTAGGGAAAGCGTTGGATAGCGTAGGGGTAAAAATTACTATTCCCACTCCAGAGAGTGCAACAGTAGGGAAAGCGTTGGATAGCGTAGGGATAAAAATTACTATTCCCACTCCAGAGAGTGCAACAGTAGGGAAAGTGTTGGATAGCGTAGGGGTAAAAATTACTATTCCCACTCCAGTGAGTGCAACAGTAGGGAAAGCGTTGGATAGCGGGAGGGTAAAAATGACTATTCCCACTCCAGAGAGTGCAACAGTAGGGAAAGCGTAGGATAGCGTAGTGGTAAAAATTACTATTCACACTCCAGTGGGTGCAACAGTAGGGAAAGCGTTGGATAGCGGGATGGTAAAAATTACTATTCCCACTCCAGAGAGTGCAACAGTAGGGAAAGCGTTGGATAGCGTAGGGGTAAAAATTACTATTCCCACTCCAGAGAGTGCAACAGTAGGGAAAGCGTTGCATAGCGGGAGGGTAAAAATTACTATTCCCACTCCAGAGAGTGCAACAGTAGGGAAAGCGTTGGATAGCGTAGGGGTAAAAATTACTATTCCCACTCCAGAGAGTGCAACAGTAGGAAAAGCGTTGGATAGTGGGAGGGTAAAAATTACTATTCCCACTCCAGTGAGTGCAACAGTAGGGAAAGCGTTGGATAGCATAGGGTAAAAATTACTATTCCCACTCCAGTGAGTGCAGCAGTAGGGAAAGTAATGATTTAATATTTAAATTGAATTTTTTTTATTATCAATACCAATAAAAAATTAATTAAAATTAATTACCAACTACAACATATTTAATAATTAATTAATTATAAATACCAATACATATTATTTATTAAAAATTTATTACCTATTAATAATTAATTAACAACCAATTAATTTTCAATACCAAAAATTAATAAGTAATACAAAATGTTTACCAATTAATAATTAATTAACAGTAAATTAATTATCAATACACAAAAATATTTTCAATAATTATTTAATTACCCTATAAACCCACAAACCGCTCCGAATAATAAATTAATACAATTAATATAATTATCAATTAATCAATTAATATAATTAATTACCAATTAATACAAATTAATTACTAATGAATAAAAATTAATTTCTAAATAAAAATTAATTAACAATAAATTAATAATCAATACCAATAAATAAAAATAAATAATTACTGAATTACAATTAAATTACTTCCCACCCTATTCCCCTATAAACCCACAACCCGCTCTGAATAATAAATTAATACAATTAATATCATTATCAATTAAAAATTAATAAAAATTAATTACCAATTAATAAAAATTAATTACCAATTAATAAAAATTAATTACCATTTAATAATTAATTAACAATGAATTATGTATCAATACCAATAAATAAAATTAAATAATTACTTAATTACAATTACATTACTTCCCACCCTATTCCCCTATAAACCCACAACCCGCTACAGAACTAAAACGCAAAATTAAATTAAAAATAATTAATAATTCCTAAAAATTAATATTTAATTTACTATAATTAAATTACTTCCCACCCTATTCCCCTATAAACCCACAACCCGCTACGGAATTAAATTACGCAAAAATTAAATAACATAAAATTCATTACTTTAAAAAAATTAAAACATACATTACAAAAATAATACATACTTTTAACACATATACTAACACTTAAAACACTATTAAAAAATTCGATATTTTTAACAACTATATTATGACTGTCGATATTATGACAATCGATATTTCTTACCTGAATTTCGATATTCTGCACCACTATATTTTGGCAATTCGATATTCTGCCCATTCTATATAAAAAACTCGATATTTTGGCAATTCGATATTAAAAATTCGATATTATGTCTGTTTACCGGTATTAGGTTTATCCAGGGCCTATAAGTTAAAGTGTCCCACCAGGGCTGCAGCACTTATTGTGCTACCCTAGCTGTGACAAAGCCCTACAGACTGGCAGAGCAGATTTGCCATTTAAACTAATGGCAAGGCCCAAGCCTCCCTTATTCATATATATATATATCACCCCTACAGCAGGCCTATCAAGTCCTAAGGCAGGTGCTGCATATAAAAAGTAGGACATGTAATTTTATATGTCTTTTAACAGAAAAAAACCCAAATTGTCTTTTTTACTGTGGAATGACTAGTAGCTTCATTGGTGAGTATGGAGTCACACGCTGTCAACTCAGCTATGCAAACTCCTGAATTGTGACTACTAAGGTTGGTATTTCAAGGGAACAAAATAATCCTTACATTAAACCTGACTTGATCCCCTAGTTGAATTTAATGTAACTTTTGAAGAAATGTAGCTTTTAGAAAGTCACCACTCTGTAGCCCAAGTTTTCCAGTGGCCATTCACAGATGCTGGACACAAGACAGTCTCTTGCCATTTTGGGGAGAGGTGTGAATGACTCTCAGGAGTGAGAATAGAGGCCTGCTATTGGAAGAGGTGCCATCTCTAACTGGTAAGAAGTCACACAGGGTCAGAGCCCAAAAGGCTAGCTTTAAAGAAACTGCCTTTGAAGTGCAAATGGTCGACACACACAAGAGGGGCTGCTCTTTTGTTCAGGTAGATGGGATGGTGTCAGGGACAGAGAGGGGAGACCAGTTGGAATACAGTTTTTTCGGTGGTCGTGGAACCCTCAGGTATCCACACCTCTAGAGTGGGCTTCCAAGTTCCACACACCAAGAGAGGGGTTCTGCATCTTGGGAGTGAACAAAATAGTGCACTCTGGGATAGCTAGAGCCACACTTTGCAGAAAGCCATCATCAGGCAGGAAATGCCCCAGTAGGCCATTGGCTAATAACCGCCACATCCCAGAGGGCACATTCTGGGGATAAATATGGCACCCAGATCACATCTAGACTAGAGAGAGGACCAAAGAAGAACTGCCTTTCTGCTCCCTGGACCTGGCAAGAGAGGCTGCTCCAACCGCTGGACTACACTTGCTGATCCTTGGACTAGCAAAGAGAGGATTGTGCCTGTGGTGCCTGGCTCATGGAAAAGCCACTCCTGAGCCCCAGACAAAGGAAGGGAACTTAAAGAGTCAGTTGGCTTACTTCCTGTTACAGCACCACAGCCACAAAATCCGGGGAAACCCGTTCTGGCCAGTCAGTAGCAAAAATTGCTTCCTCACCTTTAACACCCAACGTGCAGCGCAATCAACCAAGAACTGACACTGAAACGTTGCACTTGAGTATGCTGGACCTGGGAGAGTCATTAGAGTGCAGATTGGTCACCCAAGATGGACACTAGCCTCCACCAAAGGGAACCTCTGGTTTCGCTGTGACAAGATCAATAGTCCAGTGGTAACTGGACTTTGGCTGGACCAAAGAGGACTTCAAGGGACATCGACTACTGTGGCCAAAGCTGAACCACCTGGACTGTGGTCCGAGGTGTAGCACCAGGAAGACCCCCGTCAACCGCATATCATCCTCAACATCTTACAGGGTCTTCAGCATCAAGACCACTCCATTGAAGTATATGATGGTTCGGCTATAGAGTCTGGAACTGGAAACTGGACTTAAGACTGCTTTGGGGACAAGGTAACTGTCCTACAACTCCTTATTGGCCCCCTTTGGTCTCCCAAAGCGGGCCAGACTAGCCGAACGCAACTTTATACAAATTTTACAAAGTTTCAAAACTTTCGTCTTGCCAATGCTTGTTGGAATTTTGCATACAAGGTAATGAACAAACAATACACATACATACTTTTTCATGCTATTTACACCATCTGAAACAAATAGGATCATCACCTATCTCTACTTTCAAACCAACCTAGGCTCTCCTTGGCTGCAGAGTTGCAAAAGTGTGGTTCTCATACACCTTCACTGTATCTCTGGCAGTCCTACACTCTTGTGACTACAGTGTGGCTATTACTGGCACTTTTTTTCTGGCCCACTGCCAGGAGTTGGAAGGGGCAAGCAAGGGTTTGGCTTACAACTGCAATCCCAGCAAACCCTAAATGATGTCCATTTGTCCAGGGTTTGCAATTTACCCAAGATGGGCCTCAGAAAATATCCAAAATGTGGCAAAATAAAAACATAGCATAAATAACATTACTTGTAACAAAATAATCTTGCCGTACATAAATGCCAACAGGACAGTAGCCAACTTTCCTGAGATGGCCACCTCGCTTCTCAACCATTCCCTTAATCAGGGCAAGGTCCCTCAACATTTTAAGGAGGCTGTTGTGCTCTGTCTCTAAAAAAAACCTGGGGAGGACCCAGCCATTCTGAAAAACTAAAGACCGGTCTCACTGCTTCCCTATCTAGCAAAATTTCTAGAGACCCATGTATTTCAATATCTATGCTCCTTTTTGGAGGAGTCTTGTTTTCTTGACACTCATCAGGTGGGCTTTCGCCTGCCCATTCGACTGAGACAGTAATCCTCTCTGTAATAGATGATATGAGGAAAGAAGCATATAGTGGTACCAGACAGGCACTGGTCCTTTTCGATCTCTTGACAGCTTTTGACACGGTTGACCATGCTATTCTGATCGACCGTGTCAGCTCTGCAGGCCTGCAAGGCACTGCCCTTGAATGGTTGGCCTCTTTTCTGAGAGACTGGGCTCAATCGGTCCATCTCCCCCGTTTTTGTTCAGTGAAGGTCCAACTAAATTGTGGAGTACCTCAGGGATCCTCTCTTTCTCCTCACTTGTTCAATTTCTACATTTGTCCACTGATACATTCCTTACAGAAGCAAAAGGTGAAAATATACAACTATGCTGACGATATGTAGCTGATTTTCACCATTGACAACACAAATGTTATATAATCTGGACTGGATGAATAGTCACCAGTTGAAATTAAACTCCGACAAAACTGAAATTGTGGTTACAAAGAATAAACTTCAAGAAAGGAATCCATCCTTTTGCCCCCCTTGGGATGGGATTCCCCCCCTCCAACGCCAAAGAAATCAGTGAGAAGTCTTGATATTTTCCTCAAGAAAGACCTGTCCCTGAAACAGCAGATAGGTTCTCTTGTTTTCTCCAACTTCGGAGAATAAGGAAAATCAGGAGATACTTCACGGTGGATGCTGTCATCCAAATGATTATTGCCTTAGTAATGTCTCGGATTGACTATGCCAACTCTCTTTATCTGGAGCTCCCTATTGGCTTAAACCACAGGCTTCAATTGGCACAAAATTAAGCCGCTGCTGAAAAAGCTACATTCGCTTCCAGCAGTCCAGAGGACCGACTTTAAAACAGTCAGTGTTGTCTTTAAAGCCCTTCACAGCAAAAGGTCAGCTTTCGGGTCCTCAAGAAGTCAGCGTTATATTCCTACCCACCATCTCAGATTTGCTCAGCTGAATTTACTACCTGTTCCAAAAGGGTAAGGGAAGAAGCTTGGAGGGGTCAGATTCTCTGTAATGGCTCTCCACATCTGGAATATCCTTCCCCCGACATTAGATCATCAGCAAACTATGGGTGCTTTAGGAAACTCTTAAAAACGTGGCTGTTTAGACAAGCTTATGGCTAATCTTGCTGCTGTTTTTGCCTCCTCTACCTTAGTGCCAAGAAACCTTATGGTGAATGTGCACTCTATAAATTCCCAATAACATAACATCTGGATATCCTAACTAAGGGGCTCATTACGATGTCGGGCGGAAGCACAACCGCCGTGCTGGCGGATGCAAAAACCACCAGTTACCGCCGGCACGCAGCAGTCCACACGCCCGCCCAATTACGATGCGAAAAGTAGGCCAAACACCGCCGGCAAGCCAGCAACACCGTCCGCCATCAAAGTGCGCCCGTACACGTAGCGGCGCAGCCCAATTGACACACACCGTCCGATGAAACACGTCCCGCCCGGCGTATAAATTACGATGCCGCAAACAAACGTCTCCCACGGCCAAGAGATACCGTACGACAAACCGAAGCGGTAACACGGACGCCGAGCACGGACAACGAAGAAGCGGCTCCCCGAGCATGAATCAAGCACTGCAGGCCCTCCCCATGCTCCTGCTGATGCACCACCAAGGACGCAACGTACCGCGGAGACGCAGGTAGGCACACACACAACAAGTGCACGCAAACAGCGCACACAGTGCAAGGGCGGAAAAGCGGACAACCCCCCACCAGCGCGTGTACACTACACATCCACCATTGCATCCACATATGACACACAGGCCAAATCGTAACATCGCGTAACACATGTGTACACACCACCTGGGACTAGGAACCAACCACCCCGTCACGGCCCCAAAGCGCCGATGACGCCGCCACACATGCGCACAACGCAGAGGCCAACCGCAGCGCCATGCATGCGTCGCACACAGACACAGGGACACAACCAAGCAGCACACACATCAGCCCCACCCCGAACGCACATGACACGTGACAGGCCTGCCACAGACATGTCCCCAACGCCCAATTCACGGACAACACCCAACGCCACACAACCGACGCACACATGTCAGTGAAGTCACGCAACAGCAGGACACACCCCAGTGTAACAAACATGGCGTAGCACACAGCGGCGGCAACACCAACTAGGAGAAGCAGGGCACCTTCGGGAAGAGGAACGCCAGTACCACACTGAAACACCCATACCACCCTGCACATATGAACAAGACATATAAAACGGAACACCAAAGAGCCCGGGGACCGACAACAGGTGGCCCAAGAATAACATCCACACACAAGGCCCAACGCAGAGCGGAAAGGCAGCCTGCCGCCCACACAAGGGAGAGCAGACAGCACTGAATGACCTTCCATTCCAACTCCGAAACCACAGCCCTACGACAGAAGCCGGTGAATACAGCCATTGTCCAAGAATAGACCAACACAGGCATGCCGAGGAGACCGACCACAGGGCAGATAGCGCATATCACAGAAGCACACAACGGACGGGGAAGAAAAAGAAAACACTCCCCATGTCGGCCACATGCAAGTTAATTGGAAGGAGTCACACATCACTGACCTTGAACTGTCTGAGAAGCATGTGGGATGAGGGCCCGTGTCCTCCAAACAAGCCAACAGAACACAAGTCCTGTCTCCCTACGACTACACAGAGCTCACAGCAACCTCGGAGCGTGCACATTGCAGACTGCACACACAGCCGGAGCACGCCACCACAACGCACCGCTGCGAAATGGCAACCGCAACACACCTACCCAACTACGCCGGACAGCTCAAGCTGTACAAAACCAACCTGTTACATACATTGGGATGCGATCTCCTGTCCCTGCTGAACGTAAGTTACCGACTGACTTACCGCATCACATTGTTCAGCTGCGTCATGCCCGTCTTCTACTGTCGGAGGTGTCCCTACCAGAATCCAGTGGAGATATGCCTCTCCAACCCGGCATGTCTGAAGGCGGACCTGCTACCACTACTCCTCCCTCTGGACGCACACGACAGGGCCTGCTCTGCCTATGGGGGCATGGCGTATGTGGCCAACATCGCACCCGCACTGAAATGGGACCACTCTGCCTCCACACGACGGATCATCGAGAACAGCTACATCGAATGTCACCCAGCATGCCCCATCATGGTCCTCCAAGGGACAACTTACGAACAACACCTTGACAGCCACCATCCGCTACATTGGCTGGCAAACATGTACACCACCAATGACATGGAAGCCCTGCTGGACGGCATCGCATACCTGACAACCTGTAAATTCGTCGGACCACAACGCAGGTTCCCCGATTGACCTATGATGTCCAACCCCGCACCCATGCTTAGCTTCCGCACGGACTGGCCAGTCACCACCACAACAGCCATACCAAACGACCGGCAACTGTAACCACACCATCAACGACATCGCCATGACATCGGATATGACCGGGACATGCACACTGTTCCCCATCACATCCAGGAACACCGCATGCATCGTGGGAGGCAGTGGCATGGGGTCTGTGTATCG
Organism: Calotriton arnoldi; assembly: GCA_963921515.1. NCBI lineage: Eukaryota > Metazoa > Chordata > Amphibia > Caudata > Salamandridae > Calotriton > Calotriton arnoldi. The sequence continues at coordinate 170,706 of CAWUFW010011584.1, read as the reverse complement.
CACCCACATGGACGGAACTGCACGAACAACCAGGACACGACATGGATCCAGCGCCCATGGACACACACACCGCTCAGTGGACATGAATAGGTCACCTGGAGTCTGTGGGTGCTGCACCCCTCCCACCCCCGCCCCGGGAAACCCATACCAGGACCTTTGCATGGAAGACAAGTGCATACAACAACAACACGACCCCAGTGACTGTGACATGTCCAGTAACCACCACATTGCAACAACAAGTGGCACGCCGCTGCATGCACGCAAGCCCATGCCCTGATGTCATCTCACATGCACGCGTGCATGAGGAACAACCGCAGCAAACCTGTCACATGGAACTGAGATGGACTGTGCCCATGATGCCAAGCGGTCTGGTAGGCTACATGTATACCGTCTGTGTCAAAGTCCGCAGCTCCGCAGCTATACGTAAATGTACATTAGCACAGCCTTGGCCAAGCAGATGTAACTCTGAAGCCCACATCCCACATGCAACAGCCAATCACATGTAACCCCACACCCTATCCCATTTGCAATCATGCTCAGTATATCTTCAACATGTATTCCGCTGCCAGTAGTGTCCACTATACTGCATCACAGAGGACAGAAGACTCAATATAATGTTTGAAACCAAAACTGTCTCCGCTGACTCATTTCACAAGTACGAATGAGAGAGGATGGGAGTATGTGAAGTACACGGCAGTCGTGACATGACCATGTAGTCCACTGGTATTGGATGTCAACGCAAATGAGTAGCACAACTGTGGAAGACACACATGTGTCGTGTGAAGTCGTATGGACGCAGTGCTCAGGTGGGTGGGTGTGACGGGTAGATGCGCACATGCCAAGTTGGAGCACGCCGTGTTGGGAGGGGTCATGAACAGTACACCACCGCTTCCCTGGGCATTGTGAGAGGACACCTGTCGGGGGAGTGAACACGTGTGTGCACAGCAGCCGGGCACACGTACAAAGCGGTACCAGGCGCACCTCAGCCCACCCTCTGTGGACAAGCTGGATCCTGTTATGCGCCCGCCATGCCCCTTGACAAGGCACACACAGCCCCAGTCGACCAGGTGTAACCCCAGCATAGTCAATCCGCACAGGCGATACAGGGCACGGGATGGCAGTGGAGCATGGTGTGTGAGAGGTCTCCTCGCGCTCCTCCTGGTCACATCACGCAGGCAATAGAACCTCAACGTCTAGCATGGCACAAGTCAGATGGAAGTGTAGGGGGACGCACCACAGCACGAGCAGCACTGACGTCACGGGAGGTGGCTCGCACCATCCCATCCATTGCCCATCATACCAACCACGACACATGCCATTGCGACTAAGTGCAAGCGCGTGCGCCACCACCCCCGAGCCCTCCCCAGAGAGGCCAAAGAGTGAATGTGTGGGCCATCAGTCACAGACGGACGCGGCCTGGCCGCAAGGGCAGCCACAGCCACTGGGTGTCGCAGGTGGCGGATCCGGAAGGCGAAGACTGTGATGCATAGTCCATGCAGGCCGGGTCTCCATTTGGGGCACCACGCAGGTGGACGGCGTCCCGTAACACATCATACCCTGAGACAGCCCACTTGTGCAACTGGACCCACACATACACTCCTTGCCCTCTCTGGTGCGAGCTTGGGGCTGCCTGTGCAAGCGCTAGCCTCGCAGGTGCACATGCATATTGGGGGAGCGAGGGGAGGACATGAGGGCTGGGGCGAAGATGACTGTATCACTGTCAGTGAGTACAAGGGATGACCCAGATGTGGAAAGGAAGAGACGTGTCCCGTGTGTACTGCAACTAGTCGCCAATCCAACTACCCCCCCATGTCCGGAATGTAAGCCCGCACCTAGGCCCGCCCATCCGCCACATCGAATATACCACCAGCACGACAACCTTCCCATTCGGAACACTGACTGGGGGTGGCGACCAGTGAACAATCATGTGTAGCCTACCCACGCGTACATGTGGGCCCTCCATGATCCATGTCACCTGCGGCAAAGTCATGACATGCGCAATGAGGGAAGTGAGGAGAGCTGTCCGCCCCACGCACAGAAGGTGCATCAGCTCCACAGACCCAGCAGCGAGTCCAGCAGGGGTCACATGTGCAGGGGCAGCTGTGCCTGGTGTGAAGGCACATGCATATAGACAGCACATCGACCAATGTGTAGTCTGCCCACATCTACAGTCCATCATCATGCGGACATAGGAATTGAACACAGGGCAACACATCTTAGTGGGTGCACCCACCGTGACCAACAATGCGCAATCATCAACGTACCCGCCCTGTGCATGGCCCCCCACCCAACGGAGGCACATCCAGTGCCACCATCCCACACACAAGCCTTCCACGGAACATGCTGTGTCCAATGCTCAGTACAGAGTCAGCGCCCATCTGGTGGATCCTGAACAGGAGACACATGCACACACATGCCAGCTCCCACTATGTACGTCTGCCACCTGGCACGTGCAATGTAACCTCTCACCTGTGACGTGTGACTGCAAGCACACAGCCGTCTTGGCATGGGGCTGTCAATGTGGACACCTGTCAATGTTTTGGGAGGTGTGATCCGTACAGTGCTGTACATAGGGTGCAGTGCTGACACCTACTACTGTCTCATATCCCCTCGTGCCACAGGTCCCACTTGTTTTGGCCGCTCAGCCTGTGCCCACATCGTCGTCGTCGTGTGCCATACTCATCCAGCCTCGGAAGCAGTTCCATGCTCAGCAGACATTCATGTTGCCGTGGCGTTGCCGCTTGACGAATATGCAGTCAGTCGCCATCAGCACGCCCCGCAAGTCATTGGGGCCTAGATCCCCATGTGCATGCACATGGCAGTGGTCTGTATCACTAGCCATTGCCATTGTTGGGAGACCTGTGTAAGTGTATTGTGGGCGTGCCGTCCCAGCTTGACAGCTGGGCTGTGGCTCATGTGCTTGCTCAGTCATGTCAGTGATGTGTATGCGACATTGCTATGTGTCGTGTTGCTTTGACATGTGTCCACTGCCATTTTCCCTAGGCGGAGACCGAACATTGACCGCCCATACCAATTGCTGGCGGACATGGACGATACAGAGGTCATTAGGAAGTTTCGGCTGGACAGGCCAACCCTGCATCGACTGTGTGCCATGTTAGAACCCCATCTCCGTCCCGCAGGGTGTATGCGACAGCTGTCACCCCCACGGCTAAGGTGATGGCCGCCATGCATTTCTTCGGCACTGGGTCATTCCAGCACACAGTGGGCAGTGGAGGAGGGATGTCCCAGCCCATGTTCAGCAAGGTGCTGAGGGATGTACTGGCAGCCATGATGGTGTACCGAAACAGGTACATCCGCTTCCCCAGGGCTCGTGAATTGGCGGCAGTGAAGGGTGCATTCTATGCCCTTGGCAGAATCCCACACGTCGTTGGAGCCATTGACTGCACACATGTTGGCCTTGTTCCACCACAGGCCACTGAGCACCTGTACCGCAACAGGAAGCACACGCACTCCCTGAATGTGCAAGTGGTGTGCCTTGCGGACATGGTGATCACCCACGTGTGTGCAAAGTTCCCAGGCTCGGCCCATGACGCACACATAATGCGCAACAGCATCTTGCCACGACTGATGTCCAATCTGCAACAGGATCGTGGCTGTATTGTCGGTGAGTATGTGGAGTGGTGTAGCGTGCTGGTTGTGCGATGCTGTCCCCTGTCCAGTTGGAATAGCAACGGTTCTCTGTGTCCCTCACACCCAGGTGACTCTGCGTACCCGAATGGGGCATGGCTGCTCAGTCCATTGAGGAATCCTCGCACCCCAGCAGACGATCGCTACAATGAGGCACATGGGAGGACCAGACGTGTGGTCGAGCGTACCTTTGGCCTCCTCAAGTCCAGGTTCAGGTGCCTGGACCGCACCGGGGGTGCGCTAGCGTACTCCCCACAGAAGGTGTGCCAGATAGTGGTGGCGTGCTGCATGCTGCACAATCTGGCCATTCGGAAGCAGATCCCCCTCATCGTGGATGACGGAGATCAACCAGGGCCCCAGCCCGCAGACCAGGACAGCTCGAGTGAGGAGGACAGCGGAGAGGAGGAAGCTGGGAATGTGCGGCAGCAGCTCATCGCCCGCTACTTCACTTGACGGTGAGTGTCCATGTACGACGGCTGATGTAGCTGTATCTGTGCAGGTGTGTGTGTGCTGTGTCAGGGTGGCCGTTTGTTCACTGCGTGCTGTGTGTCAACGCTCCATGGCCAGGGTAGTATGCCACTGTTGGTGGCTGTGGCATTGTGCCCTATTGCTCTGTGCGATGTGTGTACATTGCTTGTAGTTGTTGACATGTACTGTGTGATGGGTGTGTGACACACTCATTGAATGTGCTCCTGTTCTGTCTCCCACCCCTAGGTCCCTACAGGCCCTCCGGTTCCATTGCCATGCCACGCATCAGGTGCCTTTCCGCCCAAGGTGGCCGTTGTATTCCGTACAAATAAAACACAGGGCACAAACAGCAGTTTGTGTAAGAGGTGCATTTATTTCAAACTGTGACATGTGATTGTGTGTAAGGTGATGACAAAAGTGGTGCGTGCAGTGACAATGAGCTGTCGGTCATGGCTGCGTGATGCTCAGGGTGTACCCACTGGTTCTATGTCCATAGTCCAACACACACATGCCATCCAGATGGCTGTGTGGAGTGGGATCGTAGTCCAAGTCAATGCAGTGGGTGGTCAAGGAAGGCTGGCTGGCTGCCTCACTTGCGTCTGGAGCGTGCGAAGTCCTCCCGGGAGATCTGTTTCCACTTCGGACGGCCCCTTCCACGTTTGCGAGGGGGGGTGCCTGCTTGCGACATGCTGGTGGTTGAGGTGTGCTCACTGGCTGTGGACGCAGGGGAACTGGACACTGCTGCTCGACCCTGCGCCCCGGCAGGTGGTGGCGGTGGGGGAGCTGCTGTCCCTGGCTGTGACCTCACCGCCACCACCAGCTGGCCCATGAGGTCCACGAGTTGGCCCATACGGGCGTCCATGGACCTCAGCACCCCCAGCACCTCACTCGTGTCTGTAGCTGACCTGGCCCATTGTCCTTGGGCCTCTTCATAGGCCCCAAGGACTCTGGCCATTTGAGGCAGGGCATGGCTCCCAGGGGAGGCTGGCGTTTGCCTGACCCTGCTCCTCCTACCAGTCCTGCTGCCACCGGCCTGCCCACTAGCCACATTGCTCACCACGGTCCTCGCTGTGGCTCCCAGGGGGGATCCAGTCGGCCGGGCCACCACCTGCGCTGGGGCTGGTGCCAGCGAAGACGTGGTGGTGGTGGCGGCGGTGGTGGTCGGTGCGGCCGCAATGACCGTGGGTGTGGCCGCAACGACAGTGGCAGCAGGGGGCTGGGAATGTTCAGCAGCCCTGGATGATGGGTTGGTGGGTAGGAGGAGTCCTGGGGAGCGGCTGGGCCCTGCCACACCAGATGGGCCTGCTTGGTGGTCCGTGTCCGAAGAGGAGGACAGATCCTCCACATCCGTGTGTCCTCGTTGGGGGCTTGTAGGCTGGCTGTGCTGGCTGCTGGCTCCATCCCCAGCATCCAGCAGTTCGTCACCTGTGGAGAGAATGAGATTTGTTATTGTGTTGCACCTTGCGAAGTATGTATTTGTCGTCTGACATTAACAGTTCGTGCAATCTCGTACATGGGTTTCCCGGAGGCGTGTGTGTGGCTGTACCATTTGTAGTTGTGTGTGCTTGGCAATGGGACTGTGTGCTGTGCACATGTGGCATGGGACGGATTGGCCATGCCGATGGGTGTGTTGCTGTGCCCCTACTTATTGTGACTCTGGTGTATGCGGGCTCCTGGCCCATCCTGGGTCTGGTTTGTACTTTGCTTTTGGGGTTCAAATGGAACGCTTAGGAACGCATATGGCAACATGGGGGCCATGCCCCAGATTCGCATTTGGGATGGAATATGCTTTTGGGGTTCAAATGGAACGCTTAGGAACGCATATGGCAAAATGGGGGCCATGCCCCAGATTCACATTTGGGAGGGAATATGCTTTTGGGGTTCAAATGGAACGCTTAGGAACGCATATGGCAACATGGGGGCCATGCCCCAGATTCGCATTTGGGATGGAATATGCTTTTGGGGTTCAAATGGAACGCTTAGGAACGCATATGGCAACATGGGGGCCATGCCCCAGATTCACATTTGGGAGGGAATATGCTTTTGGGGTTCAAATGGAACACTTAGGAACGCATATGGCAACATGGGGGCCATGCCCCAGATTCACATTTGGGAGGGAATATGCTTTTGGGGTTCAAATGGACCGCTTAGGAACGCATATGGCAACATGGGGGCCATGCCCCAGATTCACATTTGGGAGGGAATATGCTTTTGGGGTTCAAATGGAACGCTTAGGAACGCATATGGCAACATGGGGGCCATGCCCCAGATTCGCATTTGGGATGGAATATGCTTTTGGGGTACATGCTGTGAGCCATGGGTGCCGAACGTGACATGTGTTGTGGCAGCATGACAGTGCATGGTCTGAGGTGTGTGCATGCCTGACATGGCCTGCATATTTGCTGTCTGTTGTGATTACTGGACATGGCATTGGACGCATCGTTATGAGTGAGTGTTGGTTGTGTGCCAGCCAACGTATTGCAGTTGTCCCATCTCCTTGGTGTGCGTGCTGCCCTGTGCCATGTGCATCACTGCAGTGCTCGTGGGGGGTGTGGCCCATGTTGTGTGTTGTTGCTCACAGTGTGGCGTGCGCTTCATTGACTTCTGGCACATGGTTGGTCGTGGGCATGTATCTTAGCGTGACTGCTGTATGTGTGGCAGCTGTGCGGATGACATGCCTTTCATGAGACTGGGGCTGACGGATGGGATGGATGGTATGTTGTATGTGCATGGTGTGTCTGTGTGTTTGATGGGTTCAGTGGTGTTCGTGTGCATTTATGTTGTTCCGCTCTGTTGCGTCTAGTGTTGTTTGTCTTACATAGGCGTAGTTGTGGGGTGTGTGGTTGACAGGCAGTAGGGGCTACATGGACAGGACTTCAATGGTGTTTCGGTTGTGTGTGATGAGTTGCACAGTGGCTGCCGTGTGGTACTATATTCAGTGTGGCTTGTGCATGCAGACGTGGCTCCTTGGGTGTTGCTGTGTCTGTGATGGGTCATGTGAGGTGTGAGTCTGTGGTTCATGTCCGTGTGCACATTGTTCACTTGTTCGTGATGGTGGGCGGTGCTGCGTGTTCGTCTGCTACGTGACATGTCCCATGTGTTGGTCGTGTTACGGTCCTCATGCCTCCAGTAATCCAGCCCTGTCCAGTTTCCCACCTGCAGGTTGTTCGTGCGTGCACTGTACTGGATGCCACATGGTTCTAAGCGGGGGTGCTCCATGTTGCAGGTCTGTGGGGGTGGGGGGTGTTGTGGGTCGTGGTGGTGGCTGGACACCCACTGACACCGATTGCTGTGGACCGTGATGTCTACCTTTCGGCTGTCGTTGTGCACTGCGGTGGCTGACACGTGGCTGTGGGGTGGGGGGATGCTCCTCCTTGCTGTGCTGTGGGACTAGGGGCCTGGTGTGTGTTGTACTTGGGCTGTCCACCCTCCCACCCACTGCACTTTGTGTTCCTGCCACTTACCTGTTACTTGTCGGTTAGTGCAGCTGTGGCGGACACATGGGTGTGGTGGGTGCTCGTTGTGGCGCTTCTGGCATATTTGGGGACCTGTTGGTGGTTACGTGGCTGGCTGAGTGTACACATGTCCCCACGCATCTTACAGTTGTTCTGTTTGGGCTGTGTGTGGTGGTGTCTGTTGCATGTGTGTGTGATGTGTTGTGTATTGTGTGCTGGACATGGGGGTGTTTGTCCCTGGGAGCTGTGGCATGGTGGTAGTGCATGTGAGTACATAGCGGTGTGCTGGTATACATTAGTTTGTACTTACCAGCCTCCACTCCCCTGCTAATCCGGCGAGGATCTCGGGATGTATGATGACTCGCACCTTCTCCTCCCACGCTTTGAAGGTCTTGAAGAGCACGGGATTCCCTCCGCCAGTGACGGCTGCCAGCTCTCTGTTCTTGGTCTCCTTCTTCTTGACCAGGCTCTTGACGTCATTCCAACGTTTGTTTATCTCGACTCTGTTCCTGGGCAGGGTCCCGACTGCATTGACCTGGTCTACGATCCGGTTCCACATTCTGTTTCTGGTGGCTAGTGGTGTGTGCTGGACCATGTTCCCATAGATTTGTGGGTGCACCTTGATGATCTCGTCGACCATGACCGTCAGCTCAATGGGCGTGAACTTGGGCATTCTTTGTGGTGCCATGGTGTTTGTGGTGCTGGTGCGGTGTGTGTTGTGTAATGTGCAGGGGGTTTGTGGTGGTGGTGGTGGTGGTGGTGGTGGTGATGTGTGCGTTTCTGTGGTGTGCTGCTGTCCTTGCTGTGTCACTGTGTCCTCTCCTCTCCTCTCTGGTTTGCAATGTTGCAAGGGGTTGTGGTCTGTGGGAGTGCTGCTTTTGTACTTACCTATGTGGGTGTGTCCTCATGGTCTGTTGTTTTCAGGTGTGTTGTGTCTGGGGTTCTGGCCTTTGTAGTTTTTGTTTGTCCAGGGGGTGTTTTCGGGATGTGTACTGTGCTTGTGTATTTGTGCGTGCCTTGCTGTGTGGACTTGTTGGCCATGTTGTGTGCGATTGGTTTTGTGAGCGGATGGTTTCTGTGCAGGGACGTGGGCGCCATGGCTTCTGCCGTGTCGATTCTCATCGGCGTTGTTTGCGCTGGCGGGCGGTATATTTGTAGTTTTCCCGCGCTCATGGCGGTGCGATCGTAATCTCACGTGCGGTGTGTCGGCCGTGAGGGCGGGCGGTTTTGTGTTGTCGGGCGTGTTTCCGTCCGTGGCGGGCGGTTTGACTCCGACTCGGACGATGGCGGGCGGTATTTTGTGTGATTTTTCCGCCGATGGCGGTTTTCGGTTTGTGTAATCGTAATGGCGTGGTCGGTGTTCAGACGGTGTGTGCGGGCGGATTTTTGCCGCTTCCATGGCTGGCGGATTTTTTTACGCAGGGTATCGTAATGGGCCCCTAAGTAACTTGGGCGTATATAGTTGCATTATACATACAAGCACTTACTCATATAGCAGAATGCTTACACATTAACAGTCATCAGGATACGTTGGCTATAAAGTTGCGCAGAGGTTGCCAGAAGTCCCAGGGATGTGCACAATGGGGCTGCATTTGTGCGAATACCTCACAGTTCTCATTATATTTTAACAACTCCTGTGCCACACACCACAGTTAGACAGGAATCCCAACCCCTTTGGATGGTCAGGCATCTCATGGCCAGCAGTGAATATTTTCTGACAGTTTTGGGAGGACTTTGATATACCCCACATGTGCCATCATGGCGTCCAGATTCACCCACAGCTCTATCATAAGTGCGAAGTCTGTAAATATTTGTTTTTCCCACCTCGCCCCCAAGACATGGAACACCCTACCCATCCACTTGCGACAGACCCAGGACCTACTGACCTCCAGGAGACTTCTCAAGACCTGGTTGTTCGAGCAGTAGCAGCACCCCCCCACCCCACCCCCACAGCGCCTTGAGACCCTCACGGGTGAGTAGCGCGCTCTACAAATGATTGATTGATTATTGCACAACTGGTGGGCAATTCCATGTGAGATGGAAAAAGTCTGCCTCAGAATATCCACATTGTTTGTACATTGCTTCTTCCTGAAGTGTCAAGTAACAAAGGCTAGAATGGGTGTGATACACCATATGTAGAAATTTGTAAAGTATAGCTCCGTGATAGTCATTTATGGAAACATTTCACATTTGTTGACAGCAAAATTTCCACTGCTCAGCCCTCAATACTTTTCTGAGGCTCATAGTTTCATTATACACACAAGCAATTAACCATATAGCAGACTGCTTACACATTAACAATCTTCTGGTTATGTTGGGTATAAAGTTGTGCAGAAGGGGGCTGAAATTGTATGTATTCCTCATAGTTTTTATTGCCTTTTTACAAATCCTTGTGCCAAGCATCAACAGTTGGAGGGGGACTCCAGCCTCTTTGAATGGCCAGGTGTCTCATGGCCAGCAGTAACGTCAGGGCTGAATACTTTCTGACAGTAGCGGCTCCTGGTGGGAGTGCTGCCGGGCGGTGACGCAGGGCGGTGACGCGGGGGAGGGGCAGGGTGGGGGTTAGTAAACTCTGGAATACGGCCCAACAGAGGTAAGTAAGCAAATAAATAAATAAAACGAATTTCATTGCGCGCGCTGCATCGCCAAACGCGATGCAGCGCGCCCAACGAATTTCGTTTTATTTATTTATTTGCTTACTTACCTCTGTTGGGCCGTATTCCAGAGTTTACTACCCCCCACCCTGCCCCTCCCCCGCCCGGCAGCACTCCAACTAGGAGTCGCCACTGCTTTCGGACAGTTATGTGAAGATCTTTCAACATGCCCCAGGTGTGCTGTCAGGAGGTCCAGATTCACCTGAAGGTCTGTCATAAGTGCAAATTCTCTTTTTTCGCAGTAGTGCAGAACTTTTTGCCAATTCTATGCCAAATTATAAAGTTCTGCCTCAGAATAGCCTCATCATTTGCATGTTGCTGTTTCCTGAATTCTCAAGTCACGAAGACAAGCTGGGTTGTGATACACCATATGTAGATATTTATAATCTATAGCTTTGTGATGGTAGTTTATGGAAACCATTTACCTTTGTTGACAGCAAAGATTCCACTGCTCAGCTGACAATACTTTTCTGAGAGTCATCTCCCATTTTAACTTAACTTTGAGTGTTGCTGTTGCTTTTGCAGGCATGGACATGAGGTAGAGTTTTGAAACTATGTACTGCAGCCCAGGTGCTACTATAAGGTAAGAAATCTAAATGAGCTCAGGTGACTTACAGGGGAGGGTGGGCCGTAGATGTTGCTTTTACTCTATGGTATAGGAATGTATCCAGTAGAGGTCCCTGTCAGGCCCCAGAAACTCCTCTAGTGAAATGAACCACCAGCCAATAATTTTCCCATGGTTGTGCACCCCTTAATATGGAGTTGTTGCTTGGCTTTGGGTTCAGATGTTAAAGGTATACGAGAGTTGTCTATGAGGGGTAAATGTGGAGAATATAGTTGTAGGAAACCAGAGTATTTCATCAAGCTTTGCCATGCCTATGTGTTGGCGGTCATTAGGTTAATTTCTTGTAGCACACAAGATGATTTCTGGCTTATGGTGACAGGTAATGGAGTGGGGTCATCTGTATCTAACTCCATGACCATTTGCGGTGGGGGTAATGTTGAACGATACCAACGGTAGGCAAACTGCGCTTGCGCACATGCATAATACAGGGTGGGGTCAGGCACCTCAAGCCCTCCATCTTGGTATGGGTGGATCAACACATTCCACTGTATACAGGGCTGTTTGTCTGCCCAGATCAGCCTAGTCAGTAGTGTCTGTAGAGAGAGGAAAAAATGCCTGGTTGAATGTCAAAAGATATTGTTAAATTGGTATAAAGATTTTGGCAACACAACCGTATTTATGAAGGCGACTCTATCAATTATTGTAAGCTGTAATTTTTTCCACATGGTCGCTTAGTGTAGTAAGGGCTTTGCCATAGTTTCATTGAAGCACATCCCCAATGACTGTGGATTTGTATGCCCAGATACCTCACTGAGGCAGTTGTCCAGTTTAGAGGGTAATCCAAATGACATGGTTGTGTGTTTTTGCTCATAAGGAGCACAGTAGATTTACCCCAATTTATGAGTAGTCCAATTATATTTCTAAATCTTATGATTGCTCTAGTGATGGGAACCAGATCCGATTCAGGGTCTTTGACAAAGAAAGCAATATTGCCTGAGTATAATGATATAATAATGTGTAATGGCTTGAAACTAAGCCTTCTATGGGCATGATATGATGGAGCATGAAGGCGAACGATTCCATACCTATGGTGAACAACAGCAGGGCTAAAGGGTTTCCATGCCTCATGCCACACTGTATTTCTATAACTTGGGATACCATATCATTGACATGCAATGTTACCATGGAGGTTCAATATCTTCACCCAGCTTTTACAGGTCGAACTTAAGCCCATGCCCATGTGGCCAAGGATTCTCAAAAGGTATGTGTAATAATGAAGATTCATGATTAATAATTAAGAATCTTTATTCAGCATGGGTATCACCAACCGACATCCATTACCCACAGAACCAACCAGTTGAGCTAAGGGAGCTCACAGTAGAATCTTAGCAACGTTCTATAGAATAGTTCAAGGACAAGGTACTGGAGGCGAGAATGGAAAGGACTAAGAGGGGAACCGAAACGAGGCATAAAAGAGAAAATACAACACATCTCCTTCCCCAGGGGAAATAAGGAAGGCGAGGAAAAAACATGTACATAACAGAAAGGATGTGATAAAACAAGACTAATATGAATGCTAGTACATATGGTAATCTTTATGCCACTGTGGTTTATAATGAACATTTCTCAAAGACTCATTTCCCTGTCGATTAACAGATTTGTCATTTTCAGTTGCTTTACGTACCAGAGGTGTATTAAGTAGACCTTCACTGTTATCCATGACAATCCTATCCACGCTCCACGATTGACCATCATCTAGTAGCACCACATTTTTGAAGACTTTACAAATTCTCCTTTTCTCTGAAAGTGTCATGGAACCTGAATGAACAGACCTAGGTAATTTTATTCTCACAATATCTCCTTCTTTCCAATTTTTTTTTTCCTTTGTATCTTACAATTGTACTTATCCACATACTTCCTTTGATGTTCTTGTATTCTTTCCATAATTTTACCACGGTCAACTTCTTCAACATTGTTTCCAACCAGCCACAAAGGACTTAGTTTAGTGCCTGGTTCCCTACCTTTAAGGAACTTAAACGGAGATACACCAGTGATGGAGTGAGGGGTAACAAGATAAGACCAAATCATTTCATCTAAAGCTTTCTTTATGTTGGTGCCTCTGCCTACATTGAGTTGGATACAATCTTTGATCAATCGGTTGACACGTTCAATTAAGCCATTTGCCCTTGGACAATATAATGCAGTTTGCAAATGAATCACAGACAACTTGTGTAAAAATTCTTTCATTAATGAAGAGGTAAATTGGACACCATTGTCCGTAACTATGGTCTGGGGTACACCTTCACTCGAAATACTACTTGTAAGAATGCTATAACTGTACTGGTAACAACATTGTCCACAACCTTAATAAGTGCCCATTTTGAATGGTAGTCTACTAAGGTAAGTATAAATCTTCCTCCTAGTCCCTTGGCATTGATAGGGCCAATGATGTCCATTGCTAACTTATTCCAGGGAACAGGAGGAATGTCTACAGCAGAGATTATATTTTTTCTAATTTGTTTGCTTTTGTCACTAAGCGCACAACTTAAACATTGTCTTATGTTTCTCTCAATCATGGTATCCATGCTTGGCCACCAATAATGAAGACAGATTTTATTCTTTGTTAAGCTACATCCTAAATGGCCTTCATGTGCCAGATTTACAATTTTTCTCGTAAATCTTCTGGGGGCACCAATTTTTTTCCTCTATACAAGTTTTGGTCACGAATATACAATTCGTTTCTTACCTCCCAAAATCCTTTCTCATCACACTGTAAATCAGAACACTTGTTAGGCCAGCCTTTCAAAATACGTTCTCTCACATTCTGAGAAACAAGATCACATTTCATGCTCTCTTCCCATTCTTGTTTATTTATGCCTTCCATAATAGCTGCCACAACAAATTTCTATACAACATTGTTCTCTAAATCTTTGTTTTCCAATGGAAGTCTAGACAGACAATCAGCTGCCTGATTTTGTTTTCCTGGTATGTACATCATCTTAAAGTTAAACCCTTCAAGACCAAGGAACCACCTTGAGATCCTAGGTGTAGTTCTTTCTAATTTTTTTATTGAAAAAGCACTTACTAAAGGCTTGTGATCTGTCCTTACAGTGAAGGGAATCCCCCAAATGAACACACGGAAATGTCTCACTGCCCAGAAGCATGCTAGCGCTTCTCTTTCTACAACAGAGTAATGGGATTCTGCTTCTGTCAGAGCCCTAGACGCGAAAGCTACAATTCTTTCCTCTCCATCTACGACTTGACTAAGGGTCGCCCCTATACCTTTAGTACTGGCATCAGTGGTATTTATAATGCACTTCTCTGTGTCAAATTGTCCTAGGAAAGGTGCATTTGCAATCATGTTTTTTAATTTATTAAAAGCTTCTGTACATTCCACATTCCAATCATATTTTACTCCTTTTTTTAACAAACTCCTCAAGGGATGGGTAATATCCGCAAAGTTTTTTATAAATTTTGAATAATATTCTGACAATCCAAGGAAGGATTTTATTTCCTCTTTAGTATTGGGCATAGGAGCAGATTTGATGTCGTCTACTAAATCCATTTTGGGCTTAATTCCTTCTCTGGATATGACATGTCCTAGGTACGTAACCAAACGAACACCTACTTGTCATTTCTCTCTTTTCAACGTTAATGCAGCATCCTTTAACTTGGCTAGAACTGTGCGGAAGGTCTTATTATGCTCTTCCTCATCTTTTCCAAAGACTAACAAATCATCTTGGAAGCACAATACATGCTCTATCCCTTCCAAGATGTTTTGCATAGCTCTCTGGAAAACCGCAGCAGCGGAAGCTAAACCAAATGGCATCCTGCAACATCTAAAGACACCGAATGGTGTGATAAAGGATGTTAATGCTCTGCTATCTGGGTGAAGCCTCACCTGATGATAAGCTGAAGATAAATCAATTACCGAGAAGAATTCAACTTTACTAACTTGACTCAACATTTCATTAATGGTCGACAGGCAACGGATGTCTGTCGACCCACATATTATTGTTTAATTCTCTCAGGTCAATGCATAGCCTGATATTTTTTGTGTTGGATTTAGAAGTAATGATTGTAGGTGCGACCCACTCTGCACATTCAACAGGTTCAATAACTTCCTGACTCAACAACTTATCCAGTTCTTGTCTTAGTGGTTCTCTCATCATTAATGGTATGTTTCTGCATTTGTGTACAACTGGCTTAGCACCATCTTTTAATTTGATTTTGTGTTGAGATTCCCTTAAACAACCAAGCTTATCAGTGAAAACTTCAGGGAACTCTTCAATCAACTCCATCCCACAGGCAGATCTTTCAACAAGCATGACAGGGACCTCAGCTGTAGGATCAAGTTTCATACCTAAATCTTTTTGATGTGCCCATCCTAAAAGATTAGATCCATTTTTTGCTATGTACACTTTTCCTACCGTGCTCCTATCTTTAAATGTGATTTTCATGATAGCAACACCTTCAAAAGGTATAGGATCTTTATTATACCCAACCGGGATCACATCCGGTTCTTTGAGTGAGGACCCATCATCACTAAAATTAGCATGATATGTTTCACTATTGATGAACGTAAAAGGTGAACATGAATCTGCATAGACTTCCAATTTATGTCCATCCAAACCAATCTCACATTTGGGTAGGTCTACCATGTGTACTTCAGTGTCATTAACCACATCAACTTGTAAAACTAATTTGCTTCTGTTATCTCCACTTGCATCAATAGCATTCATGGTCTTGCCTGACATGTCTTTACATGCCCGCGCAAAATGACCTTTACGGTTGCATTTCCTGCACGTAGCTGTTCTAGCTAAACAATGTACACTATTAGCTAAATGCCCCGTACTTCCACACCTAAAGCATTTTAGTCTATTATCTGAAATTACCTTTTCTTTAGAATTCTCTTTGAACATTTCACTTTTCTTTTGACTCTTAATTGCGCATACGTTCTCCACAAATTTCATTTACACCTTCTTCAACTGTAATATGCATTTCTTTTATACATTCTGCTGTGTGTATTACACTTTTTGCGATATCAATGGCATTCTTTAAATCTGGATTACCTACTAATAATTTTTCTTGAATTTTCTTATTAGTAAAACGTACTAACTGATCACGAATCAATGAATCTGTTAACTCATTGAATTCACAGGTATTTGCTAAACCTCTCAAAATAGCGATGTAATTTCCAACTTTTTCATTTTTTCCTTGACTTCTACTGAAAAACTTATGTCTCTCTAAGACAACATTGATTTTGTCAGCAAATTGCAATTCTAATTTTCTAAAACTACAATCATACACATCTCCTTCTTCAAATCCTGCTTCATCTTCTTCGAGCTCAGAAAGGCTATCGAATACTTTCCTTCCTTCTGCCCCTAGATTATGTAAAAGTATATGTTGCCTCCTTATCGCGGAAAAACCACTTGCACCTATAGCAATCAAATACATTTCAAATACCTTTCTCCAGTTTTTCCAAGGTACTATAGGTTCTCCAGCATCTGAAAGGAAGGGTGGGGGTTGATTCATACTAGCTGCTGCCATATTGATATGAAATTTCTCTCTAAGATAGTAACTAAAATTTCCTTCGAAAAAATATTATTGAACAAGAATTTGTACAACAGAACCCTGTGGAAAAATAAGAGGTTAGTAGCCTAAATGGTAGTTAATACCTATTAAAGTTATTTAAGTCAATTTTCCATAATACTTTATAGCTAAATGGAATACACTGGTAAAGATAAGTTGAAAACTAAATATGGAAATATCCTCAAGAAAAAGTCACATCTTCAAAATTAAAATAAATTAGTATCCAATAGTTCAGTTCAAGGTATTGATCAAAATGGAATTCACTTCAACACTTGTACATATATTCTCACTTTTGTAGAATAGAAATTTGAGAGGAAGCCAGAGGTGCCCTTTCAAAAGGGTTTTGTATGACACGATGCATAAGTTACTTCAGAAATATGTAGTCTAGGTCAACTTAGTCTTCACGATATTAAGAATGACTGATATGATGATGGAAGAACAGACGACTCTTCAACTATGAACATTCTTACGCATAGAACCCGATGAACCGTTACTTTAACAGTCTCACCTTGACAGGAAACGCAGAAAATATTTTCCCTTAATCTCCTGAATGTATATACTCATAAGATATCACAAATTCGTAAAATTCACAATGCGCAGTCCCGCACTCACCAGAAAGACTAAAAGTTGACTTCCTTATGAAATTTTCCTCAGAATATCACTTTACTATGTTGCGGCTCAGTACGTGAATTTTTGTGCCGGTGATTCTTCTATTAAACAATTACTTCCTCAGCGCATTATAGTTGAACATATGAGCCGGTAATGACCTTATTCCAATTGTTTCCTCAGCGCATGTGCATTGCCTGCGATGCTTATCACCCTACGCAGTACGCTTTCTTGAGGAAAATACCGCTCAACTTCCTCAGCGCATGTGCATCAGGCATTGAGCCAGCCTCTTTTAGTTGAACATGTGGGCCGGTAATGACCTTATTTCCAATTGTATCCTCAGCGCATGCGCGTTAACTGCGATGCTGATCACCCTACGCAGTACGCTTTCTTGAGGAAATAACGCTCAACAAACATACATTCACGAAGCTGCTCCCCTCCAAGCACGACGTACTCATGCAGGGATTTCCACGAGAGATAGTTTTTATCTCCCACACAACAGAGACGAACGGTTGGAAAATTACCTATTTCCCTTTTTATCGTTAGATATTTCACCGTTTACCAATTCCACTCCTTGTAACTCCGTAATCTTGTTTCCTTTGGAGGGAATGTCGATAACGTTGTCCTCCACACAACAACTCTTCGCCAGTGTAATAATGAAGATTCACGATTAATAATTAAGAATCTTTATTCAGCATGGGTATCACCAACCGGCATCCATTACCCACAGAACCAAACAGTTGAGCTCAGGGAGCTCACAGTAGAATCTTAGCAACGTTCTACGGAATAGTTCAAGGAAAAGGTACTGGAGGGGAGAATGGAATGGACTAAGAGAGGAACAGAAACGAGGCATAAAAGAGAAAATAGAACAGTATGGCCACTCTAAGGAGTCAACTGCCTTAGCTAGATCGAAAAATACAGCCGCAGAATGCATCCTGCGGTCTATTTGGTGTAGGAAGGTGAATATCATGTGCAGAATAAATGATGTGTACGACAATGGTGGGCATAAGGGGTAGGAAAAAACTAGCCAGCAGTTTTTGCCAAACGTTTGTTGCCTCTATTAAGGAGAGTGGCCTGTAAGAGTTGCATCTAGTGTGATCTTTGTTAGTTTTAAGCAAGCCTCCCAACGTGTATCAGGGTGATGACCAGTGTCCAAGGTGTCTTGATAAGCTTTGAGAAGGTGTGGGGTAATAACAGTGGCATATTCTTTATAAAACTCAACCGTGAGGCTGTCTCTACCAGGTGCTTTGCGAATTGTCATGCTATAGATTATAGTTATAATTTCCTCCTCAGTAAACTAGGTATACCCTGTGTCCATTTGTTAGACATACCAGTGCTATCATGTCTAAGTAGCTATCAACTATGGATTGAGGGATCTTGTTTGTGGACCTGTGTGGTGTTCCAGAGAAGTGTCTAAAAGTTTGCACTATAGGGCAAGGGTCAGTGGTGGTTTCTGTCTCAGTGTCATGTATTTTGATAACACCTGAGACTGCCCACGGTTTCCCTATCATGGCTGTCAGTGAGACTGCCTCAGCATTCACCCTCCTCTTATCTATGCACTGTATTATATTTTCATAGGGAAATGGACTTCCCTGTCTGCCATGCAATGTCTGCTGTATGTCACTATGCTTCTGCAGATTAGCTTTCTTATTTATCTGCCCCTCCAGACTGAATCATCCCCTTGAGTGTTCCTAATCTACCCCTAATGGATTTAGGCAAGGCGGACACCTTAGATATGAATATGTCCCTGGTGTATACCTTGAAGGCCACCGACATACTGACTAAGCTGGGCACCAAGTTGACATTATTATGGAAATACTCGACAATCGCTGTGCACAATTCTGATCAGAAGGCTTCGTCCACCTCCGAGGAGAAGCACCCGTGTCTGTGTTGGTGGCATTCTTTGGAAATTACCTGTGCGAGTTGTACAGGAGAGTTGATGGACAATATGTGAGCTAGCAGTGTAATATCTGTCACCCAAGTACATATGTCTTTTGTGGTAAACTGGTAATCTAATCGTGATAATGGGATGCAGGCTGAAGAACAGTAGGTGAAATCTCCGGTGTCTGGTTTGTGGAGTCTCCAGAGATTCACAAGTTGAAGGTGAGTTACTGATTGCTGCAGTGCTTTGACTGCAATGGGTGTAGTGCATTTTGTGCTTGATGCCCTGTCGATACATGTTCAGGGCCAAATTGGAGTCCCCCTATGTCCGAGTGCATCCAACCTCCATCATATATATGACACAAGCACTATTTGAGTGAGGCATATCACCGGCATAAACAAAACAATAGGAACTTACCCCTTTTTTCTCCCCACACCAACCCCCAATTGGTCAGTGAAATATTCCTCCCCCCAGAGTAAGATATGTAACTACACAAAAGCATGCATACCGGGGGGGAGGAGGCACATCTTGACATCACTGCCCAAAGCTCCACCCTTGTGTACCAGAGCCTTTTTAGCTGGTTAGGAATTGTTAGGAAGTGATAGTGGTTGAATATTGCAAGATAGGTCTCACAGTTACTTAGTTATTTGTGTCCATGCTTGTTCATGTGTGAACTTACATAGAGAGCATCGCAGTCTTAAATGTCTGCATTGTCAGAGTGATGTACCAAAGCAGGGACACTGCTGGTGTATGCCATTTCTTGAAGCATTTGAGGAACTCTGCACCTTCCTGTGTGTCATTAAATATGGGAGGTTTGTCATTGAAGAGAACTTGGAGCCACTCTGGGTAGAGGATAGGATATTTGATGCGGTATTCTTGGAACTGCTTTGTAGCAGAGATGTAGGTGCACCTGGTTGTCTGGACAGAGGAGGTAAAATCAGGGAACAATGATATTGAGTAACTTTGAAATGTGAGGCCCTGCTTTTCCCAACCCATTCAAAGAGCTACGTCTCTGTCGCAATAGTTTAGGAGAGCACGATGATGAGATGAGGTGAAGTATCCGGCGGTAGGCACTGCACCAGTGAACTGTGTGCACACTCCACGATAAATGCATCTGAGAAGGCAGCCATCCCAAAGAGCCCCATCAGCATCATTTCCCAAAGATCTCCATTGTGCTGGTATTGGTGGATTGAGGAATGCCTAAAATGTGCGGGTTCTTTTTACATGAGCAAGCTTCCAGATCATCTTTTTTGGCTCTGTTCTCTGCTAGTATCATGCTCACCATAGATATTTGGGTTTCATGAGATGATACTGTATCTTCTTCAGCAGAAATTCTGTGTTTAGCCATGTCAATTCTACGGCTTGCTTATCCATTTCTTTCTTGAGTTGATCCATGGGGAACCGTAACTTAGTCTATTTTACAATCTGTTGTAGAGTTGGCAGGGTAGTTTTAAGATCAAGTAGTATTGTTTTAATGATGTACATATCTAGCATATAGTCTGCAGAGTGGTCATGTTTGCTCGCACTCCCCCTGTGTGCATGTTTGCTTGTGTGGCCCAAAGGACAGCTTGGACTAGCATTGGTTGGATTTTCCTGTTGTCACCAACTGTGGGCTGCCCGGGTGATGTAGGAGGGGGTCAGAAAATACAGAAGTACTGTTACCATTCAGTAGCCGCCGTGAGAACTCACCACGTGCTCACTGCAGCTGCTTTGTTGAATGTACTAAATGCTGCTCCGCATGTGCAGTGAAGTGCAGTCTGGCACCAGAGACGTACAAAATGTGGAAACATTTTTGCTTATCAAGTGTTGTGCAGGAAAGCGTGAACTGTTTTTCTTAAAAATGCCAACAATAAAAATTTTGCATGCTGAGATCTCTCTCTTCTTAACTTTTAGAAGCAGTCGAACAAATGGCAAAAGGAGAGAAGAGCAGTCCCACATGAACCACATCATTATAGCCCACCATAACATGCAGAGGCGGGCCAATAGGCTGGTGGAACAAGGGCAGAATGAATAATCTAGTCAAGCCTATAGATGCCACATTTCTATCCCACAAGTTCCGTACACAAATGGAGAACAAGCCCAGACCAGACTTACCTGGGAACTCCACTTAGAGGGACCCCAAGTTGCCCAAACCAACCAGCAGGACACACCCTCGGAGGCCAATAGGGTGAATAAGACACTGCACATCTAAACAGGACATGACAGAAGTGTCATTGTAACCCTCCTCCCTCATTTCATCAAGTAGCATGACCAAAAAATCGTGAAATGAGTATGCAGGAGAACCCTGCTCGGACAGCAGCAGTCCCAGGCTTATTTGTTGATGCCCTCACACTCGCCTTGCTACCAGCAGCTGTTGAACTGGAGATAGTGGCCAGAAAAGAAGGCAAACAGAGCCCTAGGAGATTTTTCTTCCTATAGTTACTAAATCTAGCCTATCATCTTAGCCCATCATCAGTAAATAAGACACTGCAGAGGCTAAAGGCTGTCTCAATCATTGCAAAGATTACCAACACATAAAGTCCAAAAGATTTCTCAGAAGTACAACAAGCGGGGATTAAGTCAGGCACTCCTCAAAAGAAAATCCCACAGGGCACCCCCAACGTATCTCCGACCGAGAAGAGAATGATTAAGGATTACCTCTCTGCTTGATGTAAAAGTGGACGTCCAACAGAGAGCTGAGATTCGGCAAAGGCAGGAAAGCAGGTGAATGCTGAGCAAACCGTCTCCTTTTATGTCACCTAGTGTGGAGGGTGGGGCTTATATTCTCAGAAAGGCTTCTCATAAGTGACGACTGTGAAGAGGAAGATGGTTGTAAAGGTAATGATTAGGTGTGATGTGTCTACTTTCAACGCAAATCGGTGAGCTGTCCTACCGCTGCCGAGAAGGCCAGGCTCCGTCAAGTTTAAGGACTGATTACTGTTCCCTAAGTTAGAATTAAAACATCACAATCAGAGCTGGTATGCTTACACAGGCAGTTCAGAGCTTGCAGCCAGCAGTCATTAATTTATAATACTTACTCCACCATTTACATGCTGTATTGATGGCTCCAATTAATTCGTGTTAAAAACATTGTAACCTGAAACCGATGAGATGAAAAGGTTCCTGCTTTCTTATTGATTTTCCCTCTTTTTTTTCTTTTCTCTGTTTCCGTTTTGTAGCCTAGTGTGAAGTGACAGCGATACAAACGTTTTGTTTTTATATTTAAAACATATTCTTTGACTACTCTTAAATGCAGTAATATATGAATTGGAAAATTCTGAAACAATGTATTTAGTGGGCGTGATATGATCTAGGTTTCCTCCAATTATATAACCTGATGAACTTAAAAATACATATTTTTTATATTTTCACTATTTGCATATTTTCGAATAAAATGAAGAGTTCTGATAAACCAAAAAATATAAAAATGCAAAAAAGAGAAACATCTTTCTATAAAATAAGGAAACAGTTAAAATAAGGAGCTAAAGAGAGAATGACTGTTAATGCTTTACAACGATCATAGATGTTAATTTATTGCCCACACTTTAGACACGTCAGTTAATCAATATGGTGATCTATACAAATAAAATATACATTGTGAACAAATAGCTCTGGGATAGCACTAACCTAAGACGACAATTAATTATGCTTTTTGTATGTTGCAAGTCAAGTTTCTGTTGAGAACTTAATATTAAAAATAATGATGCGGAAGAAATGAATAGACGATAAGCAAGGTGCTTCCTATATTTGCTTAGTTATGTTTGGTCATAAAACTGGAACGCACAACCATCATGCATGCAAACCTACATCACTCTTGAACTTTCTTATGCTAAATTACAGTATGTTCTTTCCAGCGAATTTTCACTTGATTTCACCTATGCTGTATTTTACTTCCTGATTACCTTACTGATTTGCTCAGGATATTTGATCCTGGTGTTACATTCTGGCCACCCTTTCTGACTGAGTGGCAGTACCCAGGATAATTCGGGAGCAGTACATAAAGAACTAGTAATGCTGCACAAGATTGTTTATGACAGCGTTTTCCAGGTTAAGCCAGTTTCTAGCAATAATCCTAGAACAATTCTGAGAATTCCACTTTTACACGTGCAAATACACCAATGTACATTTTCATGAGTGAAAAGAATCTGAGCAAGTGCAAATATATTTGTGGTATTTTTTTTTTATTTTTTTTCATGAGCAAAATAGTTTTTATCCCACTGAGAAATCCTTTCTTCTAAACCTCCTCCATTTCTAGGGGTGTTTTCCTTTCCACTTTGCACACTGGAAATTAATCTACTCATGCAATCAACAGGAATAAATAGGTAATTCTTTCCAGGCTAGGAAGAAGTCAAAAAGGAGTTGCTTAGTAAACATCAATTGCAGGTGTTTGAGTGTCCACTAATGGTCCAAAAAATCAAGAGAAGGGAGGAAGAAGCAGTGATTCATTCTGCTTCCTTGCTTAATAGTTTATTATCAAAAGAGAATGAACCACGCATCTTGAAAAAGCCAGGGTCTATAAGTGTTGTACAAAGGCCCTCATACACTCTAACCCGTGGGCAGCGGTATATCTTTGTTCTCCGCTTGAGAAGGTTAGGTGATTGGTTTTATCATTGGGTCCTTTTCCGCCTGAGTTTCCTGTTCTCCAGGTAGTCAACCTTTCTCCACCGGGAGGGAGACCATCTGGTTCTTTGACGGTCGTGATTTCGATAGTGTTAGCGGAAAAAAATGATAAATTAAAAATACCTCCTCTCCTGTACTCTTGTTTTATTCGTCAGGATGGGGTAAGATTAAAAACAGTGTGTGGTGCTCTGGTGGATGTGTGAATGGTCCACTGCACCTATATAATGATGATTTCAGTGGTTGACATGTTTCAGTTCATGGGTGTCTCTAAAGATTGGTGGAATTTCATCAGGACCTTAGTCATAGTGATAACGTGATAGATTGCTTTGACACATTGGGTAAGTTAATGTCACTTACCCATCTTTGTCATTATTTCATGTAATCGACAGGTTTATAGGTTATGGTTCTGCCTATAAATTGGGAAAGAAAAAAAAAAGGGGAAAAGGAAAAACATGCATATTGTTGCTTTATATAGATTTCATATAGTGTTGCCCAATTAGGTGCTTGGATGTGTAATGCTACTTGCATATGTGACACAATTTGTGTGCTGTACCCATGTAATTTCTCATTACATATGACAGTGAAGCATTAGTAATCAGGGATCGATATCAAGAAGGCATGCAGCTATATTTGTTGGCATCAAAGGCTTACAAAAGGACGTAATCATTCAGTGATTTGTGCTCGGTTGGTGAGAAAAAAAGTCTATGGTTGTTAATTCATCATTAAGTTAGTGTAAAGCATATCAATAATTTTACTCCTACTCTACACCTCAAGAGCCTGCGTTGAGGATGTAATCAAACGTGTGCTCAAGAACATGTCCAATAAACGTATCTAGAAAGATTATCACCGTGTTGAAATGCTTTTTGAAAAATTCTGACCCTTCTAAATATTTTTACGGGGAAAACATTTAGGGGCCGATTCCGATTCGGGTTGGACAGCTCAAAAAGAGCCGTCCGGACGCTTACCTCCCGACCGACTCGTCCCGGGAGCCGGTCAGTCCTGCCGATCAAGTACGATGCGTGCATGTGCCGAAAACTCGACCGACACGAACTCGCCAAATAAATACTCAATTCTCCCTACGACCCGGTCCCATAAACGCAGAATCGACTCGCACGGGGGCTATGTCAGAGCTGTTTCCGGCCGGACAAGTACGATGCGCACTTCCTATGCGCCGAGCGAGTCGACACGTACGGCACGTCACAGCATCCGGAGAAGCTGCATGAAAGGAACGATTCGCGCCACAACACGATCCCCGGACACGAGACACACAAGCCTACAACTGGGACGAAACGAACCAATGACCAGTGCAGACGAGACGGTGTCGACATGAATCCCATCGCACAGGTCATACCGATCCTCTACATCCATGGACTGATCCGGAACAGACGCCAACGACGGAGACGGTAAGAGACACCCCCCACAAACAAACAGCCGACACGTAACAGTAAACCTGTGACAAACACCCAGGCCCCCCCTTGCCCATCACCCCTACCCATAGGGGGCCTCTTGCCTGTCACCACTCACACCCCCACCCATAGTGGGCCTCTTGCCTGTCACCACTCACACCCCCACCCATAGGGGGCCTCTTGCCTGTCACCACTCACACCCCCACCCATAGTGGGCCTCTTGGCTGGGACTACTCACACCCCCACCCATAGGGGGCCTCTTGCCTGTCACCACTCACACCCCCACCCATAGGGGCCTCTTGGCTGGGACTACTCTCACCCCCACCCATAGTGGGCCTCTTGGCTGGGACTACTCACACCCCCACCCATAGGGGGCCTCTTGCCTGTCACCACTCACACCCCCACCCATAGTGGGCCTCTTGGCTGGGACTACTCACACCCCCACCCATAGGGGGCCTCTTGCCTGTCACCACTCACACCCCCACCCATAGTGGGCCTCTTGGCTGGGACTACTCACACCCCCACCCATAGGGGCCTCTTGCCTGTCACCACTCACACTCCCACCCATAGGGGGCCTCTTGGCTGGGACTACTCACACCCCCACCCATAGGGGGCCTCTTGCCTGTCACCACTCACACCCCCACCCATAGGGGGCCTCTTGCCTGTCACCACCACCAATAGTGAACTGTGTGAGTACCACTACCAATGCCCACACACATAGGATGGGTGATGTGTCACACATACCCCATACCCCAACATAAGGACTACAAACCAAAGGATATCCACAACAACCTCATGACCACAACATGTAGTCTGTGTACAATACCCACCACAGTGAACATGACCATGTACACACAATGTAACTCACAACACGTGTGTGCAATACCATAGTGTGGCTAACACAAGCCAAGCCTCACATGAGCACTGCAGTAATGGCCTCAACACCTATCACTTGAGTGTACAAAAGGTAACTGTGTGGTACTAAACAGCACCATATGTAGAGCACTGTGCCAATGGGGTCTCAACCCCCATCAGCACAGTGACATGAAGGTAAGTGTGGGGATCACACATGCAGCATATGTAGAGCACTGTGCTAATGGGGTCTCAACCCCCATCAGCACAGTGACATGAAGGTAAGTGTGGGGATCACACATGCAGCATATGTAGAGCACTGTGCTAATGCGGTCTCAACCCCCATCAGCACACTGACATGAAGGTAAGTGTGGGGATCACACATGCAGCATATGTAGAGCACTGTGCCAATGGGGTCTCAACCCCCATCAGCACAGTGACATGAAGGTAAGTGTGGGGATCACACATGCAGCATATGTAGAGCACTGTGCAAATGGGGTCTCAACCCCCATCAGCACAGTGACATGAGGGGACTCCACTCCTGTGGAAGGAAAGCTGTGCCATATGTTGTCCATGCAGGCCACCAGCATGTCAGCAGTATACTTTGTCACACAGCTAACATATACCACACATTGGTGGCCCTGGTAACAGCAGCCTGGGCATGGGAGGGTCCCCTGAGTCAACTGCACAGAGTCAACACACATGTAGATGAAGTAGCACTGAGGACACAGATGAGTCCATCCACATAGATGCATACACTTGCATGTCCATTGGAGATGGCCACAGAGTCAGTGAAATGGCCCAATTGAACCATGCCAAGGCCAACAGGTGTGCATGTGTGTAAGACACTGATGAGACATTGCTAACAAAAGATAGATAACACATTTCCAAAGACCATAATCATGACCCCGTCTGATTGCTGCAAAGGATGACATGGATACACACCCCAACAGGACATACCCCCCATGGCCCACATGGTCTCCAGCACAATGACACTACATTTCCCAGCCATGGAATACACCATCACTGGAGCAAGGGCATGTCAAGTATCAACAACATCATGTACATCTGAAGCAAAACCACTAGTGAACAAAAAGGAGCTTTTATTCAGCCGAGTTATTTGTGAAATGGAAAACAAGAAGAAAAACATGAAGGCCTATGGCCAGTCCATAAACAGACCCAACAGGGTCAAGTGTCCAAATGCCACATTTGGCTTGCCTGCACTGCCAACGGAAGGGGACATACCCCTGGGAGGGGCATACATAGAGGCCAGCCAGGCACCGCAGGTACAGGATCATGGGTCTACAGAAACAGGCAGGGAAGGGCTGGTGGGTGCAGGAGCGGCAGTTGCAGCGGAGGAGTCTGACAGGGTGGGTGCCGGCACGACTGGGGGCACAAGTCAGGAGCAGTGGGTGCCGGCACAACTGGGGGCACAAGTCAGGATCAGTGGGTGCCGGCACAACTGCAGTGGGCAGGTCAGAGGGAGTGGACACGGAACCCACTGCAGTGCCCAAGTCAGACCGGGAGGGCAGAGACTCCACTGCAGTGCCCATCCCCAGGGGAGCAGGAAGTGGATCCGGTGATGTGGGCAGGACGGAGGGGGAGGGCACGCCCTCCACAGCAGTGCCACACACAGGCTGAGTGGGGTGTGGGGTGCTGGAAGAGCAAGAGGCAGGGGGGGAAGGCCTGAGCATCTTGGGGATGCGGTAGCGGTGGGTGGGTGAACCTGGGGCAGGGTGTGGTGGTGGGACCTGTGGAGTGGGAGCCTGGGGGATGGCGGGTGGAGACTGTCTGGTAGAGTGTTGGGCCGGTGGTGGGGTCTTGCTCTTCCGGGTGCGGGGGGACCTGCGGCGTGGGGTCTCAGCCTGCCTGCGCCTGGGGGAGGGTGTCTGGGGGCGAGGGACACCCCCCTCTGTGTGGCCGGACCCCCTCTTCCCCTTGTGTGCTGGTGTGGATGGATCAGTGGGGAAGAGTCCGAGGTCGACCAGGAAGAGCCTCTTTGCAGCTGGGGATGCAGTTGAGGCAGTGGAAGGGGCCGTGGAAGGGGCTGTGGAGGGTGAGGCATCGGAGGACTGCGGAGGGCCTGTGGATGCATGTGTGTGTGTGTCTGACCCATCCCCGGTGAGTGTATGTTCAGTCCCCTGAGTATGCGTGCATGCATGTTTAGACTTTGGCTTGGGTGTGTGTGTAGTGCCTGGGTCTGTTGTGTGCAATGATGGTGCAGGTGTGTGTGTGAGTTGGACAGGTAGGGTGCTGGGAGTAGGGGATGGTGCAGGGGCAGGAGGGGGGAGGGACTGCTGGAGGAGGGACACTGCAGCCGTCAGTGAGGAGGCCATGCCCTGACTGGTCCTCTGTAGGGCAGACATGGATGATGACATGCCCTCCATGTACGACACCAGCTGGTTCAACAGACCCGTGTGCACATGGAAGACACGCTGCATGGATGACTGCCCCACATGGATCTGCCGCAGCAGGTCGACAGACTCCTCACTCAGGGCTGCAGGGGACACAGGGGTAGGGGGTGCGGTGCCTGACTGGAAGGAGACATGCCCATGAACACGGGCGCCTCCACGGACCTTAGATGTGGGAGCCATGGGGAGGGCAGTGATGGTGGGGGCGGGGACAACCTCAACAGGTGTTGGATGGTGGCTGCTGCCACCCGCCGCCACAAGGAAGTCCTCGTCACTGCTGCTGTGGTCCTCAGCTGCGGTGGTGTTTTCCGAGGAGCCCACAGACCCACTCCCCTCGCCCTCCGTGCCACTGGGTCCCTCCGACTCCTCAAATTCCAACCCAGTCTGGCTCTCTGGCTCCCCCTGGTCCGTGGAGCGGTCTCCCTCTGTGTCCGTGTCTGTATCTGCCCAGGGAAAATAGAATGAAAACACATTAGTCATCTGCACTGACCACACACACCACAGAAAGTACAGCACATCAGTGGCCAAGTGCGGGCATCAATCAGTTGAACTTTGCTAGGAGTGCTCACACAGATTTGCATAGGCCAATGGTTAGTCTGAGAGTCGAGCATGGCATTCACATCCCTCCTGCCCTTGCACCCATCTGTCTTGCGCATGTAGGATCCCTACACCCCACTGCAGACACATGCACCACCTACCCATTACTTGACAAGACCGGAAAATACGTAGTGGTCTGTCAACATGCACACATCACATCTGCTGACAATGGACCTGTACATTTGCCTGGACGTAGGGATGGCCAGTGTTGCATCTGAGAGGCTGGGGCTGAGTACATGCATCAGACATCCTGATCCCCGCAAGTCCTGCATACCTTGGCACAATGGAGTGCATGTTGCACATGACACACTCCTGCTGGATCACCCCTAGGTAGTGTAGTCCCATGGCTCAGCCATGCCTGTGAGATCATACATCACAGTCTCCAGTCACAGGGGGCAGGGCAGCCCCACAACAACTGTCACCACTGTGTCACATTCCCAGGACATGGGGCCTGCAAACTCTGTAGCTGACAACTACACATGACCATCCACAGTAACAACATCGTCTGGATTCTGATGTGCCCACCCCAGACCCATTGGACGCATGAGAGACATGGGACAGGGCACTCTGAAGCTGAGCAACTTGCACTCTGCTGTGAATGACACCCAGCTGCTGGAACTACCTAGTTGCAGGCACCATTGTGCACGGTCAAGTCATCACATCCATACATGTCACAGAGGTATTGTCTCACATGGGTACATCTCAGATTGCATGCTGACCCCAAACCCATGTACACACCAGTGGGCCTGACAACGGTGCCACAGCACAATGACACAGGGGCAGACACCTGAGGGAACTGGTCACCTGGCACAAAGTGCCAACCGAGACACAGGAGTAGGAGTACAGACTGTAGCATGCCCTGGACTAGCCATGACTGTCCTGCTCCACGTGGAACAGGTGATAGCCATGGACAGTAGGCAGGTGGCTGTGCATGTGTGACACACTTGAGGTACATGCTCCAGAGGCCCCAACAGTTTACCCAACCAGCAGCATGGGTGTGTGCCGAATGCCCCAGGCACATGTGGTGAGCCCGAGCTGTCAATTGGCCACATGACAGGAGTACATGCAGATAAATACCAGGACCCTGGCATGTACTGTACAATGGTCCCACCCTTGAAGCACAACACTGAGTCCCCTGAAGCAATGCTGGCCCACATCCCATGCACCTTCACATGTAAGGGCACAGTTTCCATGTGACACTATGCCCAGACAGAAAAAGCAACACCTGGCAAACAGATGAGAAAGGGGCAAGTCACCAGAGAGGGACATGGGTCCTGGATCAACTGAACAATGTACTGTTGAGGTGTTACCAGGCCAGAGGGGCACATAGCATGTCAGACACAGCACACAGTGCAGTCATGTACTCACCCCTCCTTGATGCTGTCTGGCCTTCAGCTGCCCATCCAGGTCCGGGAAAACCACCGCCAGGATCCGGAGCATGTGGGGGGTCAGGGTCCGGTGTCCGCCCCTCCTGCGTGGAGGCGACAGTTTCAGCTGGACCCGTGCGATCCTCCGGGTCCAGCCCCGAAGGTCCTGCCACCTCTTTTGGCAGTTGCGGATCCTGCGCCTGTAGACCCCCACGGATCTCACCGCCCGGACGATGCTCATCCAGATCTCATGCTTCTTCTGGGCAGCAACCTGTGAGGATGACAAAGTGCAGAGGACATTACTACACTGGCAACATATTAGTGCAACACACAGGCAGTCACACATGTGGGCATCAGCAAGGCTAATGAGGTACACAGGTGGTGCAACTATGGTTGAGGGACCGGTGTCCAGCACTCACAACTTTGAGACATGGCCTGGGAAGGGAACCTAGTGACAATCCACCTTGCACTGCACTGCAACTGTGCAGTACATGTGGGTGCCCCATTTGTGGCAAGAGCAGTAGTCAGTGGGCAACCAAGCCACTGGTGTACACACTAATGCTGCTGCTGGTCAGACCAGTAGCACAATTAGCAAAGCAGTGGACAGCACACTCACCTGCTCCCCTGGTTTCCCATAGAGCTTGGTGTACTGCGGCAGGAGCCCGTCCAGCAGGGCCTGGTTCTCCTCCTCACTGAAGGCTGGGGCCCTCTCCACAGTACGTGCCATCATTGAAGCCAGAGGAAGCAGAGACAGCAGCAGTGATGAACTTGATGTGCTCCAGTAGCATGTGGTGCAGGCAAGTGGGTTCTCTGGGGGCCAGGCAGCCTTATATCTGTGCTGTGGAGGCATGTCTGCCCTGGGGTACAAAGGGATAGGTCCAAAAAGCTTGCATCCTATGAATTTGGCCAATCCATGGGATAGCACGACTCGTACACGCCTTCAGCATCATTTAAAACATCACCTCCATGACACACTGGCAATTGCAACAATGTTGTACGACTCCAACTGAATTTCCTGCACACGCCTCGTTCAAATCCGCGTCCATCACCATGACAGCTCATGGCCAATGAGGGTGCAGGGCCCGGCAAATGACTGTACTACGCGGATTTTGAATGGCAACACACACCCGTCTCCATCAGATTCAATGGGCAAGACGTGCGCGCGGCTCGGTCCATACATGACCGACGCGTCACACGCGTCCGTCGCCATTGTATTGTATGTCCCAGACATGCGCGCGGCTCGGTCCATACACGACCGACGCGTCACACGCGTCCGTCGCCATTGTATTGTATGGCCCAGACATGCACGCGGCTCGGTCCATACACGACCGACGCGTCACACGCGTCCGTCGCCATTGTATTGTATGGCCCAGACATGCGCGCGGCTCGGTCCATACACGACCGACGCGTCAGACGCGTCCGTCGCCATTGTATTGTATGGCCCAGACGTGCGCACGGCTCGGTCCAAACAAGTTATTTTGGTTTTGGGGACATTGAACGTGTCGGTCAGCCTTGCTGTCAATTCCTGACATATGCCATCCTCTGTCACTAGCTAGGGACTATGGGGCACACCAATGGCACCACTGCCTGTGCCACAGTGTGTCCCCAGTCATGTATCGCTGCCTCTTATGTGTGTGTCTGGGGGCACAGGATGTGTTTGGTCGTGTGCCACTTGTTGACAAGCACTCCCAGGCTGGACCCGGATGTGGGTGGACACATACATGTGTGGTGTGCCCATTGCCACAGGGGGTGCAGCAATGCAGTACAGGACATTGGCAATGGACACAGTCCCAGCCAGGATGTGCGTGTGTGTCGTGTCACATGTACCCTGTCTCATCAGTGTTAGTGGCTTCAAAGCAGGGTGAACCAGTGTCGACATTGTGATGTCCATACACTATCTGTGTGCATGTGGTGTGATCTGTCAGTGATCCAATGTGAGCTGATCCACACATCACATTGGTTTGTACATGCACAGTGTTGTTGTGTGGGGGTGGCACAGACACCTACATATGTCCTCTTGTGGCGACAGGGCACATGGACTGTGGCTAACATGCTTGTTTTTGTGTAATGTCAACGATACGTCACATCATGCCTGTGTAACTGTCAGTCAGGGAGCTGTGATGTGGAGAAAATATCTGTCCTCACTAGTCACTGTGGGCTTTGTGTGGTAGGTGGCAACAGGGCAGATGTACTGTGCTAGGGCCCATTGCTTTGTCATGGCACAACAGGGGCCCTGTCATGTGCACATCTTGGGCTTCAATGTGCGTTGATGCCATGTATGGGACATTAGTGTCTGCAACCTGTGGCAACCACCTCAACTCATTGTGTTATGTGTTTGTTTATGATGGGCTGTGTTGCTGTGGCTTTGTGACATTGCTGGAGGGTGTGCCTTCATTCTTTGTTTCTGTCTGTACTGCAGGGCCCCAAATGTACCTAGGCCATTCCCGGATCTGGCAACGATGGTGGAACGTGAGTCCATTAGAAAGTACCGTTTCACCAGGGCAGTGATTGAGGAGTTGGCAGGGCAGTTGGGCCCACACCTGCAACCTGGCCGGCCATACCCGATGGCACTGACCCCCAAGGTGAAGGTGATGGCAGCCCTTCATTTCTTTGCGACGGGTACCTTCCAGTACACTGTGTCTTCTGGTGGAGGGATGTCACAGACAATGTTCAGTCGGGTGCTTCGGGATGTGTTGGAGGCCATGTTACATTTCCTGGACCTGTACATCTATTTCCCCACACCCCAATGACTTGCAGACATAAAGGGTGACTTCTATGCCCTGGGGAGGATGCCAAATGTCATTGGCTCCATTAACGGGACACATGTGGCTTTGGTGCCACCACAGGCACATGAGCTGCCATACAGGAACCGCAAGCATTTCCACTCCATCAATGCTCTGGTGGTTTGTTTGGCGGACATGACAATCTCCCATGTGTGTGCCCGTTTCCCTGGGTCTGCGCATGATGCCTATGTGATGAGGAGTAGTCGTGTCCCTAGACTGATGTCACGGATGCAGAATCTACGTGCCTGGCTTGTTGGTGTGTACTGACTTTTCCTCACTGTGTGTGCCTGCCAATTGTTTGCTACCTGTTTTTCTCCAACTCCTCTAATGTGCATGTGTCTGTATGTAGGTGACTCTGGATATCCCAACATGCCATGGTTGCTGACACCCCTGAGGAACCCTGTGACACCAGCCGAGATGCGCTACAACCAGGGACATCTTAAGGATTTTGGGGGCCCTGGGCCAAACATATTTTGGGGGCCCCTGTTCAGAACAGCTTTAAATTTATGATCCAATTTGAGCCCCTGTTTCCCACGCAGTTTCCGCTTCCTCAGCTGCGTTAGCGATCCAGTTTGCATCATAGCCATTAGCCTATATATTCCCGATGCAAACGGACGTGCGCAGCTGACAGCGGTAGGATTTGGTGTTTCCTGCCCTGCTACTAGGTTTTTAATACTTTTTAAATTGTATATGTGTGGCTGAATTACTCTGTGCTTTTTAACAATTTCTCCTACCTACGCGCACTTGCACTTTACTTGATTCTGCTTGCCTACACCTCCTTAGCTGCTCCGATTCGCATCTCGCTTTTCCTCCAGTCCAGGTCCACCACGGCTGATACGCCGATTGTGCGGAGGGCTGTGGCTACTATCGGGCTCCTCACTTCCGCCCATGCAGTTTCTGCTTCCTGAGCTGCGTTAGCGATCCAGTTTGCATCATAGGCATTAGCCTATATATTCCCGATGCAAACGGACGCGTGCAGCGGGCGCGCCGCTGGCGCGCCAAAGGCAAGCCCGTCTGCGCCCGTCAGCGTCCCGGAGGCGTCCGGTGCCGGCCATGCTGCCCAGTTCCCCTCCGGTGAGTTTCTTCCACTATATTACAATAGGGAAAAACTGCTTAGCCTTAGGCGGCTACCATTATGTCAGTGTACAGCGGCTGATCCGAGCCTGGAGGTAGACTTTCGATGCAATAAGTGCAACTGGTCTCTCCTCCAGCCCAGGAAACTCGCACCCAAGATCCTCCCACGCAACAATAAGTATAAAAACAATAAGAAAACAGAGGACTTAAAGGCCACCCTTTTGAATTGTCGCTCTATGCAAAAGCATGAACCACACATTTATGGCCTACGTTTAGACGAACTGCCTGATCTTTTATTTCTCACTGAGCCCTGGCTGTCTGAAGCCTCCAACCCTACTATCACCTCGCCATCCCTACGGGTTATAATATCCTTAGGAGGGACCGACCGAGTGGGAAGGGGGCGGTGTCGCCATAATTTACAATAAAAAACTAGACTGCTCTCCCATCCCGATGGAAAACATCGAGGACGCAGAGTCCTTAGGCTTCCGCTGTACCTTATTCCCCCATCATAGCATAGCTGGTTTTCTGATGTACAGACCCCCTGGTGCAATTGGAAATTGTATTACTACGCTTAATACAGCCACCACCTCCATGGACTTAAAATACAACAACTGCCTTATTCTGGGAGATTTCAATATACATATGGACAATGGAAAAGACCCTCAAACAATTTCCTTGTTGGAGACGCTGCAGGCCTGCAACATGTTTCCATCTATTTTTTCGGCCACCCATGAGAAGGGCCATACCCTAGACCAAATCTTTCACAACTTTGACATATCAGTAAGCCTACCTCTTCCCATTACCTGGTCTGACCACCTCCTATTAAAATTCCCAACTCTGCCACAGCCCCTCGGGCTAAAGCAGGGCAGAGGGTCCCTAATTACAGGACGTTCAATAAAATATCCATCCCGATGTTAGCAGATGTTAGCAGATGCCCTCGGTCGTTCCTCACCGGAGCTGTCTGGCTGCCCCGACTCGGACGCACTCTCCGAACCAACATTGGTGCAGCGGTACCAGTTGTTTCCCGCTTCTCAAAGAGGTCGGCCCCAACAGCTCCATGGTTTAACGATTCCCTCAGATCTAGCAAAAGAAATTGTAGAAAAATGGAACGGAAATGGCGTAAATCATATCTACCTGAGGACAGAAAGGTGTATAAAGACACCTTAAAAGCTCATTACATTTTCAATAAGGCAGCCAAGAAAAACTTCTTTCAAACCAAGATAGAAAATGCCCAAAATAAGAGTAAGGAAATCTTTAGCATAGTTACATCCTTTACCGCCCCGAAAGCTGGCACAAAGGAAGGGCCATGCACGGAAGAATGGTCTAAGCAAATAGCTCAATTCTTCCACAAAAAGATCTCTGTGATCCAACAAGCCTTCACTAACATCTCAGAGGAAGAACTGACCTTCTACCTTAGTTCTAATAGCAAATTTCACCTCTGGGATCCTCCATCTTTACTAGCTTTCCCTGAGTTTCAGCTTGAAGAGTCACTGACCCTTCTCCAAAGCATTAAGTCTGGCTCTCCTACCGACCCATGTCCAGCGAATATCCTGAACCTATTAGCTTCCACCATAAACCCCACGGTAAACCAGCTCATTAATGTTTCCCTCTCCTCAGGCAACATGCCGAAATTATGGAAGAATGCTAAGATTCTTCCACTGATAAAAAGGCTAACGCCAAACCAACGGACCCTGCCAACTACAGGCCAATCTCCCTTCTTCCAGCCCTCTCCAAAGTATTAGAGGAGCATGTAAACAAGGCCCTCCAAAAACACATTGAAGATGGGAAGCTCCTTCATGAGTCCCAATCCGCTTTTAGGGCTAACTACAGTACGGAGTCCGCTCTGCTGGAAGTGACTGAATTTCCCAAGGGTAAGCTGGACCAGGGAGGCAAGGCTGTTCTGATACTGCTCGATCTGTCGGCGGCCTTCGATACGGTCCCACATGAGAGGCTCCTGGAGAGACTTGCTAACATCGGCCTGGGGGGGACCGCCTTAACATGGATGTCATCCTTCTTGGCAAATAGATGTCAGGACATCTGGCTCTCCCCTTTCTCATCCCCGGTTCCGGCCATGAATGTAGGTGTCCCTCAGGGCTCCATTCTCAGTCCTACCCTTTTTAATATATATCTATCCCCCTTGCATTTCTGGTAGAGGAAGAGGGCGCCAAAATAGTTTCCTATGCTGATGACACTCAGCTGATTTTTACATGTGAAAAAGGAACCGACTTTGACGGGGCAATAATTAGGTCTTGCCTCACAAAGGTTTTTAACTGGCTTAAGACCAATCAGCTGAAGTGCAATCCTGACAAAACTGAAGTTGTTTTCTTTGGTAATCCAGAAACGCCTGACTGGAGCTCTTGGTGGCCAAAGATCTGCCGCGCGCGGAAAAGGAGATAGTAAAAAACTTAGGAATTGTCATAGACAAGACACTCTCCATGCACTTTCAAATCCAAAATCTAACTGGCGCTTGCTTGGGCATACTCTGGATGCTAAAAAATTCCTGCCACTGTTACCGCTTGAGAGCAGAAAGATCGTGGTGCAGGCTCTGGTGACATCAAAGCTTGACTATGTCAACAGCTTGTACCTCGGTCTTCCCAAATCCCTTATCCAGCACCTACAAGTGGTACAAAACGCGGCGGCCAGAGCCATCCTGAGACCTAAACCCAGATCTAGTATGACCCCTATTCATAAGTCTCTACACTGGCTCTGCATAAAAGTACGGTTCGACTTCAAAGCGATGACCATCTTCTTTAAAGCTTTCCACGGTTTAGGAGCCGGCTACCTAAATAAGTGTGTTAATCGCCACACAACATCTAGACCCCTAAGATCTTCCAATGCCAACCTTGCCATCGTGCCTAAAATATGCCGTGCCCGCACTGGAAGCAGATCCCTCGGCTTTCTAGGCGCAAAATTGTGGAATAGACTCCCTGAGTCTCTGAGACTAACCACAGACCTACTCGCTTCAGGAAGAACTTAAAAACCTGGCTTTTTAATAACTGATGGATCTTTTACGCACGTTTTCCTCCCCCGTCACGCGCCAGGACACTCTAGTCTGAGTAGCTGCATGTTTTATTAAATACACTATGTCATTTCATTTGGTCCCTGACAGTGCAAAGGAACACTCGTCCAAATTCTAAGGGCCTTATTTATGAGGCCTTGCTTCACTTTTATGCCGCCGGTGCGTCACTTTTTGTGACGCACTGGCAGCGTAAAAATGTGCCATGTTGAGCTCTATTTACAAAGTGACGCATCTAGGCAGATGCGTCACTTTGTAAACCCCTGCACCACATTATACCTGCGCCAGGTATAATGTATGCAGGGTGGGTGTTCCCCGCAAAAGCTCTCGTAGAAGTGGTGCATTGAAATCTATGAGAACTCAGTGCACCACTTCTAGGACGCCATTGCGTCAATATCTTACACCTGCCTCACAGCAGGCGTAAGACTGATGCAGGCCCTTTCACATGGGGCTTGCCCCATGTGAAAGGACACATTGCTGGAGTTGCGTCTATTTTAAGACACACCCCAGCAATGCATCACTTTTGCGCCTACAGATACGTCAGAAATACTGACGTATCTGTAACTCCTGCGACATGATGCGTCATACAGTAAATATGACGCATCCATCATGTCGCAAGGAGGGCGCACTAAGAAGTGACGCATCCCTGTTTTCACACAGCAATGCATCACTTCTCATAAATAAGGCCCTAAATGTATTTACATCTAATATTCAGGGATAGTTATGTGTGTTTTCAATATTGTAACAGAGCAGCAGCTCACCAATATTACTGCAAATAATCTCTGTGATGCCCTCCCATTTCTTATATGTTAGGCCTTGTTTTGAGCTAAAATAAACTTTTTTATGTGTATTGCATGAAACATAAACACAACATTTTCTCTGCAAATTGGCTGTACTAGACTCTCACACGTCAGGTACATAAAAAATAAATTAAAGGAAAACAGTATTTAAAACAATCTGTTTAAGAAATATTCAAGGTCATTAGGGCAAAACTCTGGAGAAAGGAGCTGACTTTGTCAGGGGGCCCCCTGAAAGGCTGGGGCCCTGGGCCAGAGCCCACTTTGCCCATGCATTAAAACGTCTCTGGCTACAACCAGGCACATGGTCGTACCAGGAGGGTGATAGAGCGGACATTTGGACTCCTGAAGAGCCGCTTCAGGTGTTTAGACAAGACAGGAGGTGCCCTCCCGTATGCCCCTGCTAAGGTGTGCCGGATCATCATCGTAGCATGCATGCTGCACAATCTGGCAGTGCGAAGGGAGGTGGCCCTCATCCAGGATGACACCTGTGGAGGATCCTGGCCTGGGCCAGGATGCCAGTAGCAATGATGAGGCTGCGGATGATGTCCGCACACAGCTCATCAACAACTTCTTCTCCTGAATGTGAGTATACAGTGATGTGTTGTAAATGTGTTGTGTGTGCATGTTTTGTGTGTGTGGTGCACCTTGTGTGTGGCTGTGTGCTACTTGTGTGGATGCCTGCAGTGATGTGTCCATCCAGTTTACCTGTACTCCCCACCAGTTGTGTGATGATTAGTATTTTGGGGTGGTGTAGTCTGTGATTTGTGTTTGCCATGTGTGTTGCAGTTGTATGGCGTCATGCAGTGTTAACAATTGTGTTTCTGTCTGTCCTTCACAGGGTACTGTGGCTGTTGTTTGGTGTACAGAGACCCCTGATGCCCATGCTCCACTGCCAGGATGGAGTCGTTAGTGTCCCGACGAGTGATGTGCCAGGCACCCCAGGACTTCCGTAGTTATCCACTTGGTGACCGTGTGCCCACTGTCAGGTGTTGCTAGCTTGCATGTGTGTAATAAGGGACATGTGGCAATTGCCTGACAATAAACTGTGCTGCACCTTCTGATGTGTGTTGCTTGTGCCTACACATCAGACTGACATTGACGTACTGCACTTGTGGGCCTGTCACCACTGACTCAGGTTGGGTGTGTAGTTTGTGCATACCACAGGCTTGCTTGTCAACATTGATGTTGGCAATGAATTGGTTGGACGTGGTGAGCATGTGTAAAGTAGACCTGGTGGTGTGTCTCCCACATATGTGGCACATTGGCCTGACTGACATGACAGTGTACTCATCACAGTACAGGTTTGCATGCACAGTGTTTTTCAGCACATCCAGATGTACATGCCACTGGCAACCTCTCAATAACAACAGAGTCACGTCTTGTGTTTAGGTGAATTTATTGGCACATAAGTGGGGATGGTGCTCAGGATTGGGAGTGTTGTCAGTTGGCTTTAGAATCCAAAGTTCACAGATAACAAGTTAGGAGTGTTGGTAGATGAAATGTCTAGAGTACAGTCCACAGTCGTTAAGCACATTGTTCCAACTCAGACCCTCCATGTCATGTGGGGAGTACGATGTCGTACAACAAGGTGAACGGTTTGCACACAAAGGTCACTGTCCAGAACAGGTGTTGGTTTCCTGGGGGATGTGCATGGGCATCTTCGTCTCACTTGTTCCTCACCGGACGACCCCTCTTCTTCTTCTCAGGGGGAGCCTCACCTGCAGGCTGCTGCTGTGCACGGGGCCTCCACCAGACCCCCCTCACTCTCTGTGGCGGTGGCAGATGTTGTTGCCCGAGATGTAGTCGTCGCACAGGGAGGTGGGCTCAAGTTGGTGCTGATCTGGCGGAGGCAGGTCAACATTTCCCGGTGCACCACTGCTATATCTTCCATGGTATCCCACTTGGACTCCATATTTGACAGGTGTGTTTCAACACGGGACATGTGGGAGTCCAAGCGGGCATGGTGGGCAGCCTGCTGTTCTTTGATGTCCGTGAGGATCCCCACTACCTGGCTGAACCCTCTGGTGCTCTCCTGGTACGCATCCATGATGCGTTCCAGGTGGGTGTCATCCTGCAGCCCCGCACCCTCAGTGGAGCCTCTGCTCGGCCTCCCACCCCTCCCACCACCCCTCGCCACACGGCCAGCACCTGTGGTGTCCCGCACAGGTGTCACAGGGGATCTTGGATGTTGTTGCTGTTGTCAGGTGCCCTGGTGCCCTGTGACCCTGTGCCGTCTGATGGTTCGGTAGGTCTGTCCGTGTTGGCAGGGGTGGCTTGCGGTGTATCAGCAGTTGCAGGGGTGGTTGCAAGGGGGCAGGTGAATGTTGCCGAGGGGCTGCATGAGGGCCGAGACCGGAGGGGCCAGCTTGGATGTCGTCCGACGAGCAGTGAGACTGTGCGCCACCGGAGCCAGGTGGGTCCACCGGAGCCTGGGACTGGGACTCTTCCTCGTCTGTGGTTGAGTCCACATCTGCCCCTGTGTTTGGAAGAAAGACACAATGTTAGTGATGTATTCATGGACATCAATGGTTCATACACATGACATTGGCCACTGTGGTTGGTGTTGCATGCCTGTCCATTGCATCATCCTACTTTGTCACTGACGGAGATTTCCATTAGTGTGGTGCATTCACCTGACACCCTGAGGCACTTTGGTTGTCATGTCTAGCTGTCTGCCTGCCTGGCATCTTAATTGCATGCTGGACTGTACTGTGCCATTCCTACACTGGTGCTGACACATGCCTGACACAGGTGTTTCATCCCTGTCAACATTTGTGCTTTGACGCTGGCATCCTTGCAAAGGCACCTAGTTTGGGATCTCTGTTTGGGGCATGTGTAATGGCAGTTTGTGTCAGTCAATGTGCATCACATTAGTGTGTCTGCTCAACCTGGTCACAGTCCAGCATGCCCAGGTTGTCCTGATGTTCTCTTCTGTGTTGTCTGTGTCCCCAGTCCACATCCCATTTCACACAGGTGATGGTGTCACTGTTGCTAATGGAGTTGTGTCTGAGTTTTGTGGTTGCACACATGCTTTGTGATGTCAATGTCCTCCATGGTGGTATGGACTGTTCGCTGCGGCTGTCTTTCTTTACTAGAGTCGTGACCAGAGGTGTGTGTTCGGTTGCTTCAGCTGTGAGTTGCATGCCTGCTCCAGTGCAGCCCATGTTAGTCCTTGTGTCCACAGTGTCCATGTCAGTGAGTGCTGTGTGGTGTGGTGTGGATGATGCCTACAATACTGGACAATGTCTGCGTATCATGTGGCTGACAACGGGGGTTTTAGTGTATGTCAGCATGCTACAGTGTGAGGGATGTTGGTGGGTCCATTGTAGTCAGTCAGGTGTCCCCTGTCACTGCTGTGTCTGTGAGTTGCTGTGTGTTTGGATCTCTGTGGTATGTCTGCATTTCTGCACTTGTCAACTACAATCCGCGCCTACCCGTCCAGGCCAGAGGGGGTCCCTGGGACACTGCATCCCCGGAAGTTGAGTGCAAAGGTACATTTGCAATAGCTGGCAGTGTGACTGTGATTGGGTTGGTCGATGCATGTGTGTGACTAGCAGCCTACTCATACATTGTATCCATGTGTCAGCCATCTTGCCCTGCTCTTTGGTTTGGCAGTGTGTGTTCCCAGGGCTGCTGTTAGTTTTTGCTGGGAAGATGTGATTTGCAGCTGCCTCAATGGTTTTCAGTGTCATTGCAGTACCTCCTCCTCCCCCAGGGGCCAGGCAATTCACACAGAGACATGCTTCAATGTCGGTGAGTGTGGGTTGATGTTGAGGTTGTGAGTCAGTGGTGTAGTGGTGGTTGTACACAAGTAGCAACAGTCCCTGTACGTCACACAGCAGTAGCCAGTATGGTGGGTCTTGGGTGTTGTTTGCATGAAGTGTGGGTAAATGCCTTCTCCCAGGTGAGTTGTGTGGAGTTTGTGTTGAGGGGTGTGTGACAGCACATGGTGGTGGGCATGGTCAGAGCTGGCAGTGTTTCTCCCTCCATGGCCAGATGGGCCACTATTGTGTATGCTTCCCTTGCAGGGAGTGGCAGTTGACTTTCAGGATGTCAGGCATCAGGGTCCTGCATATGGTATGTGCACATAGCCCATCAGGGCCTTGTGCTCCCCACAGCAGGACCCAGTGTCAGCCATCTTGAGGGTACATTTCCACTGCCTGTGAGGTGCGCATGGTTAGAAGTGGTGTTGTTGGTCCATTTGTGAGGGGGACTATTGGCTGTGACTACAACTCCCATCATGCTTTTGGCTACACTGACTTCCCCAACATCCCCGAGCTTCCTTCCTGTGGGTCAGGTTCCCTGTGAGGTGGTGTGACAGTGGTGGCAGACTGTGTGGCAGTGTCTATTGGGTTTTGTGGCACTGAGTTGCTCTGATTTTTGCTAGGTTTGTACACGTGATGACATAGTTCAATGTTGGTATGAGATAGCAGGTGTTGTGTTGCTGTGCCAGGCATATGGCTGTAGGGATGACTTTGTTTGTGTTACTGTGGCTTTGTTGACGGAAGTTGTTTTTCCTGTCCCCTTGACGGTGACATGTGTACATGGCCCCACAATCTTGAGTCTCTTATTTGTGTGCTCACCAGGCTCTGGGATGTCAGTCAGACCATGTATGCTCTCCGGTGGTAAGATGGCCTGCACCTTCTCCTCCCAGGACCGGAAGTAAACGGGTTTGGCAGGAGGGCCGCTGCCGGTGTGCTTGCTGAGCTGATGGTCCTTCTCCAGCAGCTTCTTGACCCTCCTGCGCACGTCATACCACCTGTTCTGGCAGTCGTCCTTTGTGCGCAAACAAGGTGCTTGTGCGTTCACCTTGTTGACGATTCTCTCCCACATCTTGGCCTTCTGGGACATGGGGGTCTTCTGTACCAATGTGCCAAACAAATGTGGTTCTACTCTGATGATTTCATCTACCAACACTGTCAACTCACTATCTGTGAACTTTGGATTCTTCTTGGGGGCATGGTGGTGGGGGTGGTGGTGTCGAGGGTGGTGGGTTGGT
The DNA here is from genome assembly GCA_963921515.1 of Calotriton arnoldi. Lineage (NCBI taxonomy): Eukaryota > Metazoa > Chordata > Amphibia > Caudata > Salamandridae > Calotriton > Calotriton arnoldi. Next base: position 127,932 of record CAWUFW010011584.1, on the reverse strand, counting down.
GGTGGTGGTGAGGGGGGTGGATGGGGGAGTTGTGGTTGTGGTGTTGGGGGTGGTGGTGGTGGTGGTGGTAGTGGTGAGGGGGTGGATGGGGGAGTTGTGGTTGTGGTGTTGGGGGGTGGTGGGGGGTTGGTGGTGGTAGTGGTGAGGGGTGGTGGATGGGGGTTGGGGTACTGGTGTTGGGGGTGTGTGGTAGTGGTGAGGGGTGAGTGGATGGGGGTTTGGGGTAGTGGGGGGTGGTGTTGGTGGTGAGGGTGGGGTGGATGGGGGTTTGGGGTCGTGGTGGGGTGGTGGTGGTGGTGATTGGTGTGTGTGTGTGTGAGGGTGCAAGTGAGGTTTGTGGGTGTGGGTGTGTGAATGCTGTTGGTGAGATGGCAATGGTGTGTGTCAGCAGAGTTGTGTGTGTGGAGGTTCTCAGGAAATGGCAATGGCTCATGGGAGTGATTGGTGGCCTTTAAATATGTTGAGTTGTGGGTGTGTCTCTCTTAATTGATAATAATTTTTTTATATATTTACGTTGTCAGTGCTTGTTTGGTCCTTTTTTTGTGTTTGGTCAGCTGTTGTTTGTGTGTGTGTACGAGATGTTCTTCTGACCGTGCCGGACGCTGCTGGTGAGTCGTACAGGCTTCTCCGAGCCTTTCACGCTGTTGTTATGCTGTGTTGTGTATGTCGTGTGCGACTCGGTCAATGGGCGTTCGACCCGGTCGTGGGCGTTCGTTATGCTCGCGGGAGTTCGAGTCGGTCGCGGGCGGAGTCCGTTGGTTTGAGTGTTTGTATCGTGTGCGTGTCGGTCGTGTGGCTTGTGCTCCATGCGAGTCGTTCGTGTTTCCCGCGTCTGGCATCGTACTTTGCAACTCGTACGTCACGGGTATGTGTCGCTCGGCTCCGTTCCGGGTACGTGTCGGACGGTACTGCTCGAGGGCTTTTTCCGGCCAGAAGCCATTTTTCCGTACGGCTCGGTCGTCCGGTTCATGTTCGGCTGAGTCGGTTGGTATTCACAGGCTTTCCATCGTACTGCGCGGGTCGTACGGCGGCGAGACGTGTCGGTCGGTACTTTATCCCGGGACGTGTCGGTCGGTTCACTTTACAAACGGAATCGGAATCGACCCCTTAGAAGGGTGAGAATTTTTCAAAAACCATTTCAAAACAGTGATAATCTTTCTAGACACGTTTATTGGACATGTTCTTGAGCACACATTTGATTACATCCTCAACGCAGGCTCTTGTGGTGTAGAGTAGGAGTAAAATTATTGATATGCTTTACACTAACTTAATGATGACTTAAGAGCCATAGACTTTTTTCTTACCAACCGAGCACAAATCACTGAATTATTACGTCCTTTTGTAAGCCTTTGATGCCAAAAAATATAACTGCATGCCTTCTTGATATCGATGCTTGATTATTAACGCTCCACTGTCATATGTAACGAGAAATTACATGAGTACAGCGCACAAATTGTGTCACATATGCAAGTAGCATTACACCTCCAAGCACCTAATTGGGCAACACTATATGAAATCTATATAAAGCAACAATATGCATGTTATTCCTTTTCCCCTTTTTCTTTCCCAAGTTATAGGTAGAACCATAACCTATAAACCTGTCGATTACATGAAATAATGACGAAGATGGGTAAGTGACATTAACTTACCCAATGTGTAAAAGCGATCTATCACGTTATCGCTATGACTAAGGTCCTGATGAAAGTCCACCGATCTTTAGAGACACCCAGGGACTGAAACATGTCAACCACTGAAATCATCATTAAATAGGTGTGGTGGACCATTCACACATCCACCAGAGCACCACACACTGTTTTTAATCTTACCCCATCCTGACAAATAAAACAAGAGTACAGGATAGGAGGTATTTTTAATTTATCACTTTTTTCCGCTAACACTATCGAAATCACGACCGTCAAAGAACCAGATGGTCTGCCTCCAGGTGGAGGAAGGTTGACTGCCTGGAGAAAGGGAAACTCAGGCGGAAAAGGACCCAATGATAAAACCAATCACCTAACCTTCTCAAGCGGAGAGCCAAGATATACCGCTGCCCACGGGTTAGAGTGTATAAGGGCCTTTGTACAACACTTATAGACCCTGGCTTTTTCAAGATACGTGGTTCATTCTCTTTTGATTATAAACTGTTCACTAATGGTGCCAATAAATCCATTCATTCATCACTGAGAAACCAGTCTTCTGAATTAGAACAAATGTTTTGGACTTGTAAATAAGGCTATATATGTGAGTGTGTGTGTAACTATATCTTAGACGTGGAAATTGCTTTAAGACGTAGACCGCGCTGTTTTTGCAAAATAAGCACTTTTTTATTTATATTAGTTTGAATTAGTGTATTTTTCGCTAAAAATGTGTTTTCGCGCTTGCTTACATCTGCTGCTGTGAATAGATTTTACATTTAACAGATGCGTTTTAATATTCTTTGTAAACCAAAGACTTGATTTAGCAGTATCTCTCATAGAGTTTGAACATCAGAGCATACATACCTCAGGTTCAAAAGACAAGTGAGATACCAACAGGAGGCTAGTTCAAGGGAAGAAAATGTCTCCGGTGAGCCATTTCCTCTTCGAACTAGTCTCCCTTGGATAAAATTATACAAATGTTGTACTAACAAAATCTCAGGAGATTTACCTGAAGTGAATTTAGTGAAGTTAATGGGCATAATAAAAATTCAGCATGGGCTTAGCGCCCTCAGAATGATCAGTAGTAGAACATTCCACAAGTGAGCTTCCAGCATTAAAAATGAGCCTCATCCTGTTCACCCTTTCTTATAAAATACTTTATTTTAGAAAGATTGTTGATAAGGAAATTCAATAAAACATTAAATACAGCTACATTAAATGCAGGCATGTGTTATTAGACTGAAATGTGTAATTTCAGTTTCCAAATGCTCACAGATTTACTCCTATGACGGGTAAGAGTGAATTATTTTTCACAGTGGGAAAGGGACGCAAACACTCTTAAACTGGAGAAAGTGCAGGGGAAGGGATTTCTCCACAGGGAAAAATAGACTCCTAGGGAGAGAAAATATGTTAGCAAGTGCAATTGCCACATATTTTATTGTGGATATTTGTACATGAACGTATATTGTAAATCGCAAAGAGCTTCTAGGTATATCCCTAAACAGCACCAACTGTTACTGCTCTCTAACTCTGGAACACCACTGTGAAATAAAGAAATCAATACATCTAAATGTAGGTATTAACTCAGAGGTGTAGATTTAATCAATTTTAAAGAATCATGTCATGAATTACCCACACCATGTTTTTCTCTGGCTATTTCAACCCCCAAGATATTCACTGTGCATCCCACTCCACAATAAATACTCGTACCAAAGTGAAAGCTAAGTCCTGGCACCAACACCTATAAGTGTCAGTAAGAAAGAAGCAAGCATTGACAAAGCCAACAGGTCTGGTTTAATTGAGTTAACATAGTGGACAGCATCTGGTTATGCTTGCAGTTTCATGTGGAAGCTCATTAAAGCCAGGGCTAATGCTGGTGGTCAATCAATCAATCAATCAATCAATCAATCAATCACTCAACATTTGTAAAGCGTGGTGAATCACCCATGAGGGTCTCAAGACACTGGAGAAAGCTGGTTTCTGTGTGATGGTTTGTTCATTCGAACAGCCAGATCTTGAGTTATTTTCTGAATTGTTGGATCCAAGGTGCGGTCCTGAGGTGTATGGGGAGATTGTTCCAAGCCTTGGCCTCCAGGTGCGAGAAGAAGTGCCCAAAGATTGTGGGTTCGCCAGATCCAGGGGGTCTCAGAGAGGAAGAGGGAAGCTGATCGGAGTAGTCTTGTCAGTTGGTGGAAAGTCAGGCATTTGTTGATGTATTCAGGTCCTTCGTTGTGTAGGGATTTGTATGCATGGGTCAGCATCTTGAACTGGCATCCCTTCTGGATCGGGAGACACTGTAGTTTTCTGAGGTGGGAGGTGATATGGGTCCTTTTGGGGAGGTTGAGGATGAGTCTTGCCACTGAGATCTGTATTGTCTGAAGTCTCTTCAGGAGATGAGCATTGGTTTCAACGTAGAGTGTGTTCCCATAGTTCATTCTGCTGATGATGAGGGCCTGGGTGACGGTCCTCCTGGTGTTGACTGGGAGCCAACTGCAGATCTTACGGAGCATGCGCAGGGTGTGGAAACAGGCGGATGATACTGTGTTGACATGTTTCTTCATAGACAGCTTGCTGTTTAGTATCATGCCGAGGTTGGAGGAGAGGTCTGTCAGGGTAGGTGTTGTCCCGAGTTCCGCGGGCCACTATGTGTCATTCCAGGGCCAGGTGTTGTTCACGAACATGAGGTCTTCCGTTTTGTCTATGTTGAGTTTGAGACAGTTGTCCTTCATCCAGTCAGCGATGTTTCGCAAGCATCTGCAGAAGATGGTTTTAGTGGTGGAGGGGTCTTCTGAGAGTGAAAGCATGGGCTGAGTGTCGTCGGCGTAGGAGACTGTCCTGCGTCTGGCAAGAGAGAAGTGCAATGTAGTCTATGATGGCAACTCCATCTCCCTATACCCTGACTTTACAATGGCAGTGCATGAGGCCCATAAGAGATTTGTCCCGGTGAAACGCAAGCTGCAGCAGGCCAACATTTCCTATTCCATGTTGTACCCGGCAAGGCTCCGTATATCCTTTCAGGAAAAGCAACATATTTTCAATACTCCCCAACAGACCCAGGATTCCTTGAAGTGAGTGGCTCGCCACACATCCCTAGCTAAAGAAACTGAACGCAGCTCCAGATCTGCATCCTCACTTTCAAAAAGTGGATAGGTCGGGGCTTCCCACTCCTCCTGAGTTCATGACTTTGATTTTTTACTCATCATCATGAGCCTGGGACCAGAAGGAGGACATCTGCCTGAAAGAACGACATTCTAAACCTTTTATCTCCTCCCCTCTTACCTCCCTCTTCATGTTGAATAGAGGTCCAAGTCGATGACTCTCAGCAAAGGAGCACACCGACCAGTCTGGTTACGCCCTCCAGACTGTGGGTGATGCCTAAATAGACTCCGGAATCCATCATGTTTCTGGGCACCCTCGTTAATTCGAGGTGAACTGCCAGGAGCTCCAGCGAACACACCCGGCGGGAATTCCCTGGAAAATGATATGGTTTAAGCTGCTATTTCTCTGCTTTTCACTTTTCTATACTGCAATCTATCTCATCTTTCCCTCTTTCAGTTCCCTCCCTCCCTCCCCCTCTCCTCATCTCTCGTGCTCACTCTCTCCCTCTGCCTTTTTCCTTAGTCTTTCCTGCTTGTCACTGCTTTCAACATCTACTTTCTGGCGTGCTTCACTGTTTGCTAACTGCTGGAAAGTCTTTTCTCTGCTTCTGTTCTAGTTGGGTATCATGGAGGGCTTATATTCGCCAATGGGATTGGGCTGCTGGTGTGGGTGGGATGAGGGAGGGGCATAGTGTAACTAGTTATTGTAGTGCACTATATTGCTGTCCACAATGAAGCAAATGTACATCATTGCCACTGTATCAGATTCAATTCCCCATGGTACATGTACATACCCAGTCGCTACCACTGATCAAACCACTACACGGGCATACCCAGTCTTTCTGATGGCCCCACTCATAGCTTGCTGATGTGGAATGTGCAATTAAAGTAACCATATGTGGGATGTGCATTGCAAAGGAAGGGGGTATCCTGCTTGATATTAGGGGATCGCTCAAGAAACTCGTAACACACATTAAAGCAATCGAGGCCCATATTGCAGAAGCCCCTGATGGGCAGAGGCAGGCCCAACTTTGTGAACTGATAATGGAATACCAAGCCATGGCAGAGCGAGAAGACCTCTTTAGATCCAAATATTACCAAGCCCGCAGGTCTGGGAAGGGGAAAGGCCAGGGAAGGCGCTGACTGAGGCGGTACGCATTCCTAGATTCTCCAATTACGTTCTTACAGTGGAAGATACAAATGGCTCGTCACAAAGAGACACTGCAGACATTCTTTGCACCTTCTCTGTCTTCTATTCCTCCCTCTACTCCATGCGCAGGACTCGACAGATAGACGTGTCCTTTTACTTTGAGGACATAGCTCTTGGATGGCTTAGCAATGCACACAGGGAGTTCCTATCCACAGAGATTGAGGAAGAGGAAATCCATGCGGCCATGATGCAATTGAGTTCAGGCAGGGCTCCTGGACCTGATGGCCTGCCAGCTGATTTTTATAAATGTTACGCAAGAGTGTTAGTTCCCATCCTGAAAAAATTTTATGAGGAAGCTAAGAGCTTGGGGATCCTCCCCCTTACCATGCGAGAAGCGACGATTATTGCCCTTCTCAAACCAGGGAAGAACGCCACCACATGTGAGGCCTACAGGCCGCTATCCTTAATTAATTGTGATGCAAAAAAACTAACTTAAGTACTGGCAAATCGGCTGAGCTTGTTAATGGAGGGATTGGTCCTTCTTGACCAAGTGGGGTTCATGCCGGAGCAGGCCACCTCCCATAATTTACACACTCTATTCGCTCTGATACAAGACATAGACCCTGAATTGGCTGCAGTGGTGGTCTTTCTTGATGCCACCAAAGCCTTTGATTCACTAAAATGGGACTATATGTTTGCTGTACTGCGGAGAATGGGATTCGCCTCCCATTTCTATCCTGGGTTGCCCTGCTCTATAGTAAGCCGCAAGCCACAGTACAGATCAATAGAAGTTATTCCAAATCATTCCCCATCTCGTGAGGCACCAGGCAGGGGTGCCCCCTGTCACCCCTCCTATTTGCGCTAGCAATTGAGCCGCTTGCTGCTAAGTTCCCACAACATCACAGAGGACGCGCAGCGATACCCTACTCAGCACTTATTAGTGTTGCTTTATGCCGACGAAATAACCCTCTACATTCGTGACCCACAAACCAGCCTGAACCCCATTCTCAGAAAGTTCATCCGCTTCAGAGAGGCATCAGGGGGAAATATAAACTGGGACAAATCTCAGATACTTCCCCTTACCCCCAAAACTCCACAATTTACATTAGATTATCCACTAACGTGCTGTGACTCAGAGGTAAAATTCTTGGGGGTGGTGATTTTTAAAGGGTAGGGAGGAAACATTGTGGGCGATCTACAGCACCGCCATCACTTCAAATCCGACCTCGATATCTCACTGGATCTAGCTGCCCTTATCATTAGCGGATCGGATCTCCTTAGTGAAAATGGTAATACTGCCAAAATTGCTATATCTATTCCGCAATATACCATACCCTCCGGGACGCTCTTTTTTCCATATGCTCTAAACTCAGCTAATCAGATTGACATTGGGAGGCAAACAACCCAAAGTGCGCTGAACAACATTCCATCAGCCATTTTAGAGAGGAGGCTTTGAGGCTCCGGATATGGAGCTATATTACCTATGTGCTCAAGCCCATTATGTGACTTATTGGCTCAGACCACCACCCTTCATGCCCCACCTGGCCATTGAACAAGGCTATATCGCCCCCCTTCCCACTACCTCCTTTCTCCTTCCAGGAGAGGGCACCACTTACTCCTCTGTAGCATGTACCAACCTTGCATGGTGGCATCTAGCCAGAAGACTGAAAAAACCTTTACTGTGCTCCCCATTAGCACCCCTTCCTTGCCATCATTTGACCCTGGTCACTCATGAGGCCTCCTGTCGCAACATGTTACGTAAGGGAGGAATAGGCACCTGGGGAGATCTCCATCATGAGGGTTTATTTAAAGATCAGGAAACATTGCTGAATGGAGGGGCCATCACGTCAATGGAGTTTTTTTATGCATAAGGATCAGGCATGATGTCAGAGCCACCACTCCCACCTTTCCCCAGGAACCCCCCACACTAGATGTACTGCACGGCTTATAACAAGCGACGGGACAACCTCACACGGTTTCCAGGCTTTACCATGGTGCCCTAACAGAACGTCCTGAAATGCAGACTGACTCATGGACAGGCTGGGATCTGGAGTTGGACACACCACTCACTGATGGGTAATGGCTCTATTGCTGCAAACAAACTGGCATGATAACTGCCAGCAGTCGGTTGCGCATCATACACTTCAAATTTGTACATTGTGTTTACTACACACCGGTAAGACTCTACAGATATAAATTGTGACCTGATGACTGCTGCAACAGATGCGGGCAGGAGGGAGCGAGCTTTTTGCACCTTGCATGGCAATGTGTGGTGATACACAGGCATTGGAAGGAGGTAGCAGCTTCTTTGTCCCAAATGGTAAGTGTCCCCATTCCCCTCACCCCGGTCATGGCACGTCTAGGCTACACAGAGGAGCTACTGGCCACACACAGGAAATTCATCTCATTGGGTCTGCTTCTGGCAAAATGGAGTGTGGCATGCCGATGGAGCACAGGGAAAAGTAAAAAAAAGTTTATAAAGCTTTAAATAAAATAGTAAAAACATTTTTTGTTAAATATTATTGGGAATTTTTTTTTTTTACATGTCGAACAAAAGCAAGAAATGGTACAGCAATCTCCGACTGGACACTAATCACGACCGAAGACACCGCCACGACCATGAAAGGCATCCACTCGGGAGCCCCCACCGACCACTGCCCCCGCACATCTACCACAGAGCCGCAGACACCATTGCGCCTGAACTACAACGGACCATCAACACCACCTTCACAACACACACTTTCCCAGACAGCTGGAAGCGTGCAGAAGTCAGGCCCCTGCTCAAGAAGCCCACGGCTGACCCCACGGACCTCAAGAACTACCGGTCCATCTCGCTCCTCCCCTTCACAGCCAAAGTAGCAGAGAAAGCAGTCAACAGGGAACTGACATGGTTCATCGAAGAGAACGCAGTCCTCGACCCATCCCAATCCGGATTCCAGAGCAACCACAGCAGCGAGACCGCCCTACTCGCCGCCACAGATGACATCCGCACCCTCCTGGACCAAGGCCACTCTGCAGCTCTCGTCCTCCTCGACCTGTCCGCAGCGTTCAACACCGTCTCTCACCGCACACTAGTCGCCAGACTACACGAAGCTGGCATACAAGGAACCGCCCTCGACTGGATCCGATCATTCCTCACCGGAAGAAGCCAAAGGATCAGAATACCGCCCTTCCTCTCCGCCCCCAAGGAAATCACCTGCGGAGTCTCATAGGGGTCATCACTGAGCCCGACCCTCTTCAACATGTACATGGCCCCCCTCGCAGCCATCGTCCGACAACACGACCTCAAAATCGTATCCTATGCCGACGACACCCAGCTCATCCTCTCCCTCCTCAGAGACCCCACCACCGCAAAACTGAACTTCCAGAAAGGAATGCAAGACGTCGCAGTCTGGATGACCAACAGCTGCCTGAAACTCAACGCCGAGAAGACAGAAGTCCTCGTCCTCGGAACCACCCCTTCAGCTTGGGACAACACCTGGTGGCCCACCGCCCTCACAAGCCCACCTACCCCCTCAGACCACGTCAAAAACCTCAGCATAGTACTCGACTGACCATGAACCGACAGGTCAACGCCGTCACCTCCAGCTGCTTCAACACCCTCTGCATCCTTCGAAAGACCTTCAGATAGATCCCCCCGGAGTCAAGGAAGACAGTCACCCACTCACTCATCACCAGCAGACTGGACTATGGAAACGCTCTCTACGCCGGCACCAATAAGTCCCTTCTCCACAAACTCCAGACAATACAGAACACCGCAGCCAGACTCGTCCTTGGCCTCCCCCGGCATGAACAGATCAGCCAACACTTGCGGAGACTCCACTGGCTCCCCGTGGAGAAGAGAATCACCTTCAAAATCCTCACTCATGCCTGCAAATGCCTACACAACAACGAACCCAAATACCTCAACGACAGAATAAACTTCCACGTACCCAAACGAAACCTCCAATCTGCCAACCTCGCACTGGCTGAAACCCCTCGCATCCACAGAGCCAGAGCAGGCGGAAGATCGTTCTCCCACATTGCAGCCAGAACCTGGAACGAGCTACCGGTAGACATCAGACTCACCCCCTCCCTGAACACCTTCAGGAAGACCCTCAAGACCTGGCTCTTCGGCTGAACGGATCTGCGTTACCCCCCCCCCCTCAGCACCTTGAGACCCTCAAGGGTGAATAGCGCGCTTACAATTCCCTGATTGATTGAATAACATTTTTCAAATGTAAAATATGAATATTTTGAATATTTAAATTAAATGCAAATTATTTTACTGAAGTTTAAATTAAAGAACAAATCTCTACATAAAGTAAACACGCACATGTATTTTTACATATAAATATATATATATATGTATATGATGTATTAATAATTATTCAAAGTGATGCACAGAATTAACTCAAATAATGTAATTATATTTTATTAAAAACCCAAGTTATCTTAATTTTCCATATCAAATAAGGTCATTGCCACATGTCAATATGAAAGAAAAAAAGAATTTTATTTTAAAACTTTTTTACATTAAATTAAAATTATTTATACCTTTAACTATTTTGAATAATGTAATTTATTTTAACATTATTACTATTGGGTTTTATTTTAAGACTTTACCTCTATTGTTGTGTGGCAGAGTGTTGTAGGACATGTTAGTGGCCATGGGTGAAGTTTGTTTTACTCAAGCTAAGAGCTGAGTATATTTACAACTGTTTTGTGTCCTTGTGGCAGTAGTAACTATGGAAGTGCAGTTTGTTAATAGGAAAGGGTGTATTCTTTTCTGGGTGGGTGCATATTTCTACTTATACTCCTGCCAAGCACTTCCATAACACCTCATAATCTTCCCTACCCCCATTTTTAGTCCTAATATTCCTTAATTTTCAGCCACTCCCCCAATCCCTCCCACACTTACTATTGAAATGTATATCTATGTGTGCGGAGACTTCACATGGGGGAGGAGATCTCCACACAAAAGATTGGAGAGGCGGAGGTGTAGCCCATCAAACACAGTACGTGAATATCTTTTTGTAATATGTTTGTGGTACCATTGCAGTACTACAAAATGTACTACAAAGTGTGATTTGTGAATACGCCCCTTCAAGACTTCAATGTAAGAATATATATGTAATATTTTTCTTTATACTGATAATAATGTCTTCTATCATTCTTGCTGGTACATCAGTAATGATATATAATTGAATGAAAAATAAAGGTAATATATCAAACAAATGATACTATGGGTATCCATACATTGTAATGTAAATATAATACAATAATAAAAGAAATGCAAAAATGACATTATAGTTGCCTATGTATATCAAAAATAGGAATGAAATAAATTGCATGTTTAATGTTTATAATTTTTTATGACAGTATTTAAAATTAAGATTATCAAAATGAATAACAAATGTTCCTTTTTTCCACTCTCTTCCAGCAACATTCTGTAAACTCTGTTTTTTTTGAGTGACTAAACATGTTTAATGAATATGTAACAAAATGTTAAAAAGTATAAAACTTCACTGTTTTAAATATTAATTTGTGTTTAGATCGTAAAATATTACAATGTAAAAAAGTATTGAAATTTTAAAAGAAATGTAAAATGATAATAAATATATTTTTATCTTAAATTGTGCATATGAATTTATAGCATTCTAAATTAATGTAAAACACAATGGAAAATGTGTACTTCATTAAAAACAATTAAATTACAGGAACAAGTTATAACTTAAAACCAAAACCAAACAGCCTAACTGAAACAGAATAAAAATGGTATAATCAAAATGTACTCCAAACCAACTAGGACTGGGAAAAATAGTAGCCCTGGGAGGCTAGTTTACTATTCTAACTCTAGAACCACAAACATAGGTGACAGTACATGAAGTTGGGGACAATTTACTATTTTAAGTCTAGCCCTACAAACATTGAGGAAATTGTATATATTCATGTGGCTTTAATTTACCATTGTAACTCAAATCCCACATATAACTGGAAAATACATACATTCTGTGGGGCATATTTACTATTCTAACTCCAGTCGCATAAACATTGGGTGAGGAGTGTAAAGATTCAGGGGCTGGATTTACAGTTCTAACTCCAGCCGGAGTTCTTTCACTTGGAAGAAGTGCATACATTCTTGAGGACTAATTTCCTATTCTAACTCCAGTCACTGGAGAAATTGCATGAACAACAAACAATTATAAATACATACTGTAAAGTAAAACACAAAACAAATTTTGCCAAAAAATAAAGCCATAAATCCTTACTCACCCTACTAAACTTAACACTTAAATCGTTAAAATTAGATATCATTACTAGAAAATAAAAAAAGTACTTAAATAAATCCAAAATAAATGTTTACATAATGAAAACATCCATAAAAAGACAGAGAATATTAATGCATAAATACATTATGACGTTAGTGCACAAACTATATTACATACAAACTATATTAAGTTCAGTGATAATTTAGCATTTTATATTTTGACAAACATTATTATTTAGTAAAGCAAAAAATATATTCTTAGTGACATTAATAAGACGCAAAATATGTTCCCTAACATAATATTTGACCACAATATTATTGCGCTACGATGTTAATGACTGGATATTCAGGTATCATACCACAGTAAATAGCATGTGGTGAGAAAGTAATGCTCCTTTGATCTCACTGTATGCATATCTGTAAGAATTAGCAACCAACAAATCTGTCTAACAAACAGCTAATGGTGTTTGGAGCCAGACCTAATGTACCTTGCAACAAATGTTGCAGGGAATGCAGATAAGACCAAGAGACACACCCTGTACAAGACACTGCAGTTTAAGTTTTTAATAATTTGCTGATTTAAGTGTATAATTTTAAAAATCTGACTGAGGAACAACTGTGAAACAAGCTGAGCCTCAGGTATTTAAAGGCCCTATATGAGACTAGGGGTTTGCTTGGGACTGCAACCAGTTATCTTTAGCTGACAGCTAACTGCAACGAAAAGCAGAGAAACAGTAATTATACCAGAGTAGGAGAGATTGCAACAGAAGGGCAGTGACTACAGCAGTGACTAACATATTTAGAATGACTCCTGAAATTTGGAAGACAGATTAGGTTAAATGGGTTCAGGCTGGCCATTTCTGCAGATTAAGCAGAATGAGTTAACTTAATCAAGGATCAACCCAGGCTGTATTAGCAACACAATATAGAATTATCTGTAGTAAAAAGCAACTTTATATCTCTGTTGCCTACTATTGCCCACCAGGCTGATATTCTCAGAAAGCAAAATGAAAGGTCAGTATCATAATAACTAAGGGGCTGATTAGGATGGCAGGCGGAACCCTATCATAAACAGGACCACCCGACAGGCTGTCGGCAGTCCAGACAGAGGCATTACAATGCGACTGCCATCACGGCGGTCGCAATGCCTATCTTTTGCATAGCGTCGGGTGCTGCTGGCTGCAGAACACGCCGCAATGCAAGAAGGGGATGCATAACATATGACTGCACTACATGGCAGGCACCATACGGTGCCTGCCACATGGTGCAGGGTTATGTAGGGGGGCACTATAGGTGCCCTCCACAACCCACAGCTTAGGGTAAGGGAAGAAGGGGGGAAGGGGCTGCCTGCTATGGGCCCCCAAAGTCCATTTGCACCTGCCTTTTCATGGCGGGTTACCCACCATTAAAAGGCAGGTGGAAAGCGACATCTTAATCCCTATGGTGGTGCCTGGCAGGCACCGCAACCATTGTAGGGATTGGATGTCCCTCATATGCACTAGCTGGCTCAAGGAGCCCATTGGATGTGCGGCGGTCGGATCTGGGGGCACCACCACCACCAAGGGGATGTCGGTGGCAATCCCACTTTCATCGTAATCGTCCCCTTTGTCCCAAACATACATCACAGATCCCTAATGGTTGTGCAAGGAAATCACTGGGATGAGACAAATGAGATCCAAGTTCGCAAGACAGACTAAAAGTCCTGATCTTGAAAGAAAAATTGGACTTCAAAGTAGAAATAATGAGGTTTGACATGTTAGAAGACTATTTATCAAACTGGAGACGCAATGATAATAGTGCAAAAGAGTTTGCAGTCTGTGTCCATAGAGAGCCCATCCAATAAAGCAGAGGCAGAAACTGCATTAGTATGCAATATCAAGATGAACAGGATAACAAATTGCTTCCCGAAATATTACATTAGTACTAATAATAGTGTAGCCCAGCAGAAGACATTAGAAGAAGATGCAGAGTGAATTTACAATGAGAGTCACGTTTAATAACTACAAGGTGGAAATCTGTGTCAACAACAAGGCTTCCAAGTCAGGACAGGTCAATGATTTTTATGAGCAGAGATACACGATGAATAGGCATTGAATATACCACATTATTTGATTGGTTTCCAGAGGGGAGCACCTGGTTTCAATGAATCACACAATGATATTAACTGTGTGATGTGTAGGCAAAAGAACAGCAGTCTAGACAATGTGGCAATTATACTACTTTAATGAAGGTGACCTATCATTTCTGGAATGTTGCTTTTCACCACCTAGTTTGTCTTTGGGAAGCAATCTTTTAAACTGGATTTGCAGATTACAATTCGTTGAGACATGGCTAGACATGTTGCAGCCATTGATAGAAGGATGGGTACAGTGGAATCCCTGGAATGTTCCCACTCTCAGAGAGAAATGCAACTGTTCAGAAATTCAAGTGAAATTAGCAAAGATCGCCCAAGTCATACAATCAATGACAGCTGACCATACAGCCAGTATGTCACCAGACATCACAAAAGGTGAGAAAGACATCACAAGAGCAGCTCCATTATGAACACAAGGGAAGGCACTAGTATGTCATATAGCCTGAAGATCGGATCCTATACCGAGTGGCGCTGCTAACGCTGATCCTACAAGTAAGAAGACTTTATGAGAAGGCAAGCAAGAATTTACCAAATCAACAGCCACTTCAGGTGAAGTTAACAAAAAATAAACTAAAGAATCAGAAACTATAAAAACTATTTTTAAAAAACGAGGAAACCATGGGCCTGATTTAGACTTTGGCAGATCGGTTACTTCTTCACAAATGTGATGGATAGCGTGTCTGTCTTATCACATGTTCCATAGAATGCAATGCTCTTGTTATAGGTCAGATGGGATATTAGTCATGCTTCTGACAGAGTAAACACCCATCCACCTGATTATAAAATAAGCCCTTGGTCTGTTCACCACCAAGTCCGTGGAAGGCAACCGCAATACAGGCAATGACAACCTTAGCACTTTGCCGTCATTGCAAGTTAGTCTTAGAGTAAGCCTAGTTTGCAACTTTCACATACACATAAACAGGCTCCTGACAGGTGCAAGGGCCATCAATGAGCAGCATATAATGTAAGACCAGGAACAGGATGCTCTGGATAAGTCCTTATTGACTGATAATCTCAGCTGCCATTTAGCAGCAGTGGCCATCCATGTACTGTATTAAGTCCCAAGGCACTAGAATATGCTTCTTGCTTCACACTAGAGGAAAGGAGGCCATTTTAGTAAGAGCAAATACTATGGCACCTGGCATCCAGTCCAGGAATATAAGTTTCAAACAAGTGGAATAGAGGAGGAGTATGGCTCAAGGTTGATCAGAAACTGTGCTGACAGTAGGAGAATTTTAAATCTACACCCATTAACCTGGATAGGAACATGGGTCTAAGCAATGGCAAAGGTCCCTTGGTCTAGAGAACATGTGCCGCAAGAGGACTCACAGAGGATCTAATATTTAAAGCCCTCTATAGCTCACATGATGCTTATGGTATACTTGAACAGGGGTAGGGGACCGATTACGACTTTGGTGGCCAGCTCAGCACCGGCAAAGCCATTGAACTCGTGTCTGGCGGGCTTTTCCTGTCTTTTCTTTTGCCGTTCCCATGGCGGTGCCCTGAAAAAGGGCAGTTCAATGGGACTGTGAAGTCCATGCCGCCCTGGAACTTGGGGTGCATGCAAAAAGGGGGGCGCATGTTGTGCCCCCCTGAGTGCATCCCCATGGCAGCGGTGGCATGGGGGCCCTGTAGTGCCCCTTTGTTTACCCTGCGCCAGCCTTATCATAAGGGCGAGCCCTCCATGAAAAGGCTGGTGGAGGGGAAACTCATAACATGCTCGAGGGACGGCGGCGGTCCAGCCTTGCATATTATATAGGCCTGGGCGCTGCGCCACTGTCAGTGAACGATGGTTCACTGGCACAGCCGGTGCAGCGGTAGCGGTCCAAAAATCCTCCTCCCTATTAGTCGGGCGGTTACATTCCCACTATGGTGTTGGTTGGACGCTCATCCGACCGACATCGTAATCAGGTCCTCAGTGACAAAGTGAAATAAAGTGCAACATGTGTGTATACAAAGAAACAGACAAAAAATAGGCTACAAACAACAGGTTGCTGAAGAAATTGCCAGTTACAACACATACTGATTATGGCAGCAATTAATAAATTGTTCAAATATGTTGATGGCGTTTTGGCTAACAAGTGGGGCCGGGTGAAATTTAAATGACACTGGCCTCATTTAAGAATTTCTGCAATTTCATATTATGGTTGTTGCATGAAATTTGGTAAGATGCCACGCTGCGTAATTATGCCATCGTTGGCGTCAAAGTTATAGCATAGGGGAGTGAAAACAATGAGAACAAGCAGAAAGTCATCAGCTATTGTTCGTAGTCATTGTGTTTTTTGCACTTTTTTAAAATGCAAAATGCATCCCGTGTCAAATATTGGCTCAAGAACACATTTCTTGCTAAAATATAGTGCCAAATGACGGATTTGAATTTTGCATAATTCCAATTAATTTTTTGTAATTTTCCTGAAAATCTAATTAATTACGTGGAAGCAAATTATTCGAATTTCACACACCCCTACCTACAGTGCCAGGTCAGCACCATGACAAAATTTGGTACAAAAGTACCGAAAATGTTGAGGGCCGAACTAAAATAAAAAAACATCTAATCAGAACATTTCAGGCATTGAAAAGAAAACCCCAATTAGAAGAGGAGCAACAGTAAAACACTTACAGAAATAAATCAATAAATGGGCACAAATAGGGGCAAGTGACTTTTATGTTGATACTTGTCACCAGTCACTGCATTGTCACCACACCTTCCCAATTACTGGACATGATTCTGCAGGTTCAGGTCATGTGTAAAGATGTGGTCTCCTATCCCCACATCTCTGAAATGCAGGAGATCTATCTGGATATATCTTGTTCTGTCTTGAAGGGGTCAAGTTGGTACAGTGCAGAAAATGTAAGCTTGTCAATTTAAATGTTTATATCTCTTATACCTGAATATAGGTTTTCTCCCACTCATCGTTTGTCAGAGGCTCCTACAAGTCACCATCATGTAGCCAACATGCTATCAGGGGCAGTTTTGTTCTGTCTGCTTTCAAACCCTTATATAATCCTAAACCCAATCTGAGGCATTGATAGGGCTATTTACGACCCAAGGGTCCGCATGGTTGTTGACTGGTATTAGCTTGATAAAAATGATGGCAGCTGTCACAGTGCCTGGCATCCTACCTACTTGCCTGGCCTCACTGTACATCTCAAGAAGTCTTTTAAGGGTGCTGCTAAATGACAGACTGGCAGAATTCTGGGGAGACACATCTGCACTTGGCATCTTCTCCATGGGGACCACAAGTATAGTCGCTGTTTCCTCCTTTTGGAGGCCTAGTTCTGTGATTTGGTCATCACTAAGTTTCAAGATGTGACAACTTGCTCACTGACACGTTGCAGTTTGGCACTACGCACACAAGATAACGAGTAGCATGCTTTCTGAAATGGTGGCTGCAATGTGGTTCGCATGAATAATACAAGGAACATAGATTTTGTCTAGGGTTTAAATATAAAGAAAAGGACAACAACTCTGTATTACATTGTATGTTTAGTTATACAAGTTTTAGCTGTCAAAAATTTAATTATTTTTAAGAAAAAGTTTTTGTAGTGGAACAGAAATTGAAGAAACACTTCAGGTAACTCAGACTACCTGGAACAAGAGGTTTCTCTTAAGCATGTGTATGAAGCCATAGACTGAACTGGCTAGAAAGTTGTTTCTATGTATGAGAAAGAAATCCGTATTGCTAATGATGTTAAATGTGAAATATCACCAAGTTTGAGTGTTAAATATTACAAAAATCAAAATTAATTAATTAACTTATTTATTTATTTACATATTCCAATATAGCGCACTCAGAAGCGATAGCAGTGCGCAATGTGTGAAATAGGAGAAGACATGATTCAACTTACATCAAACTAGGTGGACAAAAAACTATTTAAAAATTGACCAATCACAAACCAATAACAGAGCCAGGTTAGTTGGGTTGGTTCCTGAATGGGCGATGGCTCATGAAGCTAAGCAAGGAGGGGAGGTAGAGCATGGAAGCAGGAAGAAGAGCAAATGAGGATGAAAAGAATCATGAATGGGAGAATAGATGAGAGGACAGGAAAAAGGGTAATGAATAACTAAAAGAATGAATAATTCATAGTATTGGAGGTAAAAGAACAACAGAAAGAGGTAGGCAAGTAGTCCAGCTAGGATGAAATTGCCATAGACCACTTTGAATAAGACCAGAGACAGCACCGCCTGTTGAAGGTCATTGAACTGGAGGAATGGTTTAACCTTTTGATGGCAAACAGTAGGGCTTGGTCTTTGAATGCCATGTGAACCATATGGAAGACCATAGTGAGGTGTGAATCAATACACATGCCCAATAGCTCTATCTCCTAAATTAGCACAGGTTACAGTTCATTGTTTCTAAATGCTAAGCTCCATCCATCAGAGACCTTTGATTCATGTTGTTGTTTGATTAAGAGGTATTCAGGTTTCTCAGGTTTTAAAATCAGTAGGTTTTCAGCCAACAAGTTGTGAAACTTCTGCATGCATGACTTTAGTCTAGCAATGTCTTGAGTTGATGATACCCTCAGGGAAATCTGGTTATAATCTGCCTACTGATGAATGGCCACATCTGGCCCTTCCATAGGGATTCTCAGTGGCTTGATATAAAGACTAAACAGTACTGGAACTAGAAAAGAACCTTGAGTACTCTATATGTCACAGGTGCATGCCTGAATCATAGACTACCAATTCTTACTTTTTCCTTTTGGTTGGTTAGGAGAGAGTTGAGCCACCCGAGTACCTCCCCTCAGATAACCATGCTGGTCTCCAAGATGTGCAGAAGACACTGGTGTTCAGTCAGATCGACAGCAGCTAATAAGTCTTGAAGGACAAGAATGCATTCTGATCATCTGTTGGCAGAGATATAGACAATATTATTTTAAGGATGCAGTTTCAGTACTACAGTTACTTCCAAAAACTAATTGGTAGGGGACAAATAGATAATTATCTTCAATGTGCTTGTTCAAGTGGATTGCTACAAATTTTACTATGGCTTTGCATACCTAGGGATACTTGGTCACGGATCGATAGTTTTTTAGGTTTTAAATAGTTTCGTTTTTAGAGGCGTTAATTGCCTTCTCTTAAGGATAAATTGATTAGTCAGTACTACATGATAAAGAATAAAGAAAAGCACTTAGTGATGATGATTAAAGGTATTAGGACATTATGGTAGGAGGTAGGATTTAGTTCTTGGATGATGTGAGTTAAATTTGTTTCAGTAATTGGGTCAGTTTCCACCATGTTATGATATGGATTGATGGTAGTTGATCACTGAGGTGTGATTAGTTTGGTGAAAGTTTTCTAACTAACAAAATTTAGATGTATAAAAAAATCTAAATGCTTATTATAATTGTGCAAGTAAAAAAATTATTTTCACCCATTTAAATAATTCTTTAGGATGGTTTAATGAGTTTTTGGTTTTCTTTTTAATGTTCTGGCTTTGGTGACAAGGAATAATTTGCAAAACATATTTTCCCACTTTTTTGCATGTTGCAAGGTCCAATGGATCCCTATTGAAAGACCAGATTTTCTCCAGTTTTCTTAATTCTTTTCTTGTCTGAAAGTGGTAATCCGATAATTACTTGTTCAACTTTTTGTTAAAACAGTTAGGGCCTGCTTTAGAGCATGGCAGAAAGGATACTCAGTCAAAACAGAAACAGATCATCCTTGTAGGAAGGTGGAATCTGACTATATGGTTGCCCCCACTTTTTTTATGGTGTTTTGCTGGTTTATGACTTAGTTGGACTGGGATCCTGCTATTCAGGGCCCCAGTCTATCTGCTTTCTCTGTAAAAAGGTTTCCATGTGCCTTAGGCACATCACTGATTGGAATCTGGAGTGCCCTTATAAGTCCCTAGTATATGGTATACTATGTACCAAGGGCATAGGTACCTCAGAGGCCTACCAGGGGCTGCAGCAAGTATTATGCCACCCCTGGAAGGCCATCCAAACTGACACCACAGGTCTGCTACTGCAGCCTGGGTAAGGTGGTGCATGCACCCCTTACTGTGATATAGGTTACCTATATCACTAAATACATACACACATATAAACCTATAAGTCACTCCTAAGGCAGGCCTTATCAATCCTGAAGGCAGAGTGCGTGGTTCCTATGTGAGAGGGTGCTCCTGCATGAGCAGGACCCCTCTGCAGCGTTCGGAGACCCTTCTCTGATGCTGTTTGTAGTGCAGCCTGACCATATACTCTTAAGCGCATTATAACCTCGCGTTAAATGCTAACTTTGGAATGGCTGCACCTAAACATGTCGTGTTTGGTGTCAAACATCTTGGAATACTACCCCCCGCCAATTCTGGCGGCGGGGGTAGCATTCCACCCTTCTAGAGGGAAAGACATGTTAACTCTGGCTAGCCCGGTAACTTCTTTCCAAAGCCCTGGCATCACAAAATGGATGCTGCTGCCACAGACACGAGTCTGGCCTCCTGCTGCTGGACGAAACTCCGGCAGGGGAGGCCTGGACAATAGGTTTCCTGTCCCAGGGAGGTGTGACCACCTCCCCAGACAGGATAATGTGTATTGGGGCTGGGCGGGAGCACTTTCGGGTGCTTTGAAGTCCTGCACTGGGGGCACATTTGGTGTCCCTGTGCATACCCCAGTTCAAACCGGATCAGGGGCTTGCAGCCCCTGCTTTGGCGCGAACTGGACAAAGGGAAAGGGGTGTAGCCACCCCTCTGCCCTGACCCACCCATAGGTGGGGCCACAGAGTAGTCCAACCCCTATACTTAGTATAAGTATAGGAACCCAGTCCTTGGGACTTTAGATTATTCCTGGATGAAACTCTGAAACTGAATCCTGGACCTTCGACGCTCTACTCACGATTAGAGGACAGAAGAATCTCCCTTGGGGTCAAGGAGTGACTCCCCTGCTTGGCAGGCACCAAAGAAGCATCTGTCCGGTTCGCATTTCTGAAGCTCCCGTCGGACGCCGAAGTCATCACATCACCAGAGGTGGATTATCGGACTTCCACGAGGCTACCCTGAGTCTCCAGCAAAGCTGAGGCCCGTGGCTATCGTGGGTGACTTGAGACCGTGACCCCTGGACACCGAGCACATTTGCAAGTGCATCCTCTTCTGGGTCTCCCAAGAAGTCGTGCTTTGGGCTCCGAGTAGCCCTAGCCTCCAGCACTAACTGCACCGAAGATCACTGGCCCCCAATCCTTGAGTGTCCTGTGAGCCAGATCCACGTGCGGCGTCACGAGGCTCCTTTGCGGTCGCTAGCCCGTTGGCTAGTAGCCCTTAACGAAGGTCAATCTTTTTCTAACTTGGCATCCTGATTGCTCCAGGCCTGCCCTCACTTACCCTTGCTGGGTGAGTTCCCCAGACCTTGCTGGTCTGTACCATCGACGATCTACATCTTCATTGAGACTTGCCGTTGCCAAGGCTTGTTGGGTCCAATCCGGTCGTCGACACCTCAGCACTCGACAGACATCATGTACCAGCCCGATTCCTGCTCCTGGTTGCTGACAACGCCTCCTGGACCTCGTGGCTGAAGAGTCAAGACGACCATCAACGCACCTGAAGCACTCGACATCGGTGGGCATCTGTCCATCGCCCTCCTGGTCACTGGCTAGTGACCCAGACTCTGTCCCCTCTGCTTTCAGGTTCTTCAGATCTCCGATCCACTCCTGGATCCACCTGGACACTTTCCACTTGGTCGCCAGCAGCACTTTGCAGCAGATCGCCATTCAAATCGACGACGAAACCCGACCCCGAAAGACACCTATGCACCCGGCTTCCCTGGGTGAGGTAACACGAGTACTCCTGTGCTCCCGTGGGTAGAGACTCTTCAGAGTACTAGTTCTCAAAGGGTTTGCTCCAAGTCCTCCTTTAAGTGTCCCTTTTCTTTAATTTCCCGATCACGACTTTCTCCATAGAAGTCAACGGCGTATCGCGGTTGTGTATTTACACTGCACGCGTCCCCCGTGGGTCCCCTGTGTCACTACCTTGGGTGGTTCCTTGTGGTCCAAGCACTTCTAGAGGCTCTAGGCCTAGTGTCTAGTTCAGTCGTGGTTCTTATACCACTTTATTGGTATATGGTTTGGTACGCCCCTAGGGCCCAAACGTGTATTTGTGCTATTACTGTGTTTAAATAACTTCTAACTTATGTACTTGAACTCTAGCCTCATAAAGAGACTAGAGGGGTGTGTTTAGCAATAAATACATATATTTTGAATATATACCTGGTGTGGTGCTCTTTCATTTGGCCACTCAAGAGATTATAGACTGGTAAAACAAGCTTTACATTCCTTCAAGACTTAGCCTGAAGACTGCTCTCCATAGCTACCACTAGGATAGCTTTCAATAAGGTTGTCTTTAACCTATCTCCAATAAGGGGTTGTTTGGACTGGTGCAAGGTGCCCACTATAATTAGTGGACAGCATATGCCAGGCCAACTTCTCACAATCCTTTTTGCCATACTGAAGATCCCCGCCTCATTTAGAGTCAGGCGGTCCTTCAGTATGTCAGCGGTAGAAACTACTCCGTTTCCGCTGCTGACATTCTCCTCTGATGGCCTAATAGAGTAAGGGCCGTCGGAGGTTTTGTCATTTGTCTGCCCGCCCTATTTAGAATGGGCGAACAAATGGCAAGTTTTTACTTTCACTTACAGCCATCCAAAATATGGTGGCATGTGAAAGTAAAAACATTTCAAGGACTCCCCCACGCCAAGGGAGGAACCTCCCATGCCAAGGGGTCATTGCTTTTGTTGTTTCCAAAAAGAAAATCATGCTTTGCGATTTTCTTTTTGAAAATAAAAACGGAAATTGAAAGTATGACAGACGGCCCCAGGCACAGTTTCAATGCATTGATAGGAACTGCCTTGATGGAGGTTCCTGCCAATGTAAGAGATGTCCACTGGAGAGCCACTGGATGAGGACTCGATCAAGCAGTTGATGAAGGTGGGAAAAAGCTCAATGTAGGAAAAGCTGGACTTCTAGGCCTAAGAGGTCATCATCGTTGATAGGGTGCTGGTTCTCATCGTGGCCAGTGAAGTTTTTTACCTTCAGACTTAGAAGTTTTTCCGGAGCTCAGATTCACCCAGCGGAACGAGGCTGCAGACAATAGCCAAAAAGGGCTCATGAGACTGGATCCCACTGTCAGGAGGTCCTGCTGAATAGGATGTTCTGCTGTGGAGTAAAACATAGCTGGAGCTACCACTAAGTCAGGCTGACTGGCGCTACACTTTGGGCTGATCGGCTGGCAGGCAGGTCCCGGACTACTGTCAATTCTCTAGGCAGTTTTTCTTGAAACGTTTTGGTAAGTTCCAGTTTTTCGGGTTAGGCAGGAGCAGTACCACCAACACAACCTAGGGCTCAGGACCTGGGAAGCACCACCTGGAGGTTATGACTCATTCCAGCTAGAGGCCAGCAGCAGGGTTCCAGGCCTATGGAGCTTGCTGTGCCCCTGTAGCTCACACCGGAGGCCAGTCAGCTAGCCCTTGGAGTCACTCTGGTGGTCCTGGGTTCAAGAAGCAGGTCCAATCTTCCTTCCTCAGGCAACAGGGTGGCAGGCAGTCCTTCTAGAATCACGGCAGCAGGTCAGTCCTTGCAGCAACAAGGCAGCAGTGCAGCCCTTCTTCTGGGACTTCCTCAGGTCCAAAAGTGATCTGAAGAGTGGTTCTGGGGGTCCAGTATTTATACCTGATGCCATCCTTTGTGTGGCGTACCCCACACCTGGTTCTTGAAAGTTCTTACCCTCTCCTGTCAAGGCTCCAAACTGTTTGGGGTGACAAAAGGCTGGTGTCAGGTTTCTTTGTGGGTGCTGAAGGCAAGCCCTTTTAATTGTAAGTGGTGCAAGGTACAGCTTAGCCCCAGCCATCCTGGCAGTATGGCCCATCCTGCCCACACCTAGTCCCCTTTGTGTCACCATCTGGGAGGAATACTCAATCCCCAACAGCAGAGCCATTTACAGTCATGTGACTCTGGAAATTGCCAGAAAGCACAAATGGTTGGCAAAAGAAGTAGCCAACTTTCTAAAAGTGGCATTTTCAGACTTATGACTTAAAATATGACTTTACCATTAAAGAGGATTTTAAATTACCATTCATTTGAGTGTAAGCAGTATATCTCTATCTGCTCCCAATTCAAAGTTAGCACTTATGATATATAATAAGGTAACGCAGTTTGAGTCAATTGAAGAGAGAGGCATTACAACAGTGAAAAATGACTTTAGGAGTTTTTCACTGCCAGTACATGTAAAATTTAAGTACACATGTCCTACATTTTAAATACTATGCACACTGCCTATGAGACTTTAGGCCCTATGTTAGGAGTGACTTATAAGTATTTAAAAGGAAGGTTTTGTCATGACAAAATGTTTATTTTGTCAGGTCGAAATGGTAGTTTAAAACTAAACCGCACTGCAGGCTGCAGTGGCGGGCCTGAGACATATTTCAAAGGGCTATTTTAGTGGGCGGCGCAATGAGTGCTTGCAGGTCCATGTTGTACCCTTGCCCAACTGTGCTGTTGTCTGGATCCCTAATGACATTTTTGCCATAGGTGTAGGTGGATCGTACTTGTGGGCCATGACATAGGCCTGTCTCATGGATTGTGGTCTTGTTGGACCAGGAGCGGCACCAAAAGCACTACCCTCACAGTGGTGGAAGACTTCTTCTTTCAAAAAGAGCTAAGCAGCACACTTGCAGTGGTGGCAGCATACCATGTAGTGATCAGTAGTAGTGAACAGGTCCTTTTTATCCTGTGTCACTGGAGTGAGGCCTACAGATCTACTGGCCTTTAGTAGTGACTTTGCACTGAATATATGTGTGCCTGGGAAAGTTATAGTACAGTGATAGAGCTGGGTTGAGCAGTACAGTATATGTGTGGTTTGTGCGTGTACTAGGTGAATGTATGTCTGTGAGGAATACATTAAATGAGGAATGTAGAGCTGTGCAGAGAATAGACAAAGAAAGCATGTGCTGGGTATATGTGTGCTTGTGTGAAGTATAATACATGATGGGTGAAGTGTTTTGCAGCACACACCTGCTGAGTGTGTGTGCTGACAGTGTGTGTGGCTGTAAATAGCACATCCTGGTACAATATAAAAATAATTCATTGCTGAGTAGTGTGGCAGAATGTGTGCTGAATGTATGTGTACTTGTAATGGTACAACGCATGAAGGTAACAGTGATGGACAGTAAGTGTGTTGTGAATGTACACTGAGTACATGTGCCTGCATTGGTACATTATATGGAGGACCCAAGGTTCCATTTGGGAAGCCCAGGCCTGCATGTTGAAGGCATGAGGAGGAGAGGGATCCCCTCAGATGGATTTGTGCATGCCTTCATTCCTGTGAACTGGGTGGGATACAGTGGAGGAAGGGATGAAGAGACTCTCCTTTTACACACTTTCATAGATCACAAGGAAGGGGCCTGCACACATCTCAGAAAGGAGTTGGGGCTGATGAGGGAATTATAAAGAGTAGGGCAAACCTGGGATTAGCCTTTTGATGCTCACATCACTATGGCTGACATCCAGGTGTGAACTCTGGTCACTTCCATGAATTGTGCTTTGGGTCAATTAGCTTCAGAATCTTGGCTGCTGTGACAGACATCCTTTCAAGGGGAAAGAAGAAAAAGAGAAGTAGACACTTCAAAAGAATCAGAGCCCCCAACATAAAACTTCAAAGACCCATACACTAAATCACATTTCGGTGTCTGGAAATGCTTGTAAGAAAGGGTGTTTGAGACCCCAAAATGTGTCATCTTCCAAGCTCCGAGATGGACTGTGTAAGAAGGGGAAGCTATGCAAGTCTTTTGCTTGTGACCAGGATTTGGGGGCAAAGGTGTGCTAGTTTCCCTGCTGGGTGAGGGGACATCACCCAGGAAAACGAAAGCCCACCAGCCATGGAGTAAGGAGCACCAATTCCTGCCTGCTTGCAAAGACTAGTGTACCCTGTGAGGATGAGGGGAGCATTAGAGGGAGTGAGGTCCAGTGAGAACCCTTGCTGAGAGGAATCCCTGAGCAAGTTATGAAGGAACTGCTGTGCACTGATCGGGTCATTGCCTATATGCAGTGTCGGTTCGGTGACTCCCATATGCCAGGAGAGGGCCTCCATGGACTTAGCCATGTGTTAAGCGCCATATGGGTCTTGCTAAGCCGGTATTGACACGCTGTGGTGACCCTGTATGTCCGGATGGACCACCGGCAAAGTTGCTGCTGAAGGAGCACTGAGACTCGTAACTGTGTTTACACAGAAGGGATCTACACCTGATTTACCAAGTACCTCTGCAACCTATATGCCAGTAAGGGATGCCGGTACTAAAATTGCCAAGATGTTTGGGCCGTTGCCAGAGGAAAAGACTGAGATTGCATTTGGCGGGTCGGACCCCACAGCTAGTGAACTTCCCCTGAGTTATCCACAAGGACTGCAGAGGATGCCGTGGATGATGATGTACCCTTGCTGGGCTCCAGTTGGGAATTGAAGAAAGGATTCCCCCATCCCTCATTGAGGAAGGCGGACTTACTGCATCTTCACGAGCTGTGAGCTCCTCTGATACCTGGAAAAGCAGCAGCGCTGCTCAGGAGGGAGAGCTTGTGCCACCGGTTGCTGCTGCATGGGCCGCAAGCATCCCAATTTCTCTGAGCAGAATCAGAACTCGAGGGTCGAAACACTCAGGACACCCACTACAACACTGGAACATTCCTATACTGCAGTATTGGTGCAAGATGTGAACTGGGCCTGTTGGGCCCCATGGGACTCGCTGCTAAAGGTACTACAGCACAATTGACACTTTTGAATAATTCCTGAAGAGTCAATGGGGAATTCTTGAGTATGGCCCCGATATCTTGTTTCTGGACCCTTCCTTCAACACCAAGAAAGGCACGATTATCAATAACCTCATATTTTTCACAAGAACAACAGCCAAATGGCGGTCTACCTTTTCTAAGCTACTAACCATCCACGTCCATAAAAATATCCCCTACGGAACCAGGATAACAACAACTCCCGCACCAAACCTCAGCGCCACCCTGAACATAACATCCTACAAAAATGGCACTATTCTTATTCAAGCAGCTAACAAGGACCTAGAACTATTTGACAAATACTTTCTCACCCTAAAAACCCACACCATCTCCCCACCCAACGCCCCACAGGACCTACCCACACCCCTCACTCCATCATCTCCTGTAGATCAGAGTCCACCTCCACTACCCAGAACCTATAAAAGAGGCATCACCAACTCACCTCCCTTAGAACACATTCCGCCTACACCCTCTAATGGAAACATCATCAGATCTAACGACTTCACCCCTCCCGTTACCTCCAATCTCCGACCCTCCTCATCCCCACTCTCCGCTACCTCCCCTATCCCCTCTACCCTCCCCCATACCCATATACCTACCACGGATAACACCCACCATGACACGGCTACTCTATCAAGTCAGAATTTAGCCCCCAGCCAGTTCATACCCCCCTCATTATACATTACCCCACTCCCAGCCACACATACCCTCCACACCGCCCCCACAGACATCAGACCCCTCAGCAATACTACTCCCAACCCGCCCAGCTCACCAACTCCGTCCCCTCCTCCCTATCACCCATTGGAACAAGACTCACTCCTTACTCACTCCTTACCCAGTCCTACCTCACATCTAGGAAACTTCAAAACGTCATATTGGATATCAAAAGCATCCTACTACTCGCCGAAAAATCTCTATCCAAACTTACGCATCTTCAACAGTCTCTATCTGAAGTCAACAACATGATAAAAACTATTCCACTGCCTCTGACCAATCGACACTTACGCACCCGCAAACCATCCCACTACCTAACGGAACTAGAAATCCATTCCAAACCCTTGTACTACTCTACGAAAATCCTATGGGCCCCAACACAATTGAAGAAGATCTCAGCTACCTAACGGACCTGGAAATCCAAACCCTGCTACTGTCATATGAATCCCCTGCCTGCCACATCACAAATAATGAAGAAGAATTCTATATTCTCCCAGTCCCTATCAACACAAACAGAACATCCCATCCAAAACAAAGAGGAATCAACCTGAACAACCTCCAATCCATAACACACAACCCTGCAACCCACGAGCCGAATGCAAAAAGCTCCTCAAAACCGATCTCCTGCCTTCTCCTAAACTGCTGCTCAGCCTTTAAACACGCCTCTGACATCGCTGACCTCATCCGAAACATGAAAACGGACATAACCATCTTCACGGAAACGTGGCTCAAGGAATCGTCCTCGCCATGTCTTGACCTTCTAGTCCCCCCTGACTACAACATCATTAGACTAGACAGACCTCTTAAAAAGGGTGGAGGACTAGCCTGCATACATCGATCAGACCTCACCATCTCAAAGTTTCACTCCGAACCCATGGACTCCTGTGAATACCTTGGGATTTCTGTCAAATCATCAGATAACAACTTCCACAAACTTCATATCCTCTACCATCCCCCAGGTAAGAACACAGGATTTACAGACCAACTTATGGAAATCATTACTACAAACTCTTCCCCTCATGACATTTTCCTCGGCGACTTCAATCTCCACTGGGAAAACCCCCTAGACAAGCAGGTTAACGTCCTCAAATCCTTCCTAGAGGACCACTCTTTGATCCAAGCTATCTCAAAGCTCACTCACTCTAAGGGTGCAACTCTTGACTGGCTCATCTCTAAACAAAATACGATTGACTCTATCCTGATCACCCCATGTGACTGGTCAGACCATCACATCATCACCTTCCATATTTCTTCCACTTCCAAGAAGACTTTCCCGCAGCAAAACAAACCTAAACAATGGATAAGAAACACGAAAAACCTCGACTGGAACAACCTAGCATCCCACTGTGAGAAAGTTCTCATCCCCCCCAACAACATGTCAGACGTCAATGACCTCACCGATCATTACAACTCCACGATGACCAAGGTCTTAGACCAAGTTGCTCCACCAAAACTCAAACGTATTCCAAACAAAGACAAAAACCCATGGTTTAACGGAGACCTGAATGAAGAAAGGCGCAAACTTAGATCATCAGAACGGAAATGGAGACAACATCCCTCCCCCTCCATCTTAAACTACTTCGGAAAGCTAGAAACTCCTATAAGAAACCTATTCTACAATATAAAAAAGCCTTCTTTAGATCAGAACTAGACAATGCCAAAAATAGACCTAAGAAACTCTTTGAAATTCTTAAACAACAATCTGACAAATTGGCAAAAACCTCACTATCGACTCCGAATTGACAGCTTAGCAGTGAAGAATTCTCTTCTTTCTTCACAGCAAAAACGAACTCCCTCCAACTTGAGCTTAATGCGGCAGCAACCAACTCAGCCACCTCAAAAAGCATTAAAACCGAAAATGCTGAACAACCTGAGCTACCTCTACCAAAAAACAACTCTCACTGGTCCACTTTCAAACTCTACGATATTAATGACATCACCAAAACCTTAGCAACTACTAAACTCAACAACCACTTCAACAAACCAGTCCCCTCAAACTGCCTTCCCCACATCTACCAAGTCATCTCCCCCTCTGGACCAAAATCGTCAACGCATCGCTAGCACAAGGACACATACCGGACTGCCTAAAAACAGGCCAAGTCACCCCTATATTGAAGAAACCGACAGCAAACTCCGCCGACCCCAACAATTTCCGTCCCATAACCAACATTCCCATGCCAAGGTCCTGGAAAAATGTGTTCAGCAACAACTGAACCAACACATCATGGACTTCAACCTTCTGAACATCCACCAATCAGGTTTCAGGCCCGGCCATAGCACAGAAACAGCCATTCTGCACATAGTTGACGACGCCCTCCTAGCTCTTGACCGCAACGACACCTGTCTACTAGTCCTGCTCGACCTCTCCTCAGCCTTCGACACGGTCAATCACGACAAAATTCTAAGAAGACTGGAAAACAGGATGGGTTTATCTGGCACAGTCCTTCAATGGTTCAAATCCTTCCTGGAAAACAGAACACAATCGTTCATGGGAACAAAAATCTCTCTCCCTCCTCAGTGAATCGTCTAGGATTACCACAAGGCTCCACCCTATCACCCACCCTATTCAACCTATATGTCGAACCACTAACTGAACTACTTCAGCAAGCGAACATTGCCTACCATATGTACGCGGACGACACTCAACTTTACATCAAGATCTCCTCCATTGAAGACATAAAAACAATGAACCTGGCACTTGAAAAGACCGTCCACTGGCTAACAACCAACTTCCTCAAGCTAAACTCGCAAAAGACAGAATTTCTTCTAATCTCCCCCCCCAATAACTCCCTGGAGACAAAGAATTGGACCAAGTTGATCACTGCTCTGAATTGCACGCCAACTTTGGTGGACTCCACCAAATCACTCGGAATAACACTAGATAAAAACCTTAACATGCAAACACACATCAACTTGATAGCTAAAAACGCACGCTTTCACCTCAGTTACCTTAAAAAAATCAAACCGTTCATCGAAAACCCGGACCTCAAAACAGCAGTTCAGTCCTTAGTCATCTCAAGGCTGGAATATGGATGCACCACCCTCGCGGGGCTTCCCAAAATCTCAACCGCCCCTCTAAAAGCCTGCCTCAACGCTGCAGCAAGACTCTTAACAGGATGTAGAAAATTTGACCACATATCACCACACCTGAAAGCACTCAACTGGCTACCTTATGAAGCTCGAATCCACCTAAAAATGGCATGCATCACTCACAAAGCGCTTCACCACAATATGCCCCAGTACCTATCCCAAAAACTTACCCTATCTGGAGGACTCAGACATTCTAGGAGCATCGATAACCTACTCCTGAAACCCTCACGTTTCAGCAAGAAAAAAACATCGGACCGAGCATTCTCAGGAGCAGCACCAAGAATATGGAACTCACTCCCTCCTTACATCAGAAAAATCTCCTCTACTCTTCTGTTCAAAAGAGAAGCAAAATCATTCCTGATGTGCAAATTCCTCCTGTAAACTCCCACAGGAACCACTCCAGCTCTACATCCTTATACCTGCCTCCTTTCCCCCTCCAAGGACTCCCTCGCATCTATTACCTGCTGTTCAGATTATCTTTGTTCGCCTGTGCCCCTCCGATCTTTGACAAAACATGTTGATATTATGTACTGCCTTATCTTGATACTTGTTTTTATTCATTCTGTTTACTCTTTGTAAAGCGCTCTGATACCCTACCCTGGGTCTGGTCCGCGCTATAGAAAACTCTAAAAATAAATAAAATAAATGGCCCATTAGTGAGCATTCCCTGGATGTGGTCATCAGTGAATGGGGAATAACCCTGAGCATGTTACAAGGAAGAGGGTGGGCAGGGATTTGCCTGACAACTACTAGAGCACCGATCTCAATAGGACTGGGTTATTGTTTGTGCATATCGTTATTCCTTTGCATGTGTAGAGTTAGGAATAAAATACTTATTTTTCTTATAAAAGAAAGTATTTGACTGGACCTTGATTTATTGTTTGTACTATTTGCACTTTGAGGTATGAGTTGTGTTCACTTACTTGTAGCTACACTTCCTTCCCGATGGAGCCTTTGACTGCTTGTCCACAGCTACCACTGAGAGTCAAGTGTAGAAGGGGTACTTGGCCCAGTTTCTCAGGATCCATACTAGGTTGAGCATTGGGACATCAGGATTGAAAGACTTCAACCACCACAATTGGGCACAGTTGCCTCTGTGTACCCTGTGGTCCTCTTAAAGGGGTTCTGACAGTTCAGTAGTAGCTTTTAATTTACAGGCCCTGGGTACATGTATTGCCATCTGCCAGAGACTTACAAGTAAATTAAATGTGCAAATTAGGTTTAGGCCAATTTTACCATGTTTTAAGGAGAGGGCACAAGCACTTTAACACTGGTTAGAAGTGGTAAAGTGCAAAGAGTCCTAAAGCCAACAAAAACAAGCTCAGTAAAACAGGAGGGCTGAAGGAAAAACATTTGGGGATGGCCCTGCAGAGAGGGCCAGGTCCATCAATGCTTATTTTTGAAGGTCGTAAAAGCAACTTGAAGGATGGGAACTGCTTCACAATGACAGGAGGCATTTCAAAAAGAGGACATTTAAGGACAGTCATGGGAAGAAAAGCCAGGGACTACAAAAACCCCCAACAGAATGTAAACATAAAACAAGAAACGTGTTACGAATGAATAATACCAAGAAAAAATGACTAAATAAAGATCAATAAACAACGTTTTGCTTACATTTTCATAAATACTGGTTCTTTTAAGCTACACTTAAAAAGGTTTGAGAACTAGATGAGTTGTTGAAATTATCATGCATCCTTTGTAGTATCTTCACGAAACATCAGTGATATGTCATATTACTTTAGCAATCCTGATGGGCTCCTATTAAATAAATTTAGCTTTAAAACCCTGATAGCCAAAGCCTGGGGTACCTGCTATTATTTATAGGTGTGAAAAAAATTAACCGTTATTTCTTTATAATAAACTTAGTTGCATATGGAGACAAAGAGCAGTGGTTCACCTGGCACTCTGACTTGCACACAGGTGGTCACCGACTATTAGGAAGTCCTGATGGCCTCCAAGAGAGTGGTTATAGTCAAACACTGCAATCCCCCTGGCCCCCGTGAGTGCCTCTAGCCCCCTGAAGGGCAGGTGTGCACGTGGCCTTTGCAAAACATTGACAATGCAGTTCATGTCACATTGTCAGTGTCTCTGCAGGGAATCCCCAAACTGTGCTTCATTTGAAGGAGTTGCAATCTGCATCTGCAGCCCCACAGGGGTTGGCCCATTAGCAGGCCCTGGGTCCTATCTGTGCCTTTTGTTATATGCGACCTTTAGGACAGTAATGTTCATTCCCTACTTTGGTATTCCTCTGTTAGGCAGCAGGATACCTGGCTTTCTGACCAGGATGGTCTATAGCCTCGTGGCCCCATTTTACAAATGGCCTCGTGCAGTGTGGGGTGGTTTTAACACCTTTGGTGCTCGTGACGAGACCAGCTCATCATGAGTCACGGTGGAGCTGTGCTCATGACGAGCTGGTCTCGTCATAACGGCGCCGCTCCGCCCACGCGTGATTAATTCCCTGCCTGTGCGGGTGAATTAATCAGTGGGCGGGGTCTTGACGAGACCAGCACGTCATGAGCACAGCTCCACCTTGACTCATGACGAGCTGGTCTCGTCACGAGCACCGCGGCGCCGCGCTCACCTCCCGCCCCCCCCGCACCGTGGGGGAATTACCCCGCAGGGAAGGGGTTAACATATCTACCAAGACTGATTTTGTTTTCTATTCTGGCCATGGGTGCCCTAGGGGGCTTACTGGCTGTGCCCCATTTTATGCATTGCACCCAGATGTAGCATAACCGGAGGATACCTTACCTTAAGCACTTGCATTTTTAACAAGGTTCAGGCACATGGGTGAAGTATTCACTCATTTCCAAAGGCCATATTATAAAACATGCATTATATGTATTCTAGCTTTTAATTCATGCACTGCGTGTTACAGAAGGAGCCACAGAAGAACTGCTGTCCATTCTGCAATACCAAAGACATACCGTAAGAGCAGAGACTCATAAACTCACTTTGAGCTACCAAAAATCTGGGAACAGTCTAAAGGTTAACTGCTAAAATGTCAACAGCTATGTTGAAAGTAAAACTGTTTCTAATTGATGGGATTCATTCTATCAAGATACCTACAGAAAGCAATGGACAAATCACCTTATGTTTACAGTGCTTTCTGCAGTTTCTAAGGCAGGAATATGCAAAGTAGGCCTGAGGGCCGCATGCGACCCTCCTAACTTTTAATTGTGGCCTCCTGGTGAACAGCAGCACTGGGCTGCTGTTCACTTCACTGAGTAGGAACATTCAGAAAGCTGTGAAACAGGCATAAATTATTTACGTAAACTAAAGTAACGGTAGAAGCAAAGAAGGTGTCCTAGACAACTTATCGTTAGGAACACATTTTCAGACATATTTACAAGCCCCTATCGCCAGCACAACGTCACTTTCAGTTCACTTAACGTGGCTTAACGCTGCCTTGTAAATAAGGCACCCTTTCATGCTGTACTTAGCGTGAAAGGGGAGGGCAAATGGTGTTGTGGTGGACTTTCCACCGCAACACCCATTGATTTTGATGCTGCCCCCTGCTTACAAGGGAGGCGTAAATAGGAAGCAGCACCAAAATTAAGACCAGGGAAAACCTGTTCTTAAACAGGTGAAACGAGGAGAAATGCTTCATTTCTCCTCCTATTTACTGTTTCCATGTGTGCTGCGTTGTGCAACACACATAGAAACAGCAAATTGCCATTGATTGTTAATGTGCAGGGAGGTGACCCTTCCTGAACATAAACAATTTTTTTTTAAATTATGTTTTGTAACTTCTATGTGTGCTGCATTAAGCAGCACACATAAAAGTTACAAAACGTCATTTAAAGATTGTTTATGTGCAGAAAGGTCTCCCTTCATTTCCTCTCAGCGCAGACCCCCTTACACTATGGTGCAAGGGTGCCTGCATTGGCGCTAGGCTGCTAAATTTATTGCCATCGCAGAGAGAAACGCAGGGCTGCACCATATTGTTATAAATATGGTGCAGCTCTGCGTTTCTGAAGTGGTGGAGTCTGGCGTTAAGCTAGGAAGGCTAACACCGCACTCCGTTACTTTGTTGTAAATATGCCCTCAGTTTTAAAGGCATCTTGCACTAAACATGTAAAAACATGATAAACTCTCTGCAAACTTCAAAAAAGAGTATTTTATTAACATGCATGAGCCATTTACCTTAGTAGATCAGATTATATCACTGCATTGAGAGGCCTTTATTAGCAGTGACAGTTTTCAAACATGATTTGGGAAACATTCATACCTCCCCCATTCTGAAAACAATGCCATTAGTGAACCAAGAGGCAAGTCATTTGTCAGGTGCACTTTGTGTGTAGCCTTGGTTGGTATATAATTGAAACAACATTATAGTATATTAAATAAAACGCAAGAGAAGATTTTGTACAGCTCACATCCTGAACTTGTGTATTTCAAAGGGCTCTCATATGTGGTAATGAAGAAAAAGGAGGCAAGGTGAAATTAACCATTTGCCTAAGATCACACAATTTGGTCAAGTGGGGAAGCCCGGACTGATACCAGGTTTTCTGGCTTCACATTTTGCAATTCGTCACCAGATGAGTATCTCTTTCCCTCTCATATTTTACAATTGAGGTTAATGTTTTGACTTTAATTCCTGGTGCATGAGAATAGAGCGTTGGTGGCAGACAGAAGTCATGTGAAGGCTCAGTTTGTTGTCCACGCCATGCATCTGCTTCACATGCCCTTATGCCCACCTTTCATCACCCCGACCCTCACCCTGGTGGCATAGGTGTGGCCCTCGGGCATGTCAGAGACAATGCTTTGTGCCCCCCCCCCCGGAAATGTTTGCGCGTATACCCATGTTCTAAAATCCCACTATGCTGATGACATAGTGAGGCAAAGGGAGACAGAGTATGTACGTGAACGAGGCCAGTGATTTACTGTATTCTGTTCACGTTCATGTAAAGCGCACTGTTACCTTCTGGTCTAGCTAGCGCTATATACAACTTATAAATAAAGAAAAATAAGAAATAGAAAGGAACGTCCGAATTTTGATTCTAAAATCACTGCCTTATCTTCCAAATAGACTCGAGATATTTCATGCAGCATCGAGTACAGTGAGAGCGCCTCAGGGTGCACTTCACCACCTCCTCGCATTCAGGATTGTGTTTTACTCACCTCGAATAAAGAAGTTGTTGCTTGTGTGAATAACGGAGTCATTTGCGGATGGCCTGCTCCTTCCTGTCGACATTTACTTTTCTGACTGGTCGCGAGGAAGGTGCTAAAAGAAGCGTGGCCCGTGTAACTGTATGAAAAGCAGCGTTGTCCTTTAACGATACACACATATTACAACAGAATTAGAGCAACTATGAAGAAAACTTAACGACCTTTGCCGAGCTAAGTAACAGCCCCTATATTCTCCATGCGCTGCATTTAAGCATCCAGTCCCAAATGGTGTAATTGTGGGTTGGTGGCGCCGATCTGAGAGCGATGAGCAGTGGGACACTGCAGCTTTCAGGCAAAACACTGGAATAACAAGCAAAAAACCTGAAGTCACTAACTCAAAAACTGAACTATGGGGTACGCTCCGGCCCCTTTCAGTGAAGCTACAGTACTGTGAAAAAAAGTGCTAAGGACGAGTTTGTACACAAATGGACAGAGAAGGGGAAAGTAAGGAAGGGGCAGTGCTGGAAGAAAGTAACCACGTTGGGAGTTAATTATCTGCATTAAGGCGATTCAACTATCAAAACATCAGCTACTATTTAGGGTCGACCCCAGAAAATGTTACCGACAGGATAGATTACACTTTCGAGTAGTATTGGGAATATTCATATGAAGCGATGCCTGATTTATTGCCTTGCACTGTGATAAAACCTAGTGAATTAGAATGCACGCTTAGCTTAGGTATTTCTGCAGTTTTAATTGAGTTGCAGTGCTGTGTTCAGCATGCTAAGCTTTGTGTTATGTTGGGTGTTTCAATGTGGGGCTTTTTGGCAGGACTTGACAGTTCGTGTGTTTAAGTTGTACTGCAAGCAGACATGTGCAGTAAACTATGGTGTAGTAAATATTTCCTTATGGCATAGTTTATTATGCACTGATGTTTCTAGCAGTGTCTTCGTGCGTTACTAAGTATGTTTGTCAGAGGTACCACATAGCTTTGTGCTCATAAGTATTTCCTAATTTCTAGCTCATGAAAGTGGGAGGTGATACTCCTTTATATTCACTTTTCCTTTGTCTTAGAAAGCTCATAGTAGATTGTATTGAGACATATAAAATATATTTCGTAGAGAAATTATACATATTCGCAAGGGTGTCATGTCACATATCTCTATCCTTGGTATTCATGGCAGGGGAACAAAGCAAAAACACATTCATCACGGATTAACTGAGCTTATAACTAACTTTCTTGAAGTAAAATAAACTCCAAGTAAATTGTTCTGTGGCTTCATCAGTTAATAGTTTTGTCAGACATTGACATGTAGACTGCTACCAGGTACTATTATTAGTATATTTTCCCATTCAGTGGTTAACTTCTACTTCCCTTGTATATTTTTACAATGTATTGCTCTAGATACGCTGTTGCATTTCTTGCCATTATTCCCAGTCATCTGCAGTCCCTGAATTCAAGATGCTGCTATTTTTTTCTAGTTTTATATGTGGTGTGTACTTGCTTCTTTCTTTGGAATATAAGATTGATTGTTTCAGACTACCCGTGTGGACCATGCCTGCTTGCTTCATCCTTGGTGTAAGGACATGAGTTTAGCCTATGAAAACCTCAATTTTCCACTTTCTGATGTCTAGTTTGTGGACTACTGCAGTGGTGTGGGATTGCCTAGTGAATTCTAATGTACATGTACTGTAGTGCTTGATGGAAATGGTTTCAGGTTGTAACCTGCAGCGCTCCTGTTTTAAAATAAGGTCTGCTGTTGTGGTCAGGTGGGGTAAGTCAGTTGAAGATGAGCACCTGCACGCACATGCAAACACACACACACACACACACACACACACACACTCATGCAAACGAGGAAGACTGTTGCCTGACACAATCTGACATCTGCGCAAAGTTAGCACTCTGACCAAAGTGGCCTAGGCTAAATTGTTATGATTTAAATAGA
The DNA here is from genome assembly GCA_963921515.1 of Calotriton arnoldi. Lineage (NCBI taxonomy): Eukaryota > Metazoa > Chordata > Amphibia > Caudata > Salamandridae > Calotriton > Calotriton arnoldi. The sequence goes on along the minus strand of CAWUFW010011584.1, from coordinate 90,041 downwards.
GACATTTACCATCCCACTTACTAAGGTGTGTCAAGTACTGATTTCACTGTACCTTTTATATGTAAATTTGCAATCAAGCCATAATTTAAAAATGGTATATTGTATAGCGACCAGAGCCTCCCCTTTTTCATGAATTATCAGTATCGGGCCTGGAATGCATATATGAGGTCAATTTTGATTCCTTTATACTTTATCATTTTTCATATTTCTTTAAAGCAGCCATTAATGAGATTCATGTTTTGAGTGACTGGAAGAGTTAATTACTCTTCTGCACAAGCTGGAAGATCCAAAGCCCCAGGAAAAAAAAGGTTGATTCTAGGAACACTGAGCATTTCCTGTTGAAGAAAGTAGTTAGGGTTGGAATGTCAATAGCAATCATCTGCATTTACTTACTAATCCAGGGGTTGAATGCTCCCATAGAAATATTATTGCCCAGAATTCTGTCTCTGTTTCCCAGTCCTGGATCACTTAAAAGTTCTTGGGATGGAACAGTCAAGTCAGGGTTGGTGAATCTCACTCAAAAGGAGATGTGCCTCACTTTTGGAGTAATCTGACATTTGCAGTCCTACATTGAATGCAGTAAATGGATGAGACAGGCAGTGGGCTGTAAGTGACACTAACGGATGGAGAGATGATATGACACCACTAGGTTGAGTGAGTTTCTCATCGATCATAAGAACTTCAACTCTTTCCTTGAATCCCTGCACATGGTCAGCAAGGAAAGAGTGCCTGCAAGAACGACAAGCATCACTTATGAACCAATGTCAGGAGTGTGGGGACTCCTACTTTATTCTCCAGACTTCATTAACTTATTTCAGGCATGGCCAGACCAGCTCCCTTACTATATGCCAGGGCCAGAAAAGGAATGACTTTGTGAGGGCAATGAAGGAGGCGGACCCCTGAACATGTGTTCAACTGGACCCTGGGAGAGAGCACACAGACTCTTGTTGTTGCGCAGTCACTAAGGAAGGGGCTAAAGGCCTTCTTGGATTGTGAGTTTAGGCAAGAAGGGTAATCTACTATATATGACCTTTGGCTGCTGCCAGGAAGAATCCAGGTCATGAGATGTTCAGGAATGTATAGGAGGGCAAGTTCAGGATCTAGAGCCATGAAGCTGCTTAGGTACAGGATGTGGTTGTGCCAGAGATGATGGCATAGAGGAGGCTGCAGAAAGTTCCTCATGGAAGCCTGCAAGTCAGGAGGTTCCCTGCTGTTTACACAGCTGGCTTGGGTAGACCCCAGGAGCAAAAGGCACTGGCCCCTACTAGAATCCATCCAGCGGGGCACAATATATATTTCATTTTTAACCTGCCTCTTATGTTCAGCATGTATTTCTCTTAGTGACCACTTCCAAATCTGACCATGATTGGCAGGGGCAAGGACTAAGCCTAGGAACCAGGCAGAAGAAAAATAACTTGAGTGGTATTACATGCTTACTTTGATTTCTCCCTAGGACTGCTGGGCACCCCGGATGGACTGCAGTGCATTTTCTGTTCTTGGGTTTAATTATGACCATGGCTTTAGGAGGAAAGGCTCGAGGGATGGTATCCCAACTTGAAAAAACCTCCCTACCATCACTGTGGAGGTTCCATACCCACATCGTTGCTGTGCTCCTACTCCACAAAGTAACACACCTGCATCGAAGGGAACATAGCCAGGTCTCTGACCAAGCTGAGTAGGTGACAAGAAACCCGTAGATTGCATGACTCAAAATCAGTCACTCAACAGCACCAAAGTGATGCAGGGTGACTTACCACAGTATAGAAAGGCCGCCAGAGCAGCATAAGAAATACGGAGAAAATTAAGGGAAAAAGCACTGAGCAGCCGCCTGGAAGCATCATTGCATCTCATAAGCTCCTGTGTGCAGGGAGAAGTTAAAATTGCTTATGTTCAAATGGTTGTCCAGAAAGGACTCAGACACCCAGAAGGCTGTTCAACTTGTTGGGGGCTATCTGAAACAATCCCACAAAGCCTCTTATACAGGATGAAATTTGGTCACCATATGTTTCCCATGATGGAAACGTGAGTGTTCATGGAGGTCCAGGCACCTTCATGGTGCCTATTTGGGTGGCACTGCTAATGCTAAGATCAGGAGTAATTCCATGTAACCAGAGCAAATGAAGGAAAGATTCATGTTGAAGGTTGTAAGCCGTTGCAGTGATGAAAAGCTATGTTAAGCCAATATTCCAGTTTTATGTATAGTGAAAAGTAAATATTTTACCTGTCATAATCAAGTCAAAAAGATTATGTTTTTTATTGTAAAAAAAAAATCAAAAATGCTGTAAGGCTGATGTTTTGATTGTGAATACCTCAGACAAACACATTAGCAGGTATTTGTAATAGGTGAACGCTGTATATGGTTTGATACAGAAATTGGGAGAGGTATTACTGTTTATATGGTCAGTGCCTGCTGCTATGCAAATGTTCACAGAGTACTGCATAGATAATAAGAATATACTAAATTTAAGAGGTTATTTGTCACCTGTTTCCTTTCCTTACAGCACATGATTTGCACACTAGGTATTTTGTGATGCCCCTTTCAAAGGGGTCCCAATTTGCAATTACACCTACATAAATATTTGCACTTTTGTGCATAGCAATTAGCTGCATATGTCTTACATTACTTTTCATTTAAAGAAGAAGCAGTAACTGGACAATGATTTATTGAGTAATATTTTATGTATTGCTGGGTTTTAAGTTTCTAATTCATAGCACCTCCCTGGATCAGCCTTGCACTGCTCTGCTTAGCTAATCTGAGAGTCAAGGTCTAAAAGGAGTACTCGGTCCCCAGTTTGAGGGTCCTCGGTCCATCGCCACAATTGATGCAAAGTATATTCTGAATTCCTTGGTACCTCGTGAACAAATTTCTCACAGTGGGCCTCTGAAGTAGGATCTCTTTCTTCTGCCAGTTTCTCAGATTCACGTTTTGTTGCACACAAGACCTCACATATTTCCCAAGAGCATTGCTGTGCTACACAGACTAACTTACCTCATGTAAGCGTAGGTTGCCCCCATGAAAACATGAATTCCTATATAGGATTTACACTTAAGTGGAAAGAGAGGAAAAGTATAACAAGAGTAAAACCTCCCATCTATATGACCATCCTTAAGGGTTGGACTCCCCTTTGATTGCTAGTTATCTTTGGGTGACCCCAATTAAGAAATGACTGGGTCCGCCATGAGCAAATTTTAACCCATTATTTTTGTATCCCACCTCTTCCCCTCTGTGTCAAGGTTAAAGACACTTTGTTACTACACGTCACCTTGTTAGGGACTATAGCAGGGTACATCAGCAGTTTCATCGTTCCAAACCCTGTAAAAAGAACTCCCTTGTTTTCGAGGTGAGCTCGCCTGTAGTATATGAACCAAAAAGTGCGAGGAGTAGGCCCAGTGATGAAGCATGCCACCCAGGTGTGAGTGAGGGCATAGCATCCATTAAAAATTAATCATACCTTGTCAGTTCAAGATAGTACCTGATCCTCGGCATACTCCACGTAACTCAGGTGTTTACCCGCAGGGTCCTAGAGTACTAATTGTTTTCAGTAGCTAAATGGGATCTTCTGCTGGGGCATTGTGGGAGCTCAGACACAGTTCCTCTACACATTCCCCCCGCTTAGCTTATCAGTGAATTTCAGTTCACTAAATTTGCAAAAAAAACACTAAGCTAAAACCCTTTTCTGCAAAAGCAGCTGCAGGGCTAATCCAGCCCACTTTAAAATAATTAAAATGTCTGGAAATATTACTAAACAACTGATTTGTTACATTGTGTCTGTAATATTTGATTCATTTCTCTCTTTCCTGTATTGCAGTACTTTAAATGTTTTAATAAGAGAAGTGAGGAACCTGCATCATACAGAAAATAGAATTTGAATCAATAAACATATTTTGTTGGAGGAAATTACTTCTTTGTAAGAAGAAGGGATAATTTGTTATGTCTGTCATTTCAGTGCGGTATGAAACGACATCCTCATTCATTTCTAATAAATGAGAAGAACATGGGAGTTATTTCCAAACTTTCACTGACCTTATGGCGTTAGAACACATCAAAAAATGCAAAGGAATGCATAGACACCCCGGTAGTGAAAGACGTAAATAGGTTTGCATTAAATCTAAAAGTAAAAGAAAAAATAAATGATCTACAAAAAATAAATGAGCTACTTGGACAGAGAATTACAGACAATTCTGTGCTCATGTTCTTTTCTTTGGCACCATGGGTGTGGGTGGCTAATTGTAGCACATCCTTTCAATTATCTTAGTACAGAGTGAGTCCATGGGAAGTTTTCTGCTTGCGGCTACCCTATGGCTAGTAATATTTACAGAAGAGTTCTATAAAACCAGATGAACAGATTAAACCATTCTTGAAGATTCCCTTTAAGTTAACAATCCACCTATTCTATATTAATAAAGGGTTAAAATGCAAACAAACCTACTGACAACAACTAATCTGTGCCACCTTGTTTTCAGTGCATTAAATTACACGATTTATACCATTTTTTTTTTACATTTAGAAATATCCTGCTCCTGTTGAAATTTTATCAGGAAGAGTGTGATTTCATTCATATTTTTCATTAATATTTAAAATGTGTTAACCTGTAGCTCAAAAATGGTTAAACAAAGTAGTTATACCCTTTCCCAGGAAATTACTCCTGAAAATAGTTGTTCTTTAAAAGGATATTTCTAAAAAAAAAAAAAGTATTAATTTTTATTAAACAATTTTACATAGTGTTTTGCTAAAATGGTTCTACTCTGAAGAGGTTCTAACTGAACCTACACCTACAACTACAAATTCAGAGGAAGTGTGTTGTGAGCGTGTGAGATGAAAACAGTGAGAAAAAGCAGAGGACGTTGTCAATGTAGAACGCTGGGGCAGATTTACAAGCCCCTTGCGCCACTTTTGCGTCATTTTTAACATGGGAAAAGTGACGTAAAAGTGGCGCAAGGGCCTTGTAAATTTGCCCCAGCGGTATTCATTTTTCTCCAGTAAATATAAAGGCCATAACTTATGAAAATGAAGGTGAGTTTGCACATTTTTAATTATCATTCACTGTTAACATCCCGTATGACGGCTTTCCGAGTTGGGCTCTTGCTCCTGCGATCTATGTATGATCTAGAGGTCGTAGGAACAAATCTTAGCATGGTCGAGTCAGCATTTCATCCTTCTGAAGGTGATGAAATGAGTACCAGATTCGATTGGGTTATTACAGTTGCATATGAAAATGTCCTACCTAAACAATTTGGTAAATATAGTACGTAAACAATAGACTAATAATACTATCAGGACACTCTATTTAAAAAAAAATCAATGAAAACAATCAATGTACCTAATTCTGCACTTCTGTATAAAAGAAAAGACAGCTACAAAGCACGATTCTAAAAGTACCGAAAGGAAACGTAGACATTCAATTCATTTGAATCAACGAGTTAATAGTTCAAAAGTTTGACACAATTGAAGGCAGATTTGCGCGATAACCCCTTGATTCCCAGCAATGTGCTTTTAAAGCTTGTGCAACTTCTTTCTGAATAGAGGGGCTTATTTACAAGGCCCTTGCGCCCCTTTTGCGTCATTTTTAACATGGGAAAAGTGACGCAAAAGTGGCGCAAGGGGCTTGTAAATCTGTCCCAGAGTGTCCTTTCTGTGATAACATTATCATCGCGTGCAGGAGGACCGGACTAACAGAAATGTCCCATCGGTGTCAGTGGGTGAGCTTCTCCCTGAGAAGGGTAAGCTGCCAGCACCAGTTTTTAATGAAGTGACAAACTCACAGTTTTCGTATTGTTGAAAGCAATGCACGACTGTTTCTACAGCTTGGCCCAAGCATCTTTGGGGACATGAATCAACCTCCTCTCGCCTGCAAAAACCAGAGCCGGGTACAAAAGCGTGCTCTTGAGAAACTACATCTGAAACATGTCATGCTGGGTTTAATAAAATGATTCCATATTAAGAGACATTGCCTACTAACATAAACGGATGGCAACACTGCCACACTCACAAGCAACTCACGCTTAGTGCAAAAATATGTATCATCATTCAAGCAGTAAAACACCTCTAACTTAAAAAGTGCTTCACTGCATTATTAGCTTCAATCAATGCTATTCATACAGATAATGACAATTAGGCGAATTAAACGTCTTTTGTTCCAGGGTAGAAAACTTGCTGCGTTGGGAATATTGGACTGAAAAGTAAAAGCAGCCCGATCCTTTGCAGAGGACCCTGGGGTAACTGTTTGCATCAGCTGTGACCTCGCTCCTAGGTGCACACAATGAGGGGGAAATATATAACTGAGCGGATATGGCATTCTATGCAGCATCGACTAAAAGTCACCCCTTCAAATGAGTTAGGAAATAACAGAAATAATAATGACAACAACATTATTATTATTAATAATAATAATAAAAAATCGTAGAGCACCCACCACAAGCAGATAGTAGATATTCTTCATCATACCACACAGGCACACATGATACCGTGTAAACTGCACATTTGTTTTATCGTTGGCTCGTGGTTTTGTGGTTTAATATATCTAATTAGGGATGTAGAATTAAAAAATGTCTGTAGTGCAAAATAGATATAGTGCACCAGCTTCTCTAATCTGCTGGGTCGAATGGTTTATAAAGATAAAACGAACCTTTTGAAAATAATTGGAATTTTGAACATATTTTCAGCGTTGAAATACTTTCCGTAGAAATATTTGCCCGTGATGCAGATCCACTAGCTTGCCATGAGAGGCTGGCATCCAACTTGGTATGACTGATGGAATGAGAGTTTCAGGCTTGCAGTCTGCCAGATCCAGACAAGGAGAACGAACACAGCACAGCACTCCAGGCAAGAGGTTGTTTGGTATAAAAGTAGGTGCCGAAAGACAGATTTTCTGCTGGTGAGCTGCTCCCCCTAGTGGCTTGTCCAGAAAAGACGGCTTTTATTCCAACGAAAAGTACTGCTGAGCGATGTTTATTTTGCTTCACAGCATTCCCAGCTTATATGAAGTCGTTTCGTTTTTAGAAGAGATGTATAAATGAACGTTTACCAAACAAATGGAAGCAGAAGGGAAATATTTACTTATCTAAGAAGACTAAGAAATATAACAAAGTGTGGTTAAGAAAATAGACCCTGAATTTTTGGTTAACACAAATAAATATAACCAGCAATAACTTTCGACAAACGCGCTGGAGGGAGGGTGGACTGGAAACACCAATGAATACGTATCCGCACTTGCATGCTTTAAGCCAGAACATATTTTGAGATTGTCTTTAATAATGATAAGCACTAGAGGTTTTTATAGATTTTATTAGTTCCGTGTCTAACATAGAAATGCGTGGCGCGAAAAATCAGAAAGTAGGTGAAAGTATTGCATTGTGCCAATGCTTACCGTTTCGTCATTCTGGTAACCAGTTTAAAATGTTAAAAGGCGCTAGATTTAGAATGGCAAACACAGGGCCTGATTGATCATTACATTGTGTTACCCTTGCGTCATGCATGGTGTCTCAAGGGCAATGCAATGCTTAAGTCGATATACCAGCAACCCAAGGCCACCTTGCATGGTTAATCTGGAGTAACACAACTCAGCGCAAGTCACTGCCTTGTATTACTCTGCCCTGGGAAGGTGGTCCATGGGTGGATCGTGGGTGTTCCCATGCATCCACCCATGACTTTTGGAGCACTACTAGATTTACCAAGATTGGTAAACCAGAGAATGCGTCAATATATCTTTATTTCTACTTGTTTCCCCTTTCTAAGTGTGCTTCATTCTGCAGCACACTTAGAAAGAGTAAAACACCTTTAAGGAGTGTTTTTGTACCGAAAGGTGCCCCTTCCTGCTCAAAAACAATCCTGCCTGCAACGCAGGTTACATTGCACCATGGCACAAGAGTGCTTGTGTTGGCGCTGGGCAGCAGATTGTGCACCAGATTGTGCACCACTGGAAGCAGAGAGCAGGAATTACTGCCCTCTCCCTCTCTCTCATTCCTGCTCTCTACCTTTCACGCAGCGCAGCAAGTTGTCTCGTGAAATATTGCTAAATCTGGTCCACAGTGCTATTGCTGTTTATTCTGTGGATTGAGTTGGTCAGGTAGGCTGCTGTTTGTACAGGCTTTGTTCTGCACCTGGTACCGGACTTTCCTCCCACTCCTAGAGCTTTTGTCAGTTGACAAGAGCTGATGCTGTCTCAACTCTTGTAACCCTGAACTTGGCTTAAATACCCTGGCCCACATTTGCTAACCTTTCACGTAACGCTATGCAACACAATGCAGCAATGCAACTTGCAAGAAAAGGAGGGAGCGGAAATGCTCTACATCCACTAAGATCTCTCATTGTGCTGGGGCACTTTGAGTAGCCGCGCACAAATGCAGGCACTTTTGCACCATGGTGCAAGAGTGCCTGACTTACGGGCAGGATTGTTTTTGTGCAGGAAGGGATTCCTTGCTTCAGAAAAACAATTTTTAGATGCATTTTCTTTTTCTATATGTGTGGCTGAATGCAGCACACATGGAAAGAGGAAGTAACCAGGAGAAATTAAGATATTTCTTCTTGTTACTCCACTCTTGGGTACGTGCACCATTTTGGTGCAAACCTATGTTTTTTGTCTTTAGTAAATCGCATCAGAATACATGGCTGGATGCATGAGAATGCCCATGCTTCACCAATGTTATGCCTACCCAACACAGGGTAACACAATGCAGCAGAAGTCGGTGTGTTACAATACTTGAAATTCTTTTTTTTCCAAAGCCATGCAAGGCAATACAAATCAGCCCTAGAGTGACTTTATAAATCTCGAATAGCATTTTGCATCATGGCTGCACTAAAAAAGGTTGTACAACGGCGACACAAAATGTTAGTAAATCTTGTCCCATGTGCCCACTTTTGCTTCCATCCTATCCTTTCATCCTAACCATAGCAGAGAAGACACTTGCAACCTCAGCGCAAGCCCTCTCGTAACGGTACGCCTCTTAGTGGTATTTATAGATCTGCTTAATTGTGTGGATAATACGGAATCTTTAAGTACATGACAGTGTTGCCTTGTGCCACTGCATAGCTTGTCGCCATTCTGGTATCTTATTTAAAATGCAAAAACGGTGCTTGCCTTAAGACAGGAAGTGAAATGCTTTTTTTACTACCTTGTGGATTAGGATTGTCTGGTAGTCCACTGCTGGAACAGGGTTTGTTTTGCACCTGGGACTGAGCCTCTCCACCTTCCCACCCCTAGCCCTAGGGCTTTGGTCAAGTGACCAACAATGGCGCAACTTCTCTTCTGCCACACCTCAACTATCTAAACCAGTTCCCCAAGGCCTCCTGCTAAAGGGGTAAAGGTTAATGGCACCTTCTGATTGGGCTTGTTAAGGTTTGGTAAGAGTTTAGGGCCAAAAACCATGCCTCTCCACCTTGAAAGTGCAGTCTAAGCCCTCAACTGTTTAGCAAATACCAACTATCTATAACAATCAAGTATTCTATATACCCACAACACTGTCAGCATGACCTGAGAGATGCCTGGTCTGTGTAAATCACAGGCCAAAAATACTCACTTCTAGAGGCAACATGCCACTAGCACGTTGGGTTGATATAGCCACTCCCGTGCCTTGAGGGGATAATCACTCCTGAATTCAACCCTCTTTCAGCTCCCTGAGGTTGGATAGGTACTCCTGGGTTTAAGAGTATAAGCTATCTTGAGTATAACCCACTCCCACTTCAAATAGGCTTGGATAGCCACTCCTGAATCTCAGAGGACAGTAACACCAAGGTAAAACACACATCCATCTCACTGGTGTGGGTGAATCTCTGTGTGGCTAAAGGATAACCACCTTTGGGAACAATACCACGTCCACTTCAGCAGGGCATGCACAGTCACCCAAGGGATACATCTCCACCATATCAGAAATCACGGACAAATCTGATCGACTATCTACCCACCTGTACTCCAAAACAATTACGCATAATCAAATCCAACCGCTATGTCTAGGTTACCTATTCAGAAAGGACCACAGTCTCTGATGCTCAGCCACATACAATGTATCATGCCAGGCAGTAGCTACAGATCAGAGCAAAGCATGAACATATGGTTACCAGATTCCAAAAACTCACCTTTGTTATCAAGCCTGTACCATTGCAATCTAACATACACATGTGTCCTCAGACCAGCCCTCTCAGTTCACTGTCTCCACAGTTGTCTCAGCTGAGCTCCTCTTTTCTCAAACCACCAGCTTATCATAGAAGATTGTACCCAGCTTACCCAGTTACTGCCTCTACACCTACTGCCGCTGGGCCCCTCTCTCCTCAATCCACCAGTTTACTCTAGAACATCATTCCAGACCGTAGTGACCACTGCCCCCTCTCCTTGCTGGTCACCAGGCCCCTCTGAAACACAGATGCTAAAATTGGTACTCTTCCATCATAGTTCAATTAATAAGAATTGCATAAAAAGTCTTTGACCTGACCGTGAAAGCTGCAACAGCCATAACTTCATCTCAGAAATTTGGCTCATCAACAATATTGCTCTTAAATGTCATAACGACATTTCACTTGAATGAGATATCAACAAAAACTTCACCAGCATGACAGGAGAAGGCTAAGCTGTCACCCTAAAGACAATCCTTGATAATCACCAGTATTGAACAATTCACCATAACTGATTGCGAATATGACAGTAAGGTGCTACCTGACTCCAACATTTGACTTCTCCTTACTCCAGAAGTACAGTCCAACTTCAACCAATAGAAGACTTAAGGATGTCTTATTGGATAAACTCTGCTAAATTGCCCATATTTATACATTCTAGGTGTCATAACCATCATAACATCACAGATGCATGGATAACAAATAACCACCTAAAACTCAATACTGCAAAAACGGAGATCATGACCTGCGGACCACGATCAAATATCAAACCAGGGGCCATACGGCAACTATGGAACTGATGCCATGCTAGTGACATCAAGAGAAGAAACTTGGAATAACCATGAATTCAGGCCTTTTCCTGATACCAAGAGCACCTTGTACACAATGAAAATGTTGAAACACATTTACCATATCTTGGATATTACCCAAAGCTACATGATGTCATTACTCTCATGATCTCCGAGGTAGGCTTTGGCAAAAGCCTCTACCTAGGGGACATTTGATTCCTTATACAGAAACTAAAATTAATCTAGAATGTCACAGGAAGACTTCTACTTCGACAGGAGCATGGGACATCAGTTTTAAATGCCCTCCACTGGCTACCTATACCTAGTCAATTAATGCTCAGTGTAGGTAAAGGCCTCTTTTCTGCCCCTTTCTGTGTTGTCGCCCCCACTTTTTGCTAGATTTTGTTGCTGGTTTTAGGACTCTGCTCATTGAAATGCTGCTGACCAGTTCTCAGTGTATGTGCTCTGACTCCTTAAAAAGCATATCATATTGGTATACTCCTAATTGCATATTTAGCTTGCCTATACGTCCCTAGCATATGGTACAAAAAGTATACAAAATGTACCAAGGGCCTGTAAGTTAAATGTCATTAGTGCACTGCAGCACACATTGGGACATAACTAAAATGACAGGGCAAAACGTGGCTGCAGGCCTACCCCTGTAGCCTGTCTGTGCAGTTTTAAACCTGTAATATCAACCTGTTGATATAACTCCTTTTGACAGGCCGAAAAACTCTCCTTTTATATATCAATAAGTTACCCCTAAGTAGATCATAATGCCCAACAAATCAGGATGCCTGGTATTTAAACGTAGTGCTTGGAAATGTTTAATGTAAAACGTCCTTACAGTGACAAGGTCCCAAAAGCTATTTTCACTGTAGCAGGGTTATCTGTTCCATAGGAAAGCATTGTGATACAATATTAAAATGAAATAATGTTATGTCCGCCTAGGAACCAGTTAATACATTCGTTCTTGGACTTTTTAAATTGATTTATTACAAGTCAAATCCACTGGTAAAGTGGGATTTGTACAAACTATTTCACAAAATGTACTTTTAAAAATCAACTTTTTTCTCCCTAAAGCCTCTAAAAACCCATTTGCATAAGCTTCTGACTATCACCCAGGAGTTGAATAGCTCCTTGATGAGATGTGAACTTGCTCCCAGAGCTGAGTCAAAGGCTTTGGGTATGGGGAAGTCTTCCATTACTCTAACAGGATGACCATCTGAACAGCGCCCAGTAACTTAATTAACTTCAAAGCGGCCTACTTTGTCACAGGCAGATGTAGCTAACACCTGTGCCTGCCGCATCCCATGTCCAGCTAGTCAGCGAGGCACCAATCCCAGAGGAAGAAGAGCTTCCCACATAACCGGTTTTGAGTAACAACAGAAGAGGGGTTGCTCATTTCCCTGACCATACCTCTAGGGTGGGCACTGGAGCTATTCACAAAGGAAAAAGGGTTCTGCCATGTTGGAGTTAGGTAGAGATGGGCACTGTGGGATTTGTTTGTAGTAGGGCACATAGGAACCACTGCAAAAGTGGGTAGGGGTACCCCTGGCTTGTGTCGGACATAAATGTGGCACCCCTAAGTACCCTCTACAAAACAGTATTGGACCTGTGGAGGACAGAAGGATGACTGCACCTTCTGTTGAGACCTGCAAGGATAACTCTAAGGGCTAGACCTGCTCCCACGTTTATCCAGGACAAAGAAGTAGGCTCCAAGTGTCAGTTGGCTCAACACCTATTCACCAACAGGGACACAACAACTGCAAAAAACCCACTTTCCTGGAAGAGCCCAGCTGACCAGTTTCAACTGGGCCTGCCCTGGACCCTGCTGGTGGCTTCTGTTCGAGTGAGTCCTGACCCCAAGAACTGCTCTTGAGGTTCTGGAACCCTCAACTGATGTTAGAGTGTATTCCTCCTGGCTGAACCTTAAACCCTGGGACTTGGAAACTTTTTGACAAATTTCTGACTTGAGAACCAACAAGGGACCAAGACCAGCCTTGAAGCTCATCCACCAAGTGTGTATCGTCAGTGGGCCTGACTTCGCCATTGCTCCCACTATGTTCCATTCCACAGTAGCAAATCCGTTTCTGGGGGCTCAGCACCAACTGGCAGCCATTAACATTGAATCTACTTTGGCTACATCCTTGCCTTCCTGAAGAAGTCCGACATCCAGAAAAGAGTTCAAGTCTGAATGTAGAAAGATATACTGGGCAAATGCTGAGCAGCATCAATTTGAAGTCGACAAATTTATGGGTGTGATTCCTTGACTTTTCCAGCTCAGAGCTTTTCTCACCTTCATCATTGACTTTACTTAGACATCGTCATTTGTCAACCCATTATCGACGAGCCTGTCTTCAGATCCAGCCTGCAGCCTTGCCCCATTGAGAACTCTACTTTCTTAGAAATGTTCTACGGTTCAAGATAACTTTCCAATGGGGACCAATCCGATGTGTATATTTGATATACAATACATAGCGGTCGGCCTTAAACCTTACCCTTGTCCCGGTCAAGCCTAAACAAATTTAGAAAATAGAAAACAGAATGAATGAGCAGACAGACACCAAGATCCTCAAAATAGGTTAAATGGGAGTAGAGATATGATTTATTAAGGTTTTAAAGCAAAAACCACCTCAAAATTGTCAAGTATTATAAAAACAACATTTAGCAGTGGACCTGGTCCTAGGCTAAATTTCATGCCAACCTCAATAGAGCATAGCTCGGATACACCAAGTCGGTTGTCCTGGTCAAAGGTTTTACCTTCAGCTTTATTCTCCAACTGCTGGTAAATCTTCTTCTGGATAGTCATGCAGCCCCTTGATCCTCAGGGCAGGCATACTGGCACCACCTCTCCTCAGCCTCCAGGCTTTAGTCATCTTCAGTCACCTTGACTCTCTTGGAGTCAGGAGACCTTCTGCTTTTCGTGTCCATGAAGAATGTATACAGGAAGACAACCATGTGACTTTGGAGAGCAGTTCCACTCTCTGGGTGCCAGTAGGATTCAGGAGTTCCTGAATCATTTTGTGGGTCCTCTTGTTCCAACAAGAGTCAGAAGTCAGGGCTCTTCACACAGGAGGGCCTTTTTCGGATGGAGTCTTCCTAGGTCCAAGAATGTTCTGAAGTGGCAGTGTCAGCTTTATACCGAGCACAAGCCAGTGACTTGAGAAATTTCACTGCCCAATCCTAGCGATTTTGTTGCAGTCCCCCACCTCCTTTTGCAGCACCTCCTCATCACCTTACAAATTACCAAGAAGCTTCTATTTCAAGATGGCAGAACCCAACTGCCACCAGGCAGACCTGCCTTCAGCTTCTTGGCCACTTCTATATCTGACAGGGTCAAAACAGTTTTTCCTCCTATTGCGGCTGGGGTCCGACTGTCTAAGAGGGTCTTGGGATAAATGGGAGAATCCTTCCCCGGCATCTCCAGGTCAATAGAGGTAGAACTAATGCTACCCTTTGTTCTGCCAACTATTCCTGTCCACTTCCAGAAAGCTAATCACTGCTAACTGATCAGCAGTTAACACCCATTGACATTTTCTTGGCCCAGAGGCAAGGCATTATCCCCTGAGCCAGAGTTGTTAACTCTCCCAAACAAGGACGTGTATTCCATCTCAGGAGATTTGATGAGCGGCAAAACTTGTTTTACACCAGTTCTGACTCAGGCAGCCTAATGTACATTTTTACAAAGCAACTTTTCTGATTAAGTTATCAAAATCTGATTTCACCATTAAATCAGATTTTGAAAACTAAGCAAAAAATGTTGAAAAATATTTATAGGTCTTTCCCAAGTGGAGATATTGAATTAAGACTTTAATCCCATCTAATCTTATTTAGGGAAGGGTCTACAAGGGCTACAGAAAATAACTTATTACTATTATTTCAATGTGATCACACACTGGTAAAGGGCCCAGAGTCACTAAGCCAGAGTCAAGAAAAAGACAAAAAATCTGGGGTCATTATCAAGAAGAGGTGGATTTGCTACATTGTTACATAATTTAATGATGCTAAAAGTACTAACATGGGAAGGATAAAAAGCTGAGTGGGAGTGGCTATGATTTGAACTCTCGATCTACATATCACACCAGATGTCACAAGCAATTCGGGTCAATTTGGTGTTTGCGCACTATGACATTCTAGGCAGGGATCAACCATGTGCAAATTTCCCTTAGTCCTCCTCCAATTGGAAAGGTCCACCTTAAACTTCCAGGCCAGGTTCCTTACCAACTGGAAGACAAACAACTATAGATTAACTTCAGCCTATGTGGAGCTCATCATGAGATATAGTTTGAGTCCTAAGGCACAACAAGCATGGGACCCATATTTGGGGCAACCCATCACACTTAGGGCATCTGGGGCAGATGTTACAGGAATAAACATCAGTTCTATCACTCAGGTTACTGAAACCATATAGGTTCAGACACCAAACATAACACACCAGTGTGTAATGGATGGTCACAATATGCCAAAAAGCATCACCACCCTCATGCAAATGCTAGTATTATATCATAGGTGTGCAATAGGAGTCCTTAACATAGTAAGTATAATCACTAGCTTAAGTGTATGGAGGCTACTTAATCTGTTTTGTGTGTGTTAAATTGGGTTTGGGAGTCTGTTTGCTGCTTGTTTTTAGGTGATATGAGAAGGATTTTAAAGTGAGTGATAGTATTTTAGTGGCTTTGAGTTGAGCCTTACCTGCAGTGATGAAGAGGAACTGAAATTGGTGTATTAGGACAGTTTGCAACCAAGGAGATTGTGAGCTGAGCAGCAGCTTCCCTTCACCCTCAGCAGACTAGTTTCAAGCTAAATGATTGGGCATGTACTCCGAGTCACCTGAACAGGCTAGTTTCCTCTTTTTAGAGCTAGGGTTTCTATAGGCTGTTTGGCGTAGTTTCTAACTGTTTCCCAGGATTGCTATTGGTTAGGGTTTATGGATTGCTCTCTTATTTGTTCTTAGAGTTAGGGTTCCCAATAGGACCATTTTAACAGAGGGCTTAGGATGTCCAGGTAAATGGGTGTAGGTTAAAGGAACTGTCTGTTTGTGACTTTAGGGCCTGAAATGGGCCTTGGGCCAAAACTCTGATTTGCCAGCATAAAAACGTCAGATAAGCAACCACTCATTTACAAAATCTTTATTTCTTACTACTCCCTAAATGCTACCTATTCTAAATGCATACTCCTCATATACATTCACTGGCTGAACATAACTACACTTAACCGCCATCATTACATATAAATTCTTCAACAACAAAACCAACCACTACACATACACCACACAATATATCAAAAACAACACACCAACTCTAAAACCAAAATCCAAAGAACTGGCAAACACAATGTCAGTTGCCAGAACAAAACTAAAAATCAAGAGAAGGCGCAAAGGTATGATCCACTGGTATTATGCGGTAGTGGAGGACCAAATTATGCAGCAGGGTTGACTAAATTATGCGGCAAGAAAAGGCAGGGTCTGTAGCATAATGCTGCACATTTTGTGATGGTATTACTTAATTCAATCAATCAAACAAACGACAAGCTTTATTCAGATTTACATTCATTAACATGAGAAATTCTTCATGATTCAGGTAGCAAAGGCTATTTGTAGAGGTGGATCTGGATCCTGTCTCCATCTTACCACACTGGAGTAGTATGTCCACTCCACTAAGCACTCTGACCTGCTTCAAGACCTCTCTATTGCAGACAACCATAACATTAGTCTAGATAAGAACTAAGCCTTCTCTCTGTTATCCTATAACCATTCATGTGACTCTGCCTTAACCTCACCCTACACTGTTATAGAAGAATCACTCACATATCCCTCATAAAGAGCCTCTACCACACACCCTTTGAATACTATACTCTTTATATTAATCAGCTTTCACTCATCCTTACTCTCATGCTGTCACCACTACAGGTAATTTGCTGCTACATTTGGGGCAGGAGTACTTCCTAATGTGGCAGGGCATTAAATAGGCCTGTCTCTAAACACATCCCTACAACATAGACAAGTGTGCCATTATGCTATTAATGTAACTAACACACTATATGAGACTTGTATACCTTTTGTGTTGGACAATAACAGCGGGGTTTTAGAGGTTTCATTTTGATGCGCAAAGTTAATATGCTATAACTTATATTTCCATGTTTTAAAGAAAAATATGCCCATGCAGTTCTTGTTGTAATCCCCTTTTAAAGGCCTGTGTTGTAGTCCCAAACACCACCTGCCAACACCTCTACTTCTTCTCCCAGCATGCATTAAAAGTGGGACAGGCAAAGCACACTAATATTTGGTAGAGAAAAGTATATTAGTAGTATACTCTCTCTCTTCTTTTGCGTTTGGGTCACAAATATCCCTCTCCATTAGTGACGGGGTAGGTTTAGTTTATGTCCACTGTCAGGCATCTGTATAGCTACCCATGTTCCCATTTAATTCAGTTATTGACTGTGATATCCTTTGTCACTGTTCTAATGCTGCAACATGGCAATTTAAGGTCATCACAATAATCTTTAGCCCAGTTGATATTATTAAAGAGAAGACTTTGGGGCATATTCTCAAGGACTTATCGCTGAGTTAGCGGCACTTTAGTGCAGCCAAAGTGGTGATAAATTCATCGCACCATTCACAAGCTGGTGCTAACAGCCAATATCGCCAGTCATCCTGCGATAGCAGCCGCAAAACACATCGCCATGGATGACACCGGCAACTAACGCTAATGAGATGCAAAGTAGGCGTTCCCGTGCAAAAACCCGCAGAAACACCACTACGCAACACTCCCAACGACCAGCCAGATCGGCGATAAGAATCAAAAACATGCGATAAGGCGCATTAGCAGCAGGGATTTAACACCTGCTCTTACCTGGTGTTAAGTCGGACGACAACCTGCACCATGAAAGGGAGCCCGGCCCACAGCCACACCAAAAGAACAACGGATGCCATGGAGCTACTGATCATGCAGCTCGGAGCCCCAAGAGGGCCACAACACCCACCGCCACCACACCCAGGCCCGCCAACACCCCGGCTCCCCCACCCCCGGGGCTCTACCCCGGACACCTCCCCCCAGACAAAGATATCTCACATCTACCGTACAAATTAATGAGCACAACAATCCGCTTGATGTCGCACAAGTACGACAATCAACATCCATGTGTCGTCCGAAAAAGGAAAAACAGACATACACCTTAGAATTCCAAAAATAATCAATTTATTCAAATTCAACTCAACATCAATAATTGGCAGAGTTATGGCGGGTTTTCTCCGGACAAACCGTAAGTCACAGCCTGCAAGACAAAATTGAAGATAAGAAGGTGTGTCATGCGCTCAACAAAGGACAGAGAGGGAGAGAAAGAGAGAGAGAAACAAAGAAAGGGAGAGAGAGAGAGAGAGAGTGAAAGAGAGGGAGAGAGAGAAAGAGAGAGAAAGGGTGAGAGAGGGAGAAGGAGAGAGAGAGCAATAGAGGGAGAGAGAGACAGCGAAAGAAAGAGAGGCAGAGTGAGAGAGAGAAAGGAAAGAGAGATAGAGAAAGAGAGGGAGAGAGAGAAAGAGAGAAAGGGGGAGAGAGGGAGAGAGAGAAAGAGAGAAAGGGGGAGAGAGGGAGAAGGAGAGAGAGAGTAACAGAGGAAGAGAGAGAGACAGTGAAAGGAAGAGAGGGAGAGGGAGAGAGAGTGCCGACACTGCGCACTCAGGCTGCTGCACCCCAGCCCCTCCCGCCGCCCAGCGGGGATTGCCCGCCCCTGCATACCCAGGCCACACTTCTCACCTGCTGCCACCGGTGTGTCTCCAACCACGTGCCGGTCCACACTGCAGGCCACCAGGTCCCTAATCTGAAACAGAGTCCACAGCTAATGATGGCAGAGTACATATCATTGCACATGGGAACATCGCTTGGCCGCCCCTGCGCACACAGGCCGCTGCACCCCTGCCCCTCCCGCCGCCCAGCGGGGATTGCCCGCCCCTGCGCACCCTGGCCACACTGCTCACTTGCTGCCACCGGTGTGTCTCCAACCACGTGCCGGTCCACACTGCAGCCCACCAGGTCCCTCATCTGAAACAGAGTCCACAGCTAATGATGGCAGAGTACATATCATTGCACACGGGAACATCGCTTGGCCGCCCCTGCGCACACAGGCCGCTGCACCCCTGCCCCTCCCGCCGCCCAGCGGAGACTGCCCGCCCCTGCGCACCCAGGCCTCACTGCTCACCTTCCGCCACCGGCGTGTCTCCAAGAGGGCCCACCACGTCCCGGTGCAAACTCCAAGCCCGGGGCCCGCGACCCTGGCAGCCTCCACATCACGCATCCTCGCAGCGCGGGTCACCAGGTCGCACACTTGATTCTGGGTCTTCATTTTGCAATGGCAGAGATCATATCAGTGCACACGTCATCATCGCAGACTGCACACCCGCACAGCTCTCTAGGTGCCACTAACTATGTGAAACGCGAGGCAACGCCACGTGGCGGTAGGCCCGCGCTCCCCGCTGGCTCCGGCCTACATTGCGGTCCACCAGGCGCACACTTGACTCTGGGTCTTGATATTGCAATAGCAGAGACCATATCAGTGCACACGTCATAATCGCAGGCAGCACACCCGCTCAGCACTTTAGGTGCCCCTACCTCAGTGCACAGTAAGCCACCGTCCAGTGCACAGTAAGTCACTGTCCCGTGGCGGTAGGCCCGTGTCGGCCGCAGTGCAACAGGTGCCACCGACTCCGTGAAACGCAAGTCATGGACCCTAAATGATTGAGTCTCTTCATCGGCCAGGCGGTTGCAGCCATGTCATCTCAGGCAGTGGGGAAGAACTGGGACACGTAGCGTCGTCGTCCCCCCCTTTATACGTAAGCCGAGTGGGCTGGCTCGGCGTACGCCAGGCCAGCGTAGGGGTGTGAAAAATTATCCCTGGCCTCTGGGCGTGGTTCATATCTGGGCTGCACAGGAAACCAACTGATGCTTGTGTCTCTGTTGCAGTTTCTGCGCCACACGGTCCGCAATCGACAATGTTGCAATGTTGCATGCAGCCGGAGGGCGTCCGCGCACGAAGGGACTGTACAAGGAGTGCAAGGCTGCTCAGGGTCTTGGCTCATACATGGCAACTGTTGTGTGTGTTCATCGCTTTTGGTGCACCATAAGCCCAAGGCCTAGCCTCAATTGCAGCGGAATAGCCACATCACACTCCCAGGATACAAGCAGTAGTCTGACTAACATTAGGGATGAAAGCCCCTTTGTCTCAATACAGAAGGCGGAAGGACATCTGCACCCCCGACCTTGGAAATGCATGCAGCAGGCACCCCCTAAGAGAGATACCATGGCAGATGATGATGACTCCCACACTACACACGGCGCCAATGAAAGATCAACGTCTCCACACCCCACACACAGAAGTCCTTGCTCGAGGTACTCCTGCATGGAACGGCCTTGACACTTACGTACAGGACAACCCATACGTACAAACTTTGCACACTCATAGGACTCATTGCTCCGAGCTGTGGCATATCATCCACATAACAGCCGCAGGACAGAAGAGTGCCGGTTCTACGAGTGCGAACAACGCAATGTCAGAACATCCCGGGCGCACGCACAACGCCTGTCACGTGGCACTGTACCGCGACCGAATGCTGCATTTGTTGGGGGCACTGCCACTGGCAGTGTTGCGCATCAGTTACCATCTGAGCTTCCGTCTTACGTACGTCACCTGTGTCCAGCCCTGGTTCCCCTGCCGATCATGCATATTCGAGTGGCCCATGGATGTCTGCCTATCCAACACAACGGTAGATGAACTGGATTATGACATGTGTGTGTGCCCCCTGTTGGCCCACAACCAGGAGTGTAACCGTGATACCCGTTCATGGGATGCCTTGGTATTGGGCGTATGTGCTGGCAGTTGGGGATGTGAGATTGCACAATTCCTCGTGTGCAGTGACCACATCGAAGCGCTCCCCTATTGGGCTGTGTTGTGGATGGTGAAACGGCGTGGACGGAGCACATCTGTCTGGACCAGCTAATGGATTGGCTCGCCCCCGTGTTCGTTGAAGTCGACAACTATGTACTCTTGGAACTGATTGCCCATGAAGCTGCGCTTGCTTTCATGGACGAGTAACTACGTTCCTGCAGTCACATAGGATTGTAACCCATGGCACAGGTCCCAACATCCTTTTGCGTCTTGGAGAAATGGACACTTATCCCACCATGACAGTGG
Organism: Calotriton arnoldi; assembly: GCA_963921515.1. Lineage (NCBI taxonomy): Eukaryota > Metazoa > Chordata > Amphibia > Caudata > Salamandridae > Calotriton > Calotriton arnoldi. The sequence goes on along the minus strand of CAWUFW010011584.1, from coordinate 68,963 downwards.
ACATGGCTGCATTTGCATGGACTCAGAATGCATGTGCGTGCAAGACTGCGGGTTGACACACACCTGTGCAAGGTGAGTGGACAGCGGCGCCTGGCAACGTTCCTCAAACTGACACACCGCTGGAGGGAGAGTACACACATGGCAATGTAGTACTACATGTGACCTTGTTGGACTCCTTCACCTGCTCACTGTCAGCAGAGCAGACAGTCAGCGCTGTCCGGTGGTACAGGACTATGCAGATCCCATGGGCTGTGAGTGGTGTCCCCTGACACGGTGCAATGAGCATTCGCCAAACACCACATGACTCGTCCAGCAAGGCAAGGTGGGCTGAGACCGTCGGCATCCGTCATGGTTGGTGTTTATTTGTGCCTCCCCATGTCTTGCACCTCTACATGTTCCTTTGCTGCCTGTTAGTGTCTGATGCATTGGTCTGCATGTTGTGGCCCTTGTCTTGCCCGTACTGACACGCACATGCTAATAAAGTGTACCCAGCTTCACTAGTGTTCAACTGTGATGAGTGTTGATTAGCATGCCAAATCATGTTCCTCAATGTGCATTGTCCGTACACAGGGAGGGACTGACTGACGCATTTCACTTAGGTGTGAGTCCCTATTGCCAGCTCCACCTCTGTGAGCCAGACATTGTGGTTGGGAGAGTTGCTGGTCGACCTGTGCGCTTACGTGTCTTCAGCAATGTGAGTATGGTGTCCAACTGCTTGCCATGTGGATCAATGTGTTCCATCAAACCAGGCTGTGTCCACACAGTATGAGTGTGTGTAGGTATGCGAAGAGATGTTCTGTTGTCACATGTGATGTGGGACACTACTTTGGCCTCCTACCGACTTTGACATATTTACACACAGCCCTATTTCATACATGGATGTGGGGCTATGTTGTGGGGTTGCGAGATTGTTGTTCATGATCAATGAGGCCACAGCTAGTTCACACCTTCACAGTCATCTAATTGGCCATGTGTGTCACGGTCAAACATGCGCATTGATGTCATTTCCCAGGGTGTACCTTTTTGTGCAATCAATGTCCCTACAGTCATCCATCCTGTTATACTTGATTGAACATAGACATGACACATATGTGTGATTAGGAATGTTTTATTCACATCCTGTGGAGTGTCGGAGCTGGAACAGTACATGGCCATGCACACCCCACATGACATGGTTGCCCAGTGGAGGGCCAAACAGAGTCCTTTAGGGGATGACAAGTCAATCGGTAGACGAAGGGTTGAGTCCGCAGCCTGTTTGCTGTGTCATTGGTAATCAGAGCAGATATGGCAGTCCATGTCGGGGTCCAGGTGAATGTCGCAGAGTGTTTCGGGGGACAGTGGAAGGTGTTGTACCAGGGCATGATGCAGAGGGCTGTACCAAGCAGATACAGGCCATTAGGCGGGTGATGAATGCTACAACCTCCTTTTTGACACAGAGTCATTACCGTCCACATCTTCGTCCTCTGATATGTCTTCTGTGTCAGGTGTGCCAGGTGTGTGTGGTGGTGTTATGGCTGCATCCCTGTGTGCCACAGACACATCAGGGGGCGGAGGTGGTATGGCTGCATCACTGTGTGCCACTGACACATCAGGGGGCGGAGATGTGTGTGTCAAAGTTCCTGCAGCAGTCATCTGGGACAGGCTCTCTGGCAGCAATGGCAAGATGAGGATCTGCAGGGCATGATAGATCCCACCTACATCTCGTTGGTGTTCAGCCATGGCAGCCATCCTTCCTGCCTGCATCCGCTCCATGTTCTCCATTGTCCTCCGCATCTGTGCCAACTCTGTGCTGTCGTCGCTGGAGCCTCTCTGCCTAGACAGTTCTTGTATCCGAGTAATGGCTCCAGAGAGGTCAGCCAAGGATTGTTGTAGGGCATGGAGCGGACTGTGGGTGTCCGTTAGGGACTGTAAGTGGTCCCTGATGGGACTAAGACACCCACGTATGGCATCTAGTTTGGCTGCCATGAGGTCAAAACCCACCCGCACCTGTTCAGCCAGCCCCCTCTGGCAGTCTGACACACGGCGTTGGAATGCCATGTGTTCTTCGGTGAGGTGCTGGGAGCCAGCCGTGGTGGTGTGTGCTTCCTGCTGTGTGGTCTGTGCAGGGGGTGGGATCACCTTGATGCAGCTGGGCTGCCGTGCTCCTGGAGGTGGGGTGCGGAGGCTGTCCACGAGCCGTTGGAGGGTGTCGGAGCAGATGGCCAGGGGTACCTCCTCCTCATCACTGTAGAGATGTCTGGTCTGCTCTGCAGGAGGTGTTGATTGTCCCGCTGCAATGTGAAGGGGAGATGCAGGTTAACAGTGTTTTACATGTATGTGCACGCATTGTACATGTTTACATACTGACTGCATGACAATGCACATTGTGACTGTTTTGGAGGAGCTGGGTATTTGATGGGGGACAGTGGACATTCCGACTACATGACGGATGTGAGGTTGTACTCATACATTATCATCTGACAGTTTCCTGCTATGCCTGATGTGATTGGTCATTTTCTATGCACATGCAGCACCAGTTGTGTCTTCTGTTCTGTTGTTTTAGTGTGGCACTTTGTACCACATTGTCGTCAATGTTGATGTGCTGTGATTGCTATGTGTGTGTGCTGCATTGAGGGAGAGACGCCCCTGCAGCTCTGATTTAGCGGCCCCTTATCCCTATGAGGCGGTGTGCCTTTGACTTTTGTGCTTTTACGGTGCTGAGATGTTGGTGACTTGGGTCATTTGTGTTCTTGGATGGATTTTGTAGTCTTGTGCATTGTTTGTCTGCAGATGTGTTGTTGACGTCAGGGGTTGTATGTGCACGTGGATGTGTCAGAGTGTGACCTGCTCCTTTGAGGATGTTATCCACACTGGGCAACCTCAGTGTCGTGGCATGCACCATGTCATGTATTTTGACTGCAGCCATGCTATTGGTCATGCAGTGTCGCTTGCATTGTCAGTGTAGCTCACAGAGCCGCTCCTTTGCTGGGTTCAGCACATGTGCATGGGTAGGTTGTGAGATTGGTGATGGGGGGGCCTTTTGTGCGCATGGTGGACGGGGGCCTACTTGGTGTTTCTATGTGTGCTGTAGTGTGCCAAGGCCATCAGGGACACTTTCCATAGTCATTGTGGGTGTGCAGTGTGCTATTCTTGATGGTGCATGTGTGCCATTGTGCCCGTCTCCCCCCGTCCTCTCAGTCCCTTGTGGTTACTCACCCTGTTGCTGTTGGGTCAGGTCATGACGAGCAGTGTCCGGACTCCCAACTCCTTCCGCCGTCTCTGCACTGATGACTGTGGCCACCATTTCCTCCAGCTCATCCAGCTCCTCCTGTGTCGCTGTTGCTGCCTTCTGGTTGGCAGCGAGTTTCTGCTTGGTTTGGCTTGTCACATCATGCCAGCGCCTCTTGACCTCCTCCATTGACCTGCTCGACACTCCGACTGCATTCATGTTGTTCACGATGGACTGCCATATTTCCGTTTGTGTTGCCGATGACACAGTGGAGGTGACGAACAGTTGTTGGTAGTGTTCTGTCACCTCCGTGATGATGATCCGGTTTTCCTGCGGACTGAACCCCGTCTTCCTCTTCCTCTTCTCCTTGCCCTTCCCCGGCCCCAGGGTTCCTGGCTGGTCGTCTGTGGGGCTTGTGGGGTTCGCGTTGTCCTCTGCACTCGGTCCGGGTGCGTCCATGGTGCTACGCAGTTGCATTTTTTTGTCTTTTTTTTCTTGCTTTTATAGTGCATTCTCACGCATGGCGCGTGGGAATCGCAGGCCTGTCGCTGGTTTTCGCTGATTTTTGTATCGCCATTGGGGTCATCGCAACTTTTTTCATGTTCGTGTTTCGCATTTTTGGGGCTTCGCGTTCATTTTAACGCGGGCATTTGTCGCGTTATCGTGAGACTATCGCATGGTGCCGCCGGGTTGTGAATACTGCGTTCACACGGTGTTATTTTCCCGCGATAGACTGCGATGTGAGCAGTTGCGTTAAGCGATTTTGGCGATAGTTAACACACGTTCTTGAGAATATCCCCCTCTGTGTGCTTGTTTTATTGTGTATCAAACATGTCACTGTTCCATCAGAATGTATGTGTTTGGGAGTCTTATTATTCAGTGTATGCTTCTCTAGTCAGCTACAGTGAGACAACAGTACCTGATGTCTAATTGCGAACAACACCAAAAATGACATCAAGGGACATCTTGGCAGCAGCAATTTGGAGCCCTACCATATGTCAATCAGGTACGTATGTCAACATCTGACATTTACTATGACATCTCATAATTTGTGCTTTCGCCGCACCTTCTATATGTTGTTTCAAATGAACGTTTTTTAATTTTAATATGTTATTGACCATTGCTTATCTTTTGTGTACATTTCTGTTAGAAATGGGGTCTCCAGTTGGCACACGTATGCACACTGTCCAAGTAGGGATCCCTACTCTAGTCGGGAGAAGCGTACTACACACCAATGTTTACCTGTACCCATCTTCTGGTAGCTTGGCACGTAACAGTCAGGCTAAACTAAAGAGGCACACCACAAAAGTACTCCAAAACAGTTTAGAAAAGAGCCATTATTATTCTGAGTAAAACAAGACCAAAACAACAAAAATCCAACATACACAAGTCAAGATATGAATTTATAAAGATTAAATAAAAAATGCAGTGCTTGCAAGTCTATAGCTCCCACTGAGGCTATCTGGTCACTCTTCAGTACCTGGGCAGTGTCTTAAACTAAAGATGAGGCATCCGAAACCAAGGACACAGCGTCGGAAACCAAGATGCAGAGTTGCACAGTGGAGGTGAGGCATCTTGGTTACAGATAGGTGTTGGTTCCTTAAGGCGGTGCAGGGTCATTGAAGATTTGCCTCCCCAGGATGATGCGTTACACAGAGGAGGTGATGTGAAGGTTGTCAGTGCGAGACCTCGGTTCCAGAAGGTGATGAGGCGGCATCGATTACGAGAGATCAGAGTATCAATTTCTCTGCATCGAAGTCGAACTGCTGGGCCCAAGATGAAGCGTCAATCGCGAGTCAAGCAGGGCCATAGATGCTGCGGAGTTGGACGGGGCACCACAGATGTTGGTGGCGTGGTGTCGAGACTCACGCTGTCGTGGTTCTTCAAAGGTGCTGTGGCAAGGTCAGGTTTGCATTGAAGTAGAGGTCGTGGGTTGCGTTGAAGTCAAGGTTGTGGCATCGCACACCCAGCGAGTGGTGTCCATGTCTTCGGCGCAGGCAGATGCGATGCACTGATTTTGTAGAAAGGGGCAGGTTTCAACTGACACTCAATGTCGAGGCATTGATTTTCTTGGTTGCAGTATCAAATTCACCTCCACGAGCCCAGGACTAGGTTTGGCACCACTTCACAGGTCAGAACTCACAGCAAAGGAGCCCAGGTGCTGGTTACAAGATGCAGGTGAAGTCTTTGATGTCCCTGAGACTTCAGCAACATGAGGCAAGCTCAGTCAAGACCTAGGAGACCCTTTAGAAAGCAGGATGCAGACAATAAATTCTAGTCCTCTCACTCCCAGGCAAGAAGCAGAAGACAGCGGCCAACACAGCAAAGCAAGCAGCAAAGTGGCAGTCCTTCCTGGAGGCACAACAGCTCTTCTTCCTGGCAGAATGTCCTCAGTCCAGAAGTGTTCTGAGTATATGTTGTCTGAGGTCCAGTACTCATACCTATTTTTGCATTTGAAGTAGGGAGACTTCAAAGAAAGGTCTGTGTAGTGCACAAGACCCTGCCCTTCCTGGTCCTGGCCCCAGAAACACTACAGGGCTGTATACAGCTCTTTGTGAGGCAAAGCCCTATTCAGGTGCAAGTGTCAACTCCTCCCACCACTCTACCTCAGGAAGGCTCATCAGCCAGGTGAAGGGCCATCAGGATATGCAGGGCACACCTCAGCTTCTCCTAGTGGAGAGGTGTGGTGAAGCGGCCAGGGCAGCTGACCTCGGAGCACAGGGCTCACAGTTCAATCCCCGGCTCCGGTGGCAGCTCAGCTCAGCACCATGTGACTCTGGGCAATAGCTCACTTAATTTCCATGACGGCCCCCAGCGCCTTGAGACCTGTAAGGGTGAGTAGTTTGTGCTTTACAAATACGGATTTACATTTTTTTTTTTTTTTTGTGTGACTGTCTAGAGTGAATTCACAAAGGCCATCTGTCATCCAACCCAGACATGTATTTTAGGGACAGTCAGAGGCACAGAATGGTAAAAGTAAGAAAATGCCAACTTTCTAAAAGTGGCTTTTTCCGAACTGCAATGTAAAAATCAACTTCACTAAATTACGTGTTTTCAAATTGTGAGTCCTAAGACACCAAACTCCAATTTTCTATCTGCTCCCAATCACAAGGAGGCTCCAATGCTAACCTATGGGAAAGACAGGCCTTGCTGTAGTGAAAAACGATTTTAGCAGTTTTACTCTACCAGGACATGCACAACTTGAAAGCACATGTTCTACAATTTAAATACACTGCACCCTGCCAATGAGGTTACCTAGGGTCTACCTTAGGGGTGCCTTACATGTAATGAAAGGGAAGGTTTGGGCCTGTCAAGTAGGTGAACTTGCCAGGTTGACATGGACACAGACAAGCTCTGCAGTGGCAGGACTGAGACATGTTTGAAGAGCTACTCATGTGGGTGGCACATTTAGTGCTGCAAGACCACTAGTATCCTTTTATTTACTGGCCCTAGGCACATGTAGTGCACTGCACTAGGGACTTATTAGTAAATCAAAAATGCCAATCATGGAGAAATCAAAATACCATTATATTTTAGCACGTGCACTTTAGCACTCGTCAGCAGTGGTAAAGTGCCCATAGTCCTAAAACCACTAACACGAAGTTCAGCACACAGTTAAAAACAGGAGGTCAGAAGCAAAAAGACAGGGGAGACCACGCTAGACGATGCCAGGTCTAACAATTTCTCTACATTGACATAATTTTGTGTCAAATGTCACTTTTAACATTGATTCCTATCTTTCTTTAGCCCACATTTCACATTAGTCTTCTCTCCCTGAATCAGGGGTACCTTACCATATCCAACTTGGTAGACAGTGACTTAGCAGCTTGTGCAAAGGGTCCATCCACAAAGCAAGCATCAGTGGCTAATGAGTTATCATTGCACATGTATAGTAATTCCATGCATGGATCAACCCTTATGTTTAAGTATGCTGTCATGTGGCTAAGCTAAACACCCACAAGCCCATGACCTCCACCTTAACCACCACAGTCACATCCACCACCTCGACAACCACCATCCCAGTACCACCATAAGCAGAAGCAAAAACCATTATTGCATTCCACAGATGTGCATAATTTCTCCCCTTCACCTGGGATATTAAAATCATTCCCTACTTCACTAAACTACAATCTTAACACATCACTCACTCAAAGACACTTTTAAACCGACAATTGTCACACCATTCAGAAAATCAGATTTGTACAAATTTAACCTGCGAGCACCTTTGAAAATAAAATTTGACAATACCGAGCCTAAACTCATGCAAGTTTTAAAGTGTGTGTTCCATGTAAGGTGATTATGATGATAATATGAATGAAGTCATTTAATAAAAATACCTGTATAGTCCACAATATTGCCATACAATTGCACAACCACTTGCTCTGAAAAGATCAATAAAACATCAAAGATTTCTTTTTTCAATCATTAAATCAAACTATATATTTTAAAATGTAACATGAAATATTATAAACAGTTTTAGAGACAAGGCAAATGAAAAAATATAGTGACATTTTTCAGAGGGGAAAGTTAAACTTGGAGCTGTTTGGAAAAATATATACATCATGAACATCAGGGACAACGACTGTACACAATAGGGTTAAAGATTGCATAACAAATTAAAAATGAAAGTCCAACCTAAGAAAATCACACATAAAGTTAAAAAGCAAAAGTTAAATGTTTAAATTGAAGTTAATAGTTCAAATTATTAGGCCTGGGCGGAATTCGCGGAGTTCCATGACCCAAAAACTCCACAGCGCTACGCGGAGTTCCGCAAGCGGCAGATTGCGTTAGGTCACACCGTTTGTGCTGATTTTTAGCACCGGGCATTTGTTCCAAGCTGGAATATCAGTGCAAAATGGCACCATGTGCAGCACAAGAGGGCGCTGCTTCTTTCTGCCACTCAAGTAGATGTTCTACTCAAGCGGCAGCTTCCTCAACGTGAACGGAAGGTTTCTCAATGTGAGCGGTAGCGGCCACACACGACTGCCCGCATTGAGAAATCTCACCGGGAAGTGGTCTGGAGTAAGATTTTCCTCATTCGACAACTTAACGTGCCTGAGAGAGGAAAAAACTCTGTTCTGCTACATGGAGTGGAGTTTTTTGGAACACCGCGCGCTACGCGGATTACGGAGTGGGAAAAACTCCACCACTGGAGCGGAATTTCACGCTCAGGCCTACAAATTATAATCAAAGTCAATCCAGCACACCAGATGGGCCCTGGTCTGGGGGGTGTGGCCTGGGGGTATAGGTGCCCAGCAATCCTCTGGTTTGCTTACTCACCACAAGAATGATATCCTCCACTGATGCAGGCATCTGATTGACCATGGCAGGACTGGTACCCCCTGAGAAAAATCTGAAACACAAGGGTATCGGGGAAAGCAATTTGAAGTGATGTACCTCAGATGTGGCGACAGCAGGTAGGGAGGGTTATGTGGCAAATTAGTCTAAATGACTGCAATCATTAGATCACTGGGTAACACAGATCTCTAAGTGGGTCAAATAGTGACTCTCAGAAGACCCTAACTTCCCCTGTCAACACTGCCAAACCCACAGTGATCAACATCTGATCTTCTACTATAGGCTTCATGGCCCCGGTAAGAGCAGTCATTAAGCCTTATTGAGAGGGCACTACATGAGGGCGCAAGGGTGTCTGGAGCAAATGTGTCCCTCATTTGTTTATGTTCTGGGTGGTTACTTGAAGAAGAAGGTAGAGCGGGGTACAGCTGGAAGCCTGTTGGTATGCGGGGGCCTCTGAAGTTATGGAGGGGGTGGCGCAGGTCCATATGATGGTGGAGAGGTTTAGTGGCAACCTCCTCCTGAATGGTGGTGTCCATTTAGCACCCCCCCAAAATGGACTTGATTGCCTCTGCCTGGAGTCTTTTTTATTTCATTTGAGTTAGTCACTAGTTGGGTGCACTCTCGTTGCTAGTGGTAGAGGGTTGTTGTGCCTATCTAGCAGAAGAGGATATTGTTCTTTGCCCTGGACTAATCGATAAGCCAGCTTCACTTGGTGAAAAGGAATAAAGATAAAAGAAAGACATTTCAGCATTACATAAGAGAAAGATTGACATTGAGCAACTTTTGACTACCTTTTGAAATGATAATGTGTGAGCTAGACTTTCTATTTGTCACAGTGGATATGTCCATTACTTTTTAAAACAGTCAGCTATGATTCCAAAAACGTCAATGCCTTCAACCTCAGTCCTTAAATGCATGACACCTTTTTTAAAATAGAGACACACATCTAGGATTAGGCCATGGAAAACAATTCTACTTAAGCAACAGTCCCCCTAACCTAGCACGCTGTATACAGTGGAAATTATTCAGTGCTAGACCTGTCTCTTGAGCTTTGTTTGTGTATATATAAAATAAAGACGTACAAAAATTATTAGGGCATCAAAAATGTTTTAAAAGCTCATTGGACTTTTAAAAAACATTGTATGTTGGATAGGAAGTATACGTTAACAACATCAGTCTACCATACAGTTATTTTGCCAACATTGTGACCAAACTTACTGTCAGTCGCTGCTCGCATGACTCGCTTGGGGGTGTCGCGCGGGGTTCAGCACGGGGGGTTTGGGGGAAATTAATTTAAAAATAAAAAATAAAACTTACCTCACTGGGGCCCGCGCCGCCTCCGCTGCTGGCCGGGTCCAACGTTTTCCGGCTGCTTTAGGAGAACAGGAAGCAGGCATCCTCCCTCCTTTCCCCACAGCCAATCACAATGCTGCAATGGCAACGTTGTGATTGGTGCGGACGGCGCCCAGCCGGGCGCATGTAGGGAGGCCATTTTCTCTATGTAGGCTGCATGTAGCCTACATAGAGAAAATGTAGAGTGCGCATGACTGGTTTGGTCGGCCCCAGAGGGTCGACCAAATAGTCAGGGCCCACAACAGTGGGGAAGCCACTCCTCCCCTACCCGCCCACCCACCAGCCCCCAACCAGGCATACCCTCCCGCCTGCCCCCAACCAGGCATACCGTTCTGCTTTCTCGCAGCGCGAGAAGCAGAAACATAAAATGGTATTTAAAATACCATTTTATGTTTCTGCTTCTCGCACTGCAAGAAAGCAATGGGGCGACGCTCCTCCGCCCTAATGGAGGAGTCGCTCCTTCTTACTGTTCAAGCAGTGTTAACTAATGGAATACACACCTATTATATCATTAATACATTTCCACTATGCTAACATAATATTACCTTTTAAACATCAATTATTTTTACAATGAACATAAAAAAAAATCATTCAATCTATTTATTTAGCTGTACCATGTATGGTACAGACTAAATGGACACAATAAAAATACATTAAACTGGATAAACGTTCAAAATAGATACACACATATTATCAGATTCATCTTTCACTTTCTGCATTGCTACTGCTCAAATGCCCCCAGCTGATCCCGGTGGATCGGCAAGGTGTCTTTAAAGGCATCAGTAACTGCCTTCCAAACCTTGTGGCCTTCCTTTCTTCTGTGGGTGTGAACACCCACTACAGTGCAGTGTTTGGTGATCTCCCTCCATATTTGGAGTTTGGTATCAGAACCCCCATAGAGCTGAAGGTAGTTCTGGGTACCTCCTTGCAAATAATCTCCAGATCATCTTTAGAGAAGCAGCGGCCCCTCTCTTGTTACCTTTCAACCATTTGGGGAGTTTCAATTGCCAAAGGGCCAGGAGGATGGAGGAGCATGGTATTATGGTGAGCTTTTGACTCAGAATGAATTGAAAATGGCTGTTATTTGTATGTAATTTCCTGTTTGTAGTGGTAGACAGATTACTTTGCTTTGAGAATGGAGGTCTCTGCCACGCATGCAGAGGTCTCCAAAACATAGAGGTTAAGGGACTTGATAATATGAGTTTATATCCATTATGGTGAACAAAATTAAACGTAGACATACTTGTGCAAACTATATCAATAATGTTATTTATGTGAAAATATGTCAATATGATGTAATAAGTGTAAAAATGAAGTGTAAGTCTATTAATAAATTGAGCATAGCATGGTTAATTGTGACAGTATCATAGTGCAACATTCTTATATAGCATAGTATATAATATATGTGGAAGGAGTAATATACCACTATTCGTTATTGACAGTACACAGTCCAGCTACAATAATGCAGCAACGAAATAGTGGCTCATTTGAAAAATACGGCAACTAGTCGATCATCACCTGCAGACCGTGACCTCTGTTCTGTGCACCCAGTCGTGAAAGTAGATGGGGCCATAGTTCATGGGTCATGTCTCTTTGGAAGCACTGTTGCATTGCCATGTTGTGCATGAGAAGTGAAGGTGATGTTCTCTGGCTGAACGTTAGTGAATTTCATTTGTTAGCACAAGAATTAGTATTACTGGAGTACTACTTTACATACTTCAAAATGACATTTCTGAATCGGGTCAATAGTTCCTGGTTTGACAGTGGTGTGTTACAGGCCATGGAAATAGGAAGTGCCAAGGATATACTGGTATCATAGCAAAACCTTACTTTTATCCATAACTCTATGATCTGAGCAGTGAGCCTGTGTAAAATATTTATACTGTACTAATCCTAACAGCAAGAACAGCAGTCCCGGTATCTTGAGACACTCCTGCAAAGTAAACTGTGTCCTATCTCAATAAACGGTGTTGACCATGTTGAGAATCACTTATAAACTCTGATGAATTTGCTTTTAGGAACGTACTCTGGCATACTTGAGTGACACTTCTTGTGGTATGATATATCAAGCATCATATTGCTAGCAGCTCATAACGGTGTGATGAACTCTTAAATGGAAGAGGAACAGCCATTGGCATTATGTCACAACAAAGATTTTTAAATATTTTTTCTGCATAGGATATTACATCAGCATTTATTCAGTGGGACACACTGGGGCCGATTCCGATCTGGGTCAGAAAGCTCTCCGACCGATCCGGATCCGGATTGTTTTCTGACCGAGCCGGACCCCTGCAGTCCGACCGAACGAGTACGATGCGGTCGTATGCTGCCGGACTCGGTTCGGTCGGACTCTCATTGAAGTCAATGGGAGCCGGTCGTATGACGTGTACATGGGCTCCCATTGACTCAATGGGTACGTTGCGCACAAGGGGGCCCCCTGTAGTGGGTACGCGTTGGTGCCATCCGCACCGTACACGCATGTATAGGGGGGACCCATGGGTCCCCCCTGTGTCCGACTCGTATGGCTACGGGTGAAGGGGGGTCCGGCACGGACCCCCGAAGTCCGTGTCCGGGAGCTTTTTCGTGTCAGAGGCTCCGACTCGATCCGGCTGTCTGGATCGTGCATCGTACTGGCTCGGTCGTAAAACGACTCCATTGCGCGCCACGAATCGAGTGCGAACGAGTCGGACGGAGCGGTTCGGACCCGGAAACGAGTCGGTCGGCGATTTCGCGTTCACTCGCATCGTACTTGCTCGCTCGGACGACTGTACGAATCGGTCGGAAACAAAGCCTCCGACTCGGATCAGGTAAAGCCAAATCCGATTCGGAGCCCTACCGACCGAGATCGGAATCGACCCCACAGTATGAGTCAGGCATATTTCCTGCCGCATAAATATTCTTAGCTATGCATCCGCATTTTGTTGATTTGCACAAAGTGGGGCTTATTTACAAGCCCCTTGCGCCACCCGTACGTCACTTTTCCCATGTTAAAAATGATGCAAAAGTGGCGCAAGGGGCTTGTAAATAAGCCCCAGTATCTTTAGAGTCACATACATGATGTTCTACTTTGGAGGAATGTTGCTCCTGGACACCGTGGCAGACGTTAAAGTATAGTTTAACTATCTGCCCTCTCAGAAAATTTCAAAAATGTATGTACGCTATCCAAGATCCTAAAAAAGTGCTTCAACCTATACTGTTTTTTTGTTTTGTTTTTTACTGTAAATACAACCTATGCTATTTCTTCTGGAATCTGTTTTACAATTATAGTCTTCAGATGATGCTGATAGTATCACATAAAAACTGCTTCTCCAATACCACAATTATTAGTCTGTTGTACATAGGATTTTGCTGTCAGGCACATAAACAACCATTTCAGTGGATACATTATTTGCTGCTGCAGAAGAATCAAACCCTTGGTTAATGAACCAAAACCCCGAATATTCCTCTGCAGAACTGCTTCTAAAATTTAAAACATTTATGTTATGTTATGCAATGTTATGTTTTGTGTATTCGTATAGCACACAACTCACCCTGCAGACTATCCTGACGCTGAAGCAGGAGCTGTGTGGGCTGAGCTAGTACCAGAGCTAGGTGAAGAGATAAGTCTACACTTCTTTGCATAATTCAAGGACTAAGGGGGTGGCTCTGATGTGCAGGTCACTAAGCCAATATATTTGGAAAATTGTGCTGTAAAATTAACTGTTTGGCTCATTAAAATACCTTTGATGTCAAACTGGCTTTTTTATAATTCCCCTGCAGACTGACAGGTTTGTTTGCTATGCTAGCTCACTGAGTGCATTATTTTGATGGCATTAAGGCACATTCTAAGAGATGTTTTAAGTCCAACCAGGCCTGACTATACTAGCCTTCATCAAGATTTAAAGAAAGAGGAATGTGTCCATTGCAGCTGAAATTAAGTCATTGTTTTGAAAAATTACTTATTTTTAGAAATATTTTTAAGAGTGCGTATTTCCAAATTCAGCCTTTGTTTACATTGCAAAGTTTCTGATTTTCTATATGATAACATCCATGTAGATCTGCACTTTAGGAGACATGCACATGCAAATTCACCTTTACGAACAGGGCCCATAGTTTTTAGGATGATTCTTCTTGGGGCAGTGGAACTTGTTGAGCTCTCTTTCAAATCTTGGATGATGTTATGCCAAGTAATATATTAGGCGGGTGATTGTGGTCAGTAAAATTTTCCACTTTATTATGTGGTCTGTGGCCCTTCCGTGCTATCCAGTAGAGTATTATATTGCACATTTCCAGTGCCATTTTGCTTACTACTGCTTTTTTTAAATTATAGGTGTAGTCTGGGTATGGGAGGTGGTATTTCCCTTTGTTAAGAGGTAGGGAAAGTGGATTAAGTAAATATATTGGGATCTGTATGTGATTTAAAATAGTAAAAGAGTTTTTGTTTATTGTGTTATTTGTGTTTCTCAGTTTTAATTATAATATTGTAGCGATAGAGGTATGTTTACCATTTTTAACTTATATTTCCTTGTTGCTTTCTCATTTTGGTGTAGAGGTTGTCAGGTTTGGATGTTCTTTATTTTCGTCTTTGCTTTTTCTCCAGTTCTACTGATTGGATTTTTGTCGTTTTGGTCACAAATAATTTATTAAATTTTAGTTTTCTAAATAGGCATGGGGTTTCTTGTGTTGTGTTTTCACTTTATTACTGTTTGAGGTGCTGTATAAATACTTTAAACATTGCCTCTAAGTTAAGTCTTACTGCTTGTGCCAAGCTACCAGAGGGTTAAGCTCAGATTAATTTAGGGTTTGCTTCTGTTTCACCCTGACAGAGATTGTGGTGGCTGCTTGACAAAGGTTTTACCCCCCTCAACCAGTTATCCAATCCCCAAAAGAAGACTTCTCCATGGGGCTCCACCTGGTGGCCGGCAGACCTTGGACCCACATAAACCACCACCACCCACACCAGAAACTTCGGAATCATCCTTGGAGACTAGCTTGACATGACAGTCCAGGTCAAGGCAGTGACCTCCACCTGCATCCACATCCTGTGGATTCTGGAAATAATCTTCAAGTGGCTACCAGAGAACAACAGGAAAACAGTCTCATAGGCCCTCATAACCAGCAGACTTGACTACAGCAACACACTCTACACTGGAATCACCGAACAGCACGTGAACAGGCTCTAAACCAACCAAAATGCTGCGGTAAGACTACTCCTCTGCCTTCCACGTCGCACCCACATCACACCACATTTCAAGGAACTTCACTGGGTCCCCTAACTGAATCACATGCATTTCAAACTCCTCACACACACATACAAAGCACTACAAAACATAGGCCCCACCTACCTCAGCAGCCGCATACACTAAAAAACCCTCCAGGCACCTTCAGACCACTAGACTCTCACTAGCATGCACAAAAACAGAGCAGGAGGCTGCACCTTCTCATACATCTCCCCAAAAGCATGGCACGACCTACCACAGCACATCAGAGCCCCCTCATTGTTTCTTGAGTTTTGCAAGAAGCTAAAGGCCTGGCTTTTGAAATACATCTCATGGGAGACAGCCGTCTACCCACCTGCGAAGCAGTGGGATAACCTCATGGGTTATTAGCATGCTATACAAATATGCATAACATAACATGACATTAATATTTTAGATGTTTCGGGGCTAACTGAGAAAGGCATGTAAGAGTTTGCTGAAGAGTACAACAGGAGTACTACTTCATATACTACAACATGCCTTTGTGAGTAGGCCCCAGTTCTGTGAAACTGAAAGCCAGTGACGAGAGAACTTTGTGTAAGTTTAGAGCTGTCATTACAGAGATGTTTGTGCTAGTTGGTATAGTAAACTAGTAGAATAAAGGCCTTTAAAATGCTCTCGAGTGGGGTCCAAAGAGCATGGCTGAACACCAGAGTGTCCTGACATCAGGGAATGGAATTAGTCTCATACTGTTTGAACCATCATCTCTTTTTTAACTTTCTGCATTGTGATAGCATTTACCATCTTGTCTAGAGGATGTATACAAGAATCTCATCAAGAACCGAATACTGGAGGCTCCCAAATAGGTGGCCAGTAGGAGTAACCCAAGCATTATCTTGAATCCTTGGGTTTATAATAGGGTCCTGTTGTTTTTACTGACCTCAGTTATGTAAATTATACTGCCAGTTATACTCACGACTCACCATCTTTTTCCACTTAATCGTGTTTTTCAGCTTTCACCTACATATCTTGACTATGGTGCCTGTTAGACCTGGCTTTTAGAGCGTGCTTATCCCCGGATTTCTTTGCTTTGTGGTCTTCTGTTTCTGATCTGTTTTTGTTGGTTTTATGACTCTGGGCAATTTACCACTGCTGATCAGTGCTAAAGTGCATATGCTCTCTGTAAATTATATGTATGTATTGGTGTTTCCATAACTGGCTGATCTGATTTACTAGTCAGTCCCTAGTACAGTGCACTGTGTGTGCCCAGGGCCTGTAAATAAAATGCTGCTAGTGGGTCTGCAGCACTGATTGTGCCACCACATAAGCAGCCTATAAATGTAACTCAGGCCTGCCATTGCAGAGCCTGTGTGCAGTCTAGTACTGCTATGTCGACTTGGCAAGTGCACCCACTTGCCAGGCCTTAACCTTCCCTTTTCTTACATGTTAGTCACCCCTAATGCAGGCCCAAGGTACCCCTGTGGGCAGGTTGCAGTGTATGTGAAAGGTAGGACTTGCCCTGATGTGTATGGCATGTCCTGATAGTGAAATACTGCCAATTTCGTTTTTCACTATTGTAAGGCTATCTGTTCCCATAGGATAGAACGGGGAGTTTGCTTATAACATCTTATAAGCATAACTGCCCCTGGGAACCAGATAGGAAAATAAAGTTTAGTATGCCTGAAGTCAGAATGTTAAAATGCATCTTTTAGTGAGGGTGATTTTTACATTCTGTGTTTGAAAATACCACATTTAGTAAGGAGGAATTTTCTTTCTTAGCCATCCAGTGTGCCTCTGCTAGGATGTGTATTGACTGTCTGGCTATGGAGTGACAGGGGCTGGGGTGTTGCAGTGGCTCCAGACAGTCTGGATGAGTCAGCGCTAGGCTGAATAGGCCTGGTCTGCTTTTGGAGTGGTGGGAGAAGTAGCATCTGCACCTGAATAGGGCTGTGCCTGCCTTCCACAATGATGGCTCCACCCCCCTGTGGTGTGCCTGCAGCCAGGGCTCACACTGACAATGGAGGTTGTTGTGCATTTGCACAGTGCCCCCCCAGAACTGGTTTGGACTGGGCTCAGAGCCCTGGGCCAGGAGAGAACAAAGAGATTTACTGTATAAAAAGAAGGGCCCAGACCTCAGACTTTTAAATCACTGCTGAACTAAGGAACCTGCCAGGAAGAAGAACCAGGAAAGCTGGAGGAGTACTGCCACAATGCTGTGTGCTGTTGGGGTTGGCCTGCAGTGGTTGCTTCTGTCTTGGGCAGGGAAAGGACTGGACTGTGCTTCCATCATCCTGCTGTTTTCTCCAGGTGCTTGAAGTAGAGCTTGCCTCCTGTTGGAAGTCTCAGGGATAGAAAAGACTTCAAAGATCACTTCTGGGAATCAAGAGGAACCTTTGCCAAGGAGAAGAGCTGGAGAAACTGAGGAGGAATACTGCCCCTGTGCTGTTTGCTGTCCGGGGTTGACCTGCAGTGGCTACTTGCTGCCAAGAAAAGGAGAAAGGACTTTGCTGTTTGCTGTGTCCCCTGCTTGAGGAAGATCTCCAAGGGCTTGAAACTGAGCTTGTCTCACCACCAGCTTCCCTGAACTTCCTTGCTGGGAGGCTTGACCTGCTAAGAGGTGCCTGCTGTTGTTTTGGGCCTCTGGAGGCTGTTTGCCGCTGGGAGCTGGGAAAAGTAACGCAACTTCGAGAAGCGCAATGCATCTGCACCTGTTTCCGATGCATCGCCGAAGAAATCGTCGCAGCGCCTGCCTGTGGCTCAAGAAACCGCCGCACGGCGCATCGAGTGCACCGATCTCTGAAGTCTGAGATCACCGCACCGATTCCGAAGCAAGCCCTGCTGTTAGGCTGCAAGAACCCACGCATCGTCCAGGATCGTCGCATCGCATTGAGGCGCCAGGTCTGTCGCATCGTTGGGGGACGCAGTAAGAAAGGGCTGGAAGAACCAGGACCCTGAAAAGGAGAAGGCACTACTGGCACCAAGAAGTCAGCCAACCACAGAAAAAGGACAAACAGGGCACCCAATCCCCACTGACCCCAACCCCCAAAACCACAGAGCTGAAAGGAGCCAGCCATGAAGGCGACAAGGCAAGGACAAAAGAAAACCGAGGCCGGAAATGAGGCACACCACAGAAACCCCAAGCCCAAAGGCCAATCCTCGGAAGGGAAATGGGGGTCGAAGCAACCACACCACCAGCACAAGGAGGACCAGAACAGACATAGCACCACACAGGGCATGAAAGGCCCGCAAGCGCACCCACAGGGACAGAAGGCCACCACACCCAGTGCCACCAAGCCGCCCCAGAGACATGGCAGCAGAACCAACAGAGCGGTCCAAAGCAGACAAAGGAAGGAACGCCCAACAATACCGAAGAGGCACACAACCAACCCCAGAAGAGAGCTGCGGAGAAGCAGGGGAAGACCCAATAGCCTCCGCCCCAACCAAGAAATGAAGTGCGAAAGGGCCAACAACAGGACAAACCCCCTCACCACCGGGGAGGCCCACAGCAGACCAGTCTAAAAAAATGAGGAGAGGGCCACCAACCGGGCAAAGGCACACAACCAGAGGACCAACCAAGGGCAGAACCAGACAGACAAAACCAAGAAGGGAGGATGCACCGACCAAAGAGCAAGCCCCCACCAACCTGACTGACCCAGCAACCAGAGAGCACAGCGGACACCACCGCCAGTGAACCCCCCAGAGGAGGACCAGGCCCCAAGGCAATAATGTTCAGCACAAACCACCAGTGCTGACACAGGACCACCACCAAAGCATCCAGACTGGGTGAAGGAGCCGGAGCCGGGTCATAGGGACATGCCAAGAGGCTAAGACCGAGGCACACACAGAAAACTCAGGGGACACCAGGACACAACCATCGGAAACCTGTCCAACAAAGGCACCGCCGTGCCACCATAACACCAGGCACCCGAAGGCCAACCAGAAGGACCAGGCAGCCAGAAACCCATACCCCACCAGGACAATGAAAAGCAAGGGGAGAGTCAGAGGCCAGAACCCAGTGAAGCACAACACCCCACCAATAAAGAGGCCAACAACAGGGCCCCACCCAATGAAGACACCCCCAAGGGGCAGACACCACCAGACCCTGAACCGGACCGAACCAGACCAGGACACAAGAATCAGAGAGGACCAAGAGTGGGGGGATGCAAACCCCTAAGGCCACCGAGACCAGGGGAACCCAAAGACCGACCAGGTACCACAGGGAAATCCCCACCCCAAACAACACACACCAAGGACTACACTCCAACTATAGCCCCGGGGCTTGACTGAAGGCGGACAAAACAGCTCTGGAGAAAGACAAACTTACCAGCCACAATGGACGAGCCATACACCAAATGAACCAAACAGCGAGCAGCCACCACACACCCCAGACCCAACAGCTGGGACAAGGGCCATGGGACACTGGGCCAACCAGCCCAAACCGGGAGGGAGGCACACCCTAACTGAACAACCAGCTGACCAATCAGCCCAGAGGGCAAAGGACAACACGCAGGAACCACCCCATTGGAGTCCCAACACCAACTGCAGAAGGGCCAAGACAAAGCCACATGACAGCCCCAGAGCAACCGGAGACACAGAAAGCCACCGGCCCCAGAGACCCCAGCTAAAAATGGCAGGAAAACAAGCACCACATCAGGACCACAAGGACAGGAGAAACAAGCAGGGCAGCCCACAGCCCAAACCCTGTTGATGGCACTGAGAAGTCAGCAGAAAGAACCACAACGCCTCTACAGGCGGGGAAGAGGGGCACAGGGCCAAACAGCCGCACACCAGAAACACTCCAACCCCAGAGGGCAGAGAAAAAAAGCTGCCGGAACCAGCCACAACCAAGGCCACAGAGGCAATCCACCAAAAAAGCATACGGGAAGCCAGTGCTGAAGCCAAGCAGCCCCCACAGACATGTTGATGCCTAGGCCAAGCCCGCACTCGTGGGAGTAAGGCACAGAGAACAGGTCACAGGGAGGCCGGCCCGAGCCACAGCCACACCAGGCACAGAACAACTGGACCCTCAGGGGCACAGAGTACCCACACCCAAGCGAGGCACCAAGAAGAGGAAGGGAAGTCAGAAAGGCCCATAGACAGACACCCAAAAGGTGAGCCCCAAAGGCACCCATTCCCCAAAGGCACAGGCCAGACACACCATGGAGGCAAGCCTCCCCCCCCGAACCAAGAAGCTCCAAACCAGGATACAGGGTCAGAGAACGCACCGCCAACCCAAATGGAAAAGGCACAGGCCAACAAGTGCCAAAAATGGAACACTGAAGCCACAAAAAATATAGGCAGAAGCTAAAGACCTACAACCAAATCAGAAGACGAGTGGCAACACCACAACCCAATGAAGAACGAGCCTGGAGGACACAACCCACCAAGGGACAAGAGGGCGGAAGAGGGACAGGCCAGAAACTGGACCCATGCAGACACAGCAATAGCAGGGCCACCAAAAGCCCAGGAAGAGCCCTAAAACCCGACAACAACCAGAGACAGGACAACCAGCCAAATGGAATGCTACTGAGTGACATCCTTGAGCAGGGGATATGCCAATCATCTCTGTATCAGACCAATAGAAGCATCAGTGCAGCTGAACCAAGCACCACCCAACAGGCCAACACCCCCACTAAGCTGTAAGCCGGCCAGGGCAAGAAAACTGGCCCATAGACAAAACAAGACACCAAATAAAGAGCTTCTAAACATGCAGCAAAGGACCACCAAACGAAAACAAGGCACCCTCGGCTGAAACGGGGACCAACGAGGCAGAGCCGCTGGATGAGGGACACACACCCAGGATGAGGAGGGACCGGAGACCCCAGAGGCACAAACCACAGCCCCCGACAGCATCATGCGGGGGATAAACCAGCAGGAAGGTGGGCAGGAACACCAATGCACCAAGCCCAAAAACAGCAAAACCAAGCACCAGGCAAAAATGCAACATGACCTAGCCACCACCGCAGGGACCTGAACCTGGCCCAAAAGGAACAGTGACACAGCATGCTGAAACCATGCCACTGAAACAGAGGGCCGTAAAATGGAAGCCAGGGACTCCATGTCACACTGAATACTACAGTCCCGGTCCCAAAGCAGCACACTGCAGAAAATAAGGGAGAAGAAAATCCGCTATGCGGTACTTACCTCGGGCGGGCAGACTCCTGACAGCACCTCCTGCAACAAGAATGGCCCCACCAGCCAGCCCAGGTGCACCCCAATGCTACAACACCCGGGCAAGAGCCAAACTGCCCCACTGGCAACTAGACATTCCAGGCGCACCCCCAGCACACCCCGTGCCGCCAGCCACACAAGGGCAGCCGCAATTGAATATCAGAGATGAGGTTGTGCTTTGTGAAAGGGAAAATAAAGTGCCCATACATATAAATGCAATAACTCATGAAAAGAAATGAGAAAAAACAGAGGAAAACCGCTATGCGGTACTCACCCCCGCGGCAGGCAGACACCCGACCACACTGCCTGCCACAAAAGGCCCCCACCAGCCAGCCCAGGCCTGCACCACCAGCCACAGCTCCAGGGCAGCAGGCAAATGACCACACCGGCCTCCAGGCACCCCAGGGGCACCACCAGCACAGCCGCCAAGCTGCCATCCAGCCACCGCAGCTCGTTTTCCACCTGGCCCAGCCACCAGGAAGACGCTCCCCCGCAACCTGGAACCAACCGAGAGGGCTGGCGCACCAGCTGCAAAAGAGCCGGAAAACATTTGCGCCTCCCTGCCAAGAAATTCCAGCTCCTGACTCGTCCCATTCGGAAGACGGAAGAAAAGAACAGGTGGAAGGCTGAGTAAGTGCTGGTTAAGTACTCTCAATGGGAGGGGGTGGGGTTAGGGCTGCCAGCATTCGTCTGTTCTTTTTTCTGTCAGGGAGATGGTTATCTCCCTAAGTTATGAATGGGACAAGGACTGGAGGAAACTGGGAGTAATAATTAATTAGTAGTTAACTATTGATTGTTAATTAATTATGTGATCAATTATCAATTATGTAAATTGTGTTATACTTATTTATCTTCATTATATTTTAGGTGTGGTTTGCTGGATTTGTAAGTGTATTGCCTGGAAAGCTAATTAAGTAAAAATTGAATAATCATGATTTTTAATTAATTATTACATTGTTCATGAATTTTGTAGATTGGATAATTGTTTTTTTATATATATATTTGATGTTAAATAATAATGTTTATATTTGAAGTTTTATATTTTTGGGAAATGAATAGCGTTATTAAAATATGTAATGTGTTTGAAGTGAATTAGTTTACCAACTGTTGCTTAGACTGGAGTAGTAAATGTAACCCTTTAAAGTCCAGTGCTTTCCCTACTGTTGCACAGAATGGAGTGGAAATAGTAAATGTTACCCCTCTGAACTCCAATGCTTTCCCGATTGTTGCACAGACTGGAGTGGGAATAGTAAATGTAACCCCTCTGAAGTCCAATGCTTTCCCTCCTGTTGCACAGACTGGAGTGGGAATAGTAAATCTTACCCTTCCGCAGTCCATTGCTTTCCCTACTGTTGCACAGAGTGGAGGGGGAATAACAAATTTAACCCCTCCGATGTCCAACACTTTCTATCCTGTTCCACAGACTTGAGTGGGAATCGTAAATTTAACCCCGCCGAAGTCCATCAGAATGACCCCACAGGGCCCCTCATGAACAGAATCAAGAACATGGTGGAAGAGGCCATTAGTAACGATTGGATTACTAAACAGGAGGCGGATTTTCTCGTCAATGAGAACCCCAGGATGCCCAGGTTTTACACACTCCCAAAGATCCATAAAAACCGGGTGCCACCACCAGGAAGACCCATTGTATTGGGCATGGGTCAGCCCTTGAACCTCTTTCTCAGTTCTGTGATTGGTTCCTTAGACCAATTGTACAGAAATCCCACTCATACCTCAGGGACACGAAAGACATCCTCTGTTTGTTACGAGACCTGGAGATAGACACCACTAGGGACCTGTTCATAATGATGGACATCGAGGGGCTGTATACCAGCATACCGCAGAGACGAACATTGGAGGTTGTAGAACATATCATCCTGAATATGGACTGGGATTTCACCACTCCCCAACAATTTGTGATGGAATGTGCTGAACTAGCCCTCACGGAGAACTTTTTTGAGTTCGAGGATGTTATCTATCATCAAATCGCAGGGACATCGATGGGCTGTACCTTTGCCCCGAGTATGGCATGCCTCTATGTCCAACAGTATGAAGACGATCATATCCTCGACCGCAACAACCCATTTTTCAAACATCTGAAAATATGGAAGCGCTACATAGATGACGTGCTTATCGTGTGGAACGGGACAGTGGAGGAAGCAACCAAGTTTGTCCAATGGCTTAATTCCAAGGACGAGCACCTCAGGTTCACATACACCATAAGTAAGGACCATGCAGTGTTTCTAGATCTGGATACCTCTCTTACCAGCGAGGGAATCTCGACGAAGGTACACAACAAGACCACGGATAAGAACAGTTTACTCCTCTTTGAGAGCTATCATCCGAGAACCTTGAGGCAAAACCTCCCGGTGGGCCAGTTCCTTCGAGTTCGAAGAAACTGCTCGAACACTGAAACCTTTGAAGCACAAGCAGAACAACTGGAGGTGAAACTTTTGGATCGTCATTATCCAAAGAGGATGGTGAGAAAGGCAAGAAAAAGAGCAAGAAACAACAACAGGGAGTCACTGTTAGAGGATGTCACAAAAGAGGATACCAAGAGACTGGTGTGTGTCACCACGTACACCCCTGTCTCCAATACAGTCCAGAAGATCATTAGAAAGAACTGGAACATCTTGAACAGCGTAGGAAAACAATGGGAAGCACCCCTGTTTGCCTTCAAGCGAAACAGAAGTTTACGTGACGAACTAGTACACTCCAAAACGATGTCCCATGAAGTAGAGGAACAACAAACACTATGGAACCACCAACGACCAGTGGGCCACTATTCTTGTGGAGGATGCACGGTTTGCAATCTCACGACCAACACAAAGGAGGTAAACATAGGCACCAACAATCCCTGGCAATTGCGAGAATTCAGCAACTGCAACACGGAGAATGTCGTGTACCTCTTAGCTTGCCCGTGTGATCTCAAGTATGTGGGCATGACCACAAGGAAAATAAAGGCCCGCATCAATGAGCACCGGAGCACTATTAGGTGCAAAATAAAACAACACTAAATTGACACGTCATTTCCTTGAGAAAAATCACAAGGACACAGACCTCAAGTGGGTAGTCCTGGAGGTTATGAAGAAACACAAATATGATCTAACAAAACCCCTACACATTAGGGAGCAACGATGGGTCTACCGCCTAGGATCGTGGGAAAGTGGGCTCAATGATGAAATCCCATGGCTGCAAATGGGACGTTAATTAATCTTCTTACGACACCATGTTCTGTAGATATTTTCCTCTATCTCTTAGCATCTTGGATGCATTCTGTGTACATTTCCTATATATTTGGTATACCGTGCTGTTCCAATACTAAGTCAGTGTGATCCCTGCCACTCGGTCGGTTTTACCAATATGCCTTTCCTAATAGGATTTAACGTAAATCCCCAGTTACTGGCGATTTGGTCATTGACCTTATTTAGAAAAATCCGCGTTCTTAATATCAGTACTTAACAGTCACTATACATCCTCTTCCCTTTTACCCACAATTTGCACTATTCATCCGGCTTCCTAGGCAACTAAGGTCTGTAGTAGGGTGCAAACCTGACAACATTGGGCCTTTTTTGGCTGTAGGGTTGAATTAAAACCCACGCTCTGGATCGGTATCTAGTGCTCAGGCAACTGTGCCGGTATTCGTTTTGCCTCTTCCCCATATTAGTGAGCTGCTACCTTCCTTTAAGTGTGAAGGGACGTTCGTCCCCCCTTATTATTCACACTATTCATCGGGTTTCTGGCTAATAGGTGTCTTTAAAAGGGTTCATACCTGCCATTACTGGGCCGTTTTTTTGCTCTAGAGTTGAAGATAAGCCCTCGCTCTGGTTGTATACCGTGTATACAAGGCAAGTGTGCTGGCACTCGGTTTACTTGTTCCCTATATGAATAGGCTACCACCTTCTTGCACGCATGTAGATACTTATTTGTAGAGGTATTTTAGGAGAGTGGCGCCTACCTTTTGGGTCATTTTTCATTTACCGCAGCACTTGGTTTTAGGCGCATGCGCTTACCTAGGCAGAATCTCATACTCACTGAGCATGCGCAGTGCGCGGCCATATTGAGATCAGGCGGTCCTCCGCTTAATAAACAGTGCGCTGTGTGACACCGCAACTCGCACACCTGGCAGCAATCTTCTTATGTTCCGCTCATTTCCTACTGATTAACCAATCAAGGGGGCACTATATATGCCAGAGCATCGGTTCCTTCATTTCACCATCGGGGAGGACCGGGAGCAGTCACCTAGGCGAATCGTGGGAAACTGTCCTTGATGCAGTAAGAGGTTGTATGGGTGTATGACTGACTGCTTCTCACATTGAAGTTTTTCACTTTTTCAGTGTGTTTGTAAACTGAGAGAACGGAACACTGTTTTATCGCATTCAATGACGCCTATTGCGGTGTTTGTGTTTTTCCTTTCAGGGTTTGACTACAGGGGTTTCCTCTCCCTTCCTCCCATGGGGCAAGTAGTTTTATTGCATAGAGTAAGATCAGTGAGATTTTATCTCACATTACCATTCTTGATGTGCGCACGCATAGAGTATCACATGTCACGCAATTAGTCACTCACAATTAGCTGAACCAGTGCATGTATTGTTTTCAGTGTGACCTAAGTATGATGTTACGTATTCTTTGGAATTTTGTATTACAAGCTTGAATTTAGAAGCCATCATTTACAGTGGAGAGTGACACAGGTCACACCCGCACAGTGGTATCTTCTAACCACGAGTTGGTAAGAACGGAGCCCCATTTTTGTGTTAAGGTCCTGATGAATGCCTTGGACCCTTCTGGGCCATCATGGCAGAAACATGTTGACCATTCTTATCATGGTTAGGGGACAATCAATTCCCCATATACCGTCCACCTATTTTAATATCATATAGTTACCATACACATTAAAAATCACAATTTGATAACTATAATGATTTTTAACCTCACTCACTTCTTTTTCTTACGGGCCCCCACTTAGTTTAGAAGTGCATCCCTGTCGTCAGGTGCATGCCTGCCGTCTATCAAACCAAGGTTTTAGAGGGCGAGGAATGGTCAATGATGAAGCATGACACCCGGTGGTGTGTGAGACCAGTCCGTCACATTTTGTGAGATGCTTTCACTCACAATTCGGTCCTAATTCCACAGTGGTCACTTTACTAGGAGCAGCTCTTGTTGTGGTTAACATTTGTTGTTGGAGGCTGCTAGCTCCTGGAACACCGCGCCTCTAGTTCCCTTCCCCATGTATTGACGTGGGCTCTATTGTGTTTATGAATAGTAAATCTTACCCTTCCGCAGTCCATTGCTTTCTCTACTGTTGCACAGAGTGGAGGGGGAATAACAAATTTAACCCCTCCGATGTCCAACACTTTCCATCCTGTTCCACAGACTTGAGTGGGAATCGTAAATTTAACCCCGCCGAAGTCCAACGCTTTCCCTACTGTTGCACAGACTGGAGTGGGATTAGTAAATCTTACCCCTCCGAAGATCAATGCTTTCCCTACTGTTGCACAGACTGGAGAGGGAATAGTAAATCTTACCGCTCCGAAGTCCAATGCTTTCCCTACTGTTACACAGACTTAACTGGGAATGATAAATGTAACCTCTCTGAAGTCCAACACTTTCCCCACTGTTGCGCTGTGAGGAGTGGTAATAATATATTTAACCCCTCTGAAGTCCTACAATTACTCAACTGCTGCATAAACTGGAGTGGGAATAATATATCTACTATTCTCAGCCTCTAATACAATTCCTGATATTGGTTAAATATATTGTTTACTAATAATTGTTTATCATTTTAATTTTATAGTATTTGTATATATTGTTATTCGTTTAAAAATGTTTACAATACTTTTTGTAAATGTGTCTATAGGTTTTTTTGATTTTATTTGTTTGGTAATTTTGATATTGTTTTGGAATTTAATTTTCAGTTTCATGTATATATGTATATATATACTTTTGGACATAGATGTGTGAATAAACCCATCTGTTGAATACTTCTGCCTTTGGAGTCTGTGCCTGTGGTGTTGCGCTGCTGCTGCTGCCGTAGCGGATACATTCCTGGGATTTTCGTGGATATCTATATATATATATATATATATATATATATATATATATATATATATATATATGGTCCAAAACAAAGTCCACCATACGCCGCACCACGCGTACCGGGCGGTGCAATCCTCCGCGGCAGGACCGGCCGCACTGTAAATCATTCTCGTAGTTGTCCCTCGAGCAAGGACGCCACTCCACAACATGTCCGTTTCATCTCCTGCCGCGGAGGATTGCACCGCCCAATAAATGAAAGGGTCTAAACGGGAATGAAACATACATCCCCGTGAATGGCACAACAGTCCTTTTGAAAATCAGCCGTGCCTTCTACTGTCTGTAGCCCACTGGAGGGCTGTGAAAGATTTTAATTGAACTGAGTTTAAGCAGGACCCACTGGAGGGTAAATATTAGTACCAAAACACTACGACTCCCAGCATACCATTGGGAAAATTCACTCACCAGAGAGGAGGAGCTGGGAATATGTTGAAAAGGAAGTGGATTGGTGATCTTGCTAATGCCAGTTAACCCCATGAAGAAGGAGAAAGGACTCTGAAACGCGTCGGGGAAAAGCGCTTACAGCAGATGAAAAGCCGTTGCCTTAATAAAGTTTCGAGATGAAATGGACATGTTGTGGAGTGGCGTCCTTGATCGAGGGACAACTACGAGAATGAATTACAGCGCAGCCGGTCCTGCCGCGGAGGATTGCACCGCCCAATAATTGAAAGGGTCTAAACAGGAATGAAACATACATCCCCGTGAATGGCACACCAGTCCTTTTGAAAATCAGCCGTGCCTTCTACTGTCTGTAGCCCACTGGAGGGCTGTGAAAGATTTTAATTGAACTGAGTTTAAGCAGGACCCACTGGAGGGTAAATATTAGTACCAAAACACTATAACTCCCAGCATACCATTGGGCAAAATCACTCACCAGAGAGGAGGAGCTGGGAATATGTTGAAAAGGAAGTGGATTGGTGATCCTGCTAATGCCAGTTAACCCCATGAAGAAGGAGAAAGGACTCCGAAACGCGTCGGGGAAAAGCGCTTACAGCAGATGAAAAGCTGGTTCCTTAATAAAGTTTCGAGATGAAACGGACATTTTGTGGAGTGGCGTCCTTGCTCGAGGGACAACTACGAGAATATATATATATATATATATATATATATATATATATATATATATATTATCTACTGGCGGTCGCCAGTAGATAGTTATAGTTACAACCTATTATCCATAGGAAATCCGCGACATTCTATTTGAAATAACTCTCTTGCCGGTTGACGTATCTTCGCGAAATTTTCAAACTTCGTGGGGCGCTCCGGTCCGCTCCTACCCTGAAAGTCTCGGGGTGATACGTCAAGCGGGGGCCGAGAAAAAGGGGGTCCCAAAACGCGTTTTCCCCATGCATTTTCCCATAGGAAACTTTAGACACGGCTACAGCCCAAACTGCTGAACGGAATTACACCAAATTTGGCAAAGAGGTAGTTCTTGGTTCAGAAAGAACCCTTTTGTTAAATGGTGTAAATCCGTTCAGTAGTTGCTGAGAAAATGAAAAGTAAAAAGTTAGTGATATCTAGGGACGAGTAGGGTCCGCGTACCCTCCCGATCACGAGCTGCATGTTAATTGGCTGTCAGCTGGCTGTCAACATTCCGATTCAGGAAATGTTGGCAGCCATTTTGTCCCTCGGTAGAACCGAGGGACAGAAACAAGTGCGCAAAGCGCACAAAGGGGGCAGGGTAGAAACACCCTGACCCCTAGGTTTGCTCAGGGGTCCCACAAGGACCCCCTGGGCAAAAAATTTTTTTTTTTTTAAAAATCGGCAGGATGCGCTCAGGGTGCGCGAATCCTGCTGAAAAAAAAAAATCGAAGCGCGGTCTCCGCGCTCGATGTAACTGGCCCCGGGTGGGCCAAGTCCCGGGGGCATGCTGGGGGGGTTAATTTTATGTGTGGGGGCCTCTAAGGGCCTCCAAGCCCCGGGGACCACCACCCCGGGGCTTTATGTACAATGGTGCGGGAGGGCTCTGAGCCCTCCCGCAGCCCCGGGGACCACCACCTCCCGGGGCTTCTTTTTAATTAAAAACCTGTGTGGGGGCTCCAGCCCCCACACGCCCGGGACCACCACCTCCCCGGGGCACTAAGAAAAATTACAATGGGGGTCCGTTTGGACCCCCAGAGCCCCGAGGACCACCACCTCCCGGGGCTGTGCACTGAATGGGAGGGGGCCGCGCGGCCCCCTCCTGGAGTCCCTTGATGGCCCTGGGGACCACCACCCCCAGGGCCGGCTCCTGCAGTGTCCCGGGGTGCCTACCCCGGGACACTGCTGTTTGCAATGACAGGACGGGAGCCTCGCGGCTCTTCATTGCAAACTTGCTTTGGATATTGGAAGAGAGAGCAGGAAACCTGCTCTCTCTTCCAATATCCAAAGCCGATTGCTTTTCCACATGGGGAGCTGCATCTTAGCAGCTCCCCATGTGTAGAGCAATGCCGGCTCCCGTAGGACACGGGAGCCGGCGGGACTGTGGGGGTATTGGGGACCCCCACAGTCCCCAATGAGAGGGCCAGCCCCGGGGGATGGGGTCCCCGGGGCAAGTAGTGGCCCGGGAGGGGGCCACGCGGCCCCCTCCCCAAAAAAAAAAAAAAAAACGATCGGGCCCGCAGGCCCCGCCCCTTCCTTCACCACTCTGCAAACGCGCCCCTGGCGCGTTTGCAGAGGGGGAACGAATCCCCTAGAATACTGGGGTCCCTGGGGCCAACTAGCCCACCAGGAACCTCCAGTATGCGCCAGGGGCTGCCTTGCAGAGAGGTGTACAGAGGCCACGCCCCTTTTACACCTCTCTGCAACGCAGCTCTATGGCGCTTTTGGAGGTATATGGTGGGCTAGTTGCACCCCAGGGACCCTCAGGATTCAAGGGGAGTTAATCCCCCGACTTAAAACGCGCCACGGGGCGTGTTTGCACAGTGGTGAAGGGAGGGGCGGGGCTTCAGGTGACATGTGTGCAAACAGGCCCCGTGGCGCGTTTTAAGATGGGGAATTAAATCCTCTTCAATCCTGAGGGTCCCTGGGGCCAACTAGCCCAACAGGTACGTCCAGAAAGCGCCACAGAGCTGCGTTGCAGAGAGGTGTAAAAAGGGTGTGGCCTCTGTACATGTCTCTGCAACGCAGCCCCTGGCGCATACTGGAGGTTCCTGGTGTGCTAGTTGGCCCGTAGGGACCCTCATGATTCAAGGGGACTTAATCCCCCAACTTAAAACGCACCACGGGGCGCGTTTGCACAGATGTCACCTCAGGCCCCGCCCCCTCCCTTCACCATTGTGCAAATATTCCTCTAAAATCAGCCGAAATCCGAATTCCGATTTACTCACCTGTTATCAGGAGAGACCTCAGTGCTGCATCTTTCAGCCCAGTACTGATCCTCAAAAGTAATTTTAACCGTACTTACCGGTAACTTGAATTTCCTTCATAGGCTAACTTTGCTTGTTTTCACTTGGAAATTCTTCTAAGTGTGGAGTTTTGGAACTTTAAAATATTCCTCTAAAATCAGCCGAAATACGAATTCCGATTTACTCACCTGTTATCAGGAGAGACCTCAGTGCTGCATCTTTCAGCCCAGTACTGATCCTCAAAAGTAATTTTAACCGTACTTACCAGTAACTTGAATTTCCTTCCATAGGATATCATTGACTGCTTTTTGCTGAAAAAGTTTCTAAGTGTTGATTTTTGAAACATACAAATATTCCTCTAAAATCAGCCGAAATCCGAATTCAGATTTACTCACCTGTTATCAGGAGAGACCTCAGTGCTGCATCTTTCAGCCCAGTACTGGTCCTGAAAAGTAATTTTAACCGTACTTACCAGTAACTTGAATTTCCTTACATAGGCTAACATTGACTGGTTTCACTTGGAAATTCTTCTAAGTGTGGAGTTTTGGAACTTTAAAATATTCCTCTAAAATCAGCCGAAATACGAATTCCGATTTACTCACCTGTTATCAGGAGAGACCTCAGTGCTGCATCTTTCAGCCCAGTACTGATCCTGAAAAGTAATTTTAACCGTACTTACCGGTAACTTGAATTTCCTTCATAGGCTAACATTGACTGGTTTCACTTGGAAATTCTTCTAAGTGTGGAGTTTTGGAACTTTAAAATATTCCTCTAAAATCAGCCGAAATACGAATTCCGATTTACTCACCTGTTATCAGGAGAGACCTCAGTGCTGCATCTTTTAGCCCAGTACTGATCCTCAAAAGTAATTTTAACCGTACTTACCGGTAACTTGAATTTCCTTCATAGGCTAACATTGACTGGTTTCACTTGGAAATTCTTCTAAGTGTGGAGTTTTGGAACTTTAAAATATTCCTCTAAAATCAGCCGAAATACGAATTCCGATTTACTCACCTGTTATCAGGAGAGACCTCAGTGCTGCATCTTTCAGCCCAGTACTGATACTCAAAAGTAATTTTAACCGTACTTACCAGTAACTTGAATTTCCTTCCATAGGATATCATTGCCTGCTTTTTGCTGAAAAAGTTTCTAAGTGTTGATTTTTGAAACATACAAATATTCCTCTAAAATCAGCCGAAATACGAATTCCGATTTACTCACCTGTTATAAGGAGAGACCTCAGTGCTGTATCTTTCAGCCCAGTACTGGTCCTGAAAAGTAATTTTAACCGTACTTACCAGTAACTTATATTTTCTTCCATAGGAATCCATGGTCTGGTTTTCAGCAGAAAAGTTTCAAAGTGTCGATTTTCACAAACTACAAATATTCCTTAAAAATCGCCTGTATGACTTAAACGCATTCTTTCAACTGTTTACAGGAGATGCACCAGTGCTGGATCCAGGATCCAACACTGAGTAAGAAAAAGTAACGATAACAGTTTTTACCTGCTAAGTGAATTTCCTTCCATAGGATAACATTGGTGATTCTATGAGAAAAAGTTTCTAAGTGTCAACTTTTAAAATACAATAATATTCCTTAAAAATCACGACTGTAACCAAAACGCTTTTACTCAACTGTTTACAGGAGATGTACCAGGACTGAATCTAGGATCCAGTCCTGTGGTTAGAAAAGTAATCCATAAAGTAACTAATTGCATTTAACTAGAAATTCACATTGAGCTGAATGTTGCATTGTGTTTGAAAATGTGTTGCCCATTGCAACAACTGTAACTACTGTACTTAAAAGTCTATTGCCTGTGTGCAAAGTATTTAAACTAAAGTAATTCATTCTGAGAAAGTATTTTTTGTAATGTAATGTATAATGTAATTACAATGTAATTTAAAAAATAAAATATGTAAAAGAAATTGTTTCTAAAAATGTAGTAAATCAGTATGAAAAAAATTAATATAAAAATTAATACATTTAAAAATTGTCATTTAAAAAACCTTTGAAATTCACTGTAAAAACCGTAGGTTTCAGGCACGTTATAGTTACAAATTAGCATTTTAAAAATCTTTGAAATTCACTGAAAGACCATAGGTTTCAGACACGTTATAGTTAGAAATTCGCATTTAAAAACCTTTGAAATTCACTGAAAAAACCAGAGGTTTTAGGGACAGTTATAGTTAGTTGGACATTGCACTCGTACAAAACCCGTGAAATTCCCCGTTATAGTTAGTTCAGCTAACTATAACTCGCGCCCCGCAATGCACTGCTGATGACGTCACATATTACATCACTCATGACATGGTCAGTGACATCACTGATGACATCACTGATGACATCTCAAATGACATCACTGATGACATCATCCACGTGATAATCTGATGCAGCTCCTCACACCCTAATATAACCTTTGAAACACCCAATCTAAATTACAGAGTGCCATTCGCAAAACCATAGACACTCCAACACCAATAACTACATACCCACTCACTGATTCTTAGGTCTACACACACACATCCACTCACTCACCCGTACAGTCACTCATACTTATGGTCACTCAGTACAGGACTATCATATGCACTCTTACTCCTATATAGACACTCAAACACCGCCACTCATCCATAGAGGTACTCACACACCTAGTCAGTCATGCAAATAATTAAACACACTGCCATTTACTCACCTATACAGTTATACACACACCAGCTCACTTAATCATACAAATACTAGCACATTGTTACGCTCTTATACAATCACTGATACAAGCACACAATCATCCATACAGCCACTATCACAATCACTCACTCTTGCTTATAGCTATTTATATACTCCAACACACATATATACTGCCTTTCACATATGTAGTTACTCACACATGTACCACTGGGACATACATTCACTCACTAACACACTCTTACACACACTTACCCACCCATACAGTCTATCACAGATGCACTCTTGAAACCATCCACCCAGTGAATCACCCACTCACACATCTATGCACAGTCGCACACACCCCATCCACACAAACACTCAGGCACCCATACAGATACTCATAGAACCAATCAATAACCCATATAGACACTCATGTAGCTATTCACAAATCCATGCATCCACTTACACACCAACAGACGGATACAGACATTCACACAGTTTAGTCACTAACCCATGCATTCAGTAAGATACGTTTAATCACTCACTTGTAGAGTCAGTCACGCACGTACTAAATCATCCATTCAGACACTTATACACCCACTCATTCTTCAATACGCCTTTCCCTATATATATTAAACATATTTAAACTTTACAGAAACACACAGTCACTGGATGATGTCATCAGTGATGTCATTTGAGATGTCATCAGTGATGTCATCAGTGATGTCACTGACCATGTCATGAGTGATGTAATATGTGACGTCATCAGCAGTGCATTGCGGGCGCGAGTTATAGTTAGCTGAACTAACTATAACGGGGAATTTCACGGGTTTTGTACGAGTGCAATGTCCAACTAACTATAACTGTCCCTAAAACCTCTGGTTTTTTCAGTGAATTTCAAAGGTTTTTTAAATGCGAATTTCTAACTATAACGTGTCTGAAACCTATGGTCTTTCAGTGAATATATATATATATATATATATATATATGTATCAATTTTCCAGCTTTGCAATCCTTTTTTTTCCCAGGAACTCGCAAAAAGAGAAACGGACTCCAATTTCTTCGTGCCAGTTTATTTTAAGTGCATAAATGTTGCCATGACGCGTTTCGGGCTCTGAAGCCCTTGATCATATGATATATATATATAACATGCCTTTTATAGTAGTAAATTTAAAGAATTAATGTAAAATATATATTTTTCATATTTTTATTCATATATGTATATTTATATACACACACACACACACACACATATATATGCATGGGTTTTTATAATTCTATATTAGTGTTGTTTATTTAATAAACATTATATTAATGGTATATAATAAAATAATTAAGATTTACTTCTTTAAACTATATATGTGTACATATATATATATTTATATATATATATATAACATGCCTTTTATAGTAGTAAATTTAAAGAATTAATGTAAAATATATATTTTTCATATTTTTATTCATATATGTATATTTATATACACACACACACACACATATATATGCATGTGTTTTTATAATTCTATATTAGTGTTGTTTATTTAATAAACATTATATTAATGGTATATAATAAAAATAATTAAGATTTACTTCTTTAAACTATATATGTGTACATATATATATATATATCCCAAAAAATCTGCCTTGTTTCCCTTTCACTCCTTCGTTGGAAAAAGCAGGCACGGACCACAAGATGAGTGCTTCAAATTATTTAATCAGCATCGGCCATAACGCGTTTCGGTCCAGCCGGACCTTGATCACATGACAACGCTTATGCTTTTTTTCCACCCTTTTAAAGTGACTTGTGCCTCCAGCCATTGGACAATTCGAATAGACATAAAAAGCATACTATATAGGATACATTTCATTCAATAATACACCAAGTAAAAGCAGGAAAAAACCTCCACAGTTTAAAATTACTTATTCAGGTTGCAAAATACTTTGTTAAATACAAATATAACTTTATCATAAAAGTTTATAAATTATTTATGTACATGAAATATATAAATAGTATCAAATATAAAATACCATAAAAACAGATTCATTTCATGACTTCAATTTTAAACAAATTCATAGATAAATATTCATTTAAAATTTGTAGTAAAAAAGGGGCCTGACATAATTCAAAACTGTTTCTTTTTCCATAAAATACAAGCTTAAATGCTGAGTTTACTTGGTGCAGCAATGTCCTGAATCCCTTAGGATGCGTTTTTATCTTGTCTTGGGCTCCCCCAGATTTTGTCTATTCCCAGTCTCTGGCCTAATTATTTAAAGTGAAAGTGCTACATAATATATTAAAATCCCCTTCACCAAAATCAATACTTTAAAACCATGATTGTTACACTGTTCCACTATTCTCTTTAGGTGTTGAATATAAAAAACCACTATACCTGTGGTTAAGGTCGGTCAGGCGGCCTACTGTTTTCCTTGTTTAAATACAGATTACAATACAATTTGATTTTCTCCTCAAGTTAACTTAAAATGAGCTGTGATGCGGTTAAACTGTAAGTTTTGATTTCACAGTTAGTTGTAAAAACCTGGCAAAATATAAATCGTGTTAGTTTAAAGGCATGTGTGGAGGTCTTCGGTCGTGTTGAGACCTCCTGGGGCTTTGCTTTTGAGATTCAGTATATACCTTGTTTCTAACTTTCTAAGTTGCCCTTCTCTATCTCCACCTCTTCTATTCATGGGAATGGAGTCAATCAAATAATAAGAGAGGTCCTTTAGGTTGCTTTGATGCACGTCCCTAAAATGCCTTGCAACTGGATACGTTTGATCATTGTTATTAATTGCTCTAATATGTTGCAAAATTCGTTTGTGCGCGGGAAGTTTGGTACTACCCACATATTTAAGATTGCAAGAGCACTCTAAAATGTAAATGGCATATTCGGTTTTGCAATTCAGTGGTTTATTGATGTTAAAAACTTTATCACTGAACGCCAGCTTATATGTTTTCATATTAGTGCCATTTTGGCATGCCTTGCAGTTTTTGCATTTCGTAAATCCATTTTGCTGCCACCATTTTCTCTGTTCTTGTATTTCGGGACTGCTGCTAACTAGGCTATTATGCATTGAAGGTGCTCTCCTATAAGTCACACCTAAATATGGTGGTAGTGTGTCACCTATTACTGGGTCACTCTTCACGATTTGCCAGTTGCGTTGCATGATGTTTTTAATTTCTCTGTGTTGAGCATTGTAAGCAAGTATTAACCTAACTTCGGGTTCTTGTGACTGAGTAATGTTATCACCGCTCTTTTTTGTTTGTAATAACAGAGATCTGTCTTTCATGTTGGATTTAGTTATGGCTGCTTCTATTGTCTTTTTAGAGTACCCCCGTGCTAAGAATCTTTTTTTACTCTTTTGTTGAGCAGCAATTAAATCAACCGGGCTACTACACACTCTTTTTAATCTTATCATTTCCCCATAGGGGATACTTTCAATTAGGTGTCTGGGATGAAAGCTGCTGGAGTGCAATACCGCATTTCCAGCCGTCTCCTTTCTGTGAATTTTAGTTTCGATGTTATTGTTCTCTATATACAGTTCCACATCTAGGAAGCAAATGTTACTTTCACTAATGGTAGAAGTGAATTTTAGATTGACACTATTTCTGTTAATAGCTGTTACAAAGTCATTGGCTTCCTCCACCGTTCCTTCCCATACAATGAACAAATCATCAATGAAACGGTAAAGTGCCTTCACATTCTTCTCCATGTAACCTTTATGTGATACCTCCAGGACCAGCTCCTCCAACCAGCCCATGAACAAACAGGCATAGCTGGGAGAAAAGCTGGCCCCCAATGCCACTCCCCGCATTTGCTGATAATACGTTTTATCAAATAAAAAAACATTATTATAAAGACAGAAACTGATCAAATTTATCAGCATCATGCTATGTGGGGACAAGATAGTATCATTAGTTCTTAAATAGAATTCAAGGGCACGTAGCCCATCTTTGTGGTTAATA
This sequence comes from Calotriton arnoldi, assembly GCA_963921515.1. Lineage (NCBI taxonomy): Eukaryota > Metazoa > Chordata > Amphibia > Caudata > Salamandridae > Calotriton > Calotriton arnoldi. Next base: position 31,712 of record CAWUFW010011584.1, on the reverse strand, counting down.
CATGTATATAACGACACGACATCTAAAGTCATTAGTAAATAATTCTTCTTCCAACCAAAATCCTTCAATTTGGAAATAAAATCACTCGTGTCTCTTATGTAGGACGGAAGATTTTTAACTAAATCCTGTAAAAAATAGTCAGCATATATTGAAGCATTTTCCAAGAGGCTTTTTTGGGCCGATATGATCGGTCTTCCTGGAGGTTTTGTAGTGCTTTTATGAATTTTTGGAATAAAATAAATGTTCGGTATCTTGGGATTATCATTCCTGATAAATTTATATTCGTCGGTAGTTAATAGTCCCGCACTTTTCCAGGCTACCAGTTTACTATAAAAATCATTATATATTCCCTTTAATGCTAGGAAGTTGCTTGTGCGGTAGCATTCCCTGTCGTTTAATTGAGACATAGCCTCCTCGACATAATCCTTTTTTGTCCATAAAACCACATTTCCTCCTTTGTCTGAGCCTCGCACAATAATGTTTTCATTTTTTTGGAGTTTAGATATCAACTGATGGTACTGAAGATTTTTGTTGCTCTTTCTTTGTTTTTGATTTTGTATTTTTGAATTTAATTTCTTTATTTCCTGTACCACATTCTCATTAAAAATGTCAATTCCATCCCTCATCATAATTGGTGTAAAAGTCGATTTTTTCTTGAAAGGGGTTTTCTTCCCTATTTCCCTTGATATTACAGCCAGGCTTGTACTTTGGCTACTGGTTTCATATGATTCTTTCTGTAAGGCCACCAAGGTATCGAGGAGATTTTGCTCCATTGAATTAGCTTGTCCCTGGACAGATTGTTCTTCATTATTGGCCTTATCATTGGTTTTGGCTTGTTGTACCACGAGTTGGTAAGAACGGAGCCCCATTTTTGTGTTAAGGTCCTGATGAATGCCTTGGACCCTTCTGGGCCATCATGGCAGAAACATGTTGACCATTCTTATCACGGTTAGGGGACAATCAATTCCCCATATACCGTCCACCTATTTTAATATCATATAGTTACCATACACATTAAAAATCACAATTTGATAACTATAATGATTTTTAACCTCACTCACTTCTTTTTCTTACGGGCCCCCACTTAGTTTAGAAGTGCATCCCTGTCGTCAGGTGCATGCCTGCCGTCTATCAAACCAAGGTTTTAGAGGGCGAGGAATGGTCAATGATGAAGCATGACACCCGGTGGTGTGTGAGACCAGTCCGTCACATTTTGTGAGATGCTTTCACTCACAATTCGGTCCTAATTCCACAGTGGTCACTATACTAGGAGCAGCTCTTGTTGTGGTTAACATTTGTTGTTGGAGGCTGCTAGCTCCTGGAACACCGCGCCTCTAGTTCCCTTCCCCATGTATTGACATGGGCTCTATTGTGTTTATGAATAGTAAATCTTACCCTTCCGCAGTCCATTGCTTTCCCTACTGTTGCACAGAGTGGAGGGGAAATAACAAATTTAACCCCTCCGATGTCCAACACTTTCCATCCTGTTCCACAGACTTGAGTGGGAATCGTAAATTTAACCCCGCCGAAGTCCAACGCTTTCCCTACTGTTGCGCAGACTGGAGTGGGATTAGTAAATCTTACCCCTCCGAAGATCAATGCTTTCCCTACTGTTGCACAGACTGGAGAGGGAATAGTAAATCTTACCGCTCCGAAGTCCAATGCTTTCCCTACTGTTACACAGACTTAACTGGGAATGATAAATGTAACCTCTCTGAAGTCCAACACTTTCCCCACTGTTGCGCTGTGAGGAGTGGTAATAATATATTTAACCCCTCTGAAGTCCTACAATTACTCAACTGCTGCATAAACTAGAGTGGGAATAATATATCTACTATTCTCAGCCTCTAATACAATTCCTGATATTGGTTAAATATATTGTTTACTAATAATTGTTTATCATTTTAATTTTATAGCATTTGTATATATTGTTATTCGTTTTAAAATGTTTACAATACTTTTTGTAAATGTGTCTATAGGTTTTTTTGATTTTATTTGTTTGGTAATTTTGATATTGTTTTGGAATTTAATTTTCAGTTTCATGTATATATGTATATATATATATATATATATATATATATATGGTCCAAAACAAAGTCCACCATACGCCGCACCACGGGTACCGGGCGGTGCAATCCTCCGCGGCAGGACCGGCCGCACTGTAAATCATTCTCGTAGTTGTCCCTCGAGCAAGGACGCCACTCCACAACATGTCCGTTTCATCTCCTGCCGCGGAGGATTGCACCGCCCAATAAATGAAAGGGTCTAAACGGGAATGAAACATACATCCCCGTGAATGGCACAACAGTCCTTTTGAAAATCAGCCGTGCCTTCTACTGTCTGTAGCCCACTGGAGGGCTGTGAAAGATTTTAATTGAACTGAGTTTAAGCAGGACCCACTGGAGGGTAAATATTAGTACCAAAACACTACGACTCTCAGCATACCATTGGGAAAATTCACTCACCAGAGAGGAGGAGCTGGGAATATGTTGAAAAGGAAGTGGATTGGTGATCTTGCTAATGCCAGTTAACCCCATGAAGAAGGAGAAAGGACTCTGAAACGCGTCGAGGAAAAGCGCTTACAGCAGATGAAAAGCCGGTGCCTTAATAAAGTTTCGAGATGAAACGGACATGTTGTGGAGTGGCGTCCTTGCTCGAGGGACAACTACGAGAATGAATTACAGCGCAGCCGGTCCTGACGCGGAGGATTGCACCGCCCAATAAATGAAAGGGTCTAAACAGGAATGAAACATACATCCCCGTGAATGGCACAACAGTCCTTTTGAAAATCAGCCGTGCCTTCTACTGTCTGTAGCCCACTGGAGGGCTGTGAAAGATTTTAATTGAACTGAGTTTAAGCAGGACCCACTGGAGGGTAAATATTAGTACCAAAACACTATAACTCCCAGCATACCATTGGGCAAAATCACTCACCAGAGAGGAGGAGCTGGGAATATGTTGAAAAGGAAGTGGATTGGTGATCCTGCTAATGCCAGTTAACCCCATGAAGAAGGAGAAAGGACTCCGAAACGCGTCGGGGAAAAGCGCTTACAGCAGATGAAAAGCTGGTTCCTTAATAAAGTTTCGAGATGAAACGGACATGTTGTGGAGTGGCGTCCTTGCTCGAGGGACAACTACGAGAATATATATATATATATATATATATATATATATATATATATATATATATATATATATATATGTATCAATTTTCCAGCTTTGCAATCCTTTTTTTCCCCAGGAACTCGCAAAAAGAGAAACGGACTCCAATTTCTTCGTGCCAGTTTATTTTAAGTGCATAAATGTTGCCATGACACGTTTCGGGCTCTGAAGCCCTTGATCATATGATATATATATATAACATGCCTTTTATAGTAGTACATTTAAAGAATTAATGTAAAATATATATTTTTCATATTTTTATTCATATATGTATATTTATATACACACACACACACACACATATATATGCATGGGTTTTTATAATTCTATATTAGTGTTGTTTATTTAATAAACATTATATTAATGGTATATAATAAAATAATTAAGATTTACTTCTTTAAACTATATATGTGTACATATATATATATATATATATATATATATATATATATATATATATATATATATATATATATATATAACATGCCTTTTATAGTAGTAAATTTAAAGAATTAATGTAAAATATATATTTTTCATATTTTTATTCATATATGTATATTTATATACACACACACACACACATATATATGCATGTGTTTTTATAATTCTATATTAGTGTTGTTTATTTAATAAACATTATATTAATGGTATATAATAAAAATAATTAAGATTTACTTCTTTAAACTATATATGTGTACATATATATATATATATAACATGCCTTTTATAGTAGTACTTTTAAAGAATTAATGTAAAATATATATTTTTCATATTTTTATTCATATATGTATATTTATATACACACACACATATATATGCATGTGTTTTTATAATTCTATATTAGTGTTGTTTATTTAATAAACATTATATTAATGGTATATAATAAAATAATTAAGATTTACTTCGTTAAACTATATATGTGTACATATATATATATATATATATATATATTATCTACTGGCGGTCGCCAGTAGATAGTTATAGTTAGGACCTTTATCCATAGGAAATCCGCAACATTCTATTCCCAATAGGTTTGGCGTCGTTTGACGAATCATCGCGAAATTTTCAAAACTAGTGGGGCGCTCCGGTCCGCTCCTGTCTTGAAAGTTTCGGGGTGATTCATCAAGCGGCGGCCGAGAAAAAAGGGGGGTTCCAAAACGCGTTTTGTTTTCTCCATGTTAATTCCCATAGGAAATTTTAGCCACGGCTACAGCCCGAACTGCTGAACGGAATTACACCAAATTTTGCAAAAAGGTAGCGCTTGGTTCAGAAAGCGACCTTTTTTTTAAATGGTGTAAATCCGTTCAGTAGTTGCGGAGAAATTCAAAAAATAAGAGTGAAAAAATCAATTTCCCATAGGAAACTTTATGCAAGGCTACAGCAAAAACTGCTGAACGGAATTACACCAAATTTGGCAAAAAGGTAGTGCTTGGTTCAGAAAGCACCCTTTTGAAAAATCCGTTCAGTAGTTGCTGAGAAAATCCAAAATAAAAGTTTCGATATCTATGGCCGCGGTGGATCCGCGCACCCTCCCGACCACAAGCTGCATGCTAATTGGCTGTCAACACTCCAAACCAGGAAGTGTTGGTAGCCATCTTGTCCCTCGGTAGAACTGAGGGACAAGAAAAGACAAAAACAAGGGCGCAAACGCAAAAAGGGGGCAAGGTAGAAACACCCTGACCCCCTAGGCCTGCTCAGGGGGTCCTACAAGGACCCCCAGGGCCAAAATAAAAATAAAAAATTTAAAAATCGGCAAAAACGCGCTGGGTGCGCGGATCCTGCCGATAAAAAAAAAAACGAAGCGCGGGCTCCCGCGCTTTGTGGTTAATTGGCCCCCGGGTGGGCCAAGTCCCGGGGGCATGCGGGGATCATTAATAATTATATGGGGGGGCCTCTAAGGCCCCCCCAAGCCCCGGGGACCACCACCCCCCGGGGCTTTAAACAAAATGGTGCGGGAGGGCTCTGAGCCCTCCCGCAGCCCCGGGAACTGCCACCCCCTGGGGCTTCTTTAAAAAAAAAAAAAAATTACCTGTGTGGGGGGCTCGAGCCCCCCCACACACCCCGGGGACCGCCACCTCCCCGGGGCACTAAATATTTCAATATGGGGGTCCGTTACGGACCCCCGAGCCCCGGGAACCACCACCTCCCCGGGGCTGTGCATTGGTTGGGTGGGGGGCCGCGCAGCCCCCCTCCTGGAGCCCTTGATGGCCCTGGGGACCACCACCCCCCAGGGCCGGCTCCTGCAGTGTCCCGGGGTGCCTACCCCAAGGACACTGTAGTTTGCTATGACAGGACGGGAGCCTCGTGGCTCCCGTCCTGTCATAGCAAACTGCTTTGGTTTTTGGAAGAGATAGCAGGAAACCTGCTCTCTCTTCCAAAAACCAAAGCCTATTGCTTTTCCACACGGGAAGCTGCATCTTAGCAGCTCCCCATGTGGAAAAGCAATGCCGGCTCCCGAGGGACGCGGGGAGCCGGCGGGACCGTGGGGGGATTGGGGACCCCCCACGATCCCCAACGGAGAGGGCCAGCCCCGGGGGATGGGGTCCCCGGGGCAAGTAGTGGCCCGGGAGGGGGGCCACACGGCCCCCCTCCCCCCCAAAAAAAATAATTAAAAAAAAAAAGAAAAAGAAAGGCCTGCCCCAGGGGATGGGGTCCCCGGGGAAAAGGAGGCCTGAGGTGTGGGGTCACGCAGCCCCCCTCCTTAAAAAAATAATAAAAAGAGTGGCCATGCCCCGGGGGATGGGGTCCCCGGGGCCGGAATCGGCCACAAGAGGGGGGCCACGCGTCCCCCTTCCCGTTTTTTTTAAATGAAAAAAAAGGGGTAAGGCCCTGGGGGATGGGGTCCCCAGGGCCCAAAACAAGGAAAAAGGAAGGGGGGCCACACAGCCCCCCTTCGAGAAAAAACAAAAACGATTGTGCCGCAGGCCCCGCCCCCTTCCTTTACCACTCTGCAAACGCGCCCCCTGGCGCGTTTGCAGAGGGGGAACAAATTCCCCTTGGCGCGTTGCAGAGAGGTGTACAGAGGCCACGCCCCTTTTTACACCTCTCTGCAACGCAGCTCTGTGGCGCTTACTGGAGGTACCTGGTGGGTTAGTTGGACCCCAGGGACCCTCAGGATTCAAGGGGACTTAATCCCCCAACTTAAAACACACCACGGGGCGCGTTTGCACAGTGGTGAAGGGAGGGGGCGGGGCTTCAGGTGACATGTGTGCAAACAGGCCCCCTGGCGAGTTTTAAGATGGGGAATTAAATCCCCTTCAATCCTGAGGGTCCCTGGGGGCCAACTAGCTGACCAGGTACCTCCAGTAAGCGCCACGGAGCTGCGTTGCAGAGTGTTCTAAAAAGGGTCGTGGCCTCTGAACACCTCTCTGCAACGCAGCTCTCTGGCGCATACTGGAGGTATCTGGTGGGCCAGTTGGCCCCTTGGGACCCTCGGGATTGAGGAGGAATTAATTCTCCAACTTAAAACGCGCCACAGGGCGTGTTTGCAGACATGTCACCTCAGGCCCCACCCCCTTCCTTCACCATTGTGCAAATATTCCTCTAAAATCAGCCGAACTACGAATTCCGATTTACTCACCTGTTATCAGGAGAGACCTCAGTGCTACATCTTTGAGCCCAGTACTGATCCTGAAAAGTAATTTTAACCGTACTTACCAGTAACTTGAATTTCCTTCCATAGGCTAACATTGACTGGTTTCACTTGGAAATTCTTCTAAGTGTGGAGTTTTGGAACTTTATAATATTCCTCTAAAATCAGCCGAACTACGAATTCCGATTTACTCACCTGTTATCAGGAGAGACCTCAGTGCTGCATCTTTTAGCCCAGCACTGACCCTGAAAAGTAATTCTAACTGTACTTACCAGTAACTTGTATTTCCTTCCATAGGAATCCATTGTCTGGTTTTCAGCAGAAAAGTTTCAGTGTCGATTTTCACAAACTACAAATATTCCTTAAAAATCGCCTGTATGACTTAAACGCATTCTTTCAATTGTTTACAGGAGATGCACCAGTGCTGGATCCAGGATCCACCACTGAGTAAGAAAAAGTAACGATAACACTACTTACCTGCTAAGTGAATTTCCTCCCATAGGATAACATTGGTGATTCTATGTGAAAAAGTTTCTGTCAAGTTTTAAAATACAATAATATTCCTTAAAAATCACTACTGTAACCAAAACGCTTTTACTCAACTGTTTACAGGAGATGTCCCAGGACTGAATCTAGGATCCAGTCCTGTGGTTAGAAAAGTAATCCATAAAGTAACTAATTGCATTTAACTAAAAATTCACATTGAGCTCAATGTTGCATTGTGTTTGAAATTGTGTTGCCCATTGCAACAACTGTAACTACTGTACTTAAAAGTCTATTGCCTATTTGCAAAGTATTTAAACTAAAGTAATTCATTCTGAGAAAGTATATTTTGTAATGTAATGTATAATGTAATTACAATGTAATTTAAAAAATAAAATATCTAAAAATAAATAGTTTAAAAAAATGTAGTAAATCAGTATCAAAAAAATAAATATAACAATTAATACATTTAAAAATTGTCATTTACAAACCTTTGAAATTCACTGAAAAAAACCATAGGTTTCAGACATGTTATAGTTAGGAATTAGCATTTAAAAAACCTTTGAAATTCACTGAAAAAACCATAGGTTTCAGGCACGTTATAGTTAGAAATTAGCATTTAAAAACCTTTCAAATCCACTGAAAAAACCATAGGTTTCAGGCACGTTATAGTTAGAAATTAGCATTTAAAAAACCTTTGAAATTCACTGAAAAAACCATAGGTTTCAGACACGTTATAGTTAGAAATTAGCATTTAAAAAACCTTTGGAATTCACTGAAAAAACCATAGGTTTCAGACACGTTATAGTTAGAAATTTGCATTTAAAAAACCTTACAAATTCACTGAAAAAAACATAGGTTTTAGGGACAGTTATAGTTAGTTGGACATTGCACTCGTACAAAACCTGTGAAATTCCCCGTTATAGTTAGTTCAGCTAACTATAACTCGCGCCCGCAATGCACTGCTGATGACGTCACATATTACATCACTCATGACATGGTCAGTGACATCACTGATGACATCACTGATGACATCTCAAATGACATCACTGATGACATCACTGATGACATCATCCACGTGATAATCTGATGCACCTCCTCACACCCTAATATAACCTTTGATACACCCACTCTAAATTACAGACTGCCATTCGCAAAACCATAGACACTCCAACACCAATAACTACATACCCACTCATTGATTCTTAGGTCTACACACACATCCACTCACTCACCTGTACAGTCACTCATACTTACGGTCACTCAGTACAGGACTATCATATGCACTCATACTCCTATATAGACACTCAAACACCGCCACTCATCTATAGAGGTACTCACACACCTAGTCAGTCATGCAAATAATTAAACACACTGCCATTTACTCACCTATACAGTTATACACACACCAGCTCACTTACTCATACAAATACTAGCACATTCTTACGCTCTTATACAATCACTGATGCAAGCACACACTCATCCATACAGTCACTCTCACAATCACACACTCTAGCTTATAGCTATTTATATACTCCAACACACATTTATACTGCCTTTCACATATGTAGTTACTCACACATGTACCACTGGGACATACATTCACTCACTAATACACTCTTACACACACTTACCCACCCATACAGTCTATCACAGATGCACTCTTGAAACCATCCACCCAGTGAATCACCCACTCACACTTCTATGCACAGAGTTGCACCCACCCCACCCACACAAACACTCAGGCACCCATACAGATACTCAGACAACCAATCAATAACTCATATAGACACTCATGTAGCTATTCACAAACCCATGCAGCCACTTACACAGCAACAGACAGACGGATACAGACATTCACCCAGTTTAGTCACTAACCCATGCATTCAGTAAGATCCGTTTAATCACTCACTTATAGAGTTAGTCATGCACCTACTAAATCATCCATACAGACACTTATACACCCACTCATTCTTCAATACGCCTTTCCCTATATATATTAAAAATATTTAAACTTTACAGAAACACTCAGTCACTGCATGATGTCATCAGTGATGACATCAGTGATGTCACTGACCATGTCATGAGTGATGTAATATGTGACGTCATCAGCAGTGCATTGCGGGGGCGCGAGTTATAGTTAGCTGAACTAACTATAACGGGGGAATTTCACGGGTTTTGTACAAGTGCAATGTCCAACTAACTATAACTGTCCCTAAAACCTATGGTTTTTTCAGTGAATATATATATATATATATATATATATATATATATATATATATTGTATGTGAGCAAGGCCAGGCTTGGCCGAAACCCATCATATGGTGGACATGCTGTGATTCAAAAAAATGCACTAATGAATTTTGAGTCTTTGCCCGGATCCACTTACAGAAGTCTTACGTGATTTTGGTAGATATATATATGTTGTACGAAACAATATTTTTGTTTTTTTTTAAATATATTTTTGACTCAATATTTTTGTTTTAATATTTTGTTGATTCTGATATTATGTCAGTGATCAGAAATATGTTGTGCAGAAGACAGATTTCTAAGCACTGGCCTAAGTCCTTCTTATTAAGGTTCACCCTAGGGGGGGCGTGGCTTAGCCGGCTGCAAGATGGCCGCACCTTGAGTGGGCTCTGCCGGCCAAGCCTGTAATCCGCAATTATCCTGCAGACTCCACTCCCATCATCGCCTGGAACCCCACCATCGCTGCCTACCTGATCCTGGGGCACAGTTTGGTCCGTCTTCCTCGGCCCTATGACCCGGTGCTGCTCGCCTTCGGCGCTGCGTGTATCCTGGGCCCGGACTCTGCATTGCCGACACCCGGCCTGGTTCGGCCCTGGCTGCCTGTCCGCGATCCCTCCGAGGCTGCTCTCCTACCCTGAAGGCCGCATCCATGCTTCCAGTGCCCGAGCCGGTGAGTCTTGCTGCCGGGGGGTCGCTTCGCGGCGGGGTCGGGAGCGCGTGTGTCGCACCACCTGGCCCTGCCTGCTCACGGGCGGGCGCCTTTAGTCAGCACCCCGGCGCTCGCCGTAGAGGCCATACGCCACCAGGCCTGGTGAAGCGGGCGGCGCGCCCCCGCGTTTCCCCGCTGTGGGCTGCTCCCCCTCCCGCTCCGGCCGTCTGGCTTCCGGCGAAGGCACCCTGCACCCGCCAAGCCTGCTACCTGCCCGCCTTCTTCTTCCTTGCCTGGGTGCCTGTCAGCAGCGGACCGCAGCACCCTCGTGGGCCCTACAGACTATCGGCCATACGGAACTGGGCACTTCTGCTTGCCTCCGCCTGCATCCGGCCTGCGAGCTTCGCCTACCCAGCCTGCACCCTCCTACTCCTACTGCTGGGTCCCCACCAGTATCCCCCATACGATGTGGCCTGTGTTCATCATTGGAGGTGGGGTTGCGGACTGCGGGGGCTGCCGTGGCGGGGTTGGGGGCGCGCCCGGCTACTGCGGGGGCCTAGCGCTTCAACTCAGGCCTTATTCCCAGTGCCTACCTCTCTGCATGTTGGGCCTGGCCTCGTGGTGGCTTGCGGTGCGCCCTCCCTGCGTCCCCGCTGCCGCCGTCACCCCCGGTCCCGCTCCCTTGGCACGGTTGCCCCGCTGGGGGGTGAAAACCTCTACTGCGGATATACTCTCCGGTCTCGCTTGGCCCGTGTGGTGGCACACCTTCCCGGCCCATAAGCTACACTGTCCCGGGGACCTGGCTGGTTGCCCCCTCGCTGCGGACGTACTACTGTCTCTTCACATTCTCTGCCCTCCAACATCATGGTCTCTCCACTTGAGCCATTACTCGACTGGTATCACTCTCTAGCCCTCCTGCTAAGCTCCCTCTGTGCGCTCCTCATTTTGGGTAGCCGCCATGGGAAAGGCTGACCCCAAACAACCCAGGCTCACTTTCGACCAGCGCAGGCAGATGCGCCAGGAGGGCGCAGTCACCTACGGGGGCGACCAGACTGCCCCGGCTGAGATGGCCGCCTCTCGTGAAGATGACCTCAAGGCCATCATGTTAGAGGTCAAATCCGCGGTCTCTGGCATCGCTACTCAGTTGGAACAGCTGTCCTCCCGCCTGGATGCGGTTAAATCCCGAGTGGACTCCCACGACAACTGCCTGCTGCATGTCGAGTCGAGGGTCTCCGATGCCGAAGATGCTGCCACTCAGGACCACCAAAAACTCGTCCAAATGGACAAGATCCTAGAACTAATTCGCTCCAAGAATGAGGATTTGGAGGCGCGTTCCCGTAGGAGCAACCTCCGCATCACGGGGGTGCCTGAGTCCACCAACATCATGCGGATGGAGGACTACGTGGAACAACTGGTGCGCAAGCTGTTTGGTGACGTGCTCTCCCCGGTCTTCATTGTGGAAAGAGCGCACCGCTCCCTTGGCCCCCGTCCTGCCCCTGGACTGCCAGCACGTCCTATCATCACCAAAATCCTCAATTTCCGTGACCGAGACGCAATTCTCCGGGCCGCCAGGGACAAAGGTGATATCCGCCACCAGGGCAACTCACTGTCATTTTACCCCGACTATACCCTGGCTGTACAGGCTGCCCGACGTGAGTTCCTGCCCGCAAAGCGCATTCTACAAAAACATGAGATCTCATATTCTCTCGCTTACCCGGCCAAACTGCGTGTCAAGCAGGGGTCCCAGACTCTGATCTTCCCAGACCCGAAGGGCGTTCTCGCCTTCGCCAAGAACCTGGATCGCTCCCATCGCTCCGCCCCTGCATCCTCTCAGGACTCAGTTGCAGCCAACCTCAGCGATAATGACTGACTTGATCTTCTCATGTGCCTTTGGCTGTCCATCTCTCCCTCCTTAACTGTATGTTCGCATGTTGGACACATCAGCTTAGCGCCCCCTGGTCCTTCCTGTATGTTTGCCTCCTTGTGCTGCGCCTGGAGGCCGGACACAGTGGTTCCTCTTTCAATGTTGAGATGTATTTTGCAGTCTGATTTCACTTCTGGCTTGGCCACCCTGCCTCCCCCGGCAGGGGTGTACGCTGAGCGACGCCATGCCTCCACGGGATAATTCCCACTCTTGCTATTGTTTCCCCCTTTCCAAGTTGCGGGTTCATGGTGTGGCTGTGGGTGGTTTCTCAACCGGTTTGGGGGGTTGGTGTGGGTGTGGGGAGGGTGGGATGTGGGCATTCGCGTCCTCCCTTTGAGGCGCTATTGTTTTTGACTGTCCGCATTATGTTGTTCTTTTGCATAATATATGTTCTTGCCTCTCAATTCGAGTGGGGGGTCTGTTTGGGTGGGGGGCTCTTGGCGTTGTTTTGCCTCCTTCTGAGGCGATGTTGTTTATATGTCCGGATATTTTATTGACATCTTGCTTGCATCGCATTACCGCCACACATGTTTCCTGTACCGCCCTGGTGCGTTGCACGTCGCACATTCCTCAGGTCACTCTCTTAGGTACGATTCCACCTGCCGACTTCCAGCCTGTGGCTACCGTTCCTCCTTTTATGCTCAGCCCCCCGCCCAGCCCGGCGCTTGCTGGCTCCTTTGTACACCCTACTTTGCTATATCACTCCTCCTCTTCTCAGTCAGATCGCAGCACCATGCGCCCGCACCCTAAGCCCCTGACCGCTCTCACCGCACTGCGCTCCTCCCTTCCCTACATTAACACAGCATGACAGACACTATATTTTGGACCTGGAATATCCGTGGTCTCAATGACCACCGCAAAGCCAGGCTCATCCATGCCCACCTCCGTCGACATAAAGTGGATATCTGTCTGCTACAAGAAACCCACCTGCTACCTGCAACTGCCATTAGATAACATTCCCGACACTGGGGAGAATCGCACTCCTCATTCTATTCCAACTATTCTCGGGGGGTGTCCATTTTGATACGCACGGGTCTCCCTTGGCAAACCACCCAGACACTCACAGATCCTGAGGGGCGCTATGTTATTATTCATGGCTCCCTGCAGGCCCAACCTTTAATGATTGCTGCAGTGTACGGCCCCAACGTGGATGACCCAGATTTTTTTGCGCACATCTGGCACCTCATCTCGTCCCTAGGCCCCGCCGCACTCCTCTGGGGGGGGGATTTTAATGTTACACTCTCTGCTGACTTGGACCGTTCCGGCCCTTATGCCTCCCACCCACGCTCCATGGCTCTTCTTAACTCCATCCTTTCTGAAAACTCTCTTTATGACGCTTGGCACTACATGCGTCCAGAGGCCCGCGAGGGCACTTGCGTTACTGGAACTCGCGGCTGCTGGTCCCGTCTAGATCTCTGGCTCACCACTCCTGATGTCCTCTCCTGGCTTGTCTCCGTAGGCCACTTAGCGCGCACCCTCTCGGATCATGCGCCGGTTCAACTTAACCTTCGACTTCCTCACTCCCCCCGGCGGGCCTTCACCTGGCGGCTCCCCCCTAATGCTCTTCGAGACTCTGTCTTCTGTGACGAGGTCCAGACCGCAATTACCAACTATTTTGAGCTGAACGAGGGCTCTGTGGACTCTCCCTCCACACTCTGGGAGGGATTCAAGGCTGTTATTCGTGGCGAATGCATCTCTAAGCAATCCGGGGTCTTGCGCTCCATACGCAGCACTCTTGACAGGCTAGAATCGGAAATCAAATCTTTGGACTCTGCCCAGGCTCTCTGTCCCAGCTCTGACACTTTAGCTCGCCTACGCGAGAAACACTCGGAATTTACTGAGGAGGCCAACAGAGAGCTCTCCTTCCTCGGCAGAGAGGCCCGGGCACGCCGCTTTGGCGAGGGCGACCGGCCCGGTAAAACCCTCGCCAACCTTCTCTGCCCTCCTCGCGCCTCATCCTTCATCACAGCACTTCAGGACGGTGGCTCTACTCGAACTACCTCTCCTGAGGAAATACAGGCACGATTTACGGAGTACTACACGCAATTATACACTGCGGGCTCCTCCCCATCACGCGAGGTCTTTCACCAATATTTCGACACCCTCGAGCTATTATGGCTTGAAAACTATCATCGTGAATTCCTTGACGAGCCCTTCTCTAAAGAGGAAATACTCGCAGCCATCAATGGTATGCCTGGCGACAAGGCCCCTGGTTTGGACGGTTTTCCCGTTTCATTCTACAAGACCTTCGCCCCTCTTCTGGTACCACACCTGGCTGCTATGTATAATGATTCCTTTGAGCGCGGTCTCCTCCCACCATCGCTCCGTGAGGCTATGCTTACACTTCTTCTCAAGCCGGACAAACCCCCTGAATGCCGTGACTCCTACCGCCCCCTGTCCCTTATCAACACGGACAATAAAATCTTTGCTAAACTAATCGCCTCGCGCCTTCTTCCTCTCATGCCTCTCATTGCCCGCCCTGATCAGTCCGGCTTCATTCCCAGATGCGCCACTTCCCATAATCTTCGGACCATATTCTCCGTCCTTCATCAGATAAACCCTGCTCTCCCCACAGTTGCAGCTCTCCTCGATGCCACCAAGGCCTTCGATACCCTGGAGTGGCCCTTCCTATTCTCTCTTCTCCCACGCCTTGGCTTCAGCCCTATATTCATACGCAAGATACTGCTCCTCTATACTCTCCCCACCGCCCGTCTTCGGATTAATGGACAGATTTCTGACCCCATCCCTATTGGGCGTGGCACCCGCCAGGGGTGCCCACTCTCGCCCATGCTCTTTGCCATCGCAATGGAGCCCCTGGCCGCCAGGCTTCGTCAACACCACACTCAGAGGGGCATCGGCTTTGCCGCCCGTGCCCTCTTGGTCTCCATGTACGCGGACGATATCACATTATATGTTCGTCACCCCCAAGAAAATCTCAGCCCCTTGGTGCATGAGATCATACGGTTTGGCGGCTACTCCGGTATCCAAGTGAACTGGAGTAAGTCAGTTCTTTTCCCTCTCACGGACGCCACTACGCCCTTTGCCCCGGACTACCCGTTCGCCTGGGCGTCCGGTCCTACTCGCTATTTGGGTATCTGGCTTAGCAGGGATGTGGATGAACTCTGGAGGGCTAATTTTGGTCGTGCGGTGGACTGGCTTGAGTCCAAGATACCCCACTGGAATCGGCTTCCTCTATCGCTGGCTGGCCGTATTGCCATTACCAGGATGGTGGTACTCCCAAAATTCCTGTATCTCTTCCTGAACATCCCTGTCCTTCTCACTGCCCACTTTTTTCGTAGGATCCGCTCGCTGATCATCTCTCTTGTTTGGGCGGGTAGACAACCCAGGATAGCGTATGACATTCTCACCCTCCCGATGTCGTGTGGTAGCCTGGGTGCCCCTAACTTTAAGCTCTACGCATTAAGTGCTCAGGCCAGTTTTTTGCATTTCTGGATCCATCCCACTCCTTTCCAGCCGCACGTGGCGGTTGAAGCTGATCTTGCGGCCCAGTGGCCGCTCGCTACCGCCCTGTTTGCCCCTGCCAAATGCCCACGCACTGTAGTAGACACGGTTGAGACTCTGCGTTGGGCCTGGGATGGTCTACGCCGTCTGTCTGATGCTCCGTTGTTATCGGCAAATAAGATGTCGATTGTTCGGCACCCGCTGCCAATTCTGGTCCCATGGACACTCTACTTTTTTATCAGTTGCGGGCCATCTGTAGGGAGCTGCATCCCACGTTCCCCCAGCCCCCTCCTTCGATGACCACTCTCGATTTCTTATATTCGTCTCCAACTCCTTGGAGGTTGGTTACTAAACTCTATGCCCTCACGCTGGCGGCCACTTCTATCTCCACCGACCGTGCTCGTTTGGCATGGAGCGAGGACCTGGGTGTGGATATTTCCCAGGCCGATTGGCTTTACTGTTGCAACCAAACAAAGCTATTATCTCCGAACTATCGCCTGCGCCTCATACATTTTAAATATTTGCACAGGCTCTATCGTACCCCTGTTCAGCTTCACAAATTGGGACTCATTCCCAGTGACAGATGCCTGCGCTGTTCTGCTCCTGCCGCGGACTTCTCCCATCTTGCTTGGTTGTGTCCAAAGGTCTCCGACTACTGGCGGGAGGTCTGTTCTGCAATATCCAACATCACCTCTTCTCCTGTTCAGCCTGATCCCCCGCTATGCCTCCTAGGCTTTGTTAAATATTGCCCAGTCCCCTCCCGCCGCTTGATTGCCATGCTGCTTGTCCTCGCACGACGTAGGGTGTCCATGTGCTAGGGCCGTAGTCCTGCGCCTAAGTTCGCCCAAAGGCTCGAGGATGCATCACGTTGCCAGACCCTACTTTCTGAATTCTGGGATCTCATGCCTGCTAGATCTCGCCCGCTTGATATTTGGGGCCCCCTAGTTACATACCTCCATACTCGTGCACCCCAGAAACAGTCTACCTCTCCCGCGCTCCCTGCCGGCATTCTGCCCGCGGTGGCCACCAGTGTTGGTCAGTAGCCCCCCCTTTCCCTGTCCTTACTCCCCTCCGGTCAGGCCTGCTCCTTTTTCCCAAGCCTATATGCTCCTCCACTGCAGTGGTTTGCTGCCCAAACGTTCCCTCGTGGTGTCTGTCAAAATTGTAGCCTCATGCTAATCGGTCTTGCTGGCTTTCTGCTTTGACGGCAAATGTACTAATGTATACGGTGCTTTGATTCAATGCAAGTATGTATTATATCTCTGCAATTTTGTCAATAAAGGTTTTTGAAAATCAAAAAAAAAAAAAGTTCACCCTATGGACGAAGTTGAGCAGGTAGCAGCCCTCATAACACAGCAATTGAGATTTCTTGGGGCTAAGTTGCTTTGGAATGCAGTCCATAGTGGATGTTAAACCTTCATCTGAGGATAAATATGGGTGCAGGGCTGGTGACCAACAAATACCATAAGGGAAGTTTGAAAAGAACTTTGAAGACACCGATCAAATGGCATAAACCGGCCTAAAGGTAAATGGGTGCGGTCTATGCAGTTCACCCACAGGATTCAACATGGTTAAAGGTCACTAGCCCGTCAAGGGCACAGCATATTTCCACTAAAACAGTGTATTGCATCTGGCTCCAGGTTACCAGGGCAGGCTTCAGGGTCAGGTTGTAGAGATTTTACTGTGTCTGTGGAACTGAGGCAGAATTGCCACCTCCACACCCTCCTCCAGCAACCACCCTGATCCCTCTCAGGGGGAACTTAGAGAACATGTTGGCAAACATGAAGATTAAAGATTAAATCTCCCGCACAAAATTAAACACATCAAAAAAGCTGTTGGATATTTGTTGCAAAAAGTTATTAGAAGCAGTTTAATACAAGTTAGTTTAAAAAAAAAAAGGATTAGTAGAAACATGCAGAAAGATTCTAACTTTCTGATAATTGATCCAAGGAGTGTAACAAAAAGACATGTTGCCATAAAGATCTCCTTTCTTCTTGTCAATGTACAGCTTGAAAAAAAGGACCATTTTGTTTTTTGTTCTGTTAACAGCTGCTTTATTTATGCTCTGTCACCTAACCAGACTTGCCCTTCCCCTGGCTGCTGGCTCTGGCAGCAGGCATTGTGATGTCAGAACTCAACTGTTATAAGTTATTACATTTGAGGTCTGAAGTTATTGCTTTATAATTAGTGACAGGGTGCATCATAAGTCGCCAAATAAGATAAATTAGAGGCAGGTTTTTCTACAGAAATTGCAGGATTCAATGTATCATATATTTATAATGTAAAAGTTGTGGGTATATTATTGTATTTAAAAAAATGGGACTCTCTTCTCTCTGAGCATGTCCAGCAGACGGCTTTGCTGTCACAGCCATGAGTAGCCTCTCCTCACTGAAAGGCTGTTTTGTGTGATGTGTCATCCCCTCTCTTTGAGTCTCCATCAAATATCTTGGCCAGTGCCACTGTGTGCAGGCTCCATGTGCACTGGCAGCCGCCTTTGTTGTTTGGACAGCTCCTATGGGTTAGGTTTCACAGGATGTAGGAGAGGCCTGACACATATGGAGGAGCACAGGCACATATGCCGGAATGTCTGTACTCTATTACACAAGCGAGTGGCAATGTTATTTTCTTATTAAAACCACGTTCTGATGTCACAACCTGCCTGTGATAAGAATATAACCAACACCAGGTTTTAAGGATTATGGATTATAGTAATAATGATCTCCTGAGTATACATTGTGCACTTTCATTCAAGCTCTGTGTATGCCAAATGTTTCAATAAACTGGTCTTAAATAATTAGAATATCCTCGTTATGAGCCCATAATTGGTGGAAAATGAAGTTTTCCAAGACCAGATTATGAACAGTGAATACAAAATTGAGCTAGGTTCTTTTACAAGTGCCTTGAACACTTTTAGCCTCACCAGTATGCCGATTATTTATCTATCAGTCCAAGAGAGGTTGTGTATTGTTATGCCTACAACAGCTTAGAAGGAAGAACTCTTCCGCTGTCATTTGCATCATCTAAGGGAATCATTAGGTAACATTCTGTATGGTTGTATACCATAATCTCAATGGAAGTAACATCACTCTACTAAAAACTATTTCAAGAATGTAGGAATATATATAAATGCTGTGATTTCCTATTTTCATTGTATGTAGATGTTGATTTAATATTTAGTATTCTTAACACAATTATTAACAAGGATGTATACATCATCGAAGAAACATAGATGTAGATTTAAGAATAGCAATACATAAGAGACAGCTGTAAATATAGAATTTATACTTATAACTGTATGTCTAGGATATAGTGAGTATAAGTTTGCTACACATAACTCGGTGTCTATGTAACTTGTCAATATGTTTATCCTCAAGTTTGGTAGATGCGGAGCTAAGAATAGTTAATTTATACTTACCTCTAAGTACTTGCATTCACAATAAAGTGATAGTTAATATTCTAGATATAATATTTTGTAAGGATAACACTGAATACTTGATAATGTGGTAGAACACATTTAGCATCCATTCTCACCCTCCGTCTCGCATGGCTACCTACCTTTTATCTAGCATGCCTTCCCACCAGTTGCAACTAACTCAAAAACTGTCCCATCCCTATCTCCCTGAGTGAATCCTCCTCAGTTCAGCACAAAGTCTTTCAGTTTTGTGGAACCAATTGTATTGGGCCTGAGATGGTACCTCATCATCCCTTTCCATCAAAATGCTGGGGAATTCTCATGTCATTCTTCTCTTTGCCCAGAGACCCTGGTGGCTGGGTCATCACCTGAGTTGACTTTAGTGTCATTTACAGGGGAAGTAGGCAATTCTGGAACCTGTTCTTGTGTCAGGATCCGTCAGCCCCCCAGGAGAAAAGGCTTTTCAGTAAGTGTGATTAGCCTCAAGGCATCTTTGAAGGCAAGGAAGGCTAATTCAGTACTTAAAGGCAGGAGGAAAAGAAACCTCAAGATGGCCGCCAGGAAACGATCCTTGAGTCAGCTTCCTAGTGCTCAGGAAGCTAATTGTCGTTTGGAATGTCCAGGTGAAGCGCCCGCATTAGCGCACACTTCACCTGAGATTCGACGGAGATAGGACGTGTTACTGGGTTGCGCCACGAAAGTTAGTGAGGAGATACTTTCGTCGCGCAATTGTTTTTCGACGCGCTTCGTCGCGTATTGAGTGCCGGAGTCGAGTGTGAGCAGCGAAGTCTTGTCCAGCTGTCAGTAAGAGTTACAGTTTCGTTTTGGGGCGATAATTGAAGGTAACTGATGAGCCTGCCAGTTTCCAGTTGTGGCGCATTTCTATTGGGAATGTATTTCAAGACAACACTAACAGATGTAAATATTTCCTGAGAAAATCCAGAGCAGAGATACAGGGAGGTTCAGTTAGAGTGTTCCGTAGTATATCTGGAGTTCAGTAGAAGCACACATTAGAACCTGTAAGTAAATAGGTGTTTAAGGGTAATACTTACCAAAGTTGAAGTAAAGCTGAGTCTTCTGAACATAAGGTGAGAAAAACCTAGGAATAATAAGAAAGAAAAATAAATAAGGAAATGTAGAGACAAATAATAAACAATGTTTAATGTTCAGTTACAGTAAGCCAGTAACAAGAAGAAGACAAACAAATAACAGAAGAGAGGCACAGGTCACAGGAGAACTGAGTATGTACACTAAGAATAATTTATTTAAGATAAATGTTTAGAGTCAGATAAGTTGTTTATGACCATTTCTTTTGCAGTTCACTTCAGCTAAAACAAACAACAGAAAGAAAAGAAGAAAGGTCTAGACGTTGAAGGAAGAACCAGTGAATATCCTGAGGCTGTCTCTTCTCTGTCCCATCCCCTTTCCCCCCTGTGGTTTTGTGGTCGCTCACGTGAGTCATACGTGCGTGCCCAGAAATTGCAGAGGGGCGTTGGGAACTGCCTCCGTTCTGCTCCTGTGCATAATTGGTGGAAAACACCCTCTGACAGAGTGAAGTACCCACGTTGATTTTTGCACCTGAGCAGAATGGCAGATGGTTTTGACTTAAAGAAATTAGGAGAAGTCCTGGAGGGAATCCAAAAAGAATTAATCACAGTCAGGGAAGAAAATAGGGAGCTTAGGCAGGATTTAATTTCCTCTTGGAGAGAGACTGCTGATCTAACACTGAAAATGAATAGTTTAGTATCAGAATCTAGTGTGAAATTCGCAGCTTCACAGGATGAATATTCTAGTGGGATAGCTTCACCTCCACCCAAGGTTACCACTCAGGTCATACATTCTTTATCCCCTGTCATTCCCTTGGCCCCCCAGAACGTTTTAACGGAGACCCACAGAAGGCACAAGTGTTTTTGACACAATGCACCCTTCATTTCATGTGCCGTCCTGCGGTTTTCCCTGACGCGCAGTCGCGAGTGGCCTTCATACTATCATATCTAAGTGGGGATGCTGCGTCATGGTCCATGCCACTAGTCACCAGGAATGATCCCATCTTATATAATGTTGAAGACTTCAAAAAAGAGTTCCTCAGAATCTTCGACCGAAGAAAGGCTTCACAAGCAACAGACAATGAACTATTGGAAATTAAACAGGGAAACCGTGACTTAATCTCATATTTGGCGCAGTTCAATAAATTGGTTGTAGAAACAGAATGGGCTGAAAAAAAAACCAGCAGCAGTATTTTAACGCAGATTAAAAGATGACTTGAAGGACGCTTTGGCACAAGTGCCCAATAGACCCATGGAGATTTCCGCGCAGATAGATTTGGTTCTCGAAATCGACTTTAGACAAAATGAAAGAAAGGGTGAGAGGAAAAGAGATTTCCGCTCAAGTATCCCAAGATTTGATCGAGCCCAAACAGAAGTCGGCAAAGGGAACGATTCTCAATCAGGAGTGGAGCCCATGCAAATTGGAACAATCCGAGGACCATTAACCAAAGAGGAGAAGGAAAAGCGAAGGGTCAACAAGCAATGTCTTTATTGTGGCGGCAATGGCCATTTTGTTCGGAACTGTTTGAAGAAACCCAAACAGACGTTGCCGGAAAATGCCCAGCACCATCAGTAAATGGAGTTGGACTGATGGTTGCAGAATTGGAAACAACTCCAAAGGATCACACATTGGTTAATACCCTACAGTCGTCATCACCACATTTAGTAATGGTAATGACACTTAGGTTCAGAGATACCATTTTGAAACAAATAACAGTTATGGTGGATTCTGGAGCCACGGGTAATTTCTGCGATTTAAAATTTGCAGAAAAGATTGGGTTGAAGGCAATATGGAAGGAAAAGAGCAAAGCAGTACGAGCAGTAGATGGGACGAACCTTTCGTCGGGGCCCATAGTGAGCCATACAGAGCCAGTGGAATTGGAATCAGTAGAAGGGCATCAAGAAACATTACAATTCAATTTAATAGATGCTCCACAATTCCAGTTGATATTGGGGCTGCCATGGCTTACGGAGCATAACCACACCATTGATTGGAGTGCTCAATCCATCGCGTTAAATTCAGAGTACTGCAAGAAGAATTGCTATAAGAGTTGCAGAGGAGATCACGCGAAATCACCAGCATTTCATCTGTGTGACGGAGGAGCGACAATTTGTGTGATTCGCACTACAGAAATACCTACCGTCTATGAAGAGTATCAAGATGTGTTTAGTGAAATCGAAGCTGAGAAACTGCCACCACATAGGAAGTTTGATTGTAAAATAGAATTTGAACCAGGTTCAAATCTTCCTTGCAGCAGGATCTATGCCTTAACAGAGAAAGAAGACCAGCATTTAAAGGAGTATCTACAAAGGTATCTAAACAATGGATTTATCAAACCTTCGCAATCCCCTGTTTCCTCGCCGCTTTTTTTTATTCCAAAGAAAAGTGGTGAATTGAGAACTTGCATCGACTATAGGGCAATCAATCGCATAACCATCAAGAACCGATATCCGCTGCCCTTAATTTCTGTTCTCTTGGACCAAGTCCAAGAAGCACGAGTTTACACCAAACTAGATTTGAGAGGGGCGTATCATCTAGTCCGAATCAAAGAAGGAGATGAATGGAAAATGGCCTTTAGAACCAAGCACGGATTATTCGAATATCAGGTCATGCCCTATGGTTTATGCAATGCTCCGGCTGCTTTTCAGCATTTTATTAATGACGTGTTGAAGGAGTTTATTGATCGAAATGCAATAGTATACATTGATGATATTTTGATCTATTCGAATTCAGTGGAAGAACATGTAAAGAGAGTGTTGCAGAGGTTACGAGAAAACAGTTTATTTGTCAAATTGGAGAAATGTGCATTTAGTGTCTCCACAGTAGAATTCCTAGGATTTGTCCTGTCACCTAATGGAATCACCATGGATGAAAATAAGATTAAGGCAGTGACGGAGTGGGAATCTCCTAAAACAGTAAAAGAGGTCCAGAGTTTCATAGGATTAGCCAACTTTTATAGGAGATTTATCCAAGACTTCTCGAAGAAATTGATTCCTTTAACCAAACTGTTAAGAAAAGGAGCCAAATTCTTTTGGTCTGAAGAAGCGGAAGAAGCTTTCATTAAATTAAAAGAGGATTTCACCACGGCTCCAATCTTGCTGCATCCGGATCCTTCTGAGCCGTTTTTTGTTGAAACGGATGCATCCAATTTAGCCTTGAGAGGAGTTCTGTCTGAAAGACACAAAACTACTGGACAGTTGCATCCCGTAGCATTTCGATCGCGAAAATTAACTCCAGCAGAGGTAAATTACACGATAACAGAGAAAGAGCTGTTGGCGATCAAGGATGCGTTTAAGGAATGGAGACAATACTTGATGGGTGCCAAACATGTAGTCATGGTGTATACAGACCATCGGAACTTGAAGTTTTTAAAGTCTGCACAAACTTTAACTTCTCGGCAACTTCGTTGGTCCCAGTATTTCGCCGATTATGATTTTGTTATCACCTATAGGCCAGGGGCACAGAATGGTAAAGCAGATGCCTTATCCAGGTCAGGCACGGAAGGAGTTGAAGAAGAGGTCAAAGATCAAAGTATCATAGCAGAAGGAAGAGTCTTAGGAGCAGTGCTGAAGAAAGCTAACAAGGAAGAAGTTCAAGCTTCAATGGGTTGGGAAGAAATGAGAGAATGGGCAAAACAAGATCCCAGACGAGAGATTCGTGGAAAACTGCCATTTCATGATTGTGCTCTCTATTTGCCGACCCGAGAGTTGCAACAAAAGGTTTTAAGGGAATGTCACTATGATATTTTGGCTGGACATAAAGGAATTCTGAAAACTGATGAACTGATTAAACGTCGTTTTTGGTGGCCAACGATGAGTAAAGATATTCGCCAGTATGTGGTCACTTGCGAGGTTTGCGCCAGGGGAAAACCGGAGAGACAAGCTCCTAAAGGCCTATTGCAACCTTTGCCCACACCACCTTACCCATGGCATACAGTCACATTAGATTTAATAGTTGAATTACCATCTAGTCAAGGGTTTGATACAATTCTGGTCTGTGTAGATGCTTTTACAAAGATGGCCCACTTTGTGCCCTTAAAAGGGGTACCTACAGCAAGGACGTTAGCACACACCTTTAGTCAGACAATAGTACGAGCTCATGGAATCCCAAGGGTGTTAGTATCCGATCGGGGCTCTCAATTGTTGTCTCATTTTTGGAGAGCTTTCACTAAGAAATTGAATATGGAGACTAGGTACACTACTAGCTATCACCCAGAATCAGATGGTCAAACCGAGAGAACTAATCAAGAGCTTGAACAATATCTTAGGTTATGCTTATTAGATCAAGAGGGAGACTGGCCGGAATACCTATGGGCTGCAGAGTTTGCACATAATAATGCGAAAAATGTGTCCACAGGTTATTCCCCATTTTACTTAAACACCGGTAGACACCCAAATCAATCTGTACATTTTCAAGAGGTAGATGTCCCGGCAGTGACAGATTTGGTGGAACATTTGACTAAGGTACATAATTTAGCTACTGAGAATCTGACAAGATCAAAGAAAAGTTACAAAAAGTATGCTGACAAAAAGAGAAGAAAAGAACCAGATTTTCAGGTTGGAGAGAAGGTTTGGTTAAATACTAAGAATCTTAGACTCAAGGGAAATAGAAAGTTGCAACCAAGATTCGTGGGGCCATATGAAATTGAAAGAAAACTAGGCGCCTTAACTTATCAATTAAAGGTACGAGAGTGTTTAAGACTGCATCCAGTATTTCATGTCTCTTTGTTAAAAAAGGCACAGAGAGAGTTAAGAATAAACAAACCCCCAAGACCCATTCAAACTGATAAAGGAGAGGAATTTGAGGTGAAACAAATACTATATTCAAAAGAAACAAAGGGACAATTTTACTATTTAATAGACTGGGAGGGTTACGTCCTAAAGAAAGGTCTTGGGAGCTACTTTCTGATGTTCATGCTCCTCGATTAATTAAGGACTTTCACAGGAAGTTTCCTAACAAACCTAAACTGGGAGGACCGACTTTGAGGGAGGGTACTGTCAGGATCCGTCAGCACCCCAGGAGAAAAGGCTTTTCAGTAAGTGTGATTAGCCTCAAGGCATCTTTGAAGGCAAGGAAGGCTATTTCAGTACTTAAAGGCAGGAGGAAAAGAAACCCCAAGATGGCCGCCAGGAAATGATCCTTGAGTCAGCTTCCTAGTGCTCAGGAAGCTAATTGTCGTTTGGAATGTCCAGGTGAAGCGCCCGCATTAGCGCGCACTTCACCTGAGATTCGACGGAGATAGGACGTGTTACTGGGTTGCGCCGCGAAAGTTAGTGAGGAGATACTTTCGTCGCGCAATTGTTTTTTCGACGTGCTTCGCCGCGTATTGAGTGCCGGAGTCGAGTGTGAGCAGCGAAGTCTTGTCCAGCTGTCAGTAAGAGTTACAGTTTCGTTTTGGGGCAATAATTGAAGGTAACTGGTGAGCCTGCCAGTTTTCAGTTGTGGCGCATTTCTATTGGGAATGTATTTCAAGACAACACTAACAGATGTAAATATTTCCTGAGAAAATCCAGAGCAGAGATACAGGGAGGGTCGGTTAGAGTGTTCCGTAGTATATCTGGAGTTCAGTAGAAGCACACATTAGAACCGATAAGTAAAAAGGTGTTTAAGGGTAATACTTACCAAAGTTGAAGTAAAGCTGAGTCTTCTGAACATAAGGTGAGAAAAACCTAGGAATAATAAGAAAGAAAAATAAATAAGGAAATGTAGAGACAAATAATAAACAATGTTTAATGTTCAGTTGCAGTAAGCCAGTAACAAGAAGAAGACAAACAAATAACAGAAGAGAGGCATAGGTCACAGGAGAACTGAGAATGTGCACTAAGAATAATTTATTTAAGATAAATGTTTAGAGTCAGATAAGTTGTTTATGACCATTTCTTTTGCAGTTCACTTCAGCTAAAACAAACAACAGAAAGAAAGAAGAAAGGTCTAGACGTTGAAGGAAGAACCAGTGAATATCCTGAGGCTGTCTCTTCTCTGTCCCATCCCCTTTCCCCCCTGTGGTTTTGTGGTCGCTCACGTGAGTCATACGTGCGTGCCCAGAAATTGCAGAGGGGCGTTGGGAACTGCCTCCGTTCTGCTCCTGTGCATAATTGGTGGAAAACACCCTCTGACAGAGTGAAGTGCCCACGTTGATTTTTGCACCTGAGCAGAATGGCAGATGGTTTTGACTTAAAGAAATTAGGAGAAGTCCTGGAGAGAATCCAAAAAGAATTAATCACAGTCAGGGAAGAAAATAGGGAGCTTAGGCAGGATTTAATTTCCTCTTGGAGAGAGACTGCTGATCTAACACTGAAAATGAATAGTTTAGTATCAGAATCTAGTGTGAAATTCGCAGCTTCACAGGATGAATATTCTAGTGGGATAGCTTCACCTCCACCCAAGGTTACCACTCAGGTCATACATTCTTTATCCCCTGTCATTCCCTTGGCCCCCCCAGAACGTTTTAACGGAGACCCACAGAAGGCACAAGTGTTTTTGACACAATGCACCCTTCATTTCATGTGCCGTCCTGTGGTTTTCCCTGATGCGCAGTCGCGAGTGGCCTTCATACTATCATATCTAAGTGGGGATGCTGCGTCATGGTCCATGCCACTAGTCACCAGGAATGATCCCATCTTATATAATGTTGAAGACTTCAAAAAAGAGTTCCTCAGAATCTTCGACCGAAGAAAGGCTTCACAAGCAACAGACAATGAACTATTGGAAATTAAACAGGGAAACCGTGACTTAATCTCATATTTGGCGCAGTTCAATAAATTGGTTGTAGAAACAGAATGGGCTGAAAATAAACCAGCAGCAGTATTTTATCGCAGATTAAAAGATGACTTGAAGGACGCTTTGGCACAAGTGCCCAATAGACCCACGGAGATTTCCGCGCAGATAGATTTGGTTCTCGAAATCGACTTTAGACAAAATGAAAGAAAGGGTGAGAGGAAAAGAGATTTCCGCTCAAGTATCCCAAGATTTGATCGAGCCCAAACAGAAGTCGGCAAAGGGAACGATTCTCAATCAGGAGTGGAGCCCATGCAAATTGGAACAATCCGAGGACCATTAACCAAAGAGGAGAAGGAAAAGCGAAGGGTCAACAAGCAATGTCTTTATTGTGGCGGCAATGGCCATTTTGTTCGGAACTGTTTGAAGAAACCCAAACAGACGTTGCCAGAAAATGCCCAGCACCATCAGTAAATGGAGTTGGACTGATGGTTGCAGAATTGGAAACAACTCCAAAGGATCACACATTGGTTAATACCCTACAGTCGTCATCACCACATTTAGTAATGGTAATGACACTTAGGTTCAGAGATACCATTTTGAAACAAATAACAGTTATGGTGGATTCTGGAGCCACGGGTAATTTCTGCGATTTAAAATTTGCAGAAAAGATTGGGTTGAAGGCAATATGGAAGGAAAAGAGCAAAGCAGTACGAGCAGTAGATGGGACGAACCTTTCGTCGGGGCCCATAGTGAGCCATACAGAGCCAGTGGAATTGGAATCAGTAGAAGGGCATCAAGAAACATTACAATTCAATTTAATAGATGCTCCACAATTCCAGTTGATATTGGGGCTGCCATGGCTTACGGAGCATAACCACACCATTGATTGGAGTGCTCAATCCATCGCGTTAAATTCAGAGTACTGCAAGAAGAATTGCTATAAGAGTTGCAGAGGAGATCACGCGAAATCACCAGCATTTCATCTGTGTGACGGAGGAGCGACAATTTGTGTGATTCGCACTACAGAAATACCTACCGTCTATGAAGAGTATCAAGATGTGTTTAGTGAAATTCGAAGCTGAGAAACTGCCACCACATAGGAAGTTTGATTGTAAAATAGAATTTGAATCAGGTTCAAATCTTCCTTGCAGCAGGATCTATGCCTTAACAGAGAAAGAAGACCAGCATTTAAAGGAGTATCTACAAAGGTATCTAAACAATGGATTTATCAAACCTTCGCAATCCCCTGTTTCCTCGCCGCTTTTTTTATTCCAAAGAAAAGTGGTGAATTGAGAACTTGCATCGACTATAGGGCAATCAATCGCATAACCATCAAGAACCGATATCCGCTGCCCTTAATTTCTGTTCTCTTGGACCAAGTCCAAGAAGCACGAGTTTACACCAAACTAGATTTGAGAGGGGCGTATCATCTAGTCCGAATCAAAGAAGGAGATGAATGGAAAATGGCCTTCAGAACCAAGCACGGATTATTCGAATATCAGGTCATGCCCTATGGTTTATGCAATGCTCCGGCTGCTTTTCAGCATTTTATTAATGACGTGTTGAAGGAGTTTATTGATCGAAATGCAATAGTATACATTGATGATATTTTGATCTATTCGAATTCAGTGGAAGAACATGAAGAACATGTAAAGAGAGTGTTGCAGAGGTTACGAGAAAACAGTTTATTTGTCAAATTGGAGAAATGTGCATTTAGTGTCTCCACAGTAGAATTCCTAGGATTTGTCCTGTCACCTAATGGAATCACCATGGATGAAAATAAGATTAAGGCAGTGACGGAGTGGGAATCTCCTAAAACAGTAAAAGAGGTCCAGAGTTTCATAGGATTTGCAAACTTTTATAGGAGATTTATCCAAGACTTCTCGAAGAAATTGATTCCTTTAACCAAACTGTTAAGAAAAGGAGCCAAATTCTTTTGGTCTGAAGAAGCGGAAGAAGCTTTCATTAAATTAAAAGAGGATTTCACCACAGCTCCAATCTTGCTGCATCCGGATCCTTCTGAGCCGTTTTTTGTTGAAACGGATGCATCCAATTTAGCCTTGAGAGGAGTTCTGTCTGAAAGACACAAAACTACTGGACAGTTGCATCCCGTAGCATTTCGATCGCGAAAATTAACTCCAGCAGAGGTAAATTACACGATAACAGAGAAAGAGCTGTTGGCGATCAAGGATGCGTTTAAGGAATGGAGACAATACTTGATGGGTGCCAAACATGTAGTCATGGTGTATACAGACCATAGGAACTTGAAGTTTTTAAAGTCTGCACAAACTTTAACTTCTCGGCAACTTCGTTGGTCCCTGTATTTCGCCGATTATGATTTTGTTATCACCTATAGGCCAGGGGCACAGAATGGTAAAGCAGATGCCTTATCCAGGTTAGGCACGGAAGGAGTTGAAGAAGAGGTCAAAGATCAAAGTATCATAGCAGAAGGAAGAGTCATAGGAGCAGTGCTGAAGAAAGCTAACAAGGAAGAAGTTCAAGCTTCAATGGGTTGGGAAGAAATGAGAGAATGGGCAAAACAAGATCCCAGACGAGAGATTCGTGGAAAACTGCCATTTCATGATGGAGCTCTCTATTTGCCGACCCGAGAGTTGCAACAAAAGGTTTTAAGGGAATGTCACGATGATATTTTGGCTGGACATAAAGGAATTCTGAAAACTGATGAACTGATTAAACGTCGTTTTTGGTGGCCAACAATGAGTAAAGATATTCGTCAGTATGTGGT
This sequence comes from Calotriton arnoldi, assembly GCA_963921515.1. Classification (NCBI taxonomy): domain Eukaryota; kingdom Metazoa; phylum Chordata; class Amphibia; order Caudata; family Salamandridae; genus Calotriton; species Calotriton arnoldi. The sequence continues at coordinate 2,265 of CAWUFW010011584.1, read as the reverse complement.
CACTTGTGAGGTTTGCGCCAGGGGAAAACCGGAGAGACAAGCTCCTAAAGGCCTATTGCAACCTTTGCCCACACCACCTTACCCATGGCATACAGTCACATTAGATTTAATAGTTGAATTACCATCTAGTCAAGGGTTTGATACAATTCTGGTCTCTGTAGATGCTTTTACAAAGATGGCCCACTTTGTGCCCTTAAAAGGGGTACCTACAGCAAGGACGTTAGCACACACCTTTAGTCAGACAATAGTACGAGCTCATGGAATCCCAAGGGTGTTAGTATCCGATCGGGGCTCTCAATTGTTGTCTCATTTTTGGAGAGCTTTCACTAAGAAATTGAATATGGAGACTAGGTACACTACTAGCTATCACCCAGAATCAGATGGCCAAACCGAGAGAACTAATCAAGAGTTTGAACAATATCTTAGGTTATGCTTATTAGATCAAGAGGGAGACTGGCCGGAATACCTATGGGCTGCAGAGTTTGCACATAATAATGCGAAAAATGTGTCCACAGGTTATTCCCCATTTTACTTAAACACCGGTAGACACCCAAATCAATCTGTACATTTTCAAGAGGTAGATGTCCCGACAGATTTGGTGGAACATTTGACTAAGGTACATAATTTAGCTACTGAGAATCTGACAAGATCAAAGAAAAGTTACAAAAAGTATGCTGACAAAAAGAGAAGAAAAGAACCAGTTTTCAGGTTGGAGAGAAGGTTTGGTTAAATACTAAGAATCTTAGACTCAAGGGAAATAGAAAGTTGCAACCAAGATTCGTGGGGCCATATGAAATTGAAAGAAAACTAGGCGCCTTAACTTATCAATTAAAGGTACGAGAGTGTTTAAGACTGCATCCAGTATTTCATGTCTCTTTGTTAAAAAAGGCACAGAGAGAGTTAAGAATAAACAATCCCCCAAGACCCATTCAAACTGATTAAGGAGAGGAATTTGAGGTGAAACAAATACTAGATTCAAAAGAAACAAAGGGACAATTTTACTATTTAATAGACTGGAAGGGTTACGTCCTAAAGAAAGGTCTTGGGAGCTACTTTCTGATGTTCATGCTCCTCGATTAATTAAGGACTTTCACAGGAAGTTTCCTAACAAACCTAAACTGGGAGGACCGACTTTGAGGGAGGGTACTGTCAGGATCCGTCAGCCCCCCAGGAGAAAAGGCTTTTCAGTAAGTGTGATTAGCCTCAAGGCATCTTTGAAGGCAAGGAAGGCTATTTCAGTACTTAAAGGCAGGAGGAAAAGAAACCCCAAGATGGCCGCCAGGAAACGATCCTTGAGTCAGCTTCCTAGTGCTCAGGAAGCTAATTGTCGTTTGGAATGTCCAGGTGAAGCGCCCGCATTAGCGCGCACTTCACCTGAGATTCGACGGAGATAGGACGTGTTACTGGGTTGCGCCGCGAAAGTTAGTGAGGAGATACTTTCGTCGCGCAATTGTTTTTTCGACGTGCTTCGCCGCGTATTGAGTGCCGGAGTCGAGTGTGAGCAGCGAAGTCTTGTCCAGCTGTTAGTAAGAGTTACAGTTTCGTTTTGGGGCAATAATTGAAGGTAACTGGTGAGCCTGCCAGTTTTCAGTTGTGGCGCATTTCTATTGGGAATGTATTTCAAGACAACACTAACAGATGTAAATATTTCCTGAGAAAATCCAGAGCAGAGATACAGGGAGGGTCGGTTAGAGTGTTCCGTAGTATATCTGGAGTTCAGTAGAAGCACACATTAGAACCTATAAGTAAATAGGTGTTTAAGGGTAATACTTACCAAAGTTGAAGTAAAGCTGAGTCTTCTGAACATAAGGTGAGAAAAACCTAGGAATAATAAGAAAGAAAAATAAATAAGGAAATGTAGAGACAAATAATAAACAATGTTTTATGTTCAGTTACAGTAAGCCAGTAACAAGAAGAAGACAAACAAATAACAGAAGAGAAGCATAGGTCACAGGAGAACTGAGTATGTACACTAAGAATAATTTATTTAAGATAAATGTTTAGAGTCAGATAAGTTGTTTATGACCATTTCTTTTGCAGTTCACTTCAGCTAAAACAAACAACAGAAAGAAAAGAAGAAAGGTCTAGACGTTGAAGGAAGAACCAGTGAATATCCTGAGGCTGTCTCTTCTCTGTCCCATCCCCTTTCCCCCCTGTGGTTTTGTGGTCGCTCACGTGAGTCATACGTGCATGCCCAGAAATTGCAGAGGGGCATTGGGAACTGCCTCCGTTCTGCTCCTGTGCATAATTAGTGGAAAACACCCT